>CM060948.1:139417128-139570784 GCA_030765055.1 Mantis religiosa | reverse complement strand
TTCGTAGGAGCTTAACCTGGAGTGTGGATCCAGTGGCAAATTGCCAAATGTTTAAGCAGGGGAAACCCAATCTAGCGCTTTTCTATAGCATAACCACACAACCTCTTCAAGCGACATTGATAAAGCTGAAGCTCAAACTGAAGCCTTAGAAGGAACTCTCAAGCCTAACGAGTCAACCTATTCCGCTGATTTCTCTGCAGAAACAGAACACCTCACTTGCTATTTTGACAAACGTGTCACCCACAGCAGGATCTGAAGAAGTAACGTACATGAAATTCATGGCTTTTCCGAAATATGCGGAACCGTAAGCGTCCTTGACGTGACAAAATTCCGAACATCGCTCTGAAATATCTGCCGTCCTTTACAATTCAAACCCTCTTCGCAATCTTTAGCTTTTAACTGCTCCATTGCATTTTTTCTCCCACCTGGAAGACCGCACATACAGTGAAACTTTCTAAAAAGAATGAAGTTCATCAAACCGTCGAACCACGGGCCGATTAGCCACTTAAATTCCTTTAGCAAAATACTTGAGAAAATTTATACTCAAATGGATCTTAAATTTCGTTTCTTTCGTTACCAAGAGATAAAAAAAGGAATGACGTTGAAAAAAAATGTAAGTATTGGACAATTTTCAAAAATAACAATAAATACCTCTGAAATGATTACTCCAGCAAAAAAACATATATGACATAATTATGCGTTTTTTACGAGACGTACATTCTTTTCATAGTATGATTTGTGCCTATCTCTTACCGCAGAAGTCACAAATGAAGGAAGACGACTTCTGAGAACATTCCCAGAAAATTCAAGTTATGAATTTCACTTTTCTGATAATTTCTTAAACATAGAGTTATTTTAATATAATTTGTTAGACCTATTTTTGGAAAATCAGAATTCTCAGGACATTTTTGCATGTAAAGGTAGTCAGAGGTGGGGAATTTTTCCTGAGAAACTTCTAAATCTACATATCAAGTGTTGGTTCCTAACCAACCTTTTCGTGTTTTTTAGTTTAGATAAACATATAAACATACAAACACGGACCTTTTTCTAATAATATTCTGTTGGATTCAAGGAGACTCGGAATATGCATTTCCACTGAAATCTCTGGATCGAAGTTTCGGGTGAAATGCAGGTACTTTCCTGGTTTATTGTAAGTACGTATTAGAGAAAATAAAAATGCATATAAGTTAGAAAGATAGGTGAAAGTATATTCTGACACTGTTAAACTATTACTTTTCAATAAAATGCAACCTAACTTGTTTCTAAAGGACAACTTGCGAAACCTGCATACATCAGACATATCTCTGGAAACAACCAGCAGATCTCGAGGTGAATGCCAATTGGAGATGGTATTGTTTATAGTGCAGAAATGCTTCTGATGATCTGATATTTACGGACTGTATTTCTGTAAATCTCGCGTAACTTGCTTGTCTCACCCGAGCATTACAAGCAATTTAAGAGCTTTAAGCTTTTCATCGTGGAACAGACCAGTGATTGAGATGTCACATGACGTGACTCTCTTGACTTCAGAAGTGGCCTGAACGTCACGTGTCACGTCACCCTCTGACAATATAAGATGTGTATGGCTATAACTCTCTCTCTCTCTCTCTCTCTCACTCTCTCTCTCTTCTCTCTCTCTCTCTCTCTCTCTCATCCTCCTTCTCTCTCTCTCTCTCTCTCTCTCTCTCTTCTGTGTGTGTGTGTGTGTGTGTTTGTGTGTGAACCCAGCTTTCAACAAGTGCTGGGCGTGTCTTCCCAGGCTTTCTAGGTATGAGGTCCATTGGGCCATGTTTTGTAAGTTAAGTTTCATAAGTAAATCTCTTTTTCATAATTATGGTTTAGTGTATTAGTGTAATCAATCCTTCATAAGAAAATACCTAAGAATCCCAACCTTGCCTGCTAAGTATGATGTTTATTTTATTTCATCTGGAATAGTTACGGTTACGTAATTATTACATCTGGTTACGTTTTCCCCGTCCGTTTCTGGCCAGTCTGTTAGTGATCCGGTACCCATACCCATCCCATGGCTAGGGACGTGACAAATGCCATGTTAATATGAACCTTTTGTTTTCACCTTTTTAATGGCAGAAGGCATCGTTGAAATATCTGATGCAAATCAGAGACACCTGTATACAGCGGTAGTAGAGCAGCCGCTCGCAGAACTGAAGATCCTCGTTTAAATCCCGCTGAGGTGATGCATTTTTCAGTTCTAATTCCAGCTTTCCAAGCGGTTTGCGTCTGTTAGAACAATCATTTATCATTGATCGTCTTTATAGAACTACAATAGTAACCGTGAAATGTCCGGCACCTAAGTGTTTACCAATTGTAAATCGCCACTGAGGTACCTGATCTCGAATTCGAGTTTTTGCTTGCGTCTACCGAAGAATGCAAATAATTTGGAGAATTTAGGTAGCCTAATAGAAAACTGCTTCGGTAACACTGTGGTAGAGCAGCCGTGCTTGGAGCGGAAGATCTGTGGTTCAAATCGTAGCTATGGCATTTACTTCTTCAGTTCTGATTCTAAATCTTCTAAGGCTTAACTATACACGGTTTGTCTTTGTTATAACAATCACATGTCGATGATTGCCCTTATCAATGGGAAACTAGACTAATATCATGTTAAGAAAATCAAGCAAAAAAGTGCTTACAAGTAGTAAGTCATCACTGAGGTGAGTGATCTGGAACTGAAATTTACTCATTCATTTGTCTTAGAAATTTTCTGACAATAATAGGCTCACGACTTTTCCCCTTAAATGACGAATTGCATTGTATATTCAATTAAAAAGAAGAACCTTATTGCGCTTCCAATTCTTGAATAAATTCTACAGTTAGTAAAATACTATTCAACAGTTACAAACTTGTCCGACGCCCTGTTGTTGTCCTGCGACCACTGGAACAATTCTGCTATAAATCCTTTGTCCACTTGCAGGAGCGTCCGTCATGGTGAGTGTAAGCTTTTATAATCATTCGTTAAAATGTCTTTCGTTTTCCTGCAGGCAGATTTTGGTTTTCCTTTTCCGGATCAAAGGCTCTTCTTTGTAAATGAACCTGTATTCCTTTAGAAATACGTTTCATCCCTAACTCGAATGGTTCTGAGAAGCACAAGTCTGGGTATTCGCTAGGTAGCGGGTTTGATTGCCAGCTATCCTTAACTCAGATCCATTACAAATTAAGTAGCACATAAATCATAGTGCAAAAGATTTCTGTTATAAAATCCCCCAAAGAGAAAATACTTCAATGTTTGAAAACTTAACTGTAGTAATAGGAGCATGTTACGCACAGATCTCCTATGAAATATTACTTCAAGAGTGGATCTCATCGAAACTGAAGTTGAATGAAGGAGATAATACATGTTCATCAGCTCTGTTTTAAATATAATAAATCTAATTCGTTTCAGCGGGCCTTTTACTTTCACTTATTGCCACAAAAATCGAAGATGCAAAGTGCTAAAAGTCTAAGAATTCTACAAACTACTGTTGGGGGCGAATAGTGACGCAGAGCGAATAAGTAGGAGCTGGATTGTCTTCACTTACTGAATTTGTCGAAGAAAAGTGTAGAAATACTGTTTCAGTACGTAAATCTTGTAGGTACCTTTATCTTTTCATAAGGCAAAAATGGAGTGGAGGAAACTCCGCGAAACATAGCGAAAAATAAGTGAAAATACTTACACCAGGAAAAATACTGAAACATAATAATATGTAAAATGTGAAGCTATTAACAGTGAAGCAAACTAATATTTACAAATATGCCAATTTTTACCTTAAAACATCATTTATCTTATAATAAATGATGAAAAAGTTTCTTATAAATTGTTCGGGATCGCGATTTCATGCAAATTCTTCCACATCGTCAGCCGGAACCACAAACAAAACTGTCGTCATCGTTACAAACGCTAGAAGCTATTTTGTTCTTGTTAGTACTACCGAAATCTGAAAATGAAACAAATTTAAAAACAGAATCTACTGCCGGTATTTCAAAATTCATTACGCGATATAACAGGAAGTTATTTCCGGGCTGTTATGCCGTGGTCTGCTGACAAATCCAGCAGACCACGGCATAACAGCCCGGAAATAACTTCCTGTTATATTGACTCCGGCCGTGAAAGCCTACGCTCTCTCATTACGCGATGTTTGTTTTTTTAATATATTTTCCCAATCCATTAAATCTATCGTACCGTTTAATTGTTTTAATAATTTAACTTCTGGACTTATTTCATGGTTAAATGACCAAAAATGATCTCCTGTGGCCGATTTATCAGTCCGTTTATAGTTAATGTTACGAAAATGTTCTTTCGTACTGGTTTCTAAATTACGTTTCGTCTTTCCAATATAAACTTTATCACAATCGAAACAATAAAATTTATAAATACCAGATATTTTACTAGTAGGAATTTTATCTTTTTTAGGGAAATGCAAAAAGTACATTTTAATACTATATTTGTTTTGAGGAACTAATGTTATACCAAATTCTTTAAAAAAAATTTGAAAATGTTTATTAACCCATGGATGGCAGGTAATTTTTTCTAAAATTATAATCGTTTATTATTTTTAAGGGTAGAAATATCATTAACAGTCTCTTATATTTGGATTTTTCAATTTTTTTTTATTTATAAGGTCTTTATTAAAACCATTGATTAAACCAGTATTAATAATATGTTTATATTCTTTATTTAATTTATCTTTATTCAGGGTTATACTTATTAATTTATAAATCAAACTATTGAAAACAGCAGGTTTATGTGAAAAGGGGTTAAAACTTTTTGTTTTATATAATTATCAATATGAGTAGAGTTCCTATAAATTCCAAAGTTTAATTATTTATTATTTCTTATTTTCTTTAAATTTAGAAAAGTAAGAAATCCATTAATTTCAGTCTCTAATGTAAATTTTATAGCTTTATCTTGCACATTTAGTAATTTTAAAGCATCATTTATGAGTTTTTCAGGAACAATAGCAAAACTATCATCAACATACCTATACCAAAACTTAAAAATTAAAGGGAATGCTTTAGTGACTTGTATTTCGAAAAAGCTTATAAAAATATCAGCAAGAAAAGGTGAGGGAGGATTACCCATTGCTAAGCCAGAAGTTTGCTGAAAAAATGCACCATTAAAGGTGAAAAAGTTTTGATCTAGACAAAATCAAGTAAGATTAACAAAATCAACTATTAAGTCTTCATGTAAATTTATTGAATTCAACCACTTTTTTTAAATAAATTAAGAGTTTTTTCTCTAGGAATACTAGGAAATAAGGCAGTTACATCAAAAGAAACAAGTTTATCAATTTTCGATAATATAACGTTGTCAATATCTTAATCCAAAAGAATTCTTAATACTTAATCTCTCAAATTTATCAAAATTACTAAATTTTTTAAGTTACCATTTAGCTAAAGCTAAACCATTTAGCTCATTTCTTATAAGTGAAGCTTTAAGGTACAAACTGTTATATTTGTATATATACCATAATGTTTATAAAGGAGTTGAAATAACCACAGATGCCCGAAACTTCTGTATTACCATAGAAATTGCTGTCAAATACAGCAAAGTTGTCTTGAAGTGTACTAAAAATATGGTTAAATGATACGAAAAGCGTGCTTGGGATTTGGGATGCCTGTAAATGGATGCACTAGATGTTACTAGCAGAAAAGTTTACCAATTTGGAATTTGGATTTGATAACCTGGCCTGCTTTGCTAAGATGAACGAGAGGATCCAACTTGTTACTGCTACTTGGGGCTCGGCGTAATCAATCATAAATCCTCTGAATCCACGCTGGCTCTATAGGGACCGCGTGGTTTAAAGTGGGGAGCCACTGGCGGTTATTCCAGGGATAGATGCACAACGTTTGCCAGCCTATGATAAACGTATCGCATACCTGTCAGTAGTGACGGTCGGAGGGTAACTGCTGTGACGTATTCTTTGAGATAGGGCCTGCGGTGGGTACCTCAGGCCAACACACACCGGAAGTCTGCCCGACGGACGGCAGGCTGACGCCAAAGGTTCCGGAAGGGGACCCATAAACCTGACTCCTCTAAAGCTCTAAAGGCCAGTTTTTTGTGTTCCTACCCTATCAAGGTGTATAAATATAAGATCCCGAAAAGCTGTCACTGAGTGGCCACTATTTGGAGTTTGGATGGCCTTACTACTACTACTACTACTACTACTACTACTACTACTACTACTACTACTACTACTACTACTACTACTACTACTACTACTACTACTACTACTACTACTACTACTACTACTACTACTACTACTACTACTACTACTACTACTACTACTACTACTACTACTACTACTACTACTACTACTACTACTACTACTACTACTACTACTACTACTACTACTACTACTACTACTACTACTACTACTACTACTACTACTACTACTACTACTACTACTACTACTACTACTACTACTACTACTACTACTACTACTACTACTACTACTACTACTACTACTACTACTACTACTACTACTACTACTACTACTACTACTACTACTACTACTACTACTACTACTACTACTACTACTACTACTACTACTACTACTACTACTACTACTACTACTACTACTACTACTACTACTACTACTACTACTACTACTACTACTACTACTACTACTACTACTACTACTACTACTACTACTACTACTACTACTACTACTACTACTACTACTACTACTACTACTACTACTACTACTACTACTACTACTACTACTACTACTACTACTACTACTACTACTACTACTACTACTACTACTACTACTACTACTACTACTACTACTACTACTACTACTACTACTACTACTACTACTACTACTACTACTACTACTACTACTACTACTACTACTACTACTACTACTACTACTACTACTACTACTACTACTACTACTACTACTACTACTACTACTACTACTACTACTACTACTACTACTACTACTACTACTACTACTACTACTACTACTACTACTACTACTACTACTACTACTACTACTACTACTACTACTACTACTACTACTACTACTACTACTACTACTACTACTACTACTACTACTACTACTACTACTACTACTACTACTACTACTACTACTACTACTACTACTACTACTACTACTACTACTACTACTACTACTACTACTACTACTACTACTACTACTACTACTACTACTACTACTACTACTACTACTACTACTACTACTACTACTACTACTACTACTACTACTACTACTACTACTACTACTACTACTACTACTACTACTACTACTACTACTACTACTACTACTACTACTACTACTACTACTACTACTACTACTACTACTACTACTACTACTACTACTACTACTACTACTACTACTACTACTACTACTACTACTACTACTACTACTACTACTACTACTACTACTACTACTACTACTACTACTACTACTACTACTACTACTACTACTACTACTACTACTACTACTACTACTACTACTACTACTACTACTACTACTACTACTACTACTACTACTACTACTACTACTACTACTACTACTACTACTACTACTACTACTACTACTACTACTACTACTACTACTACTACTACTACTACTACTACTACTACTACTACTACTACTACTACTACTACTACTACTACTACTACTACTACTACTACTACTACTACTACTACTACTACTACTACTACTACTACTACTACTACTACTACTACTACTACTACTACTACTACTACTACTACTACTACTACTACTACTACTACTACTACTACTACTACTACTACTACTACTACTACTACTACTACTACTACTACTACTACTACTACTACTACTACTACTACTACTACTACTACTACTACTACTACTACTACTACTACTACTACTACTACTACTACTACTACTACTACTACTACTACTACTACTACTACTACTACTACTACTACTACTACTACTACTACTACTACTACTACTACTACTACTACTACTACTACTACTACTACTACTACTACTACTACTACTACTACTACTACTACTACTACTACTACTACTACTACTACTACTACTACTACTACTACTACTACTACTACTACTACTACTACTACTACTACTACTACTACTACTACTACTACTACTACTACTACTACTACTACTACTACTACTACTACTACTACTACTACTACTACTACTACTACTACTACTACTACTACTACTACTACTACTACTACTACTACTACTACTACTACTACTACTACTACTACTACTACTACTACTACTACTACTACTACTACTACTACTACTACTACTACTACTACTACTACTACTACTACTACTACTACTACTACTACTACTACTACTACTACTACTACTACTACTACTACTACTACTACTACTACTACTACTACTACTACTACTACTACTACTACTACTACTACTACTACTACTACTACTACTACTACTACTACTACTACTACTACTACTACTACTACTACTACTACTACTACTACTACTACTACTACTACTACTACTACTACTACTACTACTACTACTACTACTACTACTACTACTACTACTACTACTACTACTACTACTACTACTACTACTACTACTACTACTACTACTACTACTACTACTACTACTACTACTACTACTACTACTACTACTACTACTACTACTACTACTACTACTACTACTACTACTACTACTACTACTACTACTACTACTACTACTACTACTACTACTACTACTACTACTACTACTACTACTACTACTACTACTACTACTACTACTACTACTACTACTACTACTACTACTACTACTACTACTACTACTACTACTACTACTACTACTACTACTACTACTACTACTACTACTACTACTACTACTACTACTACTACTACTACTACTACTACTACTACTACTACTACTACTACTACTACTACTACTACTACTACTACTACTACTACTACTACTACTACTACTACTACTACTACTACTACTACTACTACTACTACTACTACTACTACTACTACTACTACTACTACTACTACTACTACATAGTTAACTTCCGTTCGGACTAAGGAGTGATCGCAGCTTTCAGGTTAATTGGGAAGAAGGACGAACAGTCATTTCCATTCGGCGTGATTCCTTACCTTTGAGCGCACTCTCCTGCCATCATTCATCTTGTGTGGTTACAAGCACGCGCCCGTACGCCCTACATCTTGAATCCCATGTGTTGTTTGTTACCGCTGTCAGAATTTTGGGCACACGCAACAACGTTGAATCGATTCGCCAGTTTGTCCTCGTTGTGGCCACAACGCTCATGATGGCTCCGAATGTTCCAAGAACCCACGTGTCCGCATATGGGCTTACACCGCCCTGAATTCGATTCACCATTTGCAGTATTTCTCTGTCTCCGTCTGACGACCCCTTGCTCACTGATATAGATGATCTGCTTTGCCAGTTACCTTCTCCTTTCCTGCTGGCTGGAGATGGGAATGCTAGTCATCATCTTTAGGTCTCACCCCGGGCTTGTGCAAGAGGCCAACTAATCGTCGAGTTTGTGTATGATCATAACATCGCACTTCGGAGTACTGGAGAGTCTACTATTTTTTCTGACGCCTTCCATTGTACTTTTAACCTTGATTTGGCAGTATGTTCAGCACCATCAGCAGCTTCCTTCCAAGTTTCTGTCATCTCCGATTCACGTTCTAGTGATCACTTCCCCTGCCTCACTTGTCCCTTACCCTCCGATAACTATTCCACGTGCATTCCTAGGTGGTGCTTCAGTCAGGCCAAATGGAACCTTTCCCCTCAGCTGGCCATTTTCAGTTGTATTGACCAGGAGCATGCAAATGTTCTTGTCGACCATCTTAAGGCGATGACTCTTACTGCTGCTGTGCACTGTATTGCCCGTTCGACTGCCCAATCCCGTTGATTTTCCATTCCTTGATGGACCGATGAATGCCGAAGTGCTACCCGTTAGCGCAGGTGTGCCCCCAGGGCCTTTCAGCGGCACCCCAATTGGCGAAACTGATTAACTACAAGAAAATGCATTCACACTTCCGACAGGTTAGAAGGGATAGTAAAATATTTTCTGTAAGAAATTGCTTCTTCCTTAACCAACATACGCCCTCATCGGTCGTATGGGACAAATTACGCGGATGGCCGGAAATATGACCTAACTAGTAATTGGTGGCTTTAAAAACGCTGCTGGAGCTGTTGTGTGTATTTTTGATTTGTCTAACACTATTGCCAGTGCTTTTGTTCGTGCCTCCAGGTCTGATAACTATCTGCCTGATTTCCTTCAAGTAAAGGCTAAGGTGGAATCTTAAGGATTATCCTTTGGTTCCGGAAAACTTAAAGCTTATAATCCCTTTTACACCATGACGGAGTTAGATCATGCCCTTGCATCTTCGTGGTCATAAGCACTAGGACCACATTGAATTCACATACGCATGTTTCAACAGCTCTCTCCTGAGAGTAAGCCTTCGTGCTGGAGGTCTGCAATCGTGTGTTGGTGGAAGCCACCTTCCCAGACCGGTGGTGGGAGGCTGCTATAATACCCATAATAAAGCCTGCAAACGACCGTCATCTTCTCGTCTGCTACCGACCTATTTCCATCACCAGTTGGGTTTTCAAGATCATGGAACGCATGATCATTGGACGGATGGTATTATGGCTGGAAACCCATGCCTGACTCACCATTACCTAGTGAGGTTCCGTCAATTTTTACGCAGATTATGAACGTATTTATGGAGAACAGTCAAACCTTTGGGATATTTTTACATCTTGAGAAGACTTATGACACGTGTTGGAGAGAGGGCGTTCTATATTCCCTACACTCCTGGAACATTTGTGGTCACCTACCATTTTTTATCCAGGTGTTTCTGAAACACTGCCTTTTCCATGTATGGGTCGGTTCGGTTTTTTTGGGTCCCTTTTGCTCAGGAGATATAGTACCTCAGGAATTGGTTCTCGGTGTAAGCCTTGTTTGGGCCGCCGTCTGCAGCATTATTTGTACAGTCTCCTTGAATGGAGCTCCAAAATCGACCTTCGTTTCTCTACTGAAAAGTACCTCTCTCTCAAATTCTGGCGCCGTCACAGACAAATAACGCCCTTGCAATGACTCGATCTAACCTTCTTTCCTTCGGACAGAAGGAAAACCCTGCGAAAGAAAATTAGCCGGTCGTCACATATTACGCAGCTGAAGGCGTGATGTGTCCGTTCCCTGAACGTGTTTCAGGTACTGAGTGGTATTCTTGGGGAGCGGATCGGAAAATTTTGCTGCTGTTGTATTGCGCACTATCTGAACCAGATTGGATAATGGATGCATGGTTTACTCTTCCCTATGCCCATCTGTGCTGAGATGGTTGGACCCCGTCCATAATAGGGGCATTTGTTTGGCTACCGAAGCTTCTCCAACTAGCTAAATCGCAAACCTTTATGCCGAAGCGGTAGGACATCCTGTATAGTTGAGTCCAGAGGTTCTACTCCCATTAGCCTTGAACCCGTAGGAACAAGACCCGGGCCTCTTTCAACCAGGGAGTATCCGAGCTGTCCCAAAGGGCGCTCGGCATCCTCCGTGGGGCTTTCCGTAGGGCAAGACCTAGTTACCTAACAAGCCCCCCATCTGGTCCTATGGACACAAGAGGGGATGGAAGTGGATACGCCACTTACGCGCGCCAACACCAAAGGTGAAGACTACCGATATGACCTCGGTGGGGCCGCCTGGTGATTTAGCACACCTTCTACTAGCTTTGCAGGCTAGTACCCGGAAACTTAATGGCTTCCCTCAACCCCGTCCGAAGACGTACCCGATTCCCACGGGTATCGGGAACACACTGCTACCTCGAAGCCATCCCAATCCGAACAACTCCCGAAGGAGGGGAAAGATGTTCGGCCCGAGGTTCCTCTAGTAACGTCAGAGGTAACACGAGTGCTAAGGCTCCGCAGCGCCCGCACTTTGGCAGCTGAAGGGGACGGATCCCCTCCCCTACGGGGAGGACATCCTGTACACACTAGACGAGAAGTTTTGTTATAGAATTATGGCTGTGGGCTTAAATGTGTACCTAGTAACCCGTCTTTTACTTCCCTTTACGACGCCGAGCTGCATCAACGCTACAGATAAATCCCGCTTAGTGCCAAGTCCTCAGGGTTTCGTTTCCGGGAACTTGTACGGCCAAATGATATCGAACTCCTTCGCGGTTTCCTAGGGACAGTGGCGTATCCCATATGCCTCCTTGCAATCCCCAACATTGATCTTGTATGCTGGAATGCCGGAAATCTATTATGTATACGTCCAGTATCCGCCCGTACTTTTTAGAGCGCTTGGTGGGCTCCGGCGTCCACAAATTAATCTATACCCATGGTTTTAAGGGTTCCCACGGTGTTGGAAGTACAGATATTTGTGGAACCGCCACCTATACCTTCGGCCTACACAGTAGAACTTCCGTTTTGCTGCAGAGCTATACGCCATTGGAACATGCGCCACCGCAATTTTCGTTCCAGAGCCTGCGTGAGCTCTATAACGATCATACAGCGTATCCAGCACGCCATCCGCACTGTACATGCCTCTGGCGTTAGCATGTTACGAGCGTGCATTCCTGGACACATTGGCTTGTTGACGAACGAACCGATTGATTTAGCCGATAAAGGCCACCAAACAACATTTCGCAGTTTTGCATGATCACTAGGTGCATACTACCCGTGCCTCAATTCCATTTCACTATTATTTAATCGAGTGTTTCTAAGATACTTTGGCAAGGAGCTAATGTGACGCAGCTGTGTGGTAGAATTTGCGTTCTGTAACTGCTGCTCCCAGAGTAGGGAAAGCGCTATGGTCGTCTTTCCCCACGGGGATTTTCCAAACCCCTGAGGATGCACAAAGCAACCTGGCACCAAGGTGAATCTTTGGTAAACACTAAGGACCGCTCTGTGTATCCTGTCTCTTGCTCATGTTCTGGGACATCCGCTGTGCACTTTCATCTCTTCCCTTTCTTTCATAGCCTGACATACAATAAGCCTTCTATAGTTTCAGTCTGAATTACTCTCCGATTTTTTCACTATCTCACGTGGTGCATGAAGGAAACTTATCTATCGACAATCCTATTGTTTCTCGACGACCTAAATTTGACATATGCTAGCTTTTTTGAAAATCGGAAACGTCGTATTGAATTTAGATTACTAACAAACTACAACTCCTAAAAGAATCAAGTAATTATATGTTTAAAATTAAAGCGAGCCAGATTAATAACTTTCTGTCAATTACACATATTGCATTATTTCTTTGCTGCATACTAACTTCAATGTCATATGCTTCTATACGCAGGTCCAACCAGCAACTAGAATCTCTGACAATGTGCAGATGCAGAGGCACCGTGGTACTCCATGAGGTTTCGGGAGATCTAATGGCTCGAGTGCTGAGGAGCTGCCCCGCATTGTCAAAACTCATAGCAGTAGGCAACACTGAGATCTTCAGTAAAGCCTTCTACCGCACCCTGGCGGAGAAAGCGATCAGAGGTAACCTCAAGCATATAAGTGTGGAAAATGCGAAGGCGGAAGATTATCTATTATTCCTTCGCACGTGGAGTAAATTTAGCGGAAAGTATTCAGTTCCGGACTCGCAAAATGTACAAAGCGAAACCTATCGCCGTTATGATATTAAGATAACGGATGGTAGTTTTGCAATTCTGTTTTAATGTTTTATTTTTATTAATCCATAATAAAAGCAATTCAGACAAGTTGGTTGTTTCTTTTGTTTTTCCTTTTTTAAACAAATTTACATCCTCTCAGGTGTAGTCATATCGGACGATGAGAAACACTGCAGGAGGAGATTAAGATGCTGTCGTTGCTGTCATAATGCGAATAAACAAAATCTTAAGCTTGATGGTGACTGTTGGAGAAAATGTCTGCAAAGTGACCGCTAAAAGAATAGACCAGTGTTTGTCAAACCCCGGGGATCCGCGAGGGGATGTCAGGGGGTCTCTTAAGTCAAGATATAAGGTTGAATTAAAACTATAGAAAACATAGAATTGTATTTAGTGGGTCACTATAAAATGATCCAGTTAAACGTAGAATTGTTGACATGTCTTAAAATGTCCTGGTCCAGCTAATTATGAGGTTATAGTGAACAGCAATATATACTTTACAACTTGACAAAAGTACTGATTTCACTGATAAGTCTCATGTTAGCTTTAGCAAGTTACGAGCACGATAATGGGCCTGTTGAAGACCTATAGTTTTATAGCGAAGTCTTGCATAACATTGGTGAGGATTTCTTTAAGACACTTGATGGATTTATTTCAGATCAAGGTCTTGAGTGGAAGGTTTGTGTAGGTGTAAGCACTGACGGAGCCGCAGAGATATCTCGACACAACACTGGTTTGAAAGCTCGATTTCAAGCTTTTAACCCTGAGATTGAGCTGATGCATTGCTCGATAAAATAGAGAGGCGTTGGCTGAAAATAAAAAAAAAAAAAATCCGCCAGATTTGAAGGAAACATTAGAAAACAGCTGATTAACCCTTAACTCTCAGATATTCAAGAAACTATGTGAAGAAATGGGAAGCAAACTACTGTTCTTGCACACAGACGTTCGCTGGCTTTCTTATGGAAATGCTTTTTCGCGATTTTTTGAAATATGTGATAAAGTGACGCTATTTTTTGAAGACAGCAAACACGAAAAGTTTCCGCTCAGCGAACGACTGTGTGACTTTGAATGCTTGTGCAAAGTGGCATGTCTACCTAGTATCTTCTCACAGTTAAATAAACAAAAACCGAAAATTGCAAGGACCAAAACCAGATGTTTTATATCTATCTAGTACCTTCTCACAGTTAAATAAACGAAAACCGAAAATTGCAAGGACCAAAACCAGATGTTTTCGCAGTTTGACAAAATTGAAGGATTGATAAGTAAGCTTCAAGTGTGGAATGGTCGTGCAGAAAAGAAATCCTTAGGCACTCCTTTTATGCTTTGGAACAATTTCCAACTTCATCAGAATAAAATTTGCCTAAAAATATTGAAGAATGGCCTCTCAACAACTTTGAGGAAGTAACACCCAGCACCGGTAGATGATTAGAATTAGTGGATAAAGTATTGTGACTTTGAGGGTTCGTAGAAATAAAGGTCTGGGTTGCAGATATTCCAAATGTTCTTTATTTTCGTAGAAATACACTGTTCAATTCTCACGTAACAACATTACGTCACATACACAACACAACCTACCAAGATCGATGACCACACAAACAGCGTTCTGATTACATCTGTTTACAACACTCCTGCTACGTCGCTCTGTTTACGACTCCTCTTGGAAAGTCGTCGCCTTCTTAAATACACCATTGATAAATTCAAGGGATTTCTGGAACAAACAAGAAGTCGAATGATCTATCACTAGATCCTTCCAGACGTGAAACCCTATCTGTGCAAGTCCTTTATTTCCGTGATACACTATCCGTCTGTTAATTATCTGCGCTATCTTTATTTGCTGGCTCTTTGTGTACACAAGACGCGCTGTCGTGATCGGGTTCACGACATTGCTCCCTCCTCAAGGCAGGTCGTCCAGAACAGCACCATCGCAGCGGGCTCGACGATCCAGGTGTACCACCAACATCTTCCCTCGGGGTACCTTCTTGATGCGGTAGACCACATCGTTAATCCTCTTCACCAACCGGAATGGTCCTTGCCACGGCTGCTGAAGCTTCGGGCAGAGTCCCTTGGTCTTGTTGTATCGCCCTACTCGGACCAAGGAACTCTGCCCGAAGCTTCAGAAGCCGTGGCAAGGACCGTTCCGGGTGGTGAAGAGGATTAACGATGTGGTCTACCGCATCAAAAAGGTGCCCCGAGGGAAGATGTTGGTGGTACACCTGGATCGTCTGGCCCGCTGCGATGGTGCTGTTCTGGACGACCAGCCTTGAGGAGGGAGCAATATCGTGAACCCAATCACGACAGCGCGTCTTGTGTACACAAAGAGCCAGCAAATAAAGATAGCGCAGGTAATTAACAGACGGATAGTGTATCACGGAAATAAAGGACTTGCACAGATAGGGTTTCACGTCTGGAAGGATCTAGTGTTAGATAGTGATAGTACGGCCTCCTCCAAAGGCAAATGTAAATGACATGTGTAGAGTTTAACGCCCGCTTTTACTACATACGGCACTGCAGGCGATGACACTGATGATACATGAGATGAAGATGTAGTACCAGTGGAATGAGATGGTGGGGGAAACCGGAGATCCCGAAGGAAACCCGCCCCAGCGCCGTGTTGTCCACCACCAATCTCACTTTACGGTCGCTTGGGATTAAAACTGGGCCGCCTTGGTGAGAGCCAAGCGGTCTAACCACTGAGCCACGGCGCGGCTTTCTACGCAGGCAAGGTGCCACCGATGCCGTCACTAATTGGAATGGTCTGCTCGGCTTCCTCGTCGGCAAACCCCTGGCTCTGTCAGGTCTGATGACGGTCACGGCCGCCCCGGTGTCTACGAAATAAATCGAATGTTCTCTCCCTAGAACCTTCCAGATGTGAAATCCTATATGTGCCGGCAAGTCCTTTATTTCCGTGATACACTATCCGTCTGTTAATTATCTGCGCTATCTTTATTTTCCGGCTCTTTGTGTACACAAGGCGCGTTATCGCGATCGGGTTCGCGACAGTATCATTGCAGGAAGTAAAACTTAGGCAACATTGATAGCCTTTCGGAAGAAGAACAGGTTTAACTAATAGAGTTATTTAACAGCAAAGGATGGAAGGTAGTTGAACTTGCTACCAAAGGATGTATATTGTGCCCTTTTCAACCACCTATATGTGCGAGCAAACATTTTCAGTGTTGTGCAACATCAAGAAATTGAAAGGAAACACACTTACCAGTATTTGCCAACGGACTTAAGAGTAAAAATCACCCAAATTAAGCCCAGCTTAACTGAGCTTATTCAATAAAAAACAGTTGCATTGTTCACATTAATACATTCCAATGAACAACGCTTCAAACTTTTTCCACGTAAACTGATTTTTTTTTAGTAACCCAATACTAACTTTGTTGATATGGTCAAATGGTGGATTCAGAAAATAATGAATAACGTTTTATATGCATAAAAATAGTTTCCTTACACGGCAAATAAATTCATTTTTATAACATGTTGTGTCTAATGTTATTAATCCTTGGGTAATCCAAAGAGTGTGGCATTTCAAATTTTTACTGATGTAAGATTGAAGTTATATAAAAACCTAGTTAAGCAAACTTGTATAAAATTTACTTCAAACTGGAAAAAAAATTTAAACAGGCAAACAAGAACTTGCAAACACTGCGCGACCGTGAATATATAGATACCTATCGTTTTCCGAGTTTGCTATTACCCTAAACGGTAACCTAACCTATACCTACAGTCTCATTAAATTGTAACTAATGTGTATGTATCTGAAATAACAATAAATAATTATTGTATTAGGTAGATAATTACATTTATAAATGCCTATATACACAGTAAGCTGGTAATATTAACTTTTTGTAGTCAAATAACGTTGCAGAGCTTAAATATTTTGATGTTATCGGAGTCCGGCCTACTCGATTCTCCCATTTTGTTTTGATCTGTTTTTTAAATTTTGAGTAATATATATCTGGCTATTGCCATGAATTAGGTTTTGTAAGGCGCTGATGACCAAGCCTTATATACAAATCATCATCAACAACTAAAATAATGAAGCATCTTTTGTAAATTGAATATTACTGATTATTTTAGGATCATTAAGTACAACAGAATTATCAGATGGAAGCTTGTTCTTCGATCGCCACTTTTTGTATCTGGCACATTTAGTGATGATATGTACAGTTGTTAAAGCTGTCTGACACATCTCGCACATGCGGCCTGGATCAGGGGATATGATGTGTGAATACGTGATTCTGTACTGACCAATTCTTATTCTAGTTATATCCACTTGTTCTTTAGGTTTCAGTTTTTTGAGAGGAGGTCTTAATATTCCGTTCATTATATCATGCAGTTTGCTGTTTCAGTTGTTATACCACTGATTTTCCCAGTTTCTTCTGATGTAATTTTTAATATAGACAATGTAATCTTAGTAAGTTATGCTTGTGATTGTTTCATCTGAAGGTAAACTGGTTGCTTCACGGGCTGCTTCACTGGTTACTTTCTATGTGATGGTATCCTCAGTATGTTAATTTGTTTGCCTGAGTTGATAGCTTCATTGGATAAGGTTTGTATTTCTTGAAACAATGCAGTTTTTGTCTCTTTATCTTTAATGGCTAGATCTGCACTCATTGAGTCAGTGATTATCAAAAAGGAGTTAGGATTTTCGGATTCTAAAATGAATTGCAAACTTTCTTTTATATCGAATAACTCACATGAAAAAAATAGAGAAATGATCAGGTAGTTTGTGTACTACTGTGTGTTCAGGGTTAACAATTCCACATCCGCATTTTCCATCAATAACAGAACCATCGGTATATATATATATATATATATATATATATATATATATATAATGTGTGTGTGTGTGTGTGTGTGTGTGTGTGTGTGTGTGTGTGTGTGTGTGTGTGTGTGTGTGTGTGTGTGTGTGTGTGTGTGTGTGTGTGTGTGTGTGTGTGTAAATCATTCCGATGAAGGTCTTGAAATTCAAGGAAAAGTTGATTATACGTAATATTAGAAGTTTCACATTTGATGTGAGAGAGCATCTATAAGTGGAAGACAGGTAATGAAAGCTTCCATGGCGGTATTTGGTGAAATACTTTCCTTGCCGAAACTGTAGGTTCTTTAATGTTAAGGCAATGAAGATAAGTAGATACTCTTTCATAGAAAGTAGTAAATGTCGATTTTTGGGAGCATTAAAGCGGGTTTTAAAGGTTTGCTCCAATATTTTGTTTACCTGAACAGAAGCTTGTTTGAACGGATATAGTAAACTTAGTTGAATTCTTCTCATTTCTAGTGGAGGTTCCTCTGTCTCTATTTGAAGACTCGAAGAAGGACCTGTGCAAAAAGCTCCTAAAATAAGCGGTAGAGCTGTAGTCTATATTGAATCGAGCATTTTGAGAGCAGTAGGAGAGGCTGAGCAGTATACTATGGCTGCATAGTCCAGTTTAGATCTGATAGTAGTTTTGTAAGTAGATGATAAAGCGTTTGAGTCTACACCCCAGTTTTTTGCTGCTAAAACTTTTAGGATACGTAGTCTTCTAATACTGTCTGAATTTAGATTTTCAATATGAGGAATCCTTGTCAGCTTAGTATCCAAAAGTAATCCCAGGAGTTTTATTGTCTTAACAACTTCAATAATGGAAAGATAGATTCAGACTGAAAAATTCAATGCCACAGCCGGGACCTGAACCACGGATCTTCAGGTCTCCGTCCAGCCGCTCTAATCCTTAAGCTACTATGGTTAACGTGCCGACATGACATTAAATTCTCCAACCGACTCGAGCCTTTCCCGGAAAACCTCTAGGAGTTCTCATAAACGCATTAGACAACTACTTTAATCGTGACCACGGAAGATCCGTGGTTCAGGTCTCGGCTGTGGCATTGAATTTTTCAGTCTGACGCTATCTTTCCATACTTTAGCCTACGTACGGCCAGTGTGAAAGAACAATTGATTTCCATTAATTGTACCTAATAGTGGTGAACTATAAAGCCCGGGCCTTAAAGTACTTACATGTTGTAAGTCGCCATTAAGGTAGTTGTCTCATGAGTTTATGAGAACTCATAGGGGTTTGCCGGGAAAGGCACGAGTTGGTTGGAGAATTTAACGTCATGTCGGCACGTTGACCATAGTAGCTCGAGGATTAGAACGGCTGGGCGGAGACCGGAAAATCCGTGGTTCAGGTCCCGGCTGTGGCATTGAATTTTTTATTCTGGCTCTATCTTTCTATACTTTAGCCTACACAAGGTCAGTGTGAAAGAACAATTGATTTTCATTAATTGCACCTAATAGTGGTCCGGCCTACAAAGCCCGGGTCCTACTTACATGTTGTAAGTCGCCAAGAGTTGTAAGTAGTCCACGACTATATGTACTAAAAGATAACCTCGAAAGACAGGGGCCAATTCACTGAACCTGGGGACTTTGCACATTAGATCGGCAGTAAAGCTTCTAGAACATTCCATCCGCCACATTGGTTTAAACTTAAGACGTGCTGATCGTCAATTCCTTACTGCCGGGTTCAAGGTCCTAGAGTTGCTGCATTTTGCATTCTTGCGTGGTTAACGCATCGAAAATGAGCAAGCTACGTTCTTGTCGTCTATTTTCCCGCTAAGAGGTGCAACATCTTTACTTCCAGAAGCGATAATTCAATTTTTATAAAGAAACCTCATGCTCTTATTTCAAATAAAACCTTAAAATAAATTAAGTTCCTTCATCTCACCAAAGCGTACGCGACATATCCCCGGCAGTTACATATCGCCGTCCCCAGCGATAAACACAAACCATACCCTATACCATAGAATACAAATTTATACAGTGCTGGGGCGCGCAGGCCACCAAAAGAAAGGAAATGTTCATGTATGAAAGTTTTTAACAATGCAAAAAGTAAAAAGTGTAACATCTGTAAAAAATCAAAGTGGGTAAATGGGGAAGAGAACGTGGAGAAATAAAAACACACCAAAAACAAAAATTTTAAAAGAGAAGGGAACACTCGAAGATCCACATGTGATCCTTGTGAAAGTTCCATATGAAAATACCATAACACCATTCTGTCAAATTGTTTACAATGTGGGACACTTAGGGGGACACTGGACCAAACACAGACTGAAATATGTCTTTGCTGTCCTCATCCGTGGAGGATAAACCGTATTATCCGAATATAAGACCGGAATATCCATCGATTACAGTCCTTACAGGAAGTCGATGACAATATGGAGGAATTGCTTGTCTTTTGCTCAACCCACTCTCCAAAGTCCAGTATTCAACTAGGGAAGAATAAGTTAGTTGTGTTCCCTGGAACAAGTTTCGGCAATAAGGGTGTGTCTCATTGAAGTGTCCCATGAAGTTCTGCTGGCAGGCTGGTGTGCTATGGACTCCAAATGCAGATGGTGTAAGCGTCCGAAAACATACAGATGTCAAAATAATTATGAGTGGAGACAACAAAATATTCATATAAGGTATGGGAACTCAAGGCAAATATGATAGGGAAGGGAAAAAAGGACAAGGAGATTTCCTAGCATACAGGTGTCACAAACTATATTTAGGACTACCAAATACAATATAAGATTTATACATATATACACAATATCTGATTGGAATGCTAGTGGAAGATTTAGGTATTTAAACCGGCCAATAAGGGGGGGGGGAGAGAAAAAGTTAACATTTTAAGGTAGCCTGCTGCATCAGGCACTAAAATTTAGCATTCATATAGCCTAGAAAAGCTTCTCTTGTCGGATGACAAAGTCACCTGGCAAAGTATGAAATAAAATACATAGATGCTCCACTAAAATGTCAAACCATCGCAAAAAATGAATTGTCATTGTTTAAGGCAAAACAATTTACCCTAATAAATTATTGGTACTATAGTTTGGGTCAATATACCCACTTGAAACTAAAAACAACAAATTATATATGAATATAATTACAGTAAGTGGGCCTCTCAGACTGACCTGGCAATTTTAGAGAAAATAACATCTCTTTGCTGAAAATTCAAAAACATATGTCTATTGACAATACCACTACGTCTATTGTAAGTATGAACGTGCTGTATCTTGAGAGGAAATTCACTAAAAAACAAAATAATTGTACGTCAGGTCATTGTTAGGTCTACCCTAGTATTTACAGGATTGCTCCAATAGTGAAGACAAGATAGTGCAGTACTAACTGAATCATTAGGCACTCAAATTTCTAGCAAACAGAAAACACAACTAACATATTTTAGTTAATTGATGGAAATTAATCATTTCTCCACACTAGCCGTATATAGGCTAAGGTTTTTGATAGATAGAGTCAACATGAAAAATTCAATGCCATGGCCGGGATTTGAACCGCAGATCTCCTGGTTTCCGTCCAGTCGCTCTTAACCTTTGAGCTACCATGGCCAACTTGCCGTCCTGACATTAAATTCTCCAGTTGACTTATATATTTTCCCGGTAGACCACTAGGGGCCCTCACATCCGAGATACACGGTTTGTTGCGACTTACTATGGTAAGTACTTAAGTCCCAGGCTTCATCATTTAACTCTTATTATTTTAATGAGAATTTAATGTCAGGACGGCACGTTGGCCATGGTAGCTCAAAGGTTAAGAGCGACTGGACGGAAATCAGGAGATCCGTGGTTCAAATCCCGGCAATGGCATTGAATTTTTCATGTTGACTATCTAACAACTAACATGTGTTGCAAATTTTTACATGAAAATATATACTGAACAAAAGAGGGTTATAGGTCTGACTACATATATGGAACAGTTCAAGGTAACTTAAAACCTTAATATGGAGTCACACGTAACAAGAGAAGGGATCAGTTTATAAGATTACTATAAGGAATGGGACACGAGCTGTCGTTATGGATCGACTGAAATAGGAGTACAACGTTGTAACATTATTACTGAATAAAACACTGATGTAATTAACAATAAAGGTTTTCAGAACAGTTATAAAGACGCCATCTAAAAATGTAGCTTTCTTTGAAGTAAGAGATACGCCAATACTACCGAATGAGCAAAGGAACATATTCGGGCATAAATTCGTATATTAAATTATCCTACGATCACGACCAGTCCTCAATTGCAATAAATAAGCTGTAAAACAGTGTCAACATACCGTAGAATTTGTCAGTATTCCTTCTACTATACGTCACTATATTTACGGGGGAAGCTAATCCCCGCAAACAACAACATAAAAACTCATTACTTCAATGTGTTAACATATGCACTCGTCCTAGGACAAAACCTTGACATAATGACACTTATAACTGTAAGTCAGTTGTCATAACCAGCGTGAAAACTCACAACTTCACATAAAAAAAACAATGTTATGAAAAGCATGGGCCAAACATGCAAAGTATAGAAGGGAGTCTTCCAGTGCAGACCCAAAAGAACAGAATGGCGGCCATGCGTAATTTATATGTTTAGGGTATTTTGACAGTGTTTAGAGGTCTTAGTCAGTTCTCTTAATTTGCTGTAGATTATGATGCTAGGTCTTGAAGTATGATCTGAGGCTATAGGGTTAAGAGTTGCAGGTTTTCTTAGGTAAAGACTGTTGGTTGGGGGGGGGGGGAGGCCTAAAAGCTGTAGGATTTAGAGGTTAGGTCTTGAGGTATTATCTGAGGGCTCTAGGGTTCAGAGTTGCAGGGTTTTCACAGGTAAGGCAGTTGGTCTGGGAGGCAATTTTCTGGCGAGTATCTGATGTTCATTCTTCTGGGACGTATGGCTTTGTCTTATACACTCTAGGTTTTAAGTTATCCAGAGATAGAAATCCCAGGCTTTTAGGTTGGGAGACCAAGGGGGCAAAATTCTCTTTTGATAATTCTCTCCTGAGAGACCTTTCAATAATTCTCATCAAAATATTGGACCTATAACCTGTTGCAGAGTCTTGTTGAAAAACCAAAATCGCATTCCATGTCTGTTAATCCTTTAAAAAAAAAAACAGAAGCAAACTTGTATTCACCTGTGTACGGGTGTCAGTAGTTGACTCGAAAAAAAAAATGGTCATATAGGTAACTCTTTTTCAGGTAGTGGCGCACCAGACACAATTTTTTTCGTCATGAAGGTGTACTTCATGCAATATAAGGTTTTGTGTACACATACATCGTCCGCAGGGGAGGGGTTCCGACCGTTTCTAGTGGTACGATGCCAGCGCTGCGAACCCCTAGCGCTCGTGGTACATCTCACGTTACTAGAACTACGCCAGGCCAAAAATTCGAGCCCATCCCGCAAAGGAGCTTTCCGTATTGGGTTGGTTTCGGCAGAGCAGTGGTTCTCGACACCTATTAGTATTGGGTACGCTGGCTATGCTGTCCAGACGGAGTTAAGGGATACCTAAAACTTTCCCGGTATTGGCCTGGATAGCTAGAAGCATTGTGTATTACCTATATCGCCAGCAGCCCGAGAGAGTTATCGGTAGTCTTCCCGGATGGGTTGACGTGCGTAAGTGGCGTATCCACTTCTACCTGAAAGGGGGGGGGGGGGCTTTTGATACTCCAGATATTATCCTAATGGAAACAACCACGGAATTACTTTGGGGGTTCCCTGGTTTTAGTGCGGGAGTTTCGAATATCAGATAGAAACTGCCATCAACTGTGTACACATATGCATGAGAATGGAACCAAGCTTTGTTCGTGAAAAATATCTACGAAATGCATAAATAAAAACGCTAAAAAATGTTTAAGCATTCTCAAAGAAAATATGGTATGCCAGAAATGTCAAACGATTTCAAAATCACGAATGAATATGCTGCAAGAAGGTGTTAATAGACGTATTAGTTTTTCCTCATATTTAGATGACTACATAGGTGTGTGTGTGTGCGCGCGCGCGCGTGTTTGTAATTTACGTCCTCCAACGTTAAGTCATATCGGACGATGAATGGAATGGGTGAAATGATGCTCAAATGAGTACGGGGTCCACAGAGCTCAGAGCTACCCGACATTCGTCATTCAGGATAAGGGAAAACTCCGGAAAAAAACCTTATCCAGGTAACTCACCCTGACCGAGATTCGAACTCGGGACCTCTTGAACGTGAGGCAGACACGCTACCACCACACTACCAAGGCGGGCGTATGACTACATAGGAGACACAGAAACAGAAATAAACGACCTTTAACAAATTGAAAAAAGCAGTAGTAAAAGAAAACATAAGGGGATAGTTTTGTCCCATTTAATAAAGAAAAATCAACATTGTAATTTTCAGCAAGAAATTAGGCATCTGAATGGCAAGGCAGTAATTCTGGTTACAACAGATAACGGTAATATATTGGTTTTATTAGAAAAAGACTATAATCATAAAATGATTTAGTTCCTTCAAAATGACATGATAGAATGTCCGAAGGACCCACTATCTATCACATTTTGAATGCCAGTATGCTTGCGAGCTATCCGGTGCGCGTTGAATTGCATAGGACTCTGAACTCCTCGTGTGGTGTTGTGAACACCAGCGAATTGGATGGTATATCCAATGAGGAGATTCAGGAAAACTTGGCGGAACAAGGTGTGACTAATGTACAGGTGGTATATAAATGAATATCGGGGTTTTAACTCTTTATAATATTTATTAAATTCAACTTACAGTTATACATTGTATGTCAAAAGAAAAAGCAACTCAAACAGTTTTACCAAGAACCTTATAAATATTCAATGTGACTACCCTTTGTCACACGACACACATCAAGTCTATAGCCAAGCTCTTCCCAAACATTGAAAAGTGTGTAGTCACTAATTGTAGCAACAGCTGCTTCAATCTGGTTACTTAATTCAGGGAGGTCAGCTGGTAGCGGAGGCACGTACACACGACCCTTAATGAAGCCTCAAAGGTAAAAATCGCATGGCGTTATGTCAGAAGAACGTGGATGCCATGCATAGCAAGCTCTGTTATTGGGGCCCTTGCGGCCTATCTAGCGATCGGGTACAGTGACGTTCAACCAATCGCATACTTCGTTATGCCAGTGAGGTGGCGCACCATCTTGCTGGAAAATGAATTTCTCTGGCTTACTTTCTCCCAACTGAGGGAAGAGCCATTGCTCTAGTGTATCAAGGTAAGAAGTGCCAATTACAGTAGGTTCACCAAAAAAGAAAGACCCATAAACCTTTCGCTGGGAAATTGCACAAAAACATTCACTTTAGGGAAATCTTGTTGCATTTTACCATCTCGTGAGGATTTTCTGAGTCCCAGCTTTGCACATTATGAGTGTTAAAATGTCCACTAAGGTGACAGGTCGATTCATCACTGAAGACAACACGATCCATAAAATCGTCATCGTCATGAAACAATATGTCGTTTACGAAGTTGGCACGTAATCCGTGGTCTGTCGGCTTTGAAGACTGTAATAACTGTAAAGGGCAAGGACGTAGCCTAAGCATTTTCTTACAACTTTCCAAACAGTCGACACAGGAACTTGTAATTCACGACTAGCCTTCAAGACTGATTTATTTGGGCTACGAGTGAACGATTCTCACTCAACAGTCTCTTCATTTACTCTTGGTCGTCCCGTGCTCTTCCCTTTACAAAGGCAGCCGATATCTTCAAACGGATGATATCATCTACGAATGTTATCACGAGAAGGATCACAGCCGAACTTAATGAGGAACGCACGTTGCACAGTAACTACATATTTGGTCTTTGCAAACTACAAAACACAAAACGCTTTCTGTTTACTTCTCGCCGTCTTTGCTACTACTGCTTTCTAGCGAATTGCGGCAGAAACATTGCACGAACATGCGCACTGGTGCCAAAAAACTAAACTGAGTTGCTTTTTCATTTGCCATATCATTTATAACTCTACGTTTAATGTAATAAATATTATAAAGAGTTAAAACCCCAATATTCATTTATATACACCCAGTATATCGCGTTCACCGCAAAGCACGAGGTGAACTAGTGCCCACTCGTACCCTGTTTCTTACCTTTGATCGAGTAGATCTCCCGCAAAGGATTAAGGCAGAGTATGAAGCTATTGAAGTGAGGCAGTATATACCCAATCCACTGAGGTGTTATAAATGAGAGGCGCTTTGGCCACACGAGTGATTCATGTAATGGAGTTGCCACTTGCGTTGATTGTGGGGAAGTCAAGTTTTTAATTGATTCATTAAAACTGCTGGATATACAAGATCTTTACTAAAATTTCATAATGGAAGTTCAGGAAGACTGTCAATTACCTTACATTGAAGGATCATCCAACAAAATGATAATATAAAATTTGGAATCTAGAGCAAACCTACTCACATAATTATATAAAGTGCAGTAGTTTCAATCCGCTGTATATTTAGCTGCTCTTGGAAGCTTGATTCATTGACTTAACAGCATATGTGTAGATCCAAAGTAATACAATGTTACAATATATCTTTACTTCGAACGAACGCTGGCCGTGAACGGCTAGGCACATACATAACTATATTAACTCCAATAAGTATTGGTGTGAAAGCTAACGATGAAAAATGAGCTGTGTTTTCAAGAAAATGTAAATATTGATTTAATTATAGTATTATAAGTGTTCAATCACAATTATATCGATACATATGACTGACAAAGGAAAATATGCCATGATGTTCTCTTGGTGTAAATAAAGATTTAATTCGTGTGTATCATATGCTTTTCTGCCCCCCCCCCCCCAGAAAGCATTGGTCCTGTTTGTAAACTTTTTTTTTTTTTCCCTCACCGTATCTCTCATTTATATCCTCTCTTCATATTTAACAAATAAAAGAAGAAGAAAAATGTTACTACAGTGGCGTCGCTGACGGTGTCCTAGATATCTACCAGGCTGGCCCTCACATCCACCAACGCTCCGTTGTTAAGGATCTGGTCTCACACGTCGAACATAAGGGGCGGTAGTAGATTGTCAGTGAATTGCAGCCGTTGTTGCAGCCCCGGGTCACACCCCACGGCCCTCAGTTGGATGATTAACTTTTTATAGGGTCCGAATAACGGCGCAGCCTCGCAACTAGGACATCCATTGTGTACTTAAGCCTCTCGGGGGAGTCATTATTTATAGGTGGATCTGCCTCTGAGGTTACTGCATTTGTCAGGATGCAGCCACGTTGCACTTTAGCAGTCCCGGTAAGTTGTCTTCCTTCCGGAAATTTGAGCGACAGTATTTTTCCATTAGTTGAGTCTATAAAAACTGAGCATTTTTCCAAACGTCTTTTCTTTTAAAAAATACAGAATAAATATACAGAATTAACCCCGATTAACCCCATATATAATCATCTCTGATGTCTAACGTATTAGGTGAATTCTATGTGAACACGAATGGTTAATGCAGCTCATGTATGAATGATTCTTAAAGAAAATATACATATGGACAATCTTTTTCACATTTAGCTGTCAATGTCTCATTTATATATATATATATAATTTATCTCCTCGTTTCATTATTCTTTTCCATCAGTTAGGGGGACTCTGTATGTTAACGGTTAGTCCACCAATAAGTGTATAATTGTTAATTGGTGAATACAATATAGGAGCATACGTATTAATACTCATTATATCTTACATTCTTTATTTCCAATTTCCGGTTTTCAGATGTATGTCCACCTTGTGCAATCGCTTGTGTTCGTAACGGCTCTCTCAGGTGTCATCCTGGAAGAATACACTGACAGAGCCGTGCGTATAGCAACTGGAGCGGCGTTCAAACGCCTGCCGCAATCGATTGCTTACCAAGCATCCATACCTCTCACGTTTAAGGTCCTCCGAGAAAATGTTTACCTTCAACAGCTGACAGCTAAGAGACCGGTGAGGAGACGAACCCCGCCCCGAACGCTAATCACCTGAGCACGACATTGATTACATTGGCTCCATACTTGATCAGGGATTGCGTAAGTTCAGCGATGCTGTTTTTAATTTCACTGACAAAGACGGTAATCGCACTAAAAGAGGGATAGCATTTTTCGGCGACGTCCTTAACTTCTGTTGTGATGTAGCCACCTCCAGTCAAATGAATACCTTGGCGTCTACCGACCGCCAGTTATTAGATCATTACAAGACATTGGAAACAGTAGTTACACAAGATCATGCTTGGTTTTCTTCCACAAAAGAGAAATTGAATGTTTATAGTGAGCAAGTAGCTCAGTCTTTTGATAAGATTAATGGTAGGTTAAATGCAGTTATATCCAATGTTAATTATTCCTACAACGTTTTGCATGTGCAAATGGAATAGGTAACTGATCATCAATTTTTTGCCTTATGGGAGATTTTCCAGAATGCGCAGCGGATGGTGCATGCGCTACTATTTATGAAGCAAATGGATGCCATGTTGCTTTGTAGGAATCGTCTTTTTCCGTTCTCTGTGATTCCTTTTCATGTTTTATAACACGAAATAATGCAATTGAAGCAAAGCCTACTTAACACATCTTTCGAATTGGTGTTGGATGTACCAGAAATACACCGGTATTTTGATTTAGAAAGAACTACATGTTCATTTAGTACATCCTATATTCTGGTTACTATTAACACTCCAGTTAAACAAAGGGGATTTACCTGGGACTTGTACGAGTTTTTAAGTGTGCCCTTCTCTTGGGAGAACTCTACATGCACTATCTTACATGACACAACATTCGTGGCAGTTAGTAATGATCATGTACGCCCCATTACGGGGGCGGCTATCCATCAGTTTGACCCATTTAAAACAGGTCTATGTTATATCCCTCGTTTTAGCAACGATCTTATTTTTAGTCCCATGTGCGCTACGAAAATGCTTCATGGAATGACTGCTGCTAAAATGAATGAATTCTGCCCGTTTGAATGTCATACGGCTTCCAAAATGTTAATTACGGAAGTAGCACGCGATGAATATGTGATCACACATCCGTTAGAACCTATCAAATTTATTTGTGGAAATAATACTCGCATGATCCCCAGTTTGCCACCTGGTACTCCTGGTGCTTTGCAAATTACTTTACCTTGTGCCTGTGAGTTAAAAATAGGACATGTTAAAATTCCGACGCGCTTTCCGTGTCTTGCATTTTCTGTCCCCCAGCTACGGACCTTGCATTTAATCCCCGAGGGATGGTCCACCCTGGCGTCCTTAAAATTTCTCCATTTGCTAGTTCAGAACAATTAACCTTTACGGATATATCGCAATGTTTGAATACTAATTGGTCAATACAGGTACCTCACCTCAACCTATCACATGCACCGGACGCAACTATCTTTTCTGAATTGGAGTCATCCCAACAGGCAAATCATCCTTTGATGCAATTATTGTTTATATGGACCACATTTTTAACTATTCTGGTGGGCGTTGTATTGTTTCGTCACCCGGAACTTTTGATTACAATTAGTATACCAGGAGAAATGGCTGCATTTTATGATGGTTTTGTGACATTTTGTGGTATCCTGTTGTTGATTTTTATTTGTGCGGTTGCTTATAGATCGTTTAAGCTGTGTTGGCAGGTATATCAACTTCACAGAGAGGTGGGACAAAGAGGAACCAGCTCGCGCACGGACGGAGGCCCGAACGGTGTTCTTTTTCTGACTACACCGCCGACGGCTACTAGAGGCACGCTCACCACCCAGTTAGAACCTATACAGGAGAACACACCAGTGTAAAGGAGAGTATTGATTATTTCTAATATTTTATCCTCTTGGGTAGCACTTCCTGCATCTAGTTACTGGGACAAACACTGCTTTGGAATTTCTGCCGGGGAATAAGTGCTGTTGTACTTCCGGCTCGGAACAAACAGAGCAGTGGGTTTTTTTGTACGGAAAGTACGTGGTGCCTGTTGTTATAGACAGACTGTCACCTTATCGTACATGAGTGTTAATACTCTCAGAAATATTGTCATTATACCCTAAACTTAATATAGCGCATTTTAGCAATCCTTAGGGCATGTCAGGGTTCCTTTAATTTTTTGTTTTGACACATAAGTGTCATTCGAGACGCCACTTTACTTCTTGGGTATGTCGTGAGACCCTTTGGTGGTAAAGTGTAATATTAGTTTGTGTACTTTTATAGGGTTATCGTGAGATCCCATTAGATTAAGGTTTCGTGAGGAAACCGTGAGGTCCCAAGAAACATTTCAGTAAACATATTTTAAGGGTTTTCTAGTTGATTAATCGTGCACGTGATTTTACTAAGTTGTAGTTGTGTTTAGGTCACGTCCACCGCATTGATCGTCCACCGAGTGTATTATTGAAGTATTTGAGTGTTTTATTTTTTTTATAGTGTTTATCACCGCGGATATGGCCACCGCATGGATAATGATATTTTTGGTGTTGAACCTGACATCTCCTCTTATTGCCAAATTAATGCTAGTACTAATGTCTTCTGTAAATGCTTTCATTCTAAATTTAACAACGTGCAGGAAGAATACCCTAACCTATTTCATTCTACTGATAACCCATTACGTGGTGATGGATCTATCTTCGGTTCGCAATTTTTATTAGTTGGAAAACAGCATACAGAAAAGCTGTATGTGTCTGATACGGTCATAATTGATATTGTACAAAAGCCCGACAGGCCCATCAGTTTGTTACCATGCTAAACACTTCATTTTGCGATAGTGTTCAATCTTAGGGGTGCCACGCCTGTGCGTCTTTCGGGAGCTGGACCTTTGTTTGAACTTATGTTTCAATTGACCCGTAGGGAGCGATTATATCGAACATGTTTGACACGCATACTTACCCCAGGAGTGGTAACTCCCTCGCTCTTAGCTAAGGCATTGGAAACGGTATTGCAGACCAATGCCGGATATAGATTGGTCTGGGAAACGGAAGCTATTGCTAATTATTATAGTGCACCCATTGTTGACTGTTTACTTTCTCCTCAGCGCATTTTGCTCGGTCTACAGATACAGATTATTCGAGATAACGTACAGCGCGCTGTTGGCCGCTACTTTACTCCTACACCCTTTGCGTTCTTCGACCAAACCTGTACGATAGCCTTGGAGGGACGCATGGTAGCAATGTTGTATTCCCCTGGGGGCTTTAGCGTGTTGCTACCCCAATGCGATACTTCTAAGTCGAGTCTTTGTTTGGCGACCCCCGCATATGGGTTGGCGGCGCTAACTGCTCATTGCGCGTCTGTCATCTTAAGTGGTACTTCCGTGGCCAATTTATCTCAAATTTTTCCCATGACCTGTCTGAATAGCCAGAAGCCCATTGTGTCTCCCTCCGTATGTAGTTCGACACCAAGGAGATAAGTGACTCAGTAAATAAAATTCTACGTTTTTATTGTTTTAATTCAACATTATAACTTGACGTAAGGGGCCCCCTTGCGGACCCCCTGAGGACCACACTTTGGGAAACACTGTGGTAGTATGCAGCAGACCATGCTGATGTTCGTAAGACTGTGTTGGTATATTGTAGCAGGTATGTCCAAGAAATAGAAGGAAACGGCTAAAGAAGAAAATATTTCTTCTTCTCCTTCTCCTTCTCTTTCTTCTTCTTTAACTTCCCTAGTGGTAACACTTTCGTAGTTTTAGGGAATTCTTGTTCCTCTATCCATGTTAAGGTCGGGCCTGAGGAACCGAAGCTTTGGATCCGATAGAGAACCAGGATAGGTGATCAGTCCAATACATGGTGTGAAGGTGAGGTAAGTGGATTATATATAAGGACGAGATGAATGATAGGAAAGATAATGGAGCAATTGGTGGAATACTGTCGGGGCAAACCGGAGGACACAGAGAAAGCCCGTCCCAGTGCCATGTTGTCCACCACAAATCTCTGCGGTCACCTGGGATTGAATTCCGGCTGCCTTGGTGAGAGCCAAGCGGTCTAACCTCTTACTACTGTTAAAAATATTGTGGGTAGATTAAAAAAAACATAACAGTGAAAAACATTCCAAGAACTAGAAAGAACTACCAAGGGGAGACAAAAGGGTAATAGTAGAAAAGCAACCAGAAGCCCAAAACAGTGCTCCGAAGATTGCTGTAAAAGCTGAAACAGAAAAGGGAATAAAAGTATCATTACAAACTATCAGAAATATCCTTTAGAGAGTATTTACAATGGGAGAACTGCTCATATAAATACTTACATCAATAAGGGTATACAAATAATAAGCTTGCCTGTCTGTGATAGAGGATATACTACGTGTCAAGAAAGTTCCGGGAATGGTCAATGAAACACAAAATATGCATTATTCATCCAATTTTATTTTATCGCCTTCAAAGTAGTCCCCGTTCCGAAATTATACATTTATGCCAACGAATAATCCCATTATCAAAGCATATTATGTAGGCATTTTTTGGAATCTTTGTCAATTGTCACCCCGAATTCTCCTTTATGTCCTCTGTCGACTGAAAACGAAGTTGTAACTTGAGTTTTGGAAAGAGAACGAAGTCAGCCGGAAACAGATCAGGTGAATACGCTGGTTATTTGATAGGATTTGTTGAGCTTCGGGCCAGAAATTCGTTCACAATAATAAGCCTTGTGAGCTGGGGCGTTATCGTGGTGCAGAATCCATGAGTTGTCTTTCCACAAATCTAGTCTTCTTCGCCCAAACAATTGTTTAAAATGGCACGAATTGATTCATATGACACAGAAAGCTCAGCGGCAATCTGTTTCAGACCTAAATGACGATTTTTAGACACCGTTTCCTTCAGTTTAGCGATTTTCAGTTCAGTTGAAACTGCTGATGGCCGACCAGAGCGAGGCAAATGTTCCACACATCTCGTAAAATTTTGAATTCGCTGTACAGCTCATAAGCGCGTGTTTTCAATAAATTCGATTCATCATAAGCCCTCTGTAACATTTTCAGCTATTCGGCACACGAAATACCATTTGCAATAAAGTTAAAACTCCGGAAAATTTGTCTGAAGGACTTGTCATGTATTAAATAGCATTTCGTTCACGTTATACCATCTTTTAACCTGTGAAGCCCTACCTGCCTGACCCACTACAGAGAAATATTGGAGAGCAAGAGAGCTAATGGCTTCATTGCCAAAGCCTAGCATTTGAAAACAACAACAACATAAAGTTAAACCGAGCTCTACTCCAAACGTCCGAAGACGTCGGTCTTTGACTCCCGGGAAACGATGGAGGACTCCGGGATGCCTTCCATTAGGGCAATACCTAGGGTCTATAAAACTCCCCCCCCCCCCCCCCCCCATCGACAACAACGTCAAGACGGGTGGAAGTGAATACGCCACTTACGCGCGTCAACCCCTCAAGGAAGACCACCGAATAACCTCGGTGGGGCCGCCTGGCGATCTACCATTTGCAATGTAAAATTTGAGACAGTTTCTTTGTTCAATATTTTTATTCATTTTAAAATCGTAACACATCTTTGAGACGCACTAACGGAATATCGCCCTGTAAACAAACTACATGACAGATGACAATCAAACTCCGCGTGGGTATAGAGGAAAGACTTAGCGACAACAATAATTTCGAGTCCCCTCTTATACGAGATTTTTGTATGACCAATTCTCGGTACTTTCTTAACAGAATGACATATGACATTTATGACTTTTGGAAGAATGTCATTTTCACTTAGGAGAGTCAGTTTTGTATTTTCAAATGAAAAGGGCAGGTAACAGTAATTTCTTTGTTTTTGGTTGGAATATTTTAATAGATGTTTAAGTTTAGTCTTACAAATTATATGGGGGGAATGGCTGACTAGTATCTCAAATTATATATTCATATGATATCGTTATTACAAAATTCTAATTAAATCTTATTAAAATTATCAAGTGGTTTGCTTTTAGCTTCTAAATTATTTTACTGCATTCTGCATTAGTGCTTCCATTCACGAAAACTTATTACTTTTGAAGATCTGGCAATAGGTAGCATGTCAAATGAATGTGTTTCATTTCTCACTAGATGCTTTTATTATAACATTTTATTATAACTGGAACATTCAATGATTTTCTACCAATATAGTGTTAATCTGTATCTATTCATGATTTGTACTTTGACTTTGCCATGCAGAGGGAGAAGAAAGTGAGTCCTGCAAAGTGCCAGAATTTCAATATTCTTAAACAGAGTTTGGCAGGATGATTAATAGGTTAATCCTTGCATAATTGTAATAATTTTATTTGTTATAATTAAGTAGTTAGGATGTTTATGTTCTTTTGTTACATATGTTCAAGAACTTCCAAAGTAAACCAACAAAGGGAAATGAAGATGACCTACCAGACACGAAAAAGAAGACTAAATTGTACAAACCTTTGAGGAATTATATTTTATACTAAATATAGTACTTTTCATAGTAAATAATGAAATTTAAATTTTAACTACACTATCCTAATTATGTATTTCATAATTCAACTTCCTCAATTCTATTTTGCATAAATATGACATGTCCGACACTTGATGTAAGTCTTACAGGATGAAATAAATTTATACTTATATCTTGCTCATTGTAGCTTACTAGAGACGTCTATTTCATATTTCAATAGTGAATGGACATGAGCAGAGTATGATGACCTGTCACCTTTCTTGAGGAAGTGTATAATATGTGCTCTAGTCATGTAGCATTTGTATAAGAAAAAGAATAAAGTACTACCTAATATAGAACCTGTGGATAATATTCTGCTTTAAGTATACCTATGGTGAAATTCAGAAAATGTTTACATTTTTCAAAATAATATAACAAGTTGATTTAAGAACAGCATTGCTAATATTCTGGACAAAAGAAATAGTATTATAACACCCAGTAATACAACAATACAGCCGATATTCTGATGTCTCACTTGTTATCCCAATTTATGTAATGGCTTACTGAAAGCTGTGTTTAAGCACAATGGAGTAATATTTGTGCAAATAGTTAATACTTTGGCCATGTAGCACTATGAACTAAGCTTTTTTATTACACAAATGCAAGACATCCCACTTCATATTGCTTTTTACTCAGATGTTTAGATATGTTTTGGATTCCTTTTAACGTGCGGCATGAAAAAGAAGTTGAAGATCCTCACTACTTTGTTTTTTATGGGAAAATTTGAATTAAATATTTTTATTTCATTTTGCAAATTAAAACGTTAGAAAAAATGGCTCATCATTATATCATATTACATATTCATGTGATACTAATACAAAAGCACTAATTAAATCTTATTTAAATGATCAACTTGTGTGCTTTTAGTTTCTAAATTAATTTTCTCAATTCTGTAATGTCAAATGTATGTGTTTCATTTTCCAGTAAAGCCTCAAGAGCTTCATTTTAAGGAACAATACTTGGAGATCTTTTACTGGTATTATTTTAATTTGCATCTATTCATGCAATGTATTTTGACTTTACAATGTAGACGGGCTAGGAGGTGAATGCAGCAATGTGCCAGAATTCCTAAATTCTTTAAACAGAGTTTCATAAGGTGATTTTGGGTTAATGTCTTCCACAATTGTAATAACCAACTTCTTTATACTTATTTCTTGCACACTGCAGCTTGCCCGAGAGGTCTATGCTATATCTCAATAGTGAACGATATATGCAAAGAAAGGTGCCCTTTTCCTTTTCTTGTGCAAGAGTGTAATATGTACTCCCATCATGTAGCACTTTTATAAGAAAAGTAGAAAATTATAACCTAATGTGGAACCTTGTGCAGAATATTCGGCTTTCAGTTTACCTATTAATCCTTAAGTTGTGCTGAGATTTAAGTAGTTGCTTATGTTTTTCCAAATACATAGCAAGTTCATTTAAGAGCAGCCTTGCTAATATTTTGGACAAAGCAAATAGTCCTCTTCATGTAATGGTTTGATCAGTGGCATTTGCTGGGATTGTGACTTGGGACGCCTACCAGATCCGCACAATAAGGGATTGTTGATTATATGTTAACTTCACAAACAGTGCATTTAAATCAATTTTTCTTGAAACAAGCTATTAAAACAAATAAAAAAGGAAAAACAATTTCACCATACCTGTTTATAGGTATATACATGAATTCCAGCCATCTTTCCTCACGGGTAAACTGCGTTGTGACACTATCAAAAACAGTTCCTGTTTATGTCTTCTCAATGTAACAAGAATGTATTTTTCCACCGATTGAGGAGCCAAGCTGCTCAGACGAATTTGTCCTTGTGTTGGACGTAAATCAGATTTTATTCGTTTCAAGGCTGAAAAACTCCTTTCTGCACTTGCAGTGGTAGAAGGAAATGTTAAAATCAGTTCACATAGTTTATAAACTTCACCGCAAACGTCAAATCCATTTGATTTCGTATAATTTTCAACGGTTTGAACGGACTTGTTAAAAAATTCTTGAAGCTAATTTAACACCTTTGATTTTTCAAAGACAGTATATCGAAATAGGAAACATATGGTTCTCTCAGTTCACGAAATAAAATTGTTGGACACATTCTATCGTAGCTTACAAAGTGTTTAGAATCCGGTAGCGCCAAAAATTTCAACTGATTTTGTGAATCAAATCTTAATTCAGTTTGAGTTATTGTGTCCAGAAGTTCACAGAAAATCCTTAAGTACGAATAATGGGTTTCATATTCACGACAATTTATCTTTCTAGGCCTTTCTTCATTCTCTTCATCAGCAACGCTCATAGTTTCTGACCATACTCCTTCAAATCCTGTATTTCTAATATTTTGCAGTGTGGTAATAAATTCGTGCACCTTTACTGTACAGTAATAGATTTCCATGCTCTTGTTTTGTAAAATGTCAAAAAGAATATCTGAAAATGCAAAAACTTTACTGTACATAATCAAGATAAAGCTGGTTCGAGTCTTTGAGATAAATCGCACAAAGCCTGAAGTCATGTTAACCTCTTTGCTAGACCAGTCCCCAGGTTCCTCTTCCATTGAAGTAAAGAAACTGATAAGATAACTGCTATAGTGATGAAATGTGCTTATAAGTCTGGAAGCAAAATTCCATCGTGCGATACATGGCATTTTCTTTTCAGTAAAGACTTTAATGTAGAAACGAAAAATCAACTCACTCGAAGGCTTAAAAATTCTAACTTTAAAAATTAAGTCTAATCGGTGTTTGAAAACTATACAGCGCTTCAAATTATGAAATAATTTGCCCAAGCTCTAGAAGGTCATCAAGTAGACAATGAAGGTCTATGTAGTAATGACGTGACTCCCACGAAATATGCAAGAGTGACGTCATATGACGTAGAACCATCATTCTCCCAATACCGAACAGAGTTTAATAAATTTAACGTTTTAGGACCTAGAAATTCCTTCCCCAGCCATCACATTAACGCTAGCATTAAAGTTTTGACTGACGGCTAAAAGATACTCTATTTTCATATCGCCTTTGAACCTACATGGAAATCAGCAATCAAATAACTAAAATGCTTATATGGTTTAATATGACATAAATAGAAGAACAAATTTTTCTGACTTTCTTCCTTACGAATGCTCGAACTTTTGTTACGAATATCATTAAACGTGTTTTAACTTGTTGCATTTGTGTTTGAAAAACAGTCCGTGTATTGCAAATAAATATTTCACATTTATTCACTGTAATTATAACAGTTTAAATCGTCTCTCTCAAAATGTTAGTATACAAAGTCATTATATTGTACAACTGGAAAGCTAAACACAGTAGGTATCAATAAAATGAAGTTTCTCAAAATAATAAAACAAAGATCACATAAAACAAGTGTGGCAAGTACATCTTCGGTTTCTGCAACATTGTCTCAACCGAAAGGTTTTGAAAATGTTTGAAATAAAAATAATAAACAATCAAACGTTCCAAAAAGATAGTAATCATGTAAATATACAAGATAATTAGCAATATTGAAGTGATGTTATACTAGCTATCAGCGAAATTTAAATCTCTTTTCGGCCCCTTAGATTCCAACCTATATATTATCTATAGGTCTATATTTCCGAACAGTACATATTTGAATCACAGTTCTCCTACTTCTAATGAAAATGTTTGCTTCTCAGGCAAAATTTGGAAGCTTGCTTAGGTAAACATGCAACACTAAAAACATCAGTGTTCTATATTTTGTGAGGGTAATAACAACGGTAACGCTTTTTCATGTTTGAGTTGCGAGTTGTGCCACTGTTACTCCACTGGCTTGGCAGGAAGTACGAACTTCTTATGTTAACTAAATCCAATGATTTACAGCTTGTGAAAACTTAGAGTACTAATATTCTGGCATTTATGAGCATTTCGTACAATATCATATTTTTGAAAACGTCATCATCCCTACTTATTACTTATTGCTAACAAGGAAATGCGAAGCAAATATACAGAACGCCACTTACAATTATAAATACTGTCATTTAAAGAACCACATCAACTTTAATTAATATAAACTTTTATTGTAAAGCATTTAATACTAAAAAGAAGGAATCAATATTTATAAAAATACGTTGTTGCTGATGCCACGAATGAAATATTTAAACGTTATTATATTAAGCTGTAGTCATTTTGTTTACTTCCGAGACCTACGAAACGTTTAATATCTTGGCTATCCAGTTTTTGTCATATTAGATAAGACTAATATTTCGATCATCCTGTCGTGGTCGTCTTCAAAGGCCAAGCTGCTTCAATGAACACTCTCTCTCTCTCTCTCTCTCTCTCTCTCTCTCTCTCTCTCTCTCTCTCTCTCTCTCTCTCTCTCTCTCTCTCTCTCTCTCTCTCTCTCTCTCTCTCTCTCTCTCTCTCTCTCTCTCTCTCTCTCTCTCTCTCTCTCTCTCTCTCTCTCTCTCTCTCTCTCTCTCTCTCTCTCTCTCTCTCTCTCTCTCTCTCTCTCTCTCTCTCTCTCTCGCTCTCTCTCTCGCTCTCTCTCGCTTTCTTTCTTTCTCTCTCTTTTTTCTTTCTTTGTCTCTCTTTTTCTGCTCCTCTTTCTGTTTTCCTTCACTCGTTCCTTCCTTTCTTTCTTTCTTTAATTCTTTCATTCTTTCTTTCTCTCCCTTTTTATTCCTTTTCTGTCTTGATTTGTTTCTCTGTTTCTCTATCTCTTTCTGTTTTTCTTTCCTTCTTTCTTTCTTTCATTCATTGTCTCTTTCTTTGTTTCTCATTTTCTCTTCCTCCTTCTGTTTTCCCTTCTTTCTTCCTTTCTTCCCTTCCTTCTTTCTTTCTTATTTTCTTTCTTTCTTTCTTTCTTTGTTTCTTTGTTTCTTTGTTTCTTTCTTTCTTTCTTCACTTTGTATTTATCGTAAATAGAGTACTACCACATTCCATCCAAGAACTGAGATTTCAGCAAAAATGCATGTTTCCAAAGTGCCCGAATCCAAAAATATGTATTTGTGAACGAAGTTATGTGTCTATTTGCGTTTGTGTGCAAGGGCGCACAAGCACCTTATGTGTACAAATATCTATGAACAGTTAAAGCACCGGGATTTAAATTTACATCTTCGAAGGATGTGACATGAATATAGATAACATTTTAAAATGAAAAACTCAACTCTGAACTAGCCTTCCTGCGGCGCCGAAAGAAGTAGCCAATTAGGGGAAAAGAGAAGGCAATGGTATTTGGATGGATACATGTCAGTGAGGTAAGGTTATTTGTAACAAAGGTTACGTAACAGATTCTGTTATGGGAGATACCGCGTGGCTCGGTGTGTGTCTGTTTACCACCCGAGTACAATGTTGCCTTGTCACGTGTCCAAAAACTGGACAGATGGCATTAAGGTACTGCTCAGTATGACTGCTTCTATTCTACCAAGAGGTTGCAGAAAATTTGTAATTAGCATCTATTTTATTTTTATAACACTTCAGGTCTAAGATGCCACTTGAAGATATGATTGCATCTGAAGAGAGTGTACATACACTGGACTGACCATGTATGTGCGAAAACCTTGCGTAAACATCTGTGTGTTTGGACTATTTTGCGGTATGCCTCCTCGCTTTGCGATGTAGTAGTAGTAGTAGTAGTAGTAGTAGTAGTAGTAGTAGTAGTAGTAGTAGTAGTAGTAGTAGTAGTAGTGGTAGTAGTAGTAGTAGCAGAGGTAGTAGTAGTAGTAGTAGTAGTAGCAGAGGTAGCAGTAGTAGTAGTAGTAGTAGTAGTAGTAGTAGTAGTAGTAGTAGTAGTAGTAGTAGTAGTAGTAATAGTAGTAACAGTAGTAGTAAGAGCAATGTATTTTGATGCTGCGAGCTGAGTCTGGCTCCGTAAAGGAGGAGTAGGCACCCTGGATCACATCCCGAATCTGACGGTCAGTGAGCAATGAATAGAAGTGTGTTAGGTTCCAGGCTCCGTGATGAAGAGTCGGCGGACTTGAAACGTTGCAGGAAGCAGTTCACGAGTCGGTATGTGCAGCTCTGTAGAAAGGATTCGCCGAGTTGTATACCTGGCAGCGAAGCAGTTTATGGGTGAATATTGGAGTTGTGTTTAGAATCGGTGTGCAGCTCCGTGTTAGAGGTTAACCTGTTTGTAGGACAGAAGGAATGTTGCAGCACAAAGGATCATACAGGCACATTGTAGTGACGTGTCGAAGTGCTGTATTTGTGTCAAATAGAGGCTGATTGTACGTTACCATTAGTTACAAATAGGTGAACTTTGCGTCTTTTTCACGGTAGTCCTGTTTAACGGAAATATAAACTTAGGAAATGTTAAACCAATAGGAATTGCTCGGAAATGGTTCATTTAACAAATCAGAAGATACATTTGATATAAATTATGCATCTTAAAGAGGTATATGCCCTTTGTTTACCAAGGCTTTGTCCATCTGCTATGGTTTACCAGTTATAAGTACAAATTTAACCCAGAATAAAGTCGATTAATGGGGACATTCCTAAAAACTGAGGACACGCTTTTGCTATGTCATAAGATAAGTTGAAATAGTATATCTTCATTAAAACTAACAGAGAGGTTTTTGAGAAACTAAACATTTTCCAAAACTGTTCCAAGTAAAGATTTATTAGGAGTGGTTTGATTCTTTTGAAAGTCTTCATGTCCCATTGTTGGACGACAATGGTCTTAAATATCAAGTTTGGTATTTAACTGACTTTTCGTTTTCTGGTTATGCTGCTCAAAGTTCAGGTTTTCCAAATCATATCTGCTGTGTGTTACTTTTATGGTAAGTACATATGTTAGAACATGAGGATTATGAGTTGAAGTACTGACTTGCCATTGATTTTACTTAACGACTATGGCAATTCATGAAAGTACTTAACTTTACTTCTTGAGGTTCCAAAAGCACCATAATATGTATTGGATGTACAGAAATTGAATGGGAATAAAAGATGAACATTGCCATAGTTTTGGCTAATTTCAATAGCCAGTCGCAGTCACCTGTTTCCTAACGTCTGTGTTTCACAATCACAAGTAGCGTTAAAATCCTGTGAGCATAAGAATTTTGCTGTGTGTGTGTGTGTGTGTGTGTGTGTGTGTGTGTGTGTGTGTGTGTGTGTGTGTGTGTGCGTGCGTGCGTGCGTGCGTGCGTGCGTGTGTGTGTGTGTGTCGAACATGAACTTAATTTGTAAGTAAGTGTTACATCCATGGTTTTCGCTTTTATCTATAAACATTGTAACTATGAAAATGTATGATACAAGCAAATGGGCGGCTATCTATTGCTGTAATGCGGACACATTGTCCACTATCGTTAGAGTGGAGGAATCTACTCTAGAGTCACCTAATGTCATGTGATGTGTTAGAATGCAATAATTGTTTTACTTACGTAAGCAGATGTTAGACCACCAAAGCTTTTTTAAAGGGTATGTAGCATTAACAGAACTTGGAAAGTGTCTGAGAGAGGATAAGAAGGTTCGTCCTTGTTTCATATCCTTTTTGTGTCAATATTATTTATCTGTTGTTAGGAATAGCCGGGGAAGTTTACAAGTATTAGATGACAATCTACAAATATTGTGACTTTGTGGGTTCGTGAAATGAAAAGTCCAATTTCACCACTCAAAAATGTTCTTTATTTCCACCGACTTACAGTTTAACACTTGCCAATTACACAGAATTACTTGCTGCACACAATTACAATTCACCAGTTCGTCCGTTACAATTTCACTTGTACTCGCGATTACATAAACTCCGATGCACATACCAGTTACGTACAGTCTTCCGTTGCACAATCTTCTCGTTCATTAACACGTCACTGACTAACTCTTACACCAAGAACTGCGACTGTCTCCTCGCTCACACTCACTAACCAACTGACTGACTCACTGACTGTCTGCAAACCCCCTTTATATAGGAATATCGCCGCCTTCCAGTGTCCGCGAGAATGTTCCAGTAAAAGAATGATCGAGAACCAGGTGTAAGAGAACAGACGGCACAGTCATGTTTTTCCTCCGTCACCACCGCCTGTCACCACTATAAGACAAACGAGGGGAGGGCGTAGCTAACACGGACCTCCCTCGTCTCCCGCTCTCAGCTGCTTTCATAGGGTGTTCCAGCGCTCGCGTTACACTGCTCCCTCCTCAAAGCTGTTCGCCCCGAACAGCACCATCGTAACGTGCGAGGCGGTCCAGGTGTACCACCAGCATCTGCCCGGATTCTGAGCCAGAAGTAGCGCTGCCGTAGTTTGTGAATCATACGGTTCGCTCCCAGGTGTCCTCCTGAAGTACCGGCGTGCACTTCCTCCAAGACTTCCGGGACCTTGCTCCGGGGAGGTACCAACTGTTCTCTCTGCGCCTTCCCATCGGATGACTCCCGTACCCGGAACAGCACGCCCTCTCTTGTCTTCAACGAGTCCCATTGGGCCCAGTGCGACTTGCAGGTGGCGCTCCTCGGTGCGATGTCCTCCCAGGTTGGTCTCGTCCCTGCGTCCACTTCCCTCAAGAGTGGCCCCAAGCCTGCGTCCGCCAGCTGCTCCCTCCTCAGGCCTGCGCTATCCCAGCCTTCAGCAGGTACTGCCACAACTACTCGGACTGCTGCGGCACGCTCCTTCTCTTCCACTCTTGTGCGCTCATGGCCGTCCTGGATCTGCGGTAGGACACCTCCAATGTAATGGTCGCTAGCGTCGGTGTCCACAATGAAGGCGCCACCCGGTTGTGGGAAACCCAAAATTGGAGCACTGCACAGGGTCCCCTTCGGGTGCTGGAAAGCGTCTTCGGCGTCCTCCGTCCACACATAAGGCCGGTTTTCCTCCGTCAGGCGGGTGAGGGGTTTTGCGATGTTGTCGGCCTTTTCCTCTAAATCATTAAGGCGGTCGTTCGTGACGTCATCCCTCACGCCGGCCAACCGTTCCTCAAACTTTGCGGCGAGAGCCTCGTTCGCCGCCTTCATTTCCGTGGCCAGACTGCCGTTCGCTGCTCTCATTTCTGTGGTTAACTCGGCCTTCATTTCTTCCATCTCCGCAGTGATGTTGTCGTTGGCCGTCTTCATTTGTTTCAACTCGGCGATGCGGTTGTTGCTTGCCGCTTCTATTTTTGCAGCGAGGTGTTCAGTTGCCGTCTTCATTTCTTTCAGTTCCGCTAAAATCTTTTCTAATGCTGCCTCCATGGTTGTAATGTTCGGCGATGTTATGTTGTTTTCCCCCTTCCTGACACCAGTGTGACTTTGTGGGTTCGTGAAATGAAAAGTCCAATTTCACCACTCAAAAATGTTCTTTATTTCCACCGACTTACAGTTTAACACTTGCCAATTACACAAAATTACGTAATGCACACAATTACAATTCACCAGTTCGTCCGTTACAATTTCACTTGTACTCGCGATTACATAAACTCCGATGCACATACCAGTTACGTACAGTCTTCCGTTGCACAATCTTCTCGTTCATTAACACGTCACTGACTAACTCTTACACCAAGAACTGCGACTGTCTCCTCGCTCACACTCACTAACCAACTGACTGACTCACTGACTGTCTGCAACCCCCCTTTATATAGGAATATCGCCGCCTTCCAGTGTCCGCGAGAATGTTCCAGTAAAAGAATGATCGAGAACCAGGTGTAAGAGAACAGACGGCACAGTCATGTTTTTCCTCCGTCACCACCGCCTGTCACCACTATAAGACAAACGAGGGGAGGGCGTAGCTAACACGGACCTCCCTCGTCTCCCGCTCTCAGCTGCTTTCATAGGGTGTTCCAGCGCTCGCGTTACAATATTGTTCATTCTCTGTGTACATCATAGCTAAGAAACAAGGCATCCGTTAAGTATCGAACTATCCATAACGATATAAATTTAATTTTTTGTTCACCATCCTCCAAGGATGCGGCACAAAAATTTACAGATAGCTTGGAGGACATAAATAACAAACAATCAATCAAATCCCCCATCCAAATCCAGCATGTTTAAATGAAAGAAAAGAAAATGTTGAAGTAAACAGTGATATAGGTTATGAAAAACATACTTCAAAGTGTATAACAGTAACACATGATGTACTCCAAGTTTCTGTGCTAGGGCCTATATTATTTCTGATGTATGTAAAGAATCTCTTATTTATATAAGGGATATCGCAAGTACAAGTTTGTTCATTGATAGCACTAGTGTGCTGGCGTACAGAAAAATTTAAACGAGTGCGTACTTAAATTCAATTATGTTTTGAACTGTCTGTCACATTTATTTTAGTTTGAAGCTATTAAATTATTATCTGAGAATGCAGACAAAACAAGGATTGTTAAATTTACAAATCTTCGTACATCAGTACTTCGATATAAACTGGGATTTGTAAGATGTTATTAAAAGAAGTTGTATCACACTTCTGGGCTTTCAGTTAGACAGATATATAGATTGGCAAGATCACATAGACTATCTCTTAACCAAAATCAGCACTGACCTTTGTCCTATCTGAGCACTGGTGATTGGATATTCTGTAATTATAATTACACTTATATTGGTATACTATTGATATTGTAACTGTATCTGGGAATATGAAATATTAATATGGAGCAGCTCAGTAGAAAGTAAATAAATATTTCTTGTGTAAGATTGGGTTAAACGCATGTTTTCTAACACACACAGCAGACACTCTAGCAATTATCTTTGAGAAGATGAAATGAAAGGTGTAGTGTTTAACACTTGCTTTTACTACATACAGCACTGCAGGTGGTGACACTGATGATACATGAAATAAAGATTGAGCACTGGGGGAATGAGATGGCGGGGAAAACCAGATATCCCAGAGAAAACCTGCTCCAGCACCATGTTGTCCACCACAAGTCTCACTTTGCGGTCACTTGGAATCGAACCTGGGCCACCTTGGTGAGAACCAAATGGTCTAACCACTCAGCCATTGGATGGCCTCTTTGGAAATAGCCCAATTAGATTCCTTTAGAGATACTTAGAACCACAATGGACCAAATCCTAGCATAGGAAAATAGCTCCAAATAAAAAACCGTAAAACCTAATTTTGCATGAAGCGACATTAATATTGTATTAATATAAGATAGAAAATGTGTTCTAGATTGCAGTGGCAACCAGCTTTTATGTGTAACTTGGTTCAGTAAATTATGACATTGAAAAAACTTTGACCTTTAAATTCTTCATTTTTAAAACATGGTGCTTGGCCCACAATTGTACTCAACCCTTCAAATAATGTTCTTTACCTTTTATTTCCAACTTTGTTTCTGCTTCTTTCTTTTTTTATCATCTTCTTTAAGCATGTAGAGTCATGTTTGGTTCTTGATTTAATTTCTGTTCATGACAAAAGAACAGACTACCTACTTTTCTGCATTATTAAACAAAATAAAATATTTAACTTTATTCATGGATAATACCTTGTGTTAGTTTGAAATCTTATGCACATGCATACATGCGCATTGATAGTAACAGCAACTATAAGCATATAAAAATAACCAAAATAAGAAATAACTTATATACAGAAGAATCTAAAGCATGTAATATTACTTGTAATGGAGCATGCTGTTAATCCATTAAAAAAAAATGCACATGTGCGCACACACTAACACTCTCCCTCCCTCTCTCCCTCCCCTCTCTCTCCCTCTCTCTCTCTCTGTCTCTCTCTCTCTCTCTGTAAATTTTCATTCTATTTACCAGCAACGTACTCTGTGAATATGACCAAGGATACATGAGTTCTTCCTATACAGATTTCCATAAAGTATTCCAGAATAAAAGTAATAATTACTATATTTGTCAGAAGTTTCAATTCCTTTGTAGAGGACTAAAGATCAAACACCATTAAAACAACTTAAATTATGCCTTTTTCCTAGTGAAGAAGGCATTTTCTATCCCTCTTGTAAGTTAACTCTTCTAATATCTGGTTATCTTGTGGATCATGGTTCTAATTTGAATGAGTAGAGTCAGACGGAAAAGTTCAATGCCATAGCTGGCCAATACCATGCCAACACATTTTTTCATGGCTCTACTCATTAAAACCTTAACCTACACACAGCTAGTGTGGAAGTAATAATTATTTCCATTGTTCTAATTATTTTGAAACTTGAAACTCTTAGCTGAAATATTATTCTAAATAAAATTTATAGTTCTATGAACCCCTACACTTCCACATAACAACATTTTATCTGAAGAATGAAAACCTGTAACATACAATTTTATTTGATTATGTAAACAAAATTTGAATCATGGTAGCTTATTGGCAATAAATTTACTGTACATTAATGTAAGAAATTAAATTTTTTTTTTTTTTTGCCCATTTGCATTATTTTGTTTGTACGTAGAGCACTATGTGCAAAAGAATGGTTCTTATATAGTATTCCTGTGTATATAAAAAATACAGAAATTTATTTTGTTGTTCGGCCACAATCATGTGTAAGCATGATCCGCTTCCAGTCCAATACATTTAGCACATTTAACTAGCTCACTAGCATTGAATGATCCACTCAAGGCCATGTTTTATCAGTTATGAAGGTCAACTGGGTATACATAATCCGCAGTGCAGTACATTTAGCACATTCCATTAGCTCACTACCAGTGAATGATCCATTATAGACTATGTTTCATCAGTTGTGAATTTCAACTGATGTTTCTGCCATATGTTTTGTCTGTGAGTTGCTTTTGTGTATTCTCATTATTGTTAGTGTTCTTGTCTTCTTATTAGTCCATTGAAATGCCTGCCGAAGATAAATCCTGAAAAAAGTTTTTTTATGTATGATACAAATGAAAATTAAAATCATGTAAAACCAGTGTGGGAAACATCAGGAGGCATTTACTAGTATCCTAATTGCAAATAGAGACAGCCAGATGTCTGGTTAATAGATTTAAGACAACAGGACCACTGAAAACTAAACCTAACAAACAAATCAAACCTGTTCTAACAGAGGAAAAATTTGATTGAATTAGTGCATCATTCGCATGCTCTCCAAACAAATTTATAAGATGTGTTGCACAATAAGTGGCTGGTTGTTTTAAAAGCATCTGCTCATACTGCTGCTAAACTTTTAAAATTGGAACCCTGCATGTTGACTACTATTCATGACATGCCAAATGCCTCATTGCAGATTAAATCACCTTCAGCACCACTTACAACCAGGATAGTACTGATTTTAGTACATTTTACTACTACTTTTTGAGTATCTAGTGTGAGAAATTTAGAATGGAGAACCTCTGGTGTAGTAGACAGCACACAGAAGATGAAAACTAGTGATCTAGACCAGGCAATAAAATGGCTGTTCTGAACTATAAATATGACAAATAATTAAATAAATAATTATATTTACAAGCAATAATGCTATCTTTTATTTTAGGAGCATATTTGGGTACATCATATATTATGGAGACAGCTTTAAACTTGCCTTAACCACTTCTAAAATAACTTAGTAAAGCTGCAAATCAAAAATTTAAAAGGTAATTTAGACACACAGAGGAATGATTTTTTTTATTTACTATCTTTATGACATTAAATGATCATGGTAGTCAATCTGGGCAGGTTTATTAAACCTACATTTCTACAGTCTCACCACTCCATTAACCTTACAATGCATTTTTTCAAAATAAATTGCACATTTTATAAAAAGACAATGCTGTATGCCTGGCAGTGTTGGAAAATACATTGTCAGCTTTTAAATCAATTGTTAATACTTTAATCTTGTAATCTCTCTTGACTAATTATAACTTAACTTTAAGTTTTCATATGTGAATGGAAAGTCTGAACTGCATAAATTGCTATAACTTTTTGGAACATCCATCATGGAAGCCTCCGAGGTACAAATAATACTTTCAAGATGTATTATTATCGCAAGAGTTCACAAAATAAAGAGGGATGAAAAAGAGTCAGCTTTAACACATCATAATAGAGGACACGCAGAAAAAATTACAAACAATACCACTTTAATTCACTGTTAGTTTCTCTCACAAAATATATTGTTTAGTAACACATGTACAGACTTCTCACATATTACACTTGGTTCACAATAAGGTAAAATGTGTTCTTTGTAAATTGATACTGCAAATATAGAGTATCACAATGTAATTAATGTACACTTACACATATCTTTACTCAAATTGATAATCACTTGCATTTTATGCAGAAAACATCCTTTCATATACACTGCAACTTTTCCCTTAAAACTGAACATGCAATCACAAACTGTGTTCCTGAAAACATTTCACTCATAATTTCTACAGCATTACTGCTTCAGACACAGGTATGACTTGTTGAACAAGTTTGAAGTCTTTTATTTTGAGCAGCTCTGATTCTGGAAATTTGCAGTCACTCTGAAGATTTGCCATTATAAGTACAATATGTACACTAGTGGTGTTCTGCTGCAACCCAGCTTGTTACGCTAACCTCTGATTTATGTTATTCATTATTTTCTCGAATCCATTCTTGCTTGCTTTTAGACTGAAAACAAAAATAAACAATGTGTTTAAGTATCATCAGTAGTATCATTATATCTGTCACCACTACAACTATTATTATGCATTGAGAATCATTAAATTTATGTTACCAAATAAGTATTATTGGAATATAATATTTACTAACAATTTCAGCACAGGTATTATTCAGTATATTTCTGCTTTTATATTTCAGTTGCTCCCAGAGTACCAATTTAGAAAATTAGACGTGTCCTTTGGTGTTCAGATCATTTCAGTTACTCATATTTTTGATATACATGTTCTTTTTCATTAAATAGCCATATACTTTTTCCTTATAGATGCACAAATAAAGGCATAACTGTAATGCACATACTTAATCTACTTGTTTCAAACATCACTCACTTCGTTAAAAATCTAAATGAGGAGCATCTGAACAAAATGTATGAAATTCATTCAGAGATGAAATGTTTCATGATACAGATTCCACCTATTTCAATAGCATTTAACTAACTGTGAAATCCATTTATTTCACACAACACAGCGTGCTATTACAATATGGCTTAAAAGTACAGCATTTGGTTCAGAAAGTGCTTACTTCACCAAGAATAATGGAAAACAATCCGTCATTTTGCAGAAGCAAAGAATTGCTTATGGGACACTGAATACACTCAGATACAGCAACAAAATCCAAATCTAATAAACCTTTTATGTGTATAGCATAGATCCAGAATTTAACACTCTAAAGTAGAGTCAACAAAGTAAAGAAGATGGATTGTCCGATATGACTTAACGTTGAGGGACATGATAAAATCCTATAGAAGAGGTTTGGATGTCTTTGAATGTGTAAATCTGAGCTACAGTTTTAGGTTAAGGTTATGAATGAAGAATTAACATTCTATAGCAAAAACCAGAATAAAGAAAATGGTGACTGCTTGAAGAAGAAATGGGCATTGTTTAAATACAGAAGTACAGTTGTGTTATTTGAAAGAAACACTGACATAAAAGTGTTCACAAAAGAAATGACAACAGTATTTGAAAAAGTCACATTTGCCCTACAATTAAGTATGGAAAACTTTAAAAAGTGTGATAAGGTTAAGAGATATAATTTTTTCGTCTCTCCAAAGCTTCTTAATATGCTTCAAGTGCATATTAATGCACTTTGTGCTTCTTGATCTGATGCTCCTCCAATGCTGTGGTATATAACCTAAACACAGAAAATGTTAATACTACACCAAGGATTGTAAGGGAAAATAAACAGCATCTATCACTATGGTGATCCAACAGGGCCTTGTTGGCCTAACTGCCAGGCTCACATTCACTTATGCATGGCATAAGTAACAATCATCCAACTATCATGGAGAGCTGACGCAGCTAACACTACTTTTGTCCTAGCCAGATAATTGGCTTTCATGGCCAAGATCACCAACTAGCACAGCTCCTCAAATTTCACACAGTGCCGAGTGGTGCCTTGTTTTACACCAGAACTTAGAATCTGCAAATCCAATTAATGGGATTATACCCAGGTGTATTCTGTGGCTATAAACCATAAATCCATGATACAAACCATTGTAACATGGTGCAGGACAGAAATTAAACATAGTTATAAAAATTTCAATAAAATTGGAGTATTTACTGAGAATTTTAAGGGGAGTTATACAGAATAACAAATACTTTAAACAAATTACTATAATTATTAAATTATAGATTAGTCATATTTATTACACATCAGCTTCACTTACGTACCTAATTTGAGGTCATGTTTTGCGAACCATTTTTCGCATCGTCGGTTCTTATGCGACTAAAGCTTGATCTAGTGGTGTGGGCAGTTCTGGAGTTGCTGCTACCATCTGTTGATTTTGTGATGAATTTAAATGTGGGGTTATCTTCTGGCGGGATTTCAAAATTCATTAGTTGGTTTTTATGTTTTTCTATGTATATTCTCTCCCATATGACAAGTTCACTATGTTTTTGTACGTATTTTAGTAATTTGGTGCTATCTTCAATTTCATTTTTTTTAAGACAGGAAATGAGCTGCTGTTGCGGACTTATCAATATTTTTGTATCTTAAGTGCCTAAAATGTTCTTTTTTTCTAGTGCCTATGTTTCTTTTTGTCCTCCCTATGTAAATTCTATACACTTAATCTTGTAAATGCCTGACTTTTCATCTGGTTTTATCTTATCAGTATCATTACTGTTAAGTAGGTTTTTAATGTTGTAATTTTTTTTTTTTTTTTTTTTTTTTGGTGCCAATGTTATATTGTATTTCTTGAATATTTTTTGGAACTTTTTTGTGGCCGAGGGGTGGTAAGTAAATTTAGCAAATCTAATTTCTTGTTTTATTGGTGAAAGAGCTGTGATCTGTTTTAATCTTTTTTGAAGTTTGAATGATTTTAGTTTTTTATCCACAAGGCTTTTTCCATATTCATTTTTAATTGCAGTTTTTAAGATTTGATGGTATTCTTTTTTATATTCTTGCTGGCTGATGGGGTAGATTTACTAATCTGTTTGTGAGACTGTTGATGGTGGCATGTTTGTGTGGAATTGGGTTGAAACTATGCTTTTATGTAATTATCTGTGTGTGTTGCTTTTCTATGAATACCAAATTCTAGTTTTTCATTGTTTTCTGTGATTTTAAGGTCCAAAAAAGATAGAGTACGGTTCTCTTCAGTTTCTACTCTGAATTGTATGCTGGGTTCTTGAAGGTTGAGTAGTTTCAAAGCAGCATCTATTTGTTTGTAGTGCACTATTGCAAAGATGTCGTCTACGTATCTGTACCACGTTTTAAAAATATGAGGGAACGCTTTAGTTATACGAATTATATTTTTGGTCATCTCACTTACTCTTGTCTTCTCCACTCCCTGTCACAACCCCTCTCAATTCTTACTTCCCTTCCTTGTATCAAGCCATTTTTTAAAATATGGTTGCATTTGGTGATGCATCCCTTCTTGTACATTTTCAGCAACTGATTCTTATTTTTTCCACAACCCTTATGTTCTTACACTTATTTTACTTGGCACTTACTCTTCTGCAATAACTTCTTGTCCTCTTTCCTTGGCTATTTCAAGGGCTTGCTGCATGCTCTTTTCAATAAATATTTCCCATATAGGTGCCTCAGTGGTTCATACCACTGTCCAATATCTCTGAATTTCTCAAGTGGCATAAGAAGATGTGATGAAAGAGGAAAGAGAGGGAGGTAATGTGCAATAATGAAACTCTAGTAGTGAAGTGATAAATGGTAAGCCTTAAACAGTAATGAAAGTGGAAAAATGTAATAAAGAAGAGATAGGTGTAAATATAAGAAAATCATCAATGGGAATGAATTTGGAAAAAGTCTAATATTGGATATTTAAGGCAATAAGAATAATGGAAAAAATAACATGGACATTTGTTTAAAAGACAATTACAAAAAGGGAGATGACCAAATTACATGCCAACTTCATAATGAAAGTAAAAACTTTATTATAAAGGCCTATTCACACAGAGGTAGGAACCCAGTCAGCAGGAACCCAAAATGCATCATGCCCTTAGCACATAATTCATTTAAATTTCAGATTTGTGATGTAAAGTAACATTTTTTATATTTATTTCTCCTGAAAATTGTATACTGTATCACACTGAACAAAAATATACTTGGCTGAGATATAAACTCACCAAACATGTTTAATGATTTGTTTCTATAGAATCCTAAATATAATTAACACCATATTTATTAATCTTGAATGAAAGAATAAATGAATTAATGAGTGAGTGCATGAATGAATGAATGAATCAATCAATCAATCAAACAATGAACCTTATTTCAGCATCTTTAAGTACACATTTTATACCAAAATAAGTTTTGAACACGACAATACATACTTCTAAATACTTTCCTCATTTATGTAACAAATGATGCCTACTTGCCTGTAGCATATATTCATATATTCAACATTGTGATTGTTTATTATACATTGTATGTCAAATTCATTAACCATATTAAAAGTCTGTTTATACTGACTGTCAATTAATTCAGATGGGCATCTTTGACAATTGGTAGGTTTAAAATGTTGCAAATTTTCTATTCCATTTTTCTTTAAATTTTTCTTAGTAATTCAAGGATATTTATGATCTCAATTATATTTCTGGTTTTCAAAACTGTTATCCTAATTATCTCCTTCTGTAGCTGCACTCATTTGAATGATATGAACTGAGCCCTCAACAATTTAGTCTCTTTACATTTTCAAAAACAACAGAGATAATCTTCTGCACCTCCACACACTAAAACATATATGCATGCCAATTTATAATTTATGAGCCTTAATTTTGCTGGCAATGTACATCTCTCTCTCTATCTAATTTATTACCTATTTCTATATGTTTTTCCTCTCCCTGATCTTGTTTAATTTCTCTGTATAACACTAAGGTTTTATTATTCCTATCTAATAAATAGGTCTTGTTTATTAATATTGTCTATTTTTTATAAAATCACTAAGAACTAGATATTTGCTTACAGGCTAGTCATACATAGAATTCCAAATACAATATATGAGCTGAAATGAAACAGTTTTATATGTGGTCCTTGTTTGTTTATCATTGCAAGTGCTGAAGGACACATTAAAGCATTAAAGCATGCATTAACAGAAACAGAAACAGACTTAAATTTAAGGGTGAGTCAATTAATGATACTGAACAACACTTACTTTTAAATTTCCTGGAACATGTACAAAAGTGAATCGAGAATATATTGACACATTGCTTCACTCACACTGTTTATTCACAGGACATGTTTCAAGAGCTCTTGCTCCTATCCTCAGCTGATACTCGAAAACTTCCTGGAACATGTTTCGGAGGCTACTTTCCTCCGTTGTCAATTGGACATTGACTCTGACAATGGAGGAAAGTAGCCTCCAAAGCATGTTCCGGGAAGTTTAAAAGTAAGTTTTGTTTAGTGTCCTTGATCGACTCACCCTTAAATTTAATATATTACAACAACACTGTTTTCAAAACTTCCATGAAAGGATATATAGAGACAGACTTACCTAAAAAAATTGATCTGTTAGTGGGTTTGGTTAGTTATGACACATTTTATTTCTTTCCAGCAGAACTAGTAGCTTGATAATTATTTGGGTCTGTGTATTCATCATACTCCTCCTCAGCCTCATCATAGTCAACCTCTGATGGGGGCTCAAGAGTTGCAGGAAGGTATTGTGAGGGGGTGGACAGTGTTGTAAGTGCAGGAGAGTATTCCTGAATAAGGAAAGGAAACATTAGCGCTGTATAGTATTAATGCTGTTACAAATATAAGAAGGTTATTATTAGTAGCGACACACAAAACATAATTTGTTTGAGTTTTGTGAGAATTTACATACTTTTGGAGGTCTCCAACCGCAGCCAGGAAGAGGTAAGCCATCAGGACCAAGAGGACATGGTGCATCTAAACCTGGCACACCCTGATCTCCTTTATCTCCTTTATCCCCTTTCCTTCCTCGTTTTCCAATTGGTCCCTGCAAACAATTAAACTCTGTTTATACAGGAATACACATGTCAAATATTCTGATACAAAGTTTCTCGATGGATAATTTAAAAATATATTAATATCTTGCACTTACAGATTCACCTTTAGCTCCCTTTTCTCCTTTTGGACCCTATAAAATAACATATTTAATTATTGTTAACAGTGTTTTTATGATTTTGTTCAGTAGAGTATAAATTTAAATTTACACAGTACTGTAAATCCATGTGCTTTTTCTTTTATTTACTGTATATCAAATCTAGCAGGCAGTTAATGAACTTAGCAAGACTATAACCACATTCAGCATTTCTATGCATTTAAAAAAAAAAAGGAAATTCATGCTCAAGTGCACCATGCTGCATGCTTTGTTATTTTTATTTCTCTGCAATTCATGAAGCAAAAAGCGTGAATTTAGAAACAAAATGTAAGTGCATATAAAAAGAATCAAGCATGGAAATGGTAGTGAGTACAAAAGCTGGGGTACCTCTGTACCAGGAATTCCATCAGTTCCCTAAAATAATCAGAAATGTTATGTTAATAAAGACACAAAATAAACAAAATTAAAAATAACAATAAAAATCAGGAATAAAAACAAACTTAAAGGTAGTATATTAAACTATAACCTGTATTATTAATGAACTAACAGTAAGAATTAATGGAACATACAAGCTCTACATAAAAAATATGTCATGTGGAAATTATTTACACAAGCATCATGCTTGAAAACATTTATTACCTAAGGAAAGCACCAATGTGTTCGTATCAGAAGTTAAAAAAAAAAAAAAAAAAGAGGGGGTTAGAATAAACTTACTCTAAGAATGCGATTTACAGTAATCAACTGTTTTCAAAGACAAAATCTCAAAGCTAAGATTACAGTATCTCAAGGTGCTGAAAACAGCATTTAATTTGGTATCATGAGGTATGACATTATGAATATGTTGTGTTTTAAGTACTTTCAAAGTAATTATTTCCCATAGATTTTCAGAATATTTTAAAATCTGCAAGTAATTGATTCATGCAGATTTAAAGAAATAAACTTATATTAAGTAAATTGTACAACAAGGACTACAACATGTAATTAAATCTCGTCTCTTAATCCTTTGAATCCGGCAAATATAATCAAATGATAACATGAAAGCTTTAGCACAGTCAAATGACTACATTAAAGTTTTAAAGTGGTTGAACATTTACAAATTTCACTTAGTTAGTTTTTTCAGAACCAGTTTCCAGAAATCCCTTCCTCCCTGAAACTGAAAGCTTGCCCCTAATGTTCATAGGTAGGCTGCCACTTGTCCCTCAGTTCATGATTCTAAGAAATTATTTTACAATGAGATATTGTTTAATGAACTTCAACATCTCAATGGACCAAAATTGCATTACGAAATTCATAGAGCAAGAACAAGAGGGATAAGTAGCAAGTCATCAAAAACAGGGACAAGCCATAGCCAGCAAACAGTGAGGAAAGGATTCCTCAAAACTAGTTCTGAGATAAATACATAAGTTAGTGAAATCTGTATGTTTGTAACAGAAACAATTTGGTAGTTTAAAGTATAGGTTTTAAAAAAGCGTACTGCAAACAGCATATTATTTGTTATCATAAGGTACAAAATTATGAAAACACTGTGTATTAAGTACTTTCAAAGTAGTTATTCACTTCCCATAGATTTTTAGAATATTTTAAAATCTAAAGTAATTTTATTATGCTGTATTTCAGTAGCTTTTTAACACCCAATCACTTACCTTTTTAGTTTTTTAGGGACTAATTTTGGTGCAACAGTTTTCAAAACTAGCTCCTCAAAAAACAAAGGTGCAAGTGGCAGAGTGATAAAAACCAACTACAAATAGCTTTTTATTAATTTGGAGGCCACTGTTACTAAATTCCTCCAAACACGCATAAATAAAATTGGTTTCTATGACCTCGTTAAGGGGACTATCAAAACACTGTTTTTTGTTGTTGTCTCTAGTTCGGTCATTTGAAGCTCCTTTAAAGTGTTGGACTAAGACATTGAAGGATGTCCATATAGCTGAAATAGATTGGAAACTAGATGCAACCCAAAAGATGCTCAAAACTCTTCCAATTTTTAAAAGTTCTGTCTCCAGGAGAATTGCACAGCTTTGCAGTTTCCTGCAGTTCTTTGCTGAAGAACACAACATAGAGTTTTTCAAAAAAGGATTTAAACCAAAACACTCCTGAAACTAATTTAATAACATCTGACAGTGTCAGCTCAAGTCTGTGGCTTGCAGAGTACTAAACAATAACAAAAAGGAATTTCTGAAAACATGTTTCAAAATCTTCGTTTGTACCAATTATAGTAATAGGAACATCACAAAGTGAGTTTGTCAAGTTATTACTTAAAAACATGTAAGATATTCTCTTAGAGTGAAGACAGTTCATCAAAAATAACTTTAGCAGTGACACCATATATGTACCGTGCGCTACACTTCCCACTGTTCTTTACTTCATTATATAATGAATGTCTTAAGAAAAGCATTTTCCTCAGAAAATGGACACACTTGGTACTAATCCCAATAGTTAGACCTGGAAAAGAACAAACTCATAATGTCTCAAAATATCGACTCATCAGTCTGTTGAATGTAAGTGGGAAAGTTTTAGGAAACTGATGATCAAGAGAATTCTCCACCACTTAAATTCTAAGAACCTAATGAACGAAAACCAATTTGGATTTACACCTCAAAAGAACACAGTAGATGCTGCAATGACTATGAAAAACTTTGTGCAACAAAACCTAAAGCAATACGGATACATTGCAATGATAAGCTTAGACTTAGCCCGCCTTGGTAGCGTGGTGGTAGTGTGTCTGCCTCATGTTCAAGAGGTCCCGAGTTCGAATCTCGGTCAGGGTGAGTTACCTGGATAAGGTTTTTTACAGGGTTTTCCCTTATCCTGAAAGATGAATGTCGGGTAACTCTAAGCTCTGTGGACCCCGGACTCATTTGAGCATCATTTCACCCATTCCATTCATCATCCGATATGACTTAACGTTGGAGGACGTAAATTACAAAAAAAAAAGCTTGGATGTACAAGGAGCTTTTGATGCTGCATGGTGGCCTAGCATCTTAAATAATTTAAGACAGCTGGAGTGCCCGAGCAACCTGTACAAGCTATCTCAGAAATACTTCCATGATAGAATAGCAAGCTTGTGTACTAACTCTCACAAGGCAGAAAAAGAAGTACAGAGGGTTGTCCTCAAGGGTCATGCTGTGGACCCGGTTTTTGGAATATAGTCTATAAGTCGTTCCTTAACCTGGAATTTACTGAACGAACTGAAGTAATTGCTTTTACCGACAACTTACTTATAATGACAAAAGGCAAGAGTATATTGGATGCTGAAAGTTATGCAAACCAGGACATCAAGAAAATAGAACGATGGGCTAAAGTCAACAAGATAAAATTTAATGACACAAACTCAAAATCCCTATTGGTATCTAGGAAAAACAATGCAAAAAACGGAGTACTTAATATTTACCTCAATGATCAAAGACTTGAACAGGTCGAAGAACTGAAGTATCTTGGAATATATATCGTCAGAAAGTTCACATTCAACATGCATAAAACACATGAGATGCATAAAACAAGGATGAAAGAACACATGAGATGCATAAAATACAAACAGACAGATAAATCAGCCATAGCCCATCATTTTTGGTCAAAAATTCATAATATTTCTAAAGAAATCAAACTTTTGGTACCAGCAAAAAAGTATTGGAAATTAACAGTTTGGGAAAATATACACATTTTTAAGAATAGAAAGACAGCCATGAATTTCGAAATACCAATAGTGGATAACGTCATTCAACTCGAACAGTGCCAGGAGAGGGAGGCGGTCACCTGAAGAACTAGTCAAACATCAGCTGATGATGGGGACACGTGGTCCTTGAAACATGTCCTAATTTTAAAATGTAAGTGGAGCTAAAGTGTTCTTATAGTTTGACAAGTGGTTAAAAAAAAGTCCTGTATACTTATAACTACTTATCTTGGATCTCTTGCTTTTATAATATGTTATTGTCATTTGTTCAGATGTTACTCTCTTACAATTTTATCAACATTCTACCCACTATGCAGCATCCTCTCTGTCATTGCACCAGAATAGTTACTCTTTCTGTCACTAATTATTCTAATTATGGGTGGCTTAAAGATATCCGTGTGCTATGTCACTAATTAAATGCTAAAAGGTAGAAACTATATTTAATGTTTTTGGTAGAATAAAACAGTATTTCTGAATGAGGCATGCAATGACTTGGTGGCCACTCAGAGAAGCTGAGGTTGTAATGTAACATTACTATTCTATGATTCATGCCAGGGTAGCAATGCCACATCTCATATAAGTATGTGCAGAAGAATTCCACGCTTCCTCCTTTGAACCTATGCAAGTGTTAAGGGCAGCATGCCTGTAGAGATACCACTGTGTTATAGAAAATGAGTTGGAATGACACAAATTAAGCATTCATCAAGATTGTCATTTAAAAGTTAGTGCCAAGTCATATATTATTTCATATTTTGTTAAGTGTAAATTTATCTAAAATTGCATTTAAAATTAAACAGTGAAGGAATTTCCAATTACCAGATGGCCTACAAGCATTTTTAAAGGTCAGAATTTAAACTTAGTACCCTACATTTCTGCAAGCCTTCATTAAAGCACATTGAGAAAGTGAACAAAGGAACTTAAGCTAACTTGAATAACAAGTTGTTTGCATTTATCTGAAAGCTAGAACTTACATTATGGAAACATTGAAACATACAATTCATAAAATAATTGTGCCCAATTTTCAGCAGTTTGGCGCTGTTAGTGCATGCAAGCTTCAGCTAACATTCACTTTCACTACACCAGACAGCGTCATTTGGACCACTTAAGCCCTACCATTTTATTACATTACCATCATGGCTACTTCAGAAATCTGAGGTGAATGCATTGTGCAATTTGAAAACTGAATGAAATAAAATAATATAATGTATCTCCTGATATTGAACTGACTTACTAGTCTAACAGGATTGTTAGGTATTATAAATCTCAAAATGTTCTGCAAATGAAGGGCAACACACCAGTTCTCAAATTGTCAAAAAGTTTTGCTATTTTATTCTCTTATATAGTATATAAACATATTTTTCTTCAATTTTTCTTCTTTCTTATCTATGAGTGGAATGTGTAAGGGTTCCATGATTGAGCTCATAATCTCCTTGTGGTATCCCCAAATGAAGGTAGATCTCTAGCATTTAACTCCAGTAATGTTACATTTTGAAGCATTTGACAAGCAATGTTTGTCCTAAATGCTGTCTAATAGTCTTTTTATCAGCAGTTATTTGTGAAGCACAAAGGAACAATTGAAGTGTGTGTGTGGTGTTTTAGGGCCCGTCGACAACAAGGTCATTTGGGCCGGAACAATTGAATACCAACATGTCCAGCTTTATATTGTAATATAGGAAATAAATCACCTTACGTACAAAAACTGAACGAAGTATGGAGACAATGAAGCACAAGTTAAAATAAAAGTGAATTGAGAAGATATTGACACACTGCTTCATGCACACTGTTTTTCACTGGAGAGCTGTTGCTCCCATCATCAGCTAAGTCTCAACTGGTGCACATTGTAGTGTTTTCCTCCTCCTCCATGTCGTCTTCATTAATAAAAATCATAACAGAATCATGAATTTTGAAACTCCACTCAGGACATCTTTTACAAATACATCATTCCATCTACCAAAGACACAGAGAAGGAGGCTCATTAAGCCCTTATATATTGCTCAACTTCATAATTCTTTCTTTCCTTATTTCTCCACTAAAAGTAAGAAGGAATGTAATTAGAAAAAATCAAAAAGAATAACAGCTGCTTCCTATATTTAGTTAGGAATTTCTCGAAGTATCAATGTATCATTTATCCCCTGTAACACTATACCAGATGAGTCAGCTGCCCCTGTTTCTTCTTATCTATGCAACTCACAGTTTATACTCTAATGTGAAAACATTGACCCTTTTAGCATAAAAGCCATTATTGCAGCTATGCCCTTCTATTTGGTACTATACACACAGTATTAATACTTACAGCCCTGAAAGAGGACCAAGAAGCTGCAAACATATTAAAGGAATGATGTCTTTTCATTCATATTATACTAACAAGGTGATAGACAAATGCTCTCCCAAAGAGCAACAGAGAATAAGTGGTGGCTGGCCGAGCGGGTTAGCCTGCTGGAATATGGTAATACAAATGCTAGGTTTGAAACATCATTGTTTTGGCTTGTTTTTCTTTCTGCTAGTCTTTATTGTCTGTATACTAGTTAGTAATTTATTTATTCAAAGTATAAACTTGAAAGAAGCGTAGAGACAGTGAAGCACAACTTAGCACAAAAGTGAATCGAGAAGATATTGACACACTGCTTCACTCACACTGTTTTTCCACAGGACATGTTTCAAGAGCTTTTGCTCTTATCAGATGGTACTCGACTAGTGCAAATTGTGGTGGTTTCCTCTTTCTTCGTTTGCACTAGTCGAGTACCAGCTGATGATAAGAGCAAAAGCTCTTGAAACATGTCCTGTGAAAAAACAGTGTGTTAATATCATCTTTATTCACTTTTGTGCTAATTTATTTATTGTTGCTATTGGTTCTCTTGTGGACCAAAGACACAAGAATTGCAATCCAATAATTAGGGATCTACAGGGATTAGCTCACCATATAAGATGTGCTGAGTTCACCCTATCGGTAGGTAGAAGATGAAGCAGTTATTTTAGATATTTTATGTTGTTTGAGAGGAATTGTAATGATCAATGAAATGGATAAAATGTAAGGTAGGTTATGTGTAACCATGACAACCTCAAATGAGAGGAAGTTGTTAAAAGTTTTAAAGATCTTTCTTGGCTTAAGAATGTTGTAGGAGAAAGATGTACATTTGTGTCTCTCCGAGGTTGTGCAGAATTATTTTGAGTGTGCATTTAAGATGCACAAATAGCGTGTGTGTAAGAAAGAAATGGTTTTGGTTTCACTTTTCGTCAGATGATTGAAGTGTAAAGATATGTCTTCTATAGTGCCGACGTGCAAGTTTGCAGAATCTTAATCTGCAAGGATTCAGTATTGAGTATTTTATAAAAGAATATAATCTATAGATCTTACATTGTGATAGGATATAATAATGGTTTTAGTAGAATAAATTCCGATATTTTGAAGAAGAGAAAATTTGTTATTGTTTTCTAAAAATTATTCCGCTCTGATACCACAGCCAGAGGGAGAGAAGACTCATTGCTCCAGAGTGCCTAGGCATACTTCCTCAAGATCGACACATAAGGTGAGAATAATTAACCATCTTCCATCCTTAGCACCTTTTGCACCAAATTATTCAGCTTCAAAGAGGCCCTTGCCCTTTAAAGGGTAACTACAGGCTATCTTTATCTTTTATTAGGGTCTTTCATGTCTAACTTTGAGACTCTCGTAATCTGTACTGTATCTGGTGTTGTAAACCGTGTTACGTAACTGGCTTTCAATTTTTAGAAGCATGATGTCCATATAAAATCTAAAAATGTTTGTTTCATGCTTAGCTATTATGTTTCACTTCGCATTTGTGTGTTATAAAAATATTATTTGTATTATAATATCAAATTAAAGGCTCCAAGAGGTAAAACAAAGGGTAATAAAATTTTTGAGCTGATCACAAGGTATTTCAACCCAATTAAAAGTGTCAGAGTGGTGAAATAACCTGTATAATACCATTTAGTCAATGCTAGCTTGCAAGGGAAGGTTCTTATATGAATAAGTAACCACTGACCTCAGAATCCACCTCAAATCTTTACAAGCTTTTTACAGCTTCATAGTGTTTTGAGCTCGTCTTGGTAGTTTTAACACAAATAAAAAAAACTGCATCTACTGTTACAATTACTGTTTGAGCTAAAAGCTGCCATAATTTGTGACACAAGGGAAAATAATCTACCTAGTTCTTAGCATTTTTTGACCTGGCTGTACATGAAAACACGTGTTGGCTGAATATTTAAATCCAATTGGTCCCACTGTGTACATCTGCCATTTTGTGTTCCAATGTTATTGTCAACTGTTGCATGTGATAGGTTGTTCCTTCAAGGGCATGTTTAAAGTTTGTGTGTGTGTGCGTGTGCGTGTGCGTGTGCGCGTGTGTGTGTGTGTGTGTGTGTGTGTGTGTGTGTGTGTGTGTGTGTGTGTGTGTGTGTGTGTGTACGCTAATGAATAAAAGTTTGTAAACTCGCCTAAAATTATTACTGCAGCTCTCTGTATCTGAGTATGATGTCTCTGGAATCGACATACATAGTGATTGATTTCTGTCCCATACATCATTTAGGTACTAAAGTTATCTACCCCTCCTCTATAAACTGTTTTACAAATCATCCATTAGAAGGCATTCAAGAAGGGCATAAGTCACATATGTCACATGGCAGGTTGCATAAATTCAAAAATGAATAGGGTCAGGTCACTCACCTGGTATATTGTTATCTACTAGTTTTTAGTTCCATAACTTGTGGTACAACAGTCCTGGGCCAACCAACATATCAGTTTCATGCCTAAATGTGCAGGATAGAAAGAAATGATCATCCAGTCAATTTTGGGGAGATGATATTTAAAGAATCACACTAAAGCATATCTTTCTTTTAATTGTTTGCTCTGATGCAGGTAACATTAGAAAACGATTAATGTAATTTTAAGTTTCAACAAGGAGAAATGAAGAAAGGGATATAAAGAACGCAAATATCTGCTAACTTTTATACTGCACACTCTTACACTTATTGGTAAGTAGCTTATTGGCTTAACTTCACTTCTCAGTAGAGCATATTAGTCTTTGTGCAAATACCATTACCACTAATGACTGGAATGTACTCCCAACGACAGCTACATCTAGTACCAACCGTCACACATTTCCCTTATTCTTTCACTGCACCACTCCCTGATGAATTTTGTGGAAAATGATACCATTTAGTGACAAACTTGAAGTGACACAAATCCATAAAATAGTAACATAGTCACTACTTTTAGCTTCTGTAGCTTTGCTTTCTATTGTTAAGCAACACCCTTCATTGCATCTTGAACAATAGTAATTATGACTGTATTTAGAGTATAAAAATACATATAATTAAAAATTGAATTTTTTCCTTTTTTTGCAGGCAATGGCATGGAACGGAAACTCTACTACCAGAGTTGCCCTGCTGCTTGGGACAAAACAGAAGAAAAACAGGCCAAAGAACCTCCACTGGTGCTTAATTTGTATTTATCTATTTTTTTTTTTTCATTTAAATTAATATAAAAGACAGTTATTTTCTCTAACTGATAATCATTTCAACTCCTTTGCATCCATACTATGAAAAGCATCACCTCAAATCAGTCTAAGTAGGACATTGTATATATTCCAGTGATGTGACATAGTTCAGGAAATCAGTCACATCTTGAGAACGAATGTTATGGTTTTATGCTTTCAAATTTGAAACTCAGTTCCTGACATTTTAAAGAATCTGGTAACTGTAAAATTACATTTTAGAGTGCTTATATCAAATATTACCATATGTTTTTACCTATTTCTGAAAGATTTGGTAGGGTAACCTGGTATAGATTAAATATGGATGAAGTACTTTTGAAGAAAGATTTCCTCTATCTGGAAAATTGGGGTCGCAATTTTATACCTACTGGAGAAGCAGTGTAGTCAACTAATAAAAAGTCCTAAAACACAATTCCTGACTTGGATTTTATCACTACACTAAAAATGTGCTGCATGCAATATGTGGCATGGATAGCTATACCACACTAATATTGAAGTTAATAGAAAAATACAATTGAGAAAACATTTTAATTTGGTTTCTAACACCCTTCACTTATATTCTTATGTTTTCAGGGACTAGTTTTTGGCAGCTGTTGCTACCATTACTAGTAGTATAAATGCCCACACACATAATTTAGCCAAATGGTTAACAAGCAATTTCAGGAGCTTCCCAAAATTTGAAAGTGCAAATTTAAAAATTCTTTCGACTTGGTAGAAAAAATTAAAGACAAAGTTAGGCGAAAATGACAGTCTTATCATTTGGCCAAATTGTTACTAAACAAATTTAACAGCTTCTAAAGTATTGAAAGTGCATATTTTAAAAATTTCTTAACCCTTAATAGAAGAAAAGCAAAGACATAAGGTTGGGCAAAAATTACAGTTTCATTTAATGTCACATCGTTATTCCTAAGCACACCAACAACAAAATTACAGGCATGTGAAAAAGAAATGGCTAACTACAACAGAAATGGAAACAGCAGAAGCAGAAGCAGAAGCAGAAGAATACAAACTTATGCAATAAATTTAACTCCTTCAGCTTTAATGGTAAATACTACAAGCAGAAATCATTGTTATTTATGGGCAATCCACTTTCACTCTAATTGACAAATGTATTTGAGTACATTTGAAACAGAATGGATCTTCAAGGTTTGGTACCGATATATTGATGACATCTTTGCAATAGTTCCAAATAGACATTTTTATGATGCATTAAAACTAATCAATCTGCAGGAAAAAACTATCAGAGGAAGCTAGAAGAGGAAGTCAATAGACAACTCTCTTTCTTAGAACTAAATATCATCAGGAATGACACGAAAATAAAATTTGGTATTTACAGGAAGCCAATAGTCAGAAAATTACATAAATGGTTATAGTTGTATTATAGTTACACATAAACTTGCATAGTAAACAATTTTATGCACAGACTAGTCAAAATACCCATGGATAAAGCAGAATACTGCAAGGCACAAAAAAAACCATACTTCACATGGCAGAAGAATAAGGATATAACAAAATTATGGTATTTAGAAAAATTAAGAAAGCTAAGCTAAAGAAAACTCTAAAGAAGCAACCACTAAAGAAAAAGAAAATAACAGCATACTCAGTGGATGCACATATCACACAAAAATAATGAATAAGTTCAGAAAGATCTTTAAAGAACAAAATATCATCTTGTCACCTACAAATACATTCTGAGTATTCAAATTGTTAAATTCAAAACAAAAGATGAAATGACACAAATCAATATATCTGGAGTACATCAAATAAATTGTAAGGATGGTGAACAATGCTACATAAGGCAAACTAAAAGAAACATAAAAACCAGAGTCAAAGAACAAACTGACAACGTGGGAGAACATCTTATATAGAAAAACAAGGACTGAGTAATGAACTTTGAAATCTCACAGTCGATAAAGAATTTCATAGTTCCATCACCAGAAAGAAGACAGCTCACAACTTATAAACTTACACATGAAGTGTAATGAAAAATGCTTAAATGAAAAGGGACATGTAAGTGAATTTTCTTTGATCTGGCACAGGCTTTTGATTCTGTTATTCATGACATTCTTACAGCAAAACTGGAATTCGGTGAAGTAAAAAATGAATATTTAAGTTGTTTTGTAGCATATCTAAATGAAAGAAAACAAAGTGTTGAAGTAACTAATGAAATTAGTTATGAAAAACAAAGTTCAAAATGGAAAGTAGTAACTCATGGAGTACCCCAAGGTTCAGTGTCAGGGTCTTTACTGTTTCTGATCCATATAAACGACCTCTCACTTTATATAAATGAAACTGAAAGTACAGTTCTTTTCACTGATGATGCTAGTGTCCTAGTGACCAGTACAAATTTAAATGAGTGTATAATTAAAATGAATTATATTTTGAATGGTATGTCATGTTGGTTTAAAGTGAACAAATGATCTGTGAATGTAGACGAAAACAAAGTTGTTAAGTTTATAACCTGTCATACGTTACACACTCAGATATGAATTTGAATCAATTATATGTTATTATAAGAAATTGACAGCATAAAATTTCTAGGCCTTCAAGTAGAGAGATGTTTAGATTGGAAAGCTCACATAAAATACTTCCTCCCTAAACTCAGCTCTGCCAGTTAGGCTATCTGTAAGCTGGTTAAAGCGAGTTCTATTGATACACTTACATTAGTGTATTATGCATACTTTAACTCTTATCATGAAAACGAAAGTCATAAGAATAATTACTAACACCCACAGCAGACACTCCTGCAAAGATCCTTTTAGAAGACTGAAGATATTAAGCCTTCCTTTTATGTACATACTCTCAATCCTAAAATTCTTTTTATGTAATTGGGCCTCATTTATAACAAATAATGTAATTCATAGAATAAACACTAGACAAACGTGTAACATCCACTATCCCAGTGCTTAACTTTCTTGCTTCCAGAAAGGTGTGAATTATGAAGCCATCAAAATATTTGACACTCTTCCTAATGATCTTAAAGAAAAAATTGATAATTTCAGTGCTTTTAAAAATGTTGCTAGAGAGTACCTATGTTCAAAATCATTTTATTCTGTACAAGATTATCTGTATTATAAGTTATCCTGATAATGCTTATGTAGCTCTGTAAGTAGAATCTAACTGTACCAAGGACAAATCATTGCCAATTTACCTTTTTTTTAAAAAAAAAAATTGTTCCATTTATATCCTGCCTTTTACTCCAATGGTCACATCAGCGGCCGTTCTCCTTTGGAACAAATCGAAGGTTGCTTGTATTCATTGTGTTTTAAGCATTAAATCACGCACACATTCACACTCTCATTCATAGTTTCACACTCTGGGGAAGATAGGAAATCATCTTGGTTGGTAGAAAAATCCCTACCCCCAGCTGGGAATTTATCATATATAATTATCCCTGCCTTATTTTCCACATTGTTTTCAATACTGCTTGTCATATTGCCTGTAAATAATATGTCTCTTATGTTAAATTTTCAAATATATATGCTATTAAACTGTATACCTCTGGACATGTTCAATGTTTATAGTACTTTGTTGCTACAAGTGAACAGATCAATCTAATCTAATCTAATCTAATCTAATCAACAATAGATGATAGTCAGACTTTCAAGGTTAAAAATGTAAGTAACAGCTCTCAAAACTAGTCTCTCAAAAAATAAAAATGTAAGTGAAGGAGTGCTGAAAAGCAACTATAAATAATTTTTTCAATTAATACTAATTAATGTTAGAAGTATATAACTATTTCTGTGTACTTAAAAGTCAATTTAAGGAATATTACATCAATGATTATTACCACAAATTAGTGTTAAAATTTCCTTTTGCAGTAGGTATCCCTCACAGGTATTCAGTTTATTATAGAAATGCTGTTTAGTATCACAAGTTGGAATTTATAAGTACGGCTAGTGTTAAATATATGTTATATAATTTATTTATACATCTTTTTATCAAAAGGAATAAACTTCTTGATTTATTTTATTCCAAGATCAGTTTTTAAGATTAAACTGAAGATTTTTTACATGTTTTGTTTACAAATCAATTATTTATTAATATATGTTTGTAGTGTAAGAATGTATATCACAAATGCAAAAAGCATTTATTATTTCATTTAATAATTTAATAATTTTTCGCTTCACTGTGGTGTTACAATACAGTTAAATCTCGATTTATTATTTGTTTATTTAGGTTTAAAAATTTTCTTTTAAAGGTTTTGTTACGTAATAAGGTTTACTCTGCCTTACTGTTTTACTATAAATTCTATTCTTATCTTCAGAGTAAACTTTGGTTAAAATGAGCTGATATATATCATATGAACTTATTAATAAGTATTTATAAGAAAAAAATACTCAGAGAAATAGCAAAATATTTCAGAGAACTGCTGATAAAACTGATGTGACCAGTTATGGTTCATCAGAAGTGATAAAATATTTAAATATACAGAATGCATGTATGAAATGCAAAGTAGCTGTTACAAGTAGCAGTTCTTACTTTATTATAGGAAGATTCAAATTATGTTATGGCAAAAGAAGCAGAACACAGTATAACATGAACAATTGTGTTGCTTAGCTAAATTAATAAAGAATAAGCTTTAATTCAATAAGCTTTTACAACTACAGATTCCAAAGAAAAATGAAAAATTAATTATCTAACTTTCCTTTTCTAACCTTTTTTTTGGAGGGGGGGGGGGAATTTACATCCTCCAATGTTAAGTCATATGGGATGGTGAAAGTTAGGTAAAATGATGCTAAAATGAGTCAAGGGTCCATGGAGCTTAGAGTTACACGACATTCGTCTTGAAGGATAAGAGAAAACTCCAGAAAAAAACCTTATCCAGGTAACTCACCCTGACCGAGATTTGAACTTGGGACCTCTTGAACGTGAGGCAGACACACTACCAACTATGTTACCGAGGCAGGCTCTCCTTTTATAAGCATACTTATTGACCTAGTTACATGTAACTCCATCAAGAAATTTAGTCTTCAGATTTGGTCTTCTATTTATAAATAATTTGCATACACAAATTACAATTTGTAAAATGTATAAATTATATTTCTTGATTTAGTTGGAGATGCAACACTAAAAATTTCATAAAAACTATTTGTAGTCGGTTTATTGTATTATTTATTATATTATTGTTTAATTTTGACGTCATTGTTACTAAATTCCTCCAAACACACATAACTAAAATTTTCATTAAAAATTAAGTTTCACTGCAGCATGTTTCAAGGCTTGTCTACCTCACAGTCAGTATGCTCTGATTCATGGCTTCTTTTCCAGTAGTTTCAAAAGCTATTGGCTTTGATGTGAATATTGCTTTTATTATGATAGTAAATCACTGTGTGATAGTAAAGCAAAATTCAATGAATGGTTTTGAAGTTGTCGATTATCTCCCAGATGTCTAATTCTGTTGTGGATCTTGCAGATTTTAGTAGTATTGCATTTAGGAGATATCATGGTTGGTTAACCAAAAATGGTGAATAATTTCCATTTTGTATGTTTGCTTATATTTAACTGCTCTTAGACATTCTTTTAATCATGTTTTCAGTTTTCTTTTGTTTTCTACTACATATAGTTTAATAATAAGGTAACAGGTCTTGACATATTAAAAGACTTATTGAGTCATCCTGTGTTAAAACTTAAAACTTCACTGACATCGCTGTTAAAAAACAGGAACATTTTTGAGACACCTTAACAAGTTCAGATAAAACTTACCTTTAATGATATTTGAGTTGTAATTCAAACTCAAAACAGAAATAGAGTTAAATATGATTTATGCATATATCAAGGGGAAGAGGAAAGATTACTTATAACTCAGAATTACTTACAAATGAGACTTTGATAAGGCATTATATATATATTTAAATTAATACAGTGGGGCTGCATATGTAATATTTTACAATCAATAAAGATAATTAGAGAGCAAGCATGATTTAGAAACTAGTCCAGCTTTAAAGTACTCAGTTAATTTGACTTTTTTCACTTTTCTTGCATTAAATGCATTCAACTTATTTTACAAACCATATTAATGAACTTAAAGCTTTTTTTCTACAACTTTTTGCATAATGTAATGCTTACACACACTTATTGTGCTTAACACTTCACCCACATTTCAAGATTTGAATTGTGATTCCCATTATTGTCAGTGTCTTAAAATCTAACCTTTTTTTTTTTTTTTTGGTCTTTTAATCACAATCAGATTTTTGCCACACTTCAGGAATAATTCCTCATCCTGTAGCTCCCCCACACACAACTGGATTGTCTTCAAAATGCATAAAGGTATTGACATTTGCACTCTCCCATAGAGCTAGTTCTTTAATAAGCACAATTTTATCACTACTGGTATCATCACCATCCTTAACATACCCGATTTAAAGAAACCGTGTTCATTTGTGCAGGATAACACATTCTTCCAGGCAGCTGAAATAAATTCCATGGCTTGCAGAAAGTTAATGGCAAGATTTTATTTCCTGCATCAGTCAGTTTTATTATACTTTGAGCAAGATTTTTCTATTACAAACTTTGAAATTTGCAACGGTGTCAAAAGCAAGTGACTGCAGATGACTGGTACAGTTTGTAGAGAAAAATTCAACTTGAACAACCAAAATTGTTTGAGGTGGATGTGCTGCACACTGATCCATAAAAATTTGTATCTTCTTCTGTTTCTTTCTCATTCAAATGCCCAGTTTTTTAACCACTGTTCCATTAAAATCATATTTCGTACGTTTTATTTCCTTACCCTTAAAGCACCTAGGATTCCTGGATTTTCCTATCACAAGTGGGAAAGTCGATTCATCTGCATTGGTAGCAAACAGAACTGTGATGCAAATTTTACTTTTCTGCCCTCTGTGGCATGCATTACCCTTTTCAGCTAATGTCTTGCTGGGAACGAGATTGTGGAACAGGTCAGTGTCATCACAGTTGTAGATGCCTTGAGGAGATAATAATTACTTATGATTTCTGGTAGAACCTCTTTCTTCCAGTGCTGCATCTTTATGTCATCCACAGCATTTGATTCACTGCAACTTGTTTTCCCTGCAATTCCATGACAATCTTTAAATTCTTGCAACCATCTTGATAAAGTTTTTAATCAACCATGATATTCATGATTTTAGCTAAATCTATCACTTTTGCTTTCAGTATGTCACACTGATTGTCAGAGCTGCAGAATGTTTCTACTGGAACCATGTGAGAAGTACTTTTTCCAAATCAGCATAGGTCCCTACATGCTGACAGCTGTCTAGTTGATTTCTCCCACAGTTCTAAAAATTCATCCAAAATAGCATTTCTGTTAATGATGACTATATATAGTGTGGTATAAGTAACTTAAGTCTGAAGCACTTCCGGTTTTGGTTTTATGTCTATTAAGTGACACCTCAAGTATGAATTTTTGCTTCCATCTGGCTTATAAAATTTCCTTTTTCTTTTCTCCAAGACTGATTAAAACTAACTGAGAACTGAAAAACAAAACCACTGTTCATCAGTAAACACACTGTACACCTAAAATTATCTTTACTTCTCATTTGTTACTATGACATTGTTGCGCTGAAAGATGTACTGTACGGGACCAAGCCCTATGTATTTGCAGGATTCAGATAAATCTTTTATGGGGGTGACATGTGGCAATGCCAGCATGAACAGAAATTATTACTTGAGATTGTTATTGTTCCTTACATGAGCACCAGTGGTGATGCTCTCACTTCTAAGCATTTGTTTGTTACAAGTGCTAAGCTATTGTAACTTATTGTGGATGAGGGTACATCAGAGACTGTTTGTAAATAAAATCTTGTGGTTCATAATCAAGCGATGAATGAAATGGGTGAAATGATACTCAAATGAGCCCAGAGTCCACAGAGATTTAGAGTTACCCAAAATTCATCTTTCAAGCTATGGGAAAAACCCCGAAAAGCCTTATCCAAATAACTCACACTGACTGAGCTTTGAAATCGGGACTTCCTGAAAAAAACATAATAATTTGAACAAAAAGAACATTCTTGTCTGTATGAGTTAGACAGCTACCACCTACATTACAGGTGCAGGCAGCAGACTATTGTGGAGAATCAGAAAATTTCATTTTGAAGGTTAGAAAGAAGCAAACAACTTGAGGAGCAAAGTAGAAGTTCTGTTATATTTTCAACACCAAGATAAAAATAAACAGACTGAAAGACAATCAAAAAGTGTTTGTGGGTGAATTTGGTGTGTTTTTCAGGAAGTTGTTAAGGAATTCTATAAAGTACAGGAAGTAATTCTGAAAGCAAAGAACTCTATCTGATTGTTAAGCAGAGGTTACATTTTCCTTGGGTCACAAAATCTATGATAAGAGTTTTAAAAACTATTGGCTTCCAGTGGAGAAAATGTGCAAGCAAGCAGAAGATTTTAATTGAGAAACTTGAAATTCTACAATGGCATGAGCATCTTGTACATGTTAAAGTTTTGCAGAAATCTGGTAGAAATTTATTTATTTAGATGAAACTTGGTTGGACAGTAACTGGAAAAGAGGTTATGGCAGTTGAGGTTTTTAATTTGCCGAAAGTTAAAATACAGTTAATCGGTTCTTTCTTTTACATGTTGGAGGGAAGAAGGGGTTTGTGAATGTAGCAAAACTGCTCTATAAGGCAGGAAGCAACACTACTATGGCCAAATGAACCAGCAAAATGGTTGAAAGAAATACTTATTCCACACATCCCACCTTCTTCAATTATAATTTTGTACACTGAATCTTATCTGAAATGTGCCCAACCAAATATTCTACCAAGAAAGAGATAGTGAATTTCTTGCAAAAATATGGTGTTAATTTATCAAAATTTAACTGTATTGGAACACCACAGTGAAGCGAAATAAGTATTAAATTATAGATGAGTTATATTTATTACACATCAGCTTCACTTATGTACCTAATTTGAGGACATGTTTCACGAACCATCGTTCGCATCGTCGGCTCTTATGCAACTCATGATGTTAATTGTAACAAAGAAATATGTAAAGGACATTTATTCCCCTTCTGCAAGTCCATCGCCCAAGAAAAAAGTAAGAAAGTGGAGGAAATAGAAGCTGAATATTGGTAAACATGCAACAGATTTGTGTCAAGTGTTATAAATTACATCATTGTGAATACGGCAACAGATGATGGTAGCTCCACCAGTGATAGTGATAACAATAAACATATTTTCACTAGCACGACAGCTGCGATGTGAATGTGAATAACTATAGGTAAGGCTATGAAAGTCTGTATGCTTCTTATATTTTGCTCTTATTAGGCAATTTGAATTAAGTTAAATTTAAATCTACACCAATAGTAAAAAGGTTATTCTTAAATAGTGTCATACTACCAGACACTAGTAGCACCAATTAATGCAGTTTTCTCATTTATTGACATTGTTCAGTGTTTCATTGGAAACACTGAAGCAGCACTGTCTATCTGACCGCTAACACTCCCCTTCCCACTCTAATGCCATTCTTACTCAACGTAAACTTGATCACATTCCTTCCTACCACACAGAGCGTAGTCCCATACAGTATACAAGCAGACATCTTTGTCTTTTGTTTCTGTGGTCAAAAGCCACCCACTCAGCTTTCATCTTTGTCAGTAGCAATATGAAAAATGCATTTCAAGTCTCTTTTCAAATAGTGTATGTTGTACACTTATTTACTTAGTGAAACTGAGTTATAGTTCACTGAAATTGAATGCATATAACAGTGAATTACATATAAATGTGTTACATATTAATAAGGTTCTATTAACATGTTTCTAAATTACATTTTTTATGGGACCTACAAATATTTACATATAAATATGAATTACTTAGAACTTGGTTATATTTTAGTATATTATTTATATATTTTGAAACGGTTCTTTTGCAGCAGAACTGTATAACACAAAGAACCATTATAGCTTTGAAATCAGCAAAATAGTTTCAAGTATTGAATAGAACTTTAAAGGGAAAATTTTATAAAGCTGTTACATTGTGACCAATTTAAATGTCTAAATCCTGACTTGATCCTTCATCTTTTAACCAGCAGTTCGCCATTCAAAATTAACTGTGAAACTATTGACTTATGTAGGAGATAGTTCATACATTTCGGGAATTGGTTTATGAAGGGCTGAGCTGTGTGTTGAGCTAAAGCTTCTCAATTAGAGGACTGATGACCTCATCATTCATCACCTTAAAGACTTTGAGTGCATGTTAAATTATTATCATGACATATTTTTTATAAGCATTCTTTAACAATACCATGTTAATAAGCTCACTAGCCATAAAAGCTTAGTGCTGTTTAACTTGAATAAGTTTTCTGACCTCTTTCTAACATAACTTTTAAAAAATGTCTTTAAAAATTTGCAGCCTTTGACTGAATGCTAGTGTTGATCTCGTTGCTTATGGAGTGCAAAATTTCAAATAATCCTGATTTAAGACTACACTATAAAATCAATAGCTATATATTAAAGGAAGTAATCATGAAGCAAAATTTTATCACAGTAAAAAGTACATTCTCAGCTCTGGAAATAAGGGCAAAGCTATATAGGACATTGTCAACAATTAATCAACCAATTGAAAGTAACCTTAAAATGATTGTAAAAGGGTAAAAGTTGGCAGAGGAATTCCACAGCATCTTTTCTAGAGCATCAGAAACCTCACATACTACATGTGTAAATACTACACTGTTAACACAAGAGCCAGCAGAAAATAATGCTACATTGTTCTTAAGGCCATTAACAAATTTAGAAATAACTGATATCATTAAGAAATTAAAAATCAAAAAGACTTGGGCTCCAGATGAAATATCAGATATCTATCTCAAAACCTATGACTGAGATAAGCAATGTTTCTCAGGAAACAGGAAAATTTCCTGAAACATTCATAGTAGCAAAAGTTTGTCAAGTGTTCAAAAAAGGTGATAATATAGTATAGAAAGCTATAGGCCTATATCCTTTTCATCTGTGTTTTCAAAAATTTTATAAAAAGTCATGTATACTAGATTAAATTGTTTTCTAGAATCTTGTAGTATACTATCAAATTCTCAATATGGGTTAAAAAAAAGCAGGATTATAAACAGTGCTCTATATTCCTTCACAGAGTCTATAGTGAATGCCAAAGATAACAAGGAGTACACAATGGGGCTGTTTCTTGATGGCAGTAAACCATTCTACAATATGGATCTCTTCATTTTACTTAAAATGTTAAATCATTTTAGAATAAGGGGTATAACAGAAAATCGGTCCATATCATATTTAAGCAACAGAAAACAATGTGTTGAAGTAAAATCCTCAAGGTCACAATTTACAACAATAAGATGTGGTGTGCTGCAGGGCATCATTGTGGGGCCAATTTTTTTTTCACATACATAAATAATCTCACTGCTGGTATGACTCAAGCAAAAAAAAAAAAAAAAAAAAAAAAAAAAAAAAAAAAAAAAAAATTGTCTTGTTTGCAGATAACACAAATGTGATTGTTAGTAATATTAAACAGAATGAGTTACAATCCACAATAAATGAAACTTCAGTTGAACTAGAGCAGTGGCTTGCAAAGAATAGGTAAATTTAAATTAAATGTTGACAAACCTGTGTATCTGCTTTTCAGTCACCAAACTCTACAGACTCCTAAGTGATATGGGATTTGAACCACGAATATCCTGGTTTCCATCCAGTCGCTCTAACCCATTGAGCTACCATGGCCAATGTGCCATCCTGATATTAAATTCAATTCCGTCCATGGCATTGAATTTTTCATGTTGACTCTATCCATCAAGAACCTTAGCCTATAAACGGCTAGTGTGCAGAAATGATTAATTTCCATCAATTAACTAAAATGATAAGAGTTAAATAATGAAGCCTGTAACTCAAGTACTTACAATAGTAGTCACCACAGACGGTGTATCTCAGATGCGAGAGCCCCTAGTGGTTTACCAGGGAAATATATGAGTCAAATGGAGAATTTAATGTCAGGACGGCACGTTGGCCATGGTAGCTCAATGGGTTAGAGCGACTGGATAGAAACCAGGAGATCCGTGGTTCAAATCCCGTCCATGGCATTGAATTTTTCATGTTGGCTCTATCCATCAAGAACCTTAGCTTATAAACGGCTAGTGTGGAGAAATGATTAATTTCCAATAATTAACTAAAATTGTACAGGCTTACCAGAAGTCTCAACAGCATATCACACAAAGGATTAATTAATATAACAAACTTCCAAAACATGTGAAGGAACTCAATAATGACAACTTTAAAAAATCAATAAAGAATATTTTACTAATAGAAATGCCTTTTAATGTGAAGGACTACCAAATATGAACTTATAATATAAGAGCAATAGAAATGTTCTGTATAACTAAATTGCCAAGTCAATTAAAACAAATACCATCTGCAAATAAGTTTAAAGCGGAGTTATAAAAATTCTTTAAAAAACTGGTTTTACTCAGTAAATTAATATTTAGAATATAATTCAGAAAAAATGTAAACTTAACACTTGTATGTACTTAACTAAACTAATATATCTTATTTTTATTCCTTTTATGTGATAAAAGATCAATGAAAAAAGATCTTCAAAATTCCTGAAGTGAAATATTTAATATCCTATTTAACTGAGTTTTGATATGATGGGTAGAGTCAACATTTAAAAATTCAATGCCCATATGGCTAGTGTGAAGGAATAATTAATTTCCAACAATTAACTTTGATATGATTGTTCACAATGTCCTGCTGCTTTCAAGTGTAAATAGTAATTTGTATAAGAAAACTGCAATCTTTATATTGTAAATAAGTTATGAATATATTGTAAATACTGTTTAATATTCCTTTAAGGTTTTTGATGATGCCTGTAATTCTATGTGAATTCGATGGCTAATAAACTGAATTGAGTTGAATTGAATTAGGTCCAGTTTTTGACAGCCTGCTTGACTGGTCCTATTGAAGGTCCCAGTCCCCACAGTTTCTCTCTTGGCATCCCTGTACCCCTCTTCATTGCGCAGAATACCTACATGTCCCTGCACATACTTCAATATAATGAAGTGTGGTTAGCCAGTATACTGAGGTCCCTGTGGCATTCCCAAACCAGACAGAACTTAACCACTGGAGCTTCAAGGGCTTCAGGGGATGTTCGACCGTCTGAAAATATCAGAATGTTCCTCTTCATGTAACCTTTTTTAATACTTCCATTTAAAAGCAGTAGCACATTTCCCCAAGCTGTATGAGGAATTGAAGCTATTATCATATATCCAGCTTTAGTTTCTGTGATTATTTTGAATCCATCAGTATACCAAACGTGGCTACTGTTTACAGCAGGATTATCCTGCCTTTCCCCATTTACTTCTCTCAGAAAATCAAACAACATCCAGGTTCAGGCTATCAGTTCTCATCACAGGAAATCTGCATCTCTCAATACCAGAGATGTTTGATATGGAATATAGAAGTGACAACAATGGGGAATTTTAACATTAGAATAAGTGAGGGAGATGTAAACACAGAGAGTGAGATGACATTTGAAAATGAAATAAGAACAAGGAGGGATGTTGCTAGATGTAGCAGTGACAAAGCATAGATAAGGAAAGTGAAAAGTTTATTGAATTTTGTGAAGGAAATGTCCTAGATATTTTGAATGCTAAATATGGTGAAGATATAGCAAGGGACTTTACCTTTGTGAATACGAATGGGAATATTGTCACTGCAGCTGAAATTATATGGGATGGGGATACTAGTAAGTACAGTGAATTTAAATGGAAGAACAGATGAACAGAGCAATATGTTTAAATTAACATAAGAATCCAAGTATGGCCAAATTTGCAATGGGGAATAAGCTTTATGCTAAAAGCTTACAAATTACATAATGTAACCACCATCTTTAATACATTGCAAAGAGCAGATAGGATGAACAAAGGGAGAGGTTATAAAATGGGGAGGGGTAGTTTATTGATGAATCTGTGATTGCAAAAGGAGTGGTGAAGCAGATATTAGCTAAAAGGAAAGTAAGGGAAAGCTAAAAGTAAGGGAGGAAGAAAAAAACAAGAGCTTCTAAGGAGTAGAAATTTTACATATCATCCCCCAAAGCTGCAACATATCTTTACTAAAAGGTCTTCCTAGAGGACATTACTTTAGCCCCACAGAAGAAATTCAGTGTACACCACCTTTTGAAATCACATAATACAAAAGAGAAACCCACTGACAAAAACTTAGGTATGTACCAGATTTACAATTTACAACTTTAGGCTACATTTATTTGTCTTTACCTTGTTGCTACCTTGACTTATATGACACCCTGGTATTCTGCTCTGCCAGGTAGCTGTTAACCTCCATTCCTCCTTGTTACTTACTTAGCCCCTTTCTTCACTCCCCAACTTCCTTTCTTATATTCTTTAGATTTCTTGCCCATTTTTCCTTTACTTTCTGTAAGAACTCACAAATACTTCTTACCTTCTTTTCCTCCTTTCCTGTTTATAGCTACTATCCTATTTTCTACTTTCTCGCGTTTTTCCTCCCAAACCTTTTTCCTCCATATTTCAACCTCCTCACATTCTGTTACATAGCGTTCTATGCTTTATTTTTCACTACACAAGTCAAAAATTCCCTTTTCCCTACCTCTTATCCCTCTTAGGAATATTGTTCCTGTTGTCATCCAAGCTAGCCCTTCTCTCTCTTGCTTACTGCAGTAATCTGCTTATGCTTCTGATCCCCAGTTTCTTTTTATTTGTTAGTAAAGATGTAATGATTTCATATTTTCTAGACTTCCCCATATTTCCTGCCTTTCTATACCCTCTATTCTGCATTTTACCAGTTTACCCACATCACTTGTATTCCTTACCTCTAATCTGCATACATCTCCCATTCCTATTTTTGCCATAATTCGTCCTGTCTCTGAACCACCAACTGTTTGTATTCTCTAATCTTTTTTGCTGTCTCATACATAATTTCATAATTTCCCCTTCTTCTTTGGCCAAGCACCTATAGCAGAATGTTATTATTCTTTCCATTATTATTCCATTTGTTCTTGGCTTTCCTAATTCTACTAAAGCTACTTCCTTAGGTAAGGTAAGGTAAGGTAAGGTAAGGTAAGGTAAGGTAAGCCTAGTAGCTCTTTACAAAACCTTCTGTAGTTTTGATCCACCATTTTGTTTACCTCTGCACCCCCCTCCTAGATCTCCACTGCATACAGCATTTTGGATTCCACTAGTGCTTCATACATTCTTTCTAACCACTTGGTTGTCATTTCTAGCTCATATTTGCATATTCTTATCCCATTCATTGCCACCCTTCTGTGTACCAGATAAATTGCAAAACAATAAGAAATTTGAACATTAGGCTTAAAGAGCACTTTAGGAACATCAAAAACAAAGAAATAGACAAAGTGGTAGTAGCGTACCATTTTTGGAATAAGAATTATGATGTAGAACAAGAAATTCATTTATTCAAAAGTGTTCAGGTTCCAACTGCATTAGCTGCATTGGAAAAGATATTCATAAAGAAATATGAAGGAAAACTCTTCAATTTTGAGAGCACCTTTGAAGAGAAGCCAAACTTCAAGTTCATCAAGATACCAACAGAGATGCTCCTATCACCCTCAAGGAGTTTATCATTTAAAATTCAACAGTCAACATTAGCTGAGGATGTTAAGAAGGTCCTAATGAAATGCATTCTAGTTAAACACCAGTAATATAAGAATCATGGAGTACTAGTTCGACTCAAAATTATATTAATTTTGTGCTCTATTGTATCATAGATCTTACTAATCAAGAACATTCTAAGTGTATATTTTAAGTTTTTCTGGAACTACCCCAGTTTGTACCTGCTAAGTTTTCAATAGTTTGAGTCTTATGGTTGCTTTTTCATTTGCATGGTCTATATGGACTTGAAATGTTAACAGGAATCTTAATTAACATACAGCTGTTTTATGGTCTGGCATAGACTTTGCATAGATGGCACTTATAAAGAGGTTAATCACATACTATAGCGTATGTTATTATTATTCCTAAGTATCTAAATAGAAGTTTTTGAAAGGAAAACCTCTGCAGTGTGCTAGACAGCATGTGAAGAATGCATGCATGTGATCAGAGCTGTCCCTTAAAATGGCCACTCTGTAAAAGAAAGAAAATACACAAATACACTTTTGTATAATAGAGCTATACAGCTCATATGGTAGCATCTGAGGCTCACATTTGGGATGTAGAATGTTCTATTCTCTTAGATCCACCATCTGATCCTGCATGTATCATGTTTTTCTCAGATTCAGTAGGCAAATGCTGGACAAAATACAACCTATAGGTATACTACAACCAATTTTTCTTGTTCCTCATTTCATGTGGTTTTATCATCTTTCATCTTTTAGGGTTGTAAGCCTGGCACAAATGTATATGTTTGATAGTGCTTTAAAGAGAAAACGGTTTCTTCTGTGGTATACAATCTCCTGTGTAATCTAATCGTATTGACAAGGAAGGATACCAAAAGGACATATGGGAAAACTCAAACCGAGAAAGTCAAACCCCACTGATTTAATTCCTCATATCTTCCCACTAGAATTTCGGTAGACACAATAGGCCTAGTTTTTACAGAAGGGCTGAAGGTCTTCTCCACTCTCATGTTACTATGCTTTATTCCATAAGGAATAATATGCTGTAAAATTTGGTCACAAGGTACAACAAAGAATGACAGAATAAGCTAACACTTATCATCTCTTATGTTGATGAGCATTTCAAGAAACTAGGATTCAGAAATAATAAAACCCTAATGTGTCCCTTGAAGGGCAAAGGCCTCCTGCTAGAGTGCAGCTCTGTTTCACTAATGCAGTGAGCTACTTCACGTTAGGCTGAAATGCTCAGAAATTCTGAGCATTAAACAACTTTTTATAAGAAAAATATTGTTTCTTATTTTTCTCTGGTTTAGTATAGTTATTGATGCACAAATTCAGCATTATAATAAGTGATGAAGTACAAAGAACATTTATAACCTTCTATTTGAACAACAGAAACTTCATTAATAGGACTGCTCATACAACAACATACCTACAATCTCAAATTAAAAATAAAAATTAATAACTGCATGCATACACAAAGAATAATGAAAGAAGCAATACATACAGGCAGACCAGGATCCCCTCGCTCTCCTTTGCTTCCAGGTTCACCTTGTGCACCCTAAAATCCACACAATTGTTTTTGTTAATCATTAGGTTCCTAATTAATCACTTATTACTAAATTTAATAGCAGTTTTTAAAATTAAAGCTGATTATGTGTACAAAACTGGAATGCAAACTATAATTTTGCAGAAGTGTAATTACAGGGCAGTACACCATCTTAAAATATTAAATATAGTCTTGCTGTAAGAATACAAAATTGAAATTTTTTCAATCATTAGGCATAAAAATAATGGGCCTGCCTTCTAATCTTGGGTTAAGACAGGTACCTCATAGGATATCTGGTATGGACTTATACAGTTTTTCACCTGAGAACTTAAGGTAGGTATTTGATAAGTATCTGGTAGCATTAGATGTTAAGGAGTCTATCCTCATTTATGACATTAATAACTCCCTGTCCTATTCCTTCATAAAAATCCAATAAAATAAATATAAAAATACTACTCATGTGTAGGCTCTCTTGGCTAGAGTCAGAATTACAATTATACATTTCCAGACAAAGGACCAGTATATCCTGCAAGTACCCTTTCTGCAGCCTGCAAGCACAATTGTAGTAAACATCTCCAGTGACATCGGCCAAAATCTAAGTGAAGGTGCAGATGCAAATAGTTTGTTGGAACGACCAACCAATGTCTGGCAGGCTTGTGGTAAGCTAGGTGTATCTGATATATGGCTGCTCTTGATAAGACTTAACCACAGAGAATGGCTATGGAGTCACTGTTTAAGTTTTAGTGTGAGGGGTGGTAAGGAGTTAGCACCATTGTTATTGACTCCGTAACATTTGGCTTTTTAAGGGCAGCTTCCTCATCTGTTATGTCATATTCAAAAAGGTGTAGGTTTGGATTTTTTTCTTTTTTAATTAACATCCTTTAACCAGTTAGGTCATATTGGAGAATGAAATGCGTGAAATGATGCTCAAATGAGCCCAGGGTTCACAGAAGTTACAGTTACCTAACACTTATCTTTCAAGATAAGGGAAAAACCCCAGGAAAAATTATCCACATAACTCACTGTGACAGATTCAAATTGGGAACCTCTTGAATGTGAGGCAGACCTGCTAATCATCACTTATGCCACAGAGATGGGCAATATTGATTTTGATCACCTCCAAAGCTGTGATGTTTATGCTGGAGCTGCACCCACATGATTGGCTTGGCCGAGGCTGTGATGGGAGTGGCTTATGCATCAATGTTATCACTTGACCCTGATTGTTTCACACGATTTATTGCTGTTTGTGTCTGTTTAAAATAGCCAATCACCAGGTGCCCAGTTTTTTTGCTTTTAATGATTTTTCTTTCGAGTTGAAGCTTTCGGATGTTTCCACATCATAGGTATCACCCATATCACACTGATATGCTTGCATGCATTCCATGTCTGAATGTAACCAGTAACATACTAAATGAAGTGACTAAGCAAAACCCAACATATCAATGCATGAATTCTTACTAACAAGCATCTCATTGCCCTTGTATGTTTAGCTCTCTAACAGTGTTACATGGGCAGAGACAATGTACAGGATGATCATAATGGGGGCAGGTGAAGGACAGCTTGCCCCCCAAAAGAAAGAATCATTTGTGGCTGAACATTCATCAAAGAACCTTGACTTTGCCAATGAAGACGTCTGCCACAGATGTTGAATGTGTGGACAAGAAACATCCATTAGAGAAACATCTTAAGCCCTAAAATAAATTGAATTAAGATTTGAGTAGACTTTCACACTGTTTGCTCTTTCTGATTCCTCATTTTATGTGTATAACTTTTACAAACAGTTAATTGTCTTGGTAGCATGTAGAAAACTATTATGAATCATGTCTTCATACGAGATATTATCAGGAATTAAGGTTACAAAACCTGCAGTGAAATGCACACATTTTATTTTATACAACCAACACAGCCACCTAGTGCTAAATAACATTAGGTTATTTTCTGACATAGTCTCCATATTGGTTTGAGCACTTCTCGCTTTGTGTGATGAGTCTGAATATTCCCTCTTGGTAATATTCCTTCCTTGCATCTTCAACCATGTTGTCAGAGTATATCACCTCCTCATCTGAAGTAAATTGTCTGCCTTCCTAGATGCTTCTTCAAATAAATAAAAATGTGAAAGCTGCTTTGAATGAGGTCAGGGTGGTAGAAAGAGTGGTCAATGATGTCCCAGCAACAGCATGGTGATCTTCTGGACTGTATGAGGTAGTGCTCTGTCATGCAGGAGGAAGATGTTCTCAATGGGAAGTCCTAGTCATTTTCTCTAGATAGCTTTCTGCATTTGTATAAGGTGTCACAGTATTATTGGTCACTGATAGTTTGGTGCTCTCTTTCCAAACACTTACAAGTATGACATTCTCACTATCTGAAAGTACTGTAGCCATCACCTTCCCAGGAAATGGCATCATTTCAAACTTCTGTCTTTGAGAAGGAGGATGTTTCAACTCCACTGCAACCACTTACTACTGGGGGTGTAGTGGTGGATCCATGTTTCACTGCCTGTGACAATGTGGTACAGAAATCTCTTTCCTTTTGTAAAGAACCCTACAGAAGTTGCTTCCGCAGTTGCTTCCCTATCTAATTCTCTTTTTATTGGTTGGACAGATTTTGTGGAACCCATCAAGTAAAACCTTTTCAGTACTGCAGAATATTGTGAACAATGCAGCCAATGTGTGCAAACGACATTCCAAAATCTACTTTTATGTTGTAACATTATGCTCCTGTTGTCCTAAATCAGCTGCTTCACATGAACTGTATTCTAATCTGTTGATACTGTACTGATTTGGCCTCTGCAGTCCTGATCAGTGACATTTTCCCTACCAGCCACAAACATTTGACAGCATTCTGTGACATACTGAGGAGACATACAGTATCTCCATAAAATTCTACCAGCTGCCAATGAATTTCAGCCAGGGTTACATGTTTTGCAAACAGAAATTAAATAACTGTGTGGATTTCTTCATAAGGCCAATTCTTCAAATGAGCAGCCATTTGTATTTATCTACAACTAGTACTGTAGGTGGTGGTGGCTGAAACTCTGCACAAAGGAATGATACAAAGATTTTCAAGATATTCCCCCAACTCAGACTACCCTTCATATGCAACATTTTCAAAAATTATGACCGTGCAAAAAATGAAGATCTTGTTAAAATACATATTTATGTCAGATACAGTTTATATATATAGTGAACCATTTATAAGATATTCCTTGTTATTGACTGAATTTTCCAGCACTTACACTTTAATCATATCATAAGTTGTTATTCATTTCTTTATCTCTCAGGCAAGCATACAGAATGCAATTTCAGTCATAACATGGCAACCAGCTCTTAAAAAGATTTGATAATTGCTAAAGCCTGTTGTATTCCCATAATACCCTTGCACCTACAAGAAAATTAACATTAAGATTATTTTTGCAAATGCGTTAACATAACATAGATAGAGGAATACGAATTTGTAAGAATATTTTGTACAACAGTAGAGATAGTTATGTGACTGCACACATCAGATTTTTTAGAGAACTGTAGACATAGACCTGCTTTGCTGCAAACACTTGATCAACATTAATTTATTTTGATTTATTCTAACAATGTAATCTATTACCTTTATGACTGCCTGTTTGTCAATATTGCTGACACAGGGGTGGACTGTCATTAAGGGCCAGAGAGGCTGGGCCCACACCAATAACAGCACACAACTTGTAGGCACTTTTAATTTGAAGAAAGAGTTTATTTTATATTTTATTCATTGTGATATTGCAAATAATAATTTATTATGCCATGATTCTTGTTGGTTACGGAAGCTTTCAATGCACTGTGTTGTATATGACAACTGCACTAAACCCCTGTTGCAAAGCAGAACGTCTGGCCAGGTTATTTGGGCCTGCAGTAACTCCTCATCCCGCTATACAATTTGTCAGTCATGTATCTTTCTCGCTTTCCTTCTCTCCGCATACATTGCACTAGCAATGCTGGGCAATGAGTGGGGTGTTATATGAAGTTTGGTATTTGTATGATGATTGTGCAAATTTTTTGTTTGGTGGACAAAGTGGTGTAGTTTTAAAATAAATAGAGTATATTATTTATTTAAAATGCCCTTCCATTCACTAAAGGTAGAAGAAAAACTTGAAATTAAACAATTAGGTGCACATCAACCTAATAATTTTACATTCGCGCAACAAGATGGCAAAAACCAGAGAAGTCTCTGTAACAATTGGCTTAGTAAAACAATTTTGGCTAACTGCAAGTGAAGAAAAACAAAGTATCTTTTACTTTTACTGTTTGATATTTGGTGGAAAATATTTGTAGATGATGGCAGGTTGTAGGGATCTGAAACATTTGAGAGAGCAAAGTGCAAAATACAAAGTAAGTGCACTTCACTTACAAAATGCCAAACTTTAAATTACTGAAAATTATAAATATTGCTGCACAGATTGATTCTGACATAATATATCAATCCAAATATCATGATGAACTAGCCATTAAAAAGACACACACACTGAACAGAGTGATGACTGTATAAAATTTTGTAGTACCCATGATCTAGCATTGAGGGATCATATTTGTACACAGAAATCAGCAAACTGTTACAATTTCTTACGATTTTATCTCAGCAACCTTGACAGTGTGTTAGATGACCATCATTAATGAATTATATTCATTGTACCACATGAATTTATTCCTTACTTTGTAATTAAAAACAATTGTATTTATATATGTATTTATATGTATAATGTCAGAAACTGCAAAGTCTATTGACAATAAATTATTATTATTATTAATCTCAACAGTACCATTACTGCAGTATATACATAAACTTTATATACTATACCAGGGGCGACCAGTGAGACATTGTATTGGCAGTGCCATAACAAATAAATGAATGAATAAGTAAATAAGTAAATAAATAAGTAAGTAAATAAATAAATAAATAATTAATTAAATACAAAATAAATAAATAAATAAATAAATAAATAAATAAATAAATAAATAAATAAATAAATAAATAAATAAATAAATAAATAAATAAATAAATAAATAAATAAATAAATAAATAAATAAATAAATAAATAAATAAATAAATAAATAAATAAATAAATAAATAAATAAATAAATAAATAAATAAATAAATAAATAAATAAATAAATAAATAAATAAATAAATAAATAAATAAATAAATAAATAAATAAATAAATAAATAAATAAATAAATAAATAAATAAATAAATAAATAAATAAATAAATAAATAAATAAATAAATAAATAAATAAATAAATAAATAAATAAATAAATAAATAAATAAATAAATAAATAAATAAATAAATAAATAAATAAATAAATAAATAAATAAATAAATAAATAAATAAATAAATAAATAAATAAATAAATAAATAAATAAATAAATAAATAAATAAATAAATAAATAAATAAATAAATAAATAAATAAATAAATAAATAAATAAATAAATAAATAAATAAATAAATAAATAAATAAATAAATAAATAAATAAGGTTTGTTAAAATATAAATATGTGTACCAATTTGAAAAATTTAGGTAATCTTATCAATAATCTATCCTATTTTATAATATACTTTATGAAACAGAACGTACAGGGGAACGGCAATAGATGTTTATTACATCTGTACTGCTGTTATGCACAGGTGTATCGAGCACAGTAAAAGTTTGATAATGCAATTCATGGAGAATGTGATACGAAGTGTTCGTGTACGATTTCGCGACAGAGAGACAGTTATCTTAAGTCCCGTGCTTTACTGCGCTCTAGCAGATAAAGCTAGAGCTATGCACCAAAGAAATTTCGGCACCATCTTCTCCCATAAGAAGCCGTGTATAAGCAGACATCCTAGCCCTTAACACAGGCGCTTATGCGCGGAGACGGTGCCGCTCTGGAATCGGCACCAAGCCACAGAAAACAATCAGAACAGAGCACTTGTGTTTAACGCGCCTATTCACACGAAGGTGCAGACACTCAGAAACAACCTTTTGTTGCGTAATTCCTATATGCTTCTCTTTCTTTCGTTTTCATACAGATGGTGCCATGGCACAGCAGCACTACCTCAGAAGCCGCCCATATACTATACACAATGAACTAATGTATTATATGTATCAGGTTTACATTTAGGAGTTATTGAAAGATTTAAATATTATTGATTATGTTTCTGTGCAAGCTGACAAGAGAATGGACATAGCTTGCTGCAGTCAATTTGTGATCATTTTATGATACATTAAAGGGAGTAAACCTGTTGAAAGGTTTCTTTCTTTTGAAGTGATTCATCATTGAAGAACCAATGGTCTCAGTGATGTTTTGAGAAAGAAGTTGCAACCTTTTAATGTGGAAAGAAAACTCATATCTCAAGCATGTAATGATGTCACAGTAATGAGCAGTAGCCATGGGGGTGCTGAGACTTTGATGCAGGATTCTTTTCCTTATGCCAGGTACATACACTGTACACACATACTCACCAATTAATGTGATTTCGAAAGCATGAGATCACGTTACTAAAATTAGGCAAGTGAGTCAACCTTGTATATACTTTTCTCCACTTACAAATACTTATATACAAGGTTGACTCACTTGCCTAAACTTAGTAACAATGGCACTCCACTTTCTGAAATACTTCTTTTTATTCTATATAATGAGATCACGTGTTTTTTACCAATATTGGTGTATTGACAACATTTTTCTCTTCTACACCAAAACACAGTGATTTTTTCCATTCAGTGTGCAACAAATGCATTCCAGCTACTTCCACAACACGATGTAACATTCAATCATGAGTTATGAACAGTATCCATTAAACAAACCTTACTTACTAGCAACCAAAGATTTGCGAAGAAGCATAACTTAAAACCTGAAGAACAGAAGAAACGAGCAGAAGAAAGAAAGGCGGCTGCAGCCAGTCCTTAAATTTGTAATTTGTAACATTAAATTAAATAAACATTTTGAGAATATGGGTGTGATGATATAACAATAAGGTAAGTTCTTGGTTTGAAAGAATTACTGAACATTCCAGAATATTTGTTTCTTCTAAATTTTTCTACAACAATATGAAATATGTTGATATTCTGTACAACATAATTCAGATGCAAAGTGCCGACAGTGTTACAGTATCTAAAGCTTTACAGTATTTTGAATCAGCTGTGTCTAAAATTCATGAGAACACTAGAAATATAACAGGGTGATGACAACTTTTCTCCTCCCTTAAGAAAGTGATGGAATTACTGTTCTGAAGTAAATCTGAATTCAGATGCCAAATTAATGTGTGTGACAGTAGTCAACCAAATGAAAGGCAATTTCAACATTCTCATGTATTCAATTCTTTTGGAATTATTGACTCAAAGAAATTTATTACATGCACAGACTGACTCTGCTGACTTTGTAAGAAAATTTGCATCAAATTACAGTACCATTATCTCCCATAAAAAGTTAAAAAGTGAATCAGTGAGTTAGCACCATGATATATTCGAAGAAAATCCCTTCAGACAGTGAACTCCAGTTTTTTCATGCAACACTGCTTTGAGTAACTATTTTCTGAGTTACACAAAACCTACAAATTTGCTCTAACAATTCCAGTTTCAACAGCCAAGGCAGAGAAAAGTTTCAGTACATTGAAAAGAATTATGTCTTTAATTAGAAACATTAAGATAACCAAGATACGCTTAATTCCTTGCTTGTCATTACATTCACAAAGAGGAAATTGGTGAAATTCCTAACTTCAACAATGGAGTGATTGAACAATGAGCAATAGACGTATTCAGCTCTTGTACAAGTAACACTGCCACTTAATGAGTTATATTTTACTTTCAATTTACCTCATATTTAAAAATGTGTAGCGTTTTGTTACAATTCTGCTCTTGTAGTGTTTTTGACAGTGTAACTAAAGATAATCTGTTTTGAAAGGTATAACTCCAGTTCTACTTTCATTACAAGCACTTTCACATATGGCCTTACCAGGAAAAATGAACCACCACTGGCTGACACCAGTGCAGATTAATGCTGCAGTGATATTGTATCAACAAGTGCCACTTTTGCTAAGTAATGCAGTTCCAAAGAACTTAAAATACTTTTTTTTCTTATTTTAAATACTAAAATACTTGTACTTCTCATACCCTTTATCTTGAACTCTCAGAGCGCATTGTTGTTGAAGCTGATAACAAGAAATTTATCTTTTAGGTAGTCATACCAGAGTTACAGTTTCTGCAAATCTCTCTTTTTTGCAGGTTTGCATGTGTTTGTGATGTAGATTCTGGATCTGCTTCCAGCATTTAGTACTTACAGTTACTGTTTGAGTTGGTTAAATACAAAAGTAAAATTAAACACAAAATTAACTGGTATGATGCAAATTTGTAGCTCAGTTAATTTGATCAACAGTTTTACAAATCACATTTAAGAATTCCCTAACACTGCAATAAGTGGCATACTAGCAATAAGATAAAGAAGCAGATAAGCTTAGCTGTTCACTATTTTTTCTGGAAACATATTTTGACAGTGTGCGAGTAGATTAATCGATCATGTCTAGAGACTGCTCATTCATGCAGAATGAGCTACAAGCTCACGAAATTAAATGCAATTTCTCATCTGTTGAGAGAAATATCTCCCAGAATTATGTCAAAATTGGTAATGATTATATCTCCTATGTATCTTTAAAGGTGTATAATTTATTGAAGGCTCATTATTTTTGTATCCTGGAAGGGATATAAGTACAATATATACAGCTAGTGACATTAGAACTGTACAGAAAAGTTCCTGTAGCATGGAAAATACAGCTTGTGTAATGATAAGGTGTGTACATACTGTGTGCAGAGTAAATTGCTAAAGAAAGTTCTGTGTAATGGTTTAAACTAGTGGTTCCTGAACTTTCTCAGTTGGCATCTCATTTTTGAAGTTTCAATTTAATTTATTTCATCCATAATAACACTTACATATTGTCAGATATGTCAAGATAAACAATTATATACATTTAATTACAATTTTTTCAGTTTATACAAACATTTTTGTATTAGAAACTTGTTTAGTTCATTTTTAAATAATTTATCTTTTTTTGTTTTTAATGAATTTGGTGGTTTATTAAATAATATTTTTCACATGGAAAGCTCCACATTTCAGCCCTACCTGTAATTATAGCAACTTTTTTCTTGCAAACACTTACATTTGAGAATAATATGAAATAAATGAGAGTTTGAAAAATACCACAGTGCTGTAAACAACCTTATGAAAAATAAAAATAAACAAAAGCTTTAATGTTACTGAAACAAGTGCATATATTGAACTACATAAAAATATGTTCAGGTATTCTCAGGCTTCCAGCCAGATGAGCTGATGAAAGAATGACATTTTGGGAACGTGTATCTCTCCCATCTTCAGAATGCTGAATTCTTAAGGGGATTATGTGGAAGTTACATATATGTTCATCACCAGAAATGCTTTAGCTCATATTTTACAGGAAAATATCACTGCTTTAATAACTATCAACAATAGTTTGGTACTTCAATTCTAAAATAATGATAGAAAGGAAATTTTAAGCATATAATTGAATTAATTTTCCCCTGCCATGACACTTGAACTGGATTATGGAGCTCAGGTTCCCAGCTATGGAATAGACCCAGTCTTGATCCCATCCAAAGGATAAAGATTTTAAGGCCTAGTTAAACGACCAGTAGCCCCTCAGCATCATGTAGAAAATGGGGAGCTGTGAGAGGCAGCCATCCTTCTTCATGAGCAAATTTTCTGGCAGGGGGATGCATGAGGATGGCCACATTAGCTCTCCATTTTGGTTAGACGATCGGCCACCTCTGCCATGCATAAACATAACATATGCAAGGTAGAGTTGGGTGATCATCCAATTGATACGGGGATGAGATGTGGTCAGGATCTCAGCAACCCCAGCCCGTCATAGCTCCCCAATTTCCTCAAGATGCTGAGTGGGCACTGGTCTTATACCTGGATCTTAAAACCCACACACTCAGGGGCTGGGATCAATCCCAGGCGCCTTTAATGGCAGGGAACTAAAGCAGGATGCTTTAGCCCACTATGCCATGGGCAGGATGTTGGCTGTAAAACCTCAGGATTTATCTATTTTTAAAACTAATTAATTAGTCAATTTCACTCATTTTCCAGAAAATATTTTTGCAACAGTGTGAACTAAAAGATACAGGAACTTGTTATAAGTATTCATTTCTGTATTCATCATCAGATTATAAGTTTTATGCTTTTTTTTCTGAAGAAACCCTTAATAGGCATGCCATCCTGTTTGTAACAATGGTTTCAACATTTATACTAATCAAAAATGAAGAAATAGCAGCAGAGATTTTAGAATATAACCTCAAGAAGTTATATTACATGGAGGAAATTCCATGACTGTGTTTCTACATAAAATTCAAAACTTCTAAAAGGGCAAAGAAATGAAGCAGGTGTAGGATTTCCAAAACTGCTCAGAATTGATGCCTACTAGTGTTTTATATTTTTATCTATGGCAAGTGATGCACAGAATTTTAATGAAAACCACCTTGAATGTGAAGAAACTTCACATTCCACTTCTCAATATCTGACAAGAGAACTATCACTATACTCACACCTGTATTTAGTTGGAAACATGATGGGATCACATCTGTTGTAAGAACAGCGTATGCACTAAAACTAAGCTGTGGCATACAACTATCAGGCTCAAAAATAAAGCCTGGAAAGCGTCACATATGAACATTTGCAAATGGCTGGTGGGCATTTCTTGCCCCTTTCAGGTGCTGGGATGACCGATTCACTGTATATATGCAGTGTAGAAAGCTGGCAATCAGGGGTGGACAATTCCTTCCTCACAATGCCGTGTATCGTATATATTCCTATGTATTATGAACCCATTTTTGGTTACTTTCAGGTATGTGCTGCACACAGCTATTGGTGCACAGGCCCTACATAATGCAGGGATGATGCCATCAAACTCACAGGTATATACAGTGTAAGCATAGTGACAGTTTCCTTGTTAGTCGTTAAATGCACACTCAAAACATATACCTATTTTGTTTTCACTGATTAGAGTATGTTAATGTTAATATACTTGTTTTATTTTTAATTCCTTAAGATACTATTAAGCTACTGAATAACTTAATCTTTGCAATTCAGAAAACATAGTGAAGTGATCCTATAAACATTTTACGTGTACTTACATATATACCAATTTCCACTGAGCTCATAGCAGTTGCAATGCTGATGACAGCATGCCTCTAAACTTAGTGCATTCTTGCTACCTGACTAAACAGCAGCTTGACAAGCCCCTGTCAGCTGATCAAGTGTCAATTATAAGGTAACATTTTTACCAATTGTAGTGTCACTGAGTTAATTTTTTTGCCATTTTTGTCCTAACTGCTAATGTGTTTCTCATTGCTACATTTTCTTTGTTTTATTTAACATATATAAATACTTACATAGTCCTTGAAATCAATTCTAAGCATTTAACTTTTTTATTAGTACTTACAGGACAGATTGCACAGAATGTGAAAGAACTTATATATGCCAAATGAGAAAAGCAGATAAAAGACTTATAGAACTCTATGAACTTCAAATGCAGAGAAGAGGATAAATGAACAGATGCAACATATTTATGGATAAAAGGGCATTAAATTACTAATTCAGTGACACTAAGTAAGCATAAAAGTTCACTGAACTGATTACTTAAAATACATACATACATACATACAGAAGTTACTGGGCTTTCAGATCCTATTGCACAAAAATCTCATCACAAATTTGTAGAAGAACCAATAGACAGACAAGTTGTAAGCCATGATGGATAAGCCATCAGTTACAGTCACCTGAGGATGAAGAAGACATTTCTTGAAATTAATTCTGAGGTAAATGCTTAATTCAGTGAAATTTGTATATGTGCGACCACATTAAAACTTTTATGTAATGATTTCACTATATCTTCTTAATTACGAAGATGAATGAATAACTGTTTGATATTCTATTAGCACACTGCTAATTGCAAAAGAAAAAAAGTGGATCAACATATTTAATTTGTTAATCCCACCATTAAGACACACAGAATATTAAAAAAAAATTGTTTTTCATTTTACTAAATGAAAAGCAAGAATGAGACCATTTGGCAACATAAAATTGAATCTGTTCTTTGTGCAAGACTAAAGTCAAACACTCTTTAGACATGTAAAAGACTTAAGTTCCAATTGCCCAGCTCATGGTATGGGGATAACATGTTACCTTTCTAGCTCAAGGACTAGAGTTTTCTTCTTAGCTAAAACAGATTACCTGAATGAGTTTTTAAAGGATTTGCCCTTGCTCTCATATAATCACTTCAGCTGAGTGGAACTTGAGATCATTTGCGCACCACTCCATCCTTTTCAATACTGCTCTGCAGATGTGAGTCAACAAAACTAAATTTTAAATGTTTATCTCCTTGCAAGATTTTCAGTTGAAACAAACTTACTTTTACTTTCTCTATCACCTACCTTTAGTGGGTAGGAGGAAATATTGAACTTAAAAATTTAATATGAAGTTTTTACTGTAAGTACATATTTTAATGTGTATAATATTTTTAATATTTTCATGATCCATTGAACCCCGCCCCTCATCCCCCACCCAAAACAAAACAATCCATGTCTGTCTGGCTGTCCATCTGTCTCTGTCTGTCTGTCTCTCTGTCTGTCAACAGAATAACTCATAAACGAAAAGTCAATTAAATACTTGGTATTTAAGTGCAGGATCTTCCAAGAATATGACATTTTCAAGAAAACTCCCCTACCCCAAGTTACCCTTTAAGTGGAAGATTTTTTTAAATATTTTGATTTTATCAAAATTTACTATAATGATTTTATTCAACTAAATTAAACGTTTGTCTTTAATTTTCCGGGAATAGCCTCTGAAGTCCTCTTATTTCTGAATGACTTTTAGGAAACTGGTAGAGCATAAAAGATAGACAAAATCTTACTACGTAAGGAATTCAGTCCCATTAAAGCACACCATTTATGTAAACTAAAAAGTTTGTAACGTTTAGTATTTCTGAGATATTCCTTGTTACTGCTTTAATTTTGAACACTCAGGATGATTTATGTTGGCCATAAATAGCGAAGAGAATTTTCAGTTCATCACATGGTTACTCATTCTTAATTTTTTTGACTATAACTTAAGGCTACTGTATATCATTAATTCCCTTGTGCTTATAAGAAGGTATGCAATGAAATTAAATGTTATCTCAATTAACATACATACAATAAACACAAGAACATGCTTTTGAAGTAAAAGTTTGTTTAACATAGTAAATCAGACTTTTCTTTACCTTATACTAAGTACTTTTAAGTTCAATCTGCCATTCACTGATGCTAAGCACTTCAACTCATTTTTATGGGATTTATAAGTGACAAACAATGGGTTCCTCTCTAGTATTCACTTTAATTTCATATACATGACCTAAAAGTTTGTCATTTGTGGGGCTAATGCGCTCTTATAAATCGTACATTAAATTTAGATTACAGAACTTCACATAGCAGCAGAATTAGTTTTACTGCTATTGTTTGGGTTATTCATCCTCCCATCATATGTAATGTTGTTAATGACCATGTTCACAAAACACAAATGGTAAATAAAAATATCAACTTAAAGCTGTTAATGTTTAAATTATCTTAGAGTTCACAAATAATAAATTATTCACACCTTTACAACTATTTTAAATGAATAGGATTAAATATTATTCCTTAACCAATTATAAAAATATATAAAGTTATAATAAATCTCTATTTATTTCAATACAAAATATGGCACGATCTCCTGAATCCATCATGCTTTGTTCTTAGAATTCATTGGTTGAAATGTACTACTGCTGCAGTATACCTTATTTCAGCCACAAATTTTGTTAATGTATACAAAAGTATAGTATATGCCTGCTCTTAAGGTATTCTCTATAAAACATTAAGTTTCAGTTTAAATAATTTAACTGTCATCCAACATTACACATCTTACCAGTAGTCTCAGAAGTGTGTTTTGATTTCTACCATTTCAAGAACTTGAGTAATTTTTGTGATTCTTCATAAGCTGATTGTGTACTTTGTTTTCAGGGCATAAGCCTTAGCACTTCAGCTCTTGTAAAATTACTTTTATTCTTAATAAACAATAATCTAAGACAATAAATATTTCAGTTGAAATATGTTGAGTTTACACATTCCTTTCTTGAACACCAACAGCAGTGATGGGGGCAGAAGTGATTATATAGCACTTCAGTTCAATTATACCTCCTCCACTGTGCTTTTATAATATTCTTTGATAATGCTATATAGGAACTGTGTTTTTTTATTGAAATAATGTACTTTTCTTAAACTACATAGTGAAAAAGGTTAGGTGGTGGCGGTGGTAATAAGTAAAATGTATCAACTTAATGCTCACAAAACTTTATATATTGTTACAGTTTTAGTTCTCAAATTCTAGGGTGCATAGATACAAATAACAGTACATTGCATTTTTTTTTTCAAAGATTTAAGTTATTACGTCCATTTTGAGGTTGCTTGATTTTAAATTATAAATTCCAAACATATCAAAGAAAGGGCAACAATTAAAACAGAACTCCAATGATCATCAGGTAATGATGTTAGGAAGATTCTAATGAAACGTGCTCTAGGTAACCACTAGTGATAAATGGAGCATTGAGTACCAGTTCAACTGAAAATTATATTAATTAAAACAGAAATTAAAATTTAAACTATGACATTTACTTAAATTTCAAGGCAGACAATTCAGATGTTCAACTGTATGGACTCAGCATTTTCTGAACAAATACATTGAACATTTTGAAATTGAATATATACCTGTTCAGCATTCATTTAGAAGCACAGCATTGTAGTGCTAATTGCGAACTTCCATATATGCTCACAATTCTTTCTCAGTAAAGCGTAAAGTGTCAGGGAGACATGCTAAACTTAGTCATAGAATATATACAAATATAATAATTTATAACTTAAAAAAATTCACTTATATGATAATGATGAACGTTTTCTTAAAAATTGACTAGATCCTCTTTCACCTTTTCTTGCTGATCTTTTTATGAGTTTTTTCGAGATGCAAGTCACTAAAGCATTCCCTTTAATTTTTAAATGTTGGTATAGATATGCTGATGACATTTTTGCTATTATAATAGGAGCTGAAGCTTTCCTGGCGGCGTGAATATTTAAAGTTTTCTCGGGCTTAAAGCCAGGTGTAGAAGTGGTGATGTACCGACGTTTGGGGAGCGTTTCCGTCTTCAGGATATGCTGAATGTTATAGCATATCCTGAAGACGGGGACAATGCATGCTCCCGAAATGTCGGTACATCACCACTTCTACACCTGGCTTGAAGCCCGAGAAAACTTTTTGCTATTGTTCCTGATAAACACATAAATGATGCTTTAAAATTACTAAATTTGCAAGATAAAGCTATAAATTTCATATTAGAGACTGAAATTAATGAATTTCTTCATTTTCTAGATATAAAGATAATAAAAGATAATAATAAATTAAACTTTGGCATTTATCAGAAGTCTACTCATATCAATAATTACATCAAAAATGAAAGTTTTAACCCTTTTTCACATAAATTTGCTGTTTTCAGTAGTTTGATTTATAGATTAATAAATATACCAATGAATAAAGAGGAACTTGATAAATAATATAAACATGTTATTAATACTGCTTTAATTAATGGTTTTAATAAATACTTTATACATATAAATTTGAAAAATTTAAATAAAAAGCTCTTAACGATATTTCTACCCTTAAAAAATAAAAGACGATTATAATTTTAAAAAATTGACTTATCATCCTTGGGTTAATAAACATTTTCAAATTTTTTTTAAAGAGTTTGGTATAACTTTAGTTCCTCAAAATAAATATAGTATTAAAAATGTACTGCATTTCTGTAAAAAAGATAAAATTCCTGATAGTAAAAAATCTGGTATTTATTAATTTCATTGTTTCAATTGTGATAAAGCTTAGATTGGAAAGACAAAACGTAATTTGAAAACCAGAACAAAAGAGGATTTTCGTAATATTAAGCATAAACAAATTGATAAATCGGCCATAGTAGATCATTTTTGGTCATTTAACCATGAAATAAATCCAGAACTTAAATTATTAAATCAATTAAATGGTCCGATAGATTAAATGTTTGGGAAAAGAGATTTATTTTAAAAATAACATCACGTAATGAATTTTGAAATATGGACAGTCAATTCTGCTTTTAAATTTGTTTCATTTTCAGATGTTGGTAGTACTAAAATAAACATAGTGACATCTAGCGACAGTAACATTAACAACGAGATTGTTGATGGTTCAAGTTGATGATGTGAATAAGATATTCACGAAATCACGATCCTAGTCAATTTGTAAGAAATCGGTCATCATTTCTCATACAATAAGTGAAGTTTTTTAAGTTACAAATTATTATATTTGTATATATTTGTTTGCTTCACTGTTAATAGCTTTATATTTTACGTATTTATTAGTCATAGAATGTTTCCATAGCCAATTTCTTTTCTCAATTATTTCATGCATCATCAATGTCCACTACCTTAGAAACCATAGGTATTAAGAACCGATTTTGTACACTACTATTAATAATGTGTAAGATATCAACTACCAATATTTATATGCAATATGTCACTTTTCATGGTACAGTCACATTATGGAATATACTGAAAGTTTCAACCTGAAAAGTATGTAATAAATATGACTGGCTATGAATATACTTTTTCTGTGTTGATTTGTGTCTCTTCCATTAGTATCTACAAGAGATGTAAAAATGCAATACATACTGAAAAGGGAGTGTGTAATTTACAGAACCTCATTGAGAAGATGAGAATTGCAAATACCACATGAATAATAAAATGAATTTATCTTTTTTAGGATCAGCAGATATTCACTAGAACTTAAATAAACCTTTGAATAACTTGTGTGGTGTCTCCAACAGTAAAATTTATAACATTTTCTGAATGTATAAGATGACAATGTATATTAGGTACAGATAATCAGTTTTTACTGAGCATGAATGGCAAAAACAAATTCAAAGGAAGTTGTAGAACATTTTAAATTTTGTTAGGTATATTTAAGTGTACTTGTTTTATATTTATGTCATATTTGAATCTGGTAATAAAGAACAATATTTATTTTCAGGTGTTTTATTTGCATCTCATCTATGTAACATTTGTGAGAATGACTTGCAATGAAATGAGAAATTATATTTAAAAATTACCTACTTTATTTTAAAGTCACAGAATGTGATGTTTCTCACTACATTTAACCCAGGATCACTCGCATCACTTGTTATCATATGATCACTCCTTTGTTAGATTTTTTTCTAACAAGATGAGTTTCAACACTTACTTGTTGTTTAGTGTCATTAATTGACTCCCTTTAAATTTAACATTAAAGAAGTTCAACATTTCTTAAAAATCTACTTGAGGACAGTCTCGCATAGTACATGAATAATACTGAGCCATTGTCTCTAATTCATGATCTGTACATTTCACAATGTGAGAAATTACATTATAAGCAAAGAATAATTTCCAACAATCAAGAATTTTTTTTGCATTCTTTGCTACACCTTTTACACCTGGAAGCTGAGTTATAATATTCTGATGTGCAATTTTTGTTAGAGAAGATTTGCACTTGAACTATTTTGTTCCATCTTTATCCTCGTACATTTCAGTTTCCTAGTTTTGGAGTTGAAAGAGCTGCATTATTGGAGTCACTGTCAAATTGTTCTGTTGCTATATCAAGTTGCTCATATTCAGAATGAGCATTAGATTTGGAGTCTAGACCATCTATATTCATATCATCCACTCTTCCTCAAACCACTTGAGAAGCTGTATTCTTCTCTAGCCATGTTGATAACCGAAAAGAACAGGAATTATGGAGGCAATTGTCAAAACTAAGAAGAAATTTAAAAAAAAAACAGAAACCTGTTAATTTATGGTGTTTATGGTGTTAATTTATGTTGGTAGGACAGTTTATAGTGAAAATAATCACAAATAAACATACCAGTGCTTCAAAATAAACTCCTGTGAGTTGATAAAAATTACCAAGACTCTGCAATGTTAGCGTTACTTGAACATTTTTTGGTTTCATTTCAACTACTACCGAGAAAAGCAAATGCAAGTGACTGATATACATGCCTTATGTCACATACACTAACTACAGAACAGTGTTATGTAAAACCTTTTTAAACCACTTCTCGAACTGTAAAAACACTTAAGCTCCACTTATATTTAACATTAGGACATGTTTTAAGGACCCCACGTCCTCATCATCAGCTGATGTTCGACTAGCTCTTCAGGTGACCACCTCTCTCCTGGCGCTGTTCAATGAGTTGAATGACGTCATCTACTATTGGTATCTCAAAGTTCATGACTCTCTTTTTATTCTTCAAAATGTGAATGCCATGAACTTTGAAATACCAATAGTAGATGACGACATTCAACTCATTGAACAGCACCAGGAGAGGGAGGCGGTCACCTGAAGAGCTAGTCCAACATCTGCTGATGATGAGGACGCAGGGTCCTTGAAACATGTCCTAATTTTAAATGTAAGTGGAGCTTAAGTGTTTTTACAGCCTGAGAAGTGGTTTAAAAAGGTTTTATTGATAAAGCTCCACTGTTTATAAATACTTCTCTTTATAGTTTTATTACAGTGTTATGTGATAACTTTCATGTTAGAAAAGTTCTAACAATGGACATGGCTTTGAATAATACCACTCTCAACAATGTTTGCTGTGTATTTATACCCCTAATTCCACTTGAGTGACATTTCGAGATAACAACTGAGGAATTTCTAGCTCTACATCGATTTGAATGAAAAAATAAATTAGAGCAACATATTGTCAGTTACTAAAATTAGGCAAGTGAGTCAACCTTGTATATACTTTTCTCCACTTACAAGTTTTTTATGAAGACTAGTTTCTGGGGACTTCTCCCCTATCGTCAGTTCTGTGGTTGACTGATAATGCATCCGGTGTCTGCATCTGGCTTGGTGTTGTGCTGCCATCTAACGTCCTGGTAAGTTTGATGACGTCATCTACCGCAGGAATTTCAAAATTAATCAAGAGGTCCTGTTTTTTCGTAATAAATATGTTTTCCCAAATCTGTAGTTCCAGAGGTGAAAACTTCCAGATTTGGGAAAATATATTTATTATGAAAAAACAGGACCTCTTGATGAATTTTGAAATTCCCGCAGTAGATGACGTCATCAAACTTACCAGGACGTTAGATGGCAGCACAACACCAAGCCAGATGCAGACACCGGATGCATCATCAGTCAACCACAGAACTGACGATAGGGGAGAAGTCCCCAGAAACTAGTCTTCATAAAAAACTTGTAAGTGGAGAAAAGTATATACAAGGTTGACTCACTTTCCTAATTTTAGTAACAATGGCACTCCACTTTCTGAAATACTTCTTTTTATTCTATATATTGTCAGTTTTTAGATTTTATCTAACAAAGCAAGTGCTCGCAGGTAAAAGAGTATTGACAAAGTTGTTCTTTCTAAGATGCATTCACATATAAAATAAAATTGCATACTATTTTTATTTCAATTAAAATTATGAAACATTCCCACATTTATATCGAGATTTAACTGTATTGGAACACCACAGTGAAGCAAAATAATTATTAATTTTTAGATGAGTCGTATTTATTACACATCTGCTTCACTTTCGTACCTACGGAAGTGAAGCAGATGTGTAATAAATACGACTCATCTAAAAATTAATAATTCCCACATTTAATCTTATGAATTAATATATCTCTAGAATATTTATAATTTTTATTTTCCTTAATATAATTTTGGTACTTTATTAATATTTTAAAGCATTTTCTGAGTAGTTCTTGCTGCATTTTTCACATAATTATTTTCCAATAGCTAAGAAGGCCAAAGTTTGAACATCCACTTTGAAACAAAAGTGTTATGTTTGATATTTGCATATTTGTAGTTCTTTTTATTTTCAAAGAGAACCAACAGAGCTCTATAAACAAGAAAATTCCAAACTAAAAGGGGCTTAGAGGCTTGGATGTTTCTAGGACTTCAAAATTTATCAACGACATAATAGTTTTGCTTCACCTAAGTTATTCTTGAGTTCCCATTGCTGATTTGAAATAAATAAATCTAAAACAGATCTTTGGATCACATTTGGTGCTTTCTTGGCCATGAGAACAAACTAGCTTTTTGCTGCTTTGACTGAGTACCTTAAATTTTAATGATTAATTAGTTTTATCCTTCATTGGTACTTGGACTTCACTTTTGATGTTTGCTTGCAGTGGTGTAGAAAATCATTTTTTGTTTTATTTTTGCTTTCAATTCCTGAAACTTTGAGATTTCAAACCTGCTGTCATGAGTATAAAAGTCAACATGAGTAAAACAAGTGGTTAAGCTATAAGATATAAATGCGAGTTGCATAATTTATAAATATAAACTTTTAACATGAAAGCAACTAAATTTTGGTTGAAAAGGTTGAATCTGAATGAAAAGTCTAATGACATAGCCAGGCTTTAAAACACAAATCTGATTTCAGTTCATTTGTTCTAAATTCCCAAAATGTTTAGGTGTTTTTCCTAGTAAACCACAAGGAGATCTAAAATAAATGGTGCCTTACAATGTTATGAATATTTCCAGACCTGGATTAATATTTGACAAATATTATGTCAGTCAGTAATAAGTGTTCTTTCACGAAAGTCATGTGCAAGACAAGGTTGAAAAGAAAAATCATAAAAAAAAAAAATAATAATAATAATAAATAATAATAATAAATAATAATAATAAATAATAATAATAAATAATAATAATAAATAATAATAATAAATAATAATAATAATAAATAATAATAATAATAAATAATAATAATAATAATAATAATAATAATAATAATAATAATAATAATAATAATAATAATAATAATAATAATAATAATAATAATAATAATAAATAATAATAATAATAATAATAATAATAATAATAATAATAATAATAATAATAATAATAATAATAATAATAATAATAATAATAATAATAATAATAATAATAATAATAATAATAATAATAATAATAATAATAATAATAATAATAATAATAATAATAATAATAATAATAATAATAATAATAATAATAATAATAATAATAATAATAATAATAATAATAATAATAATAATAATAATAATAATAATAATAATAATAATAATAATAATAATAATAATAATAATAATAATAATAATAATAATAATAATAATAATAATAATAATAATAATAATAATAATAATAATAATAATAATAATAATAATAATAATAATAATAATAATAATAATAATAATAATAATAATAATAATAATAATAATAATAATAATAATAATCAGTGGCATAGCTAGGATTTTAACCGTAGGTTTTCAATCTCAATTCTCTCCTGAGCATCACATGCAGTGCACTAGCATTATAGATGACTGGTAAAGCAACTGAAGGCAACCACTGCAGATGAAATTGGATACACATTTTCGAAGTGAGAGAAGCAAATATGGCCTACCTGTTGTTAATTTTGTAGCAAGTACCTTTAGAAAGAAGATAGCCAACATAAGATAAAGTGATGGAGTATTTTATTCCTAATGTGTAGAATAAATTGAATTGTACACACCTATAGTACTAGATCTCGTCAAGATATAGATATTCCATATTACAGGCTGACGACAACTCAGAAAAGCTTTGAAGTGCTAGGCTCTAAATTGTACAATAAACTACCATTAACACTAAAACATAGTCCCGCAACAGCGTTCAAGCAGAAACTGTATGACTGGTTTACTGCCACACCTTTTTATTCATTACAGGAATACTTTGAGACGTAAGTAACCTCACTATAACCAATTGTTGACTGATTCATTTATCTATGTTACTCTGCATATGTATATAGTGGGAACTTTTGAGGCACCTGTACAGTACAGATCATAACTTTGACTTTGTACAATACTGTACTTTCTCTTGTACATTCCCTGTATAATTGAATAGAAACATTCTGTATTGTAATCTTTATGTTATTCTTCAACATTCATTGCTATTAAGCTTAACTTTGTACATACTCTGTATTATAGTGTAATAATTTGTATTGTATCTTCTTGACGTTTTCTATTGCTGTAAACTCAATGACAATAAAATTATCATCATCGTCGTTGTCGTCATCATCATCATCATTGACAATTTTGAGCTTACATAATGTTTTAACTTGTCATAAAGACAAATGACTGAAGGCCCACTCAAATGCTAACGAGTTAACATGTCTGCCTAAATCTCGTTTGGGGTAAATCAACTGATTAAATTAACTCTTATGTAAAGAAGTAGCTGAGTGAAGTATGTTGTACAAAATATAAATTCAGAGACTGTTGGAAAAGTAGCTAGTTAATGCTCATTATACACAGAATGTTCCATACAGAATGTTTCCATTTCCAGAAGTTTGTAGGGAAGTAGGACAGTCAGAATTAGAAAGACTAGGCAGGAAGGAAGAGCATTTTAAAATATTGGCATGACTAGATGATAGCAGTATGTTAAAAATGATCCTTGCATTTCAAGGAGATGAAATAGGGGGATTGGAAGACTGCTTGAAGAAACTGAAATAGGAAATGTTCGACAACTTAATGTTAATTGATTTTGAATAGAAATAAGACAACAAGAGGAATACAATAGTATGGTATAAAGTGGTGATCATAAAAAATTATAATGGAATTTCAATAAAAAGGGTAGGTTGTGAACTAAGCTTTGCTGGTTTTAATATAATGGTTGGGAAAATAAATGTCCTCTTATGAAGGAACAAAGGGAAGTAATCTAGGCACAGCTGTATTTGATTTAGTACATCATAGTGTTGGTCAGTATTGTCTTTATATATACTTGTGTCTAAATTTTCTTCTCAGTAGTCTTCTGTTAAAATAGTGTAATGTATTTTAAAATACTCACCTTGGCTAAAAGTAAACTGAAGAGTTTCGTTACATGTGCAAAAGATGAAGAAGAAGAAGAAGAGAAGAAGAAGAAGAAGAAGAAGAAGAAGAAGAAGAAGAAGAAGAAGAAGAAGAAGAAGAAGAAGAAGAAGAAGAAGAAGAAGAAGAAGAAGAAGAAGAAGAAGAAGAAGAAGAAGAAGAAGAAGAAGAAGAAGAAGAAGAAGAAGAAGAAGAAGAAGAAGAAGAAGAGAAGAAGAAGAAGAAGAAGAAGAAGAAGAAGAAGAAGAAGAAGAAGAAGAAGAAGAAGAAGAAGAAGAAGAAGAAGAAGAAGAAGAAGAAGAAGAAGAAGAAGAAGAAGAAGAAGAAGAAGAAGAAGAAGAAGAAGAAGAAGAAGAAGAAGAAGAAGAAGAAGAAGAAGAAGAAGAAGAAGAAGAAGAAGAAGAAGAAGAAGAAGAAGAAGAAGAAGAAGAAGAAGAAGAAGAAGAAGAAGAAGAAGAAGAAGAAGAAGAAGAAGAAGAAGAAGAAGAAGAAGAAGAAGAAGAAGAAGAAGAAGAAGAAGAAGAAGAAGAAGAAGAAGAAGGAGGAGGAGGAGGAGGAGGAGGAGGAGGAGGAGAAGAAGAAGGAGGAGGAGGAAAGAAGAAGCAGAAGAAGAAGGAGGAGGAGAAGGAGGAGGAGAAGAAGAAGCAGAAGAAGAAGGAGAAGGAGGAGGACGAGGAGGAGAAGGAGGAGGAGGAGGTGGAGGAGGAGAAGGGGAGGAGGAGGTGGAGGAGGAGGAGGAGGAGGAGGAGGAGGAGGAGGAGGAGGAGGAGGAGGAGGAGGAGGAGGAGGAGGAGGAGGAGGAGGAGGAGGAGGAGGAGGAGGAGGAGGAGGAGGAGGAGGAGGAGGAGGAGGAGGAGGAGGAGGAGGAGGAGGAGGAGGAGGAGGAGGAGGGAGGAGGAGGAGGAGGAGGAGGAGGAGGAGGAGGAGGAGGAGGAGGAGGAGGAGGAGGAGGAGGAGAGGAGGAGGAGGAGGAGGAGGAGGAGGAGGAGGAGGAGGAGGAGGAGGAGGAGGAGGAGGAGGAGGAGGAGGAGGAGGAGGAGGAGGAGGAGGAGGAGGAGGAGGAGGAGGAGGAGGAGGAGGAGGAGAAGGAGAAGAAGGAGAAGGAGAAGAAGAAATCTGAGTGCTGGAAAATGTTGAGGAATAAAATTTCAGAGATTGGTTTAAAAGTGATGAGTGTGAACAAGGCTTCCAAAATTGACTAACTAGATATCGTTGATATCACCAGTAAGGAGGGTTGAGAAGAAAATGGAGAAACTAAAAGTAGAAGGAGTAAACGATTTTTCTCACTACAATATACCAATACCTTGTTGGATTATTTGAGACAGTGGTGTTTCAAATACTGTGATATTCCTTTCTTGGAACTGTGATATTACTGTTGCACAAAATATGAACTGCAAAATGAAAGTAAATGAATAAACTGGATCTTAGTTGTTTCATTCTTTGATGTTTCCAAGAGAGTCCCTGCTCAGAGATCCCAATGGTGGACTATTACGCTGAAAAATTTTGCTTTGGAATTCATTTCTAAGTGAGCAATTTAAACCATTTATTTTGGATGCCCTGGTTTTAAGGATTGGTGGCTTTATTGTGCATTTTTAACCAACTAAATGCTAGGAGAACCACATCTGTCTGGACCTAGCCAGATAAGAGAAAAATATCCTCAACCATTTTCAACTTTGCCATCTATGGGATGCTTTTCTACTTCATGACAGGCCAGTGATTTCATTTATATGCTGGTCCATAAGAAGTATTTCATGTCCTTGCTAATCATTTCTGAAAGACTTTCTATATTTACTATTCTAAAAGATGAAGTTGGAGCAGGTGGTACTTGAACATATGTTTTATTTTATAAAATATTGGTAAATATACCAAAAACATTGATGGTGAAATTAAGGCTACCTACGCATCACTCCAAAACATATTTACTTAGCTACATAAATGTACAAAGGCTGTTCCAAAAGTGCCCGAGTTGTTGTTTCAAACAAATGACTATGGTAAAAAGTACAATCTTTATAAAGCTTAAATTTGAATTAATTGATGGAAATTAATCATTTCTTCATACTAGCCGTATATAGGCTAAGGTTTTTGATAGATAGAGTCAATACCAAAAATTCAATGCCATGGCCGGGATTTGAACCACGGATCTCCTGGTTTCTGTCCAGTTGCTCTAACCCATTGAGCTACAATGGCCAACATGCCATCCTGACATTAAATTCTCCATTTGATTCTTATATTTCCCCGGTAGACCACTAGGGGCTCTCGCATCTGAGATACACCATTTGTGGCAAATTACTATCGTAAGTACTTGAGTCCCCAGCTTCATCATTTCACCTGTTGGTAAAAGATTTGCCAGCAATAAAGAGGTGACTATAATTTTGTAAAGTTCAATGATTCCCATTATAAACAGGCTATCAATGCTACTGAAGATCAGTTGTAAAAGTATATTGAGTTGAAAGGACTATGTAGAGGAATAAATATGCTTTTGATATAACTTTGAGTCAAACTATTACTCAATGCTCTATTTATTGCTAGTGTTTACCTAGAATGTGTTTCAATAGGACCTTCCTAACAAAACACATTCTAGGTAAACACTAGCAATAAATGGAGCATTGAGTACTAGTTTGACTCAAAATTCTATAAATTTTGTGCTTCATTGTATCATAGTCCTTACTCATAGGAAATATGTTTTTACCCAAACATTTTGTTTCTTAGGTCAGCAGTCCTAAAAAAAGTACAGTAAAACCTCCCTAAAGCAGAACACAATCATTCTGTCATTTATCTTCCATTTACACAGGTTTTCATCTCACAGAGGGTTGTGTTTGAATATAAAGAAATTACAAAATAGTTGCATAGTCTTACAGTGAAGGAATAATGTAAAATGAAGCATAAACAATAATAGACTGATATGTATTATGTACTATATTTTCAACTTATGTACAATAATAATTGTAGTTTATTGCCTAGTTTCTCTGTCTGTTTTCAATTGTCCATTTACCATCTGCAACTGTCTGCATATCAACACCATGCAGCATTCAAAACAATATTATGGCAATGTTTGAAACTAATTTTCTTACTGTCTCTACAGCTTAAGTCTAAAGCAATGGTTCAGAAATTGGAATTCCTTTAGCGCACGCACTAACAAACCACCCATACAATAATAATTGATTTTATCATCTAGTTTCTCTGTATGTTTTCAGTTGTCCCTTTCCATTCTGCAACTGTCTGCATATCAACACCACCTACTTCACCATGCAGGATTCACAACAATTTTATGGCAATGTTTGAAACTAATGTTCTTACTGCCTCTACAGCTTAAGTCTGAAGCAATGGTCCAGAAATGGGAATTCCTTTAGCGCATGCGCTAACAAACCACTCGAACACAGCACGATTTAACTGATTATGCTCTGTAGATTTTGCAATGTGTTTCAAATGCCCTGCTATTGCCTTTAGCTACTTGTCTTTAATAGTTTTTTTTTCTTTTCTTTTCCAAATCTCATTAATCTGAGTTTTTCCTACTTTAAACAACACAGTTAATTCTTTAGCTGGATGTTTGTTCTTTTCATGTTCTTCAATAACCTTAATCTTTTCCTCCAATGATAATGTCTTATGTTTAGAACTCCTTTTATAGAATTTGTATACATATAAAGTTTTTAAAAATCACAAAAGTTCACAGTTTTCTTCCACTCATACTTGATCACGTGTAACAATGAAATTGAGAATGAACACACCGCAAAACAGTTGTACTCTTACCCCCTGCGGTGCCGTATGTAGTAAAAGCGGGCGTTAAACACTACACATTTATACTACTACTCTTACCATGTGTGTTGGAAGAGAGTTGAGAGAGCTAACGGTCGGTTTCTCCTTTTCTTAAAGGATTATAGTTTATGACTTAATGCTTCATGGAATTTCAGTACAAGTGCAGTCACCTTCAAAATTATTGCACTTTTTAAAATATGTTCATTGTAACCTATTACACATAAAGTAATCCGTTTTAATCAGGTTATTTATACAAGTGGTCCCCAAAAATATTTACATTTCCAAGTTAGGCAGTTTTCCAGCTTAGAGTATAATTTTACATGGGAAATAGCTCTGTTCTGAAATTTATTTTCTGTTTTTTCAGGTATCCAGCATAAAAGGGGTCTGTTTTAGGCAAGTTTTACTGTAATTACTACACTTGTTCTAAAACTGCACTTCAGGCAATAAGTTTAAATACAATCCTTAAAATGGAGAGTGAGAGAATAAATGAGTGGGGTTGACAGGCCCTGTCAACAACTAGGTCATTTGGTTCCAATCATTAAAATGACAAAATAAAGGTAATAAACTCCCTGATGAAATGAATCAAAATTTAAAAAGGAATACACGCTTCTTGTAGGTTTCACCTAGATGTGGACTGAATGGCACAAGAAAACTGGTATTCAGATTAATACAAAGGTAAACTACAAATACTCATATATCTATGCAATGGGTTATTAAAAGAAAACCAGATTTAAGTTTTCATAGTACGGAACAACAAAATCCAAAATGGAAAGATTAAACTTAGTTTCTGATCTCACTAGGAAAACGGTTGTGGCTACGTTCAGATTAATTGCTTCTCTCAAATGCCTTAGTAAAACACCTTCATTGAATTAAATTATTGAACTCTCATGTTTACTACCTCAAAAAGAACAGGAAATGGCTAACAGAAGACTTTCTACTTTGCTACATGCATCAACATTAAATTAAACATGTTGACTGTCTTTGATTGTAAAACGTGTTTGTGACATGCCAAAATTAAACCAAATCCATTTTGTACAGTACTAGTCATCATATCTAAGACAACAAGCAGAACAGATGATTAAGAAAAATGCAGATGAGCTTTAAATACTGAAAGCTACTATGTTTCATTATTTCAGGATGAAGGAAAATTGTGTAAAGGAATCTATGCAACCTGTTTGCTCTAGCCAAGAAGTGAACTTCAGCCTATGTTTGAAAGACAATTGAGGAGTATTTTTTCAAAACTCAATAGAGCAAAAATTATGAGAAAATGAGTTGTATATGGGATTGCTGTGTTTTCAGTGCCACCAATCGGTCTCTGAAATCAGATTTTGCATAACTTGATTTTGCAGCGTGTATATTATGGTAAATCATGGGCATTTTTTCATAACTCGATAGAGACAATTGAGGAGTATTTTTTCAAAACTCAATAGAGCAAAAATTATGAGAAAATGAGTTGTATATGGGATTGCTGTGTTTTCAATGCCACCAATCGGTCTCTGAAATCAGATTTTGCATAACTTGATTTTGCAGCGTGTATATTATGGTAAATCATGGGCATTTTTTCATAACTCGATAGAGCGCATGCACAGCGATTTTAAAAACTCGATACAGCACAGTCTAAATGAAAAGATTTGCCACCTGACAACACCCGTTGCTAACCTGATAATAATTTGCAATACTTTGGTTTTCTGATCTTGCTTTCCTGTAATTAAAATGCTATACAAAAGCCATATCATTATTTCAAAGCCTTCCCACGGCTAAATAATATAGAGAATAATTATTAATTTTTAGATGAGTCATATTTTTTACACAGTTAAATCTCGAAATATAGAGAATGTTTCATTTGGTACTACCACTGCACTTTTCTGATTTCAAGGGAAGAGAATGACAATACTACTTGCCATGTGGTTTATATCAACAACAAACTCTGTTGTCACATATTCCTTCCAGAACATTTTATCAACATCACTTTCAAAGCAGCATTACGAAGACCTAACAATCAAACATGTTCCACACTCAGGATAGCGCAGCATAGCGAAGCATTACTGCAACATAGGTAATTGTTTAAAACCATTGTTTATAACACAGTAAAGAATGTTACGTTTTCTGAATCACTTCTACAACTGCGTCACATGTTGTGTATGGAGAAACCAGTCTCTCACAAGTACAAGCTAAGTCATGGGCGAAAGTACAGGGTTTGATTCTCTAGTGGTTTAATCTGATGGAGGCAGAAAAAATAGAAGAAAAAATCTTGTTCAAGTTACCAAACCTAATAATAAAGAACCGTTCATAAAATGTAGTTATGGAATTCAAGGTTATCCATTGAAGTGAATAAAGATGGAAAGTAAGGAATGTAGAGTAGGAGATCTGACATATGAAGACAGTAATGATTTCCATAATAATGTAAATCATCTAAGTAGACCAAGTTAAATTCCTGCTTAAATATATGACAGTTAATTCCCCAAAATGAAGGAAAGTGAAGGAAGAAAATTCTAAAAGTAAACAATCTACGAGTATTAAATATAGCATCAGAAAGAAAAATGGAGATGTTTTACCAATCTGTGCTGCAAGTTTTCAAGGAATAGTAGGCAAGTATAAGTATAGACTGTCCCTCCTTGCAAGAAAATGTTATTCTACCGGGAATTCACCTAAAAAAAATTGAGGAGGGGATAGAACTGGTGCAAAGGACAAGGGGGTTATCATTGCTGTGAAAAATGATATTAAGAGCTACAGGTTCAGAGACAGCCACTACAGTAGACGAAAACCTTCAAGGAACTACCTACCACCAGAATTAAATATTAAAAGAATGAGGAAAATGTTTTGCGAAAAAGAAAACAGGAAAAACCATCCACATGCTCTTTATCCAAATACAAGTTTATTTTTTATAAGTGTTTTAATCTCTCATTCAAGACAACACACACTGATACATGCTCTACGTACAAGATGGGAGCATTTTTTTCAAAACTCGAAGATGAAAAATTTTACAAAATTGAGTTATATATAGCAGCAGCATAATTTTCACCTTCTGCATCATTCTGTGATGTCAGATTTTGCAAATTTCGATTCATGTTCTGTGTAGAAATTAGGGAATATTATAAGTTTTTTTCCAAAACTCGATAGATGCACTTGCTCAGAGTTAAAGCAAAACTCAATAGATGCAATTTTATGATTTTATGATCCAGCGTGTAGCATCCTCAATTCTATGAAATGCATGTTGGCACTGACTGCTATCTCACTATTGTGATTCTGGAAATTCTGAATCATTCCTGCAAGCTTTGTACACTGCTGCACCATTGGCAATAACCGCAAACTCAGGTTGTGCGCTTGGATTTCACATTCATTTCTGAAAGCTTTGTTATACTTACATCACATTTTTATTCTTAGTTGAGACAGTGCACTGTACTATGTACAATGGATAGGAGTTCAGATTATGAAAGTGTACCAGTCATAGAATGCATGGGAGGTAGGAATTGCAAAAACAAGGAAACGAAATCAAAATGCAAGTCAAGGAAAGCTCATATTCCAGCAATTTCATATTCACGTGATCTCATGTGCACTCCACGAAATCCTAAAAGTAAAGGATATAAGCATTGTGATGTAGCTGATTTGACTTATAATGATATAAGTGGGCTTCATCAACATCTTTCCGTGCTCAACCAAATAGATCAAGATAAATTCCTTATGAAATATGAGTATTACATCTCCTAATCACAGAGTGGTGAAGAAAGAACCTGCAAATATATATCATAAATTTTTTCAAAAAAAAAAATCAATATTAAACATATTAAAGGAATAGAAAGCAGACTGTTAGCATTAAATACAGTGTAAGAACTAATGATGGCCGAGTATTTTTAGTATGTTCTGCAAGCTTCCAAGGAATCACAGGGGTGTCCAAACATAGATTATCTCTCCTGGCTAGAAAATTTCACTTATCTGGGAATGTGCCAAAGGAAGCCAGAGGAGGTGACAGAACAGGAATATTACAGAAGGGTATTTCTGCTGCTATAAAGCAAGACATAGAGATGAACAGATGTACAGAAAGCCACTATGGAAGAGCAAAATCAAGGAGAGGATACTGACCTCCAGAACTTAATATAAGAAAAATGTGGACCAAGTTTTGCAACAAAAGAATATTAAGGAATTTACCGGTCTGCTCACTTTCAAAATATAAATACGTAAGTTACAACTTCTTTAATCTTTCATTCCGTACACCACACACTGACACATGCTCAGCTTGCAAAATGGGACTGATGAAGATTTAAGACAGAGGCAGATGTGTAAAAAAAATGCACTAAGAAACATGTACAGACTGTACAAGTTGCATTCAAAAAGGTTTTATCAGCTATTGAAAGAGGAAAACGCCAAGTCAATCACTATTTGGTTTGATATGCAGCAGAATCAACCACTGCTTAAACTTTCTGTTAGCAAGGTGACTGGAAAATTAAGGACTTGAAAGAAAGTGCAACACAAGCACTGAAGTCAAAGCTTCCTTTCAAAATGAATACATAGCGAATCATAACATATTCCAAGCAATCAAAGGAAGACTATAAGGTATGTGTAGAAGTTCAAAATACATATTCTGCTTTACCTGTGGAGGTAGATGTGATGAAACAGTGCAGCAAGTCCTACAGCGAATTCCTGCTTTGATCTCAAAATGTTTCCAAAGTTAACAGAGTGAGCAAAGAAAAAAAAAAAAAAAAAAAGGATGTTCAAAATCAAGCTACATTTTTTGAAATTCCAGAAACTGCTAAAGAATTTTATAAAGATATACTAGAAGATACTAATAAATGTTAAAGCTTACATATCTATTGTTTGAAACTTCTTTGTATGCATTCAATATGTTTGTTAAATAAATAAAACAAAATATATCGTTATTATGAATGCAGCAGTACTTAGTTTCTAAGTCTATACCTAATAAAATAATCCTTATAAACATTAATATGTTGGTTCTATAGTGCATTATGTAATATGAAAAGGTGAAAATAAATTAATAATAATAAATTCATAAATAAAAGTAACAAAAACAATAAATAACAAAAATAACAAAACTTCATGTGTGAATTTCTCACTCATGCATAAAAGTTTATCAGCATCTATCAGCTTTTGAAAAAAACTCTGCATTTTCAAACCTCAAATTTGCACTAGTTAAACTATTCTATTTGTTTCTTTTCACATTAAATGAGACCATTTCAGGAAGGAGAATTGAATGACTAATATATTTGCTGTGCTAACCAATTAGTATTGTCAATAAATAGAAAAAACTGTTTTTCTCAGAAATACATTTTGTGCATCTATCGAGTTTTGAAAAAACACTCTTCAATTTCAATAAAGCAAGAGACAGATTTGGAGAAGAAAATATCAAAATAAACGTATTCATTATTACTTACTAGTTTAATCACTTTGTATTCTTAAATTTCTGTATTTATTAATTTAATAATTTTGTAACTTTTTATAAAAGTCTATTATTTCATTAATGTAACAATGATGATTTAGTCATTTATTAAATTTATATACTGTACATAAAAATAAATTATGAAGAAATGTAAATAAAATCAAAACAGTTATGAAAACAATAAAACTAGTATCAAATTAATGTTCAATCAAATTTGCTTGTTTCATAGTCCATGTCCTCTATTGAGGTTTGAAAAAACAAGCATATTTTAGCTGGCCAATACTATGAAAAATATGGTTATTGTCTAGGAGTTTCACAGTTGTCTGAAATTGTCCAATGATAATGTTTAGTATTGCCAAAAATAAAGTTTGTGTAATGAAAGGTTATATATTAGAATAACAAAATGTAATTTCTATAAAAGCATCTTTATGTCCTCTATCGAATTTTGAAAAAAAAAAACAAAAAAAAAAACGCTCCTCAGTTATATTAGCCAAACATCAAACTAGTACACAAATTTTTCATATTGTTTATTGTGGTGAACCTGATGTTATTAATCCAAAAACTGTAACTGGCATACAGCTAAGTGTGAATGTTAGTATCATGGTTAAAAGCAACTGGATGGAAACCAGGACATCTGTGGTTCAAAACCCGGCCATGGCACTGAATTTTTCAGTTGATTATCTATTAAAAAGCAACAACAACAACAACAACAAAACTTAGCCTATCAAATCAATTTATTTCATCCATAATAACACTTACATGTTGTCAGATATGTCAAAAATAAACAATTATATACATTTAATTACAATTCGTCCTGTCTATACAAACATTTTTGTATTAGAAACTTGTTTAGTTCAATATGATCTGAAGCTTTCCCCGAGAACATCTAGAACATTATTTAGTTCATTTTTAAATAATTTACTCTTTTTTTGTTTTTACTGAATTTGGTAGTTTACTAAATAAAATTTTTCCCATTATTATGGGATCTTTAACTGTTGACTTCTTATTTAAAGTTATTATATGGTAATTATTTTGTGTCCTTGTTTTGTATTTGTGACAGTGTTTATTTATGTTACCCATTTCATCCTTGCTGACTATAATTATGACTACTTTAAAAATGTATAAAGATACTACTGTTAGGATTTTGTTTTCTACAAAGACATTTCTACATGATTCTCTTTTATTTACCTTATATATACATCTTATACATTTCTTCTGCAAAACTAGTAATCTGTTCATGTTAGTCATAAAAGTGCTGCCCCATATCTCAACTGTATATTGTAGATGTGAATGTATTATTCCATAGCCTATATATGGCTAGTGTGAAGGAATGATTAATTTCCGTCAATTAATTTAAATATGTTAATTCTAAATTATAGTGCAAGTTAAATGATTGCTTCAATTGCTCCACTAACTATTTATTACCGGAACATATATCATCAGTAGATTTCAACTGCCAGAGTTGTAACTGTATGGGTTCACTGGATCCCTCTGTCATGTGGTTGTTTTATAAACTATATAGCTGGTTGCTTTCAGCAGCAATTTTGATTAATTATGAAAAATAAGTCAGTTTTGGAGACACCACTCATCACTTAGTTTTGAAAGTATAGAATATGTTTCAGAAGCAAGTTACTTTATCATCACGCCAAGTTCTGACTGCCTCGTAGAGGTAGTGTTGTGAGGGTAGCACAGTTGATCCCTGGCAGTAGCTCAATTAACCGCTTTGTCAAATTATCTCCTGTCAGTACATCAAAATTAAGCACATGGTAGATAGAGCCAACATGAAAATTCAATGCCACGGCCAGGATTTGAACCATGGATCTCCTGGTTTCTGTCCAGTCGCTCTAACCCATTGAGCTACCATGGCCAACTTGCCGTCATGACATTAAATTCCCTGTTTAATATCCCATGTACTATTACAATTTTCAGGCTGAACTGCAGTTCTGATACTGCATTTAGACATAATATATACAAATTTTTAACTTGAGGAGATAAAGTATTAAATAAAGAAGATAATAGAGATGGTATGAAAACTTTTCAGTGTTTTGCTATATTTACACGTATTTAAACATTCATTACAAATGTTTATTTACCAGTGAATATGAAATTACCATAGACTGACTTAACTTAGGTTTTTAGTTTTTCTTACAACATATGAGCATCGAAAGTGGTACAACTACATTTGATTTGGCATAAGCAGCTCACATTTGTTTATTTCAAAGCTCTATAAATTTGTTTAACAGTTTGTTTAGCTTTCCTGTTGCAACAAAAAGCTAAGTCATGTTCTCACTTTCCACTGTATTTCTGATCTCTCTGATTTTTTATATTTGTTGGTGATCATTTTGAAAAAACTTTGTGAAATTTAGTTTACATATGCTTTCACTTTGTATTGGTAATTTTATGTTATCTGAATTGTGATTTGTTAGCTCAAACTGAATGCATCTGTCTTTTTAACATTTATCAGTTTTCATATTTCTAGGTTTGAGTACAGAGTACTGCTTTATGATTTTTAAAATTAAATTTGACAGTTTTTTACAACTTGCTTCATCTTTTCAGTCTTGTTGTGTATGTATGGTAGGCTAATTACTACAGCATTTACATTGCTTGTTTCTTGAGCTGCTTCTGCTTGCTCCAGATTTCACATGTCCCTTTTATGTTCTTCCAAAATATGTATTTTTCCAAAATGCAATTTCTCAAATGATTGTTTATGTCATGTTGTTTCCTTCAAAATTCCAAAGCTATTGGTGATTTTAGTTCTTGCTTTTAGTATATATTACTGGTGTCTTATTTTGTACTTATTTTTTTACTTTTCATTAATTTTTCCAATTTAAATGTTTTTCACTTATTGCAACAGAATTTATATATTCCTGGCTTGTTCTGACAGCATGTGGTCTTAAATTTAGAATACTTTTCACACAGTAACTATTTTTGTGGCCAAAATGAAATACTGTTTAGAACTTGCAGAAAGCCGCAGAGAGCTACGTGAACTGCTTTTTTTTTTCTCTACTGTTGTTTGCCTTCCATATATCTACCATTAACAAATAGAGAAAATGGCAATATAAGGTACTACTTTGCCAAATGAACATGGGGAGGAGCATATGGTGGCAAGCAAGATTACGTTTTCAAGAGCTTACTGCAGCAATTTATGTATGTTCCGATTACATATACTCATAGTATTTAATGTCATGATGGCAAGTTGGCCATGGTAGCTCAATGGGTTTGAGCAAATGGATGGAAACCAAGAGATGCATGGTTCAAATCCCGGCTGTGGCATTGAACATTTAATGTTGACTATCTATCAAAAACCTTAGCCTATATACGGCTAGTGTGAAGAAATGATTAATTTCCATCAATTAACTAAAATATAAAGCACATGGTGTTTGTGCTCAATGATAGAAAGCTACCCTTAAAACACTTCCTCTACAAGGCAGTCAGAACTGCATGATGATGAGAACAATATACTTTGAAAACATATCTTGTATTTTTAAAAGTAAGTGATATGCAGGTTTTCTAAAAAAATATTCATCTATATATTGTGACTTTGTGGGTTCGTAGAATTAAAATCCAAGTTGCAGAAATACAAATCGTTCATTATTTGCGTAGAAATGCACTTCATGGCAGCAGAATTATATAACTCCAAGGTCGATGAAAATAACAAATAGCAATCTGTTTACAACTCTCCCGTTACAACACTTCACAGCTGTTTACTGCTTACCTCTCCTGCAACTGTTTTACAACTCCCGCAGGTATGTCACAATCTCTTATACATCTCATTCATAAATTCGAGGGACTTCTGGAGCAAATAAGAAAACCACTGTTCTCTGTCAATCCAGATATCACTAAAACCTTCCAAAAATGAAACCCTATCTGTGAGGGCAAGTCCTTTATCTCAGCTATCTTTATTTGCCGGCTCCTTGTGTATGCTATCCGACTGTTATCTTTATCAGTTCCTTTGTGTAAACAAGCCACGTTTAGGCTCCGGGCAAATCTTTTATGTGAGTTGCCGCGACAATATAAATGAATTGACGTTTGTTAGTCTGACAAAAACTCCAGAACGGCTGAACTGATTTGCTTAATTTTGGTTTTGAAATATTTGTTTATGTCCAAGGAAGGTTTAAAAGGTGAGAAAAAAACTGAAGTGATAATGGACCGGGTTATTAGCTAAATATAAATGTGCACATGCAAATTTTTACGGAACACATACACCTTCTCTTATTTTCGACAAACAAAACCTTTAAAAAGTAGAAAGATATTCCACTCCTTGCCAAAGTCTTCAAGGCTATTCAACTTACCATATTTTATTAAATAATGTTTATCATTTGTTATCAACACTGAAATATTTTTATACAGCACGATGACATACCTTTCGAAGATTAGATGCAAAATTAATTTCTGAACCCCACTCGAACCCCATAAGTGTTTGACCACAGACAATTTTTGTCAAATATTGGTGAATCCTTGGATACCTTCTTTATATTTATTAATTTTTAGATGAGTCATATTTATTACACATCTGCTTCACTTTCGTACCTATTTTGAGGACATGTTTCGCAAATCATCGTTTGCATCTTCTGCTCTTATGCGACTAAAGCTTGATCCAGTGGTGTGGGTAATTCTGGAGTTGCTGCTGCCATCTGTTGATTTAGTGATGAACCTAAATGTGGGATTCTCTTCTGGCGGGATTTCAAAGTTCATTAGTTGGTTTTTATGTTTTTCTATGTATATTCTCTCCCATATGACGAGTTCACTATGTTTTTGTACGTATTTTAGTAATTCTGTGCTATCTTCAATTTCATGATTTTCAGACCAGAAATGAGCTGCTATTGCGGACTTATCAATATTTTTGTATCTTAAGTGCCTGAAGTGTTCTTTCTTTCTAGTGCCTATGTTTCTTTTTGTCCTCCCTATGTAAATTTTATCACAGTCTTTACACTTAATCTTGTAAATGCCTGACTTTTCCTCTGGTTTTATCTTATCAGTATTATTACGGTGAAGTAGGTTTTTAATATTGTAATTGTTTTTGGGTGCCAATGTTATATTGTATTTCTTGAATATTTTTTGGAACTTTTTTGTGGCCCAGAGGTGGTAAGTAAATTTAGCAAATCTAATTTCTTGTTTTATTGGTGTGAGAGCTGTGATCTGTTTTAATCTCTTTTGAAGTTTGAATGATTTTAGTTTTTTATCTACAAGGTTTTTTCCATATCCATTTTTAATTGCAGTTTTTAAGATTTGATGGTATTCGCTTTGATATTCTTGCTGGCTGAGGGGTAGATTTACTAATCTGTGTGTGAGACTGTTGATGGTGGCATGTTTGTGTGGAATTGGGTTGAAACTATTTGCTTTGATGTAATTATCTGTGTGTGTTGCTTTTCTATGGATACCAAATTCTGTTTTTCATTGCTTTTTGTGATTTTAAGGTCCAAAGAAGGTAGAGTACAGTCCTCTTCAGTTTTTACTGTGAATTGTATGCTGGGTTCTTGCAGATTGAGTAGTTTCAAAGCATCATCTATTTGTTTGTAGGGCACTATTGCAAAGATGTCGTCTGCGTATCTGTACCATGTTTTAAAAATATGAGGGAAGGCTTTAGTTATATGTGTTTCAAAAAAGCTCATGTATAGATTGGCCAAAAATGGTGATAGCGGGCTTCCCATAGCTAGTCCTGAAATTTGTTTATAATATTTTCCATCGAGACAAAATAATTTTGACCTTAAAATCACAAAAAGCAATGAAAAACTAGAATTTGGTATCCATAGAAAAGCAACATACACAGATAATTACATCAAAGCAAATAGTTTCAACTCAATTCCACACAAACATGCCACCATCAACAATCTCACACACAGATTAGTAAATCTACCCCTCAGCCAGCAAGAATATCAAAACGAATACCATCAAATCTTAAAAACTGCAATTAAAAATGGATATGGAAAAAACCTTGTAGATAAAAAACTAAAATCATTCAAACTTCAAAAGAGATTAAAACAAATCACAGCTCTCACACCAATAAAACAAGAAATTAGATTTGCTAAATTTACTTACCACCTCTGGGCCACAAAAAAGTTCCAAAAAATATTCAAGAAATACAATATAACATTGGCACCCAAAAACAATTACAACATTAAAAACCTACTTCACCGTAATAATACTGATAAGATAAAACCAGAGGAAAAGTCAGGCATTTACAAGATTAAGTGTAAAGACTGTGATAAAATTTACATAGGGAGGACAAAAAGAAACATAGGCACTAGAAAGAAATAACACTTCAGGCACTTAAGATACAAAAATATTGATAAGTCCGCAATAGCAGCTCATTTCTGGTCTGAAAATCATGAAATTGAAGATAGCACAGAATTACTAAAATACGTACAAAGACATAGTGAACTCGTCATATGGGAGAGAATATACATAGAAAAACATAAAAACCAAATAATGAACTTTGAAATCCCACCAGAAGAGAATCCCACATTTAAGTTCATCACAAAAACAACAGATGGCAGCAGCAACTCCAGAATTACCCACACCACTGGATCAAGCTTTAGTCGCATAAGAGCAGAAGATGCAAACGATGATTTGCGAAACATGTCCTCAAAATAGGTACGAAAGTGAAGCAGATGTGTAATAAGTACGACTCATCTAAAAATTAATAATTATTTCGCTTCACTGTGGTGTTCCAATACAGTTAAATCTCGACCTTCTTTATAATTTGTGTTTCTTAATGTGAATTGAATTGACACAAATTTAATTGAATTTCTTTGTGACTTTGTGAAGTTCGTGGAAAATGTTTTACTATGCCAAGGAGAAGAAGACTTTGGTTGTTGAAGTCAGGCAAATGTGCGATGAGCTATGTCATGTGCTGATCGCACTGAGCAGCAAGATGCAGATAATGCTAATAGTCGTGTTCATATGTCGGATTTGCATTCTTGAGTGTCTGTTCCTTCCAGGTACATTTAAGTCTTAAATTTCTGTTTCTTGGATGAGAATATATTTTCTAAATTATTGGATTTTAGCCTATATTATAATGTTTTCTGAATATCTTTTGAAATGTCTGCAAGTTCAGAGGGTGCTATATGTATTATTTAAAAACAGCCTTCACATTTTTGGGTGAATGAGTGGTTATAGGCTGTCCAAGTAAGATAATATCAGCCATAAATCAGTCATTTGCTGATGATGTAGACAATAGCGCCTATAAAATATGTTCAGGTAATCACTTGTTTGTGAAGAAACTCAAGTATACATTCAGTTCACACTGTAATTAAGTATTATTATCTTTCATTAATTTAAGTAGAAAACAATGAGTTCTGGAAATATTTCTTAGATGCTCTCGGGCTTCAAGCCAGGTGTATAGATAATTAGCTATCAATGCTTTGGGAGCGTACGCCAATGGGTAATAATCTGTACACCTAGCTTGAAGCATGCAGAAAATATTCGTCACCAGGAAAGTTTGAGATCTAATTTTTGAGTTCTGACAATTTTTATCATTGTGTATTACCAGCAACTGGAATTTATACTCTACAGGAATGAGGTGCAAGCATGACCATACTAAAAATTTCAAAGTTTCGTCTTCTTTCAGTTACCAAAACTTGCCTTATTTCCAAATATTGCTCTTTCAACTATAGCTAGAAAGTTATTCAATCAAGGAATGCCATGTATGTGTACACATAGTATGCTTTGTAAATGAATGAACCAGTCCAAAGACCAGCACCAAAAAGCGATTTGCATTGCTATTTGTTATATAATTGACAAACTTTAAATCAACTGTATCATTGCTTTGATTACGAGGAAGGCTATCTTATACAATGTAGATGTCAACAGACAATTTTCTTCTAATGAAACTTTTTAAATTAATGACTCGTTCAATTAATATCTCAAAGTTTCAAATCAGCTCCATGTAGAGTCAAAGTATACCAATGCAATAGATACAGCTTGTGAAGCATCTTAACAGCTCTTTGTTTTCCTGCACAGAGCAGAATGAAACAGAGTTTTAAGAGAGAGTAGAGTCTCGATTATCTGACCTAAAGCTGACTCTGGACAAGGTCGGATAACTGAAAATGTCAGATAATACAACATAATTTAAGTTAATTAGTGGAAAGTAATCATTTCTTCACACTAGGCACATATAGGCTAAGGTTTTGGTCTTCAGAAAAGAAGCTTTTCAACGAGGTCTGCTTGACTACAGAACGACGTTTCCTTTCGAGATTTCGCCATCAACAAAACATCAATACCTCATGGATAGAGTCAACATGAAAAATGTAATGCCATGGCCGGGATTTGAACCACGGATCTTCTGGTTTCCATCCAGTCGCACTAACCCATTGAGCTATCATGGCCAACGTGCCATCCTGACATTAAATTCTCCATTTGTCTCGTATATTTCCCCGGTAAACCACTAGGGGCTCTCGCATCTGAGATACACTGTTTGTGGCGACTTACTATCGTAAGTACTTGAGTCCCAGGCTTCCTCATTTAACTCTTATTCTTTTAGTTAATTGCGGGAAATTAATCATTTCTCCACACTAGCCGTTTATAGAATTTAATGTCAGAATTTAAAGAAAAATGGAGAATTTAATGTCAGGATGGCACGTTGGCCATGGTAGCTCAATGGGTTAGAGCGACTGGATGGAAACCAGGAGATCCGTGGTTCAAATTCCGGCCATGATATTGAATTGTTCATGTTGACTATCCATCAAAAACCTTAGCCTATAAACGGCTAGTGTGGAGAAATGATTAATTTCCATCAATTAACTAAAATAATAAGAGTTAAATGATGAAGCCTGAGACTAAAGTACTTACAATAGTAAGTCGCCACAAACAGTGTATCTCGGATGCGAGAGCCCCTAGTGGTTTACTGGGGAAATATATGAGTCAAATGGAGAATTTAATGTCAGGACAGCACATTGGCCATGGTAGCTCAATGAGTTAGAGCGACTGGACGGAAACCAGGAGATCCTTGGTTCAAATCCCGGCCATGGCATTGAATTTTTCATGCTGACTCTATCCATCAAAAACCTTAGCCTATAAACGGCTAGTGTGGAGAAATGATTAATTTCCATCAATTAACTAAAATCAATACCTCAGTTGCACTTGCTCCACATATCCTAATGCCATCTCTAAAGCACTTAAACCTTCACCATGACTCTTCTTCTCGTTTTGTTCTTCAATTTCCCATTCTGCTTCAACCTCATTGTCATCACCATTGAAGAAATCAGCGTGTGTGAGTTCAAACTGTTGATCTTCTGCACACAAGCTACTCACATCTAGAACAATAGCGTCCCGAAAGCCAGGAATGCGGTTCAGCAAGGGAGCAATGTCACCCATGTCTTCCTGTACTATCTCTTCTTTGTTTTCATAATCACCCAACAGTATGGTCCAAGCCTTTGCTAATGCTGTTTCGATTTCTTCTCAAGCCTGAGCCAGCCAGTATGCTACATCTTTAATATTGATAGATCTTAACTTTTCCATCATGTCCTTGCCAGTGACCATTTCTTCTATCAGGAACAAAAGGAGTTGTTGCCATTATTTTCTTTTCAATGTTTGCACCATAGCTTGGTCTTTTGGCTGACACAATGACGTCACCTTAGGTGGGAGAAACAAGACCTTTGTATTACCACTTCTAAGTTCTTCTACACTTGAGCATGATGGAACATTTTCTAGTAGAAGGAGAGCTTTTCTTGCGGTGTCGTTGGAAGCTAGAATCTTCTCTATAGATGGAACAAACTGTGTAAAAAACCAGTCTTTAAAGATGGCAGCAGACGTCCAGGCAGAATTCTGGTTAGTGTAATGCACTGGTAGAGCTATAACAGAAATGTTTTTAAATGCACTAGGTCTTTTAGATTTACCAATTGTTAGCCATTTAGCTTTGAAGTTCCCTGTAAATTTACTGCAGGCAAGAATAATAACCCTTTTCTTACTATGCTTGTAGCCAGGGGCTGACGCCTTTCCTCGGGCTGCAAGAGTTTTAGATGGCAGCATCTTGAAATTTAGTCCAGTCTCGACATAATTAAAAATCTGATTACCAGTTAATCCTTCAGCAAGAATTAATCTTGGAATTCCTTCTTAAATTTCAAAATGTCAGATTTAACGAACAGTTTTTCACCATAGATAATAAGCGCCCTAATACCATACCTTTCTTCCAACGATCAAACCACCCAATGCTAGCAGTAAAATTAGGATCCCCTTCACTGAACACTTTCTGGAAATACAGTGCGGCCTGTTATTGGTAGATTCTTTCCTCATTTTTGAGTGAACCAAAGAAACAGTGATTCGCTAACTTTTTCGTATTCACACTGCTTCATTGCTTTCCTGGTTTCAGTGCATCACTTGTTGCTCTGGTAGCACACCACTTTTCAATTTCTTCTCTATTTTTTCCGGTCTCCCACTGTAACACGCCCAACACCATAATCTGAAGTCACTTTTGGAAGAGTTTCTCCCCTTCTCCAGTCTGTTTAATGCCGTCAACTTGTCTTCTATGGAAACAACCACTTTCTTCTTTTACTTGCCATATTGTACTCACAGGAAATGAAAACAATATTGTCCGCACCCAAGCTATACCTGCACACTCACTTAGGTTTCGAGGATGCATATCCTGCTGACCAAGCACTGGTGAGAGTCGGATAACACAGAATGTTGGACAACTTAAGGTCGGATAACCATACTCTACTGCAATAGGCATTGGAGTGAGAATATTGAGATAATGAGTTAGTATAGCATGCACCATGATAATACAGGTACTGTATTGGCAGCAAAGAGATAGCTAATTACAAAAAAAAATTGGATCTAAGTGATCCTTAATTATCCTCATGTGTCCTATGTTCTTTGTTCTTTATTTTGAAACATACCCATTCAAACCTGGATAAGATGAAAGAAATTTAAATTCTTAGAAAATCTATGATTAAAGAAAATAAGTGAAAAGAAAGCTATTGCAAAGAAACTGCAAATGAACCCAATAAAAAATAAAAAGGTAAACAGTGTATAGCAGTGTAATATTGTAATGAGGAAAATGTGGGAAGTTAGATGATTTATGCATGTTTTAATCATTTTTGGTTTTTGACTACAATCATTCTTTTGCCAAAGTAAATTTAATACTATTATGTGTTTCAAATGGGAAGGGTTCTGGAGTCTAGCTAATCAGATGCCGTATCACTCTCAGCATTGCCAGCTTGTTACCCCACTCCTTTTATATTTCCCTCTCTCTCGCACACTCATACAATGTGCAGGTCTGCTAGGCGCAGACGTAAGGGTAAGCAAATTATATTTTGCAAACCTTTATAATGATGCAGTTGCCAAAATAGTAATCGGAAAAAGCATTTTTGCAAGTTATGTATATTTTAAAATACTATACCTATAATTATAGTTTATGAATTACCTGTTTTTGTAATCCAATAGAACTGCCAGTGGCTCATCCATATCGCTGTCAAAGTCACTTCTGTTAAGAGACAATTCGTCATTGGCACTGTCTTCATCATCTGAGTCTTGCAAATTTATGATTACAGGTTCCAAAATCATGCCACGTGCTATTTCTTTCTTAAAATTGTCTTCTTGAAGGTTTTCTGCATGCCTCACGCAGTTTTCCCAGTCATGCTGTGTTACCTTGTCAATTTCTTCGTGAACAAGTCATTTAACGTCCATCAGTTTAAAAGTATTATTTCTGTTTGTAATCCCCCTTTCTATTTGAGCCCACACCAACTCAATTGGATTATATTGGCAGTGGTAGGTAAGGTGGGAGGCGTATTACCTCGTGTCCCGTTTCAATTGCAAGTTGATACAGCTGATACACTTTTTCCGTGCTTTTAAACGGAAGTACTCTTTGCAATAAGAGTTTCTGTTTCTGAAAATTTTTTGAAGAACATGTACACCTTAAAAATAATACTTCTAGCCTGAGTTTGTAATACCTGCCTTTTTGACTCGCCACTAAATTCACCGCCCACCTCGGAAGCGTCGTGGTAGAGTGTCTGCCTCACGTTCGAGAGGTCCAAGTTCGAATCTCGGTCAGGGTGAGTTACCTGGATAAGGTTTTTCCGGGGTTTTCCCTTATCCTGTAACTGTAAGCTCTATGGACCCTGGGCTCATTTGAGCACCATTTCACCCATTCCATTCATCGTCTGATAGGACTTAACGTTGGAGGATGTAAAAAAAGAACAACTAAATTCACTGCAAGAAGTCATTGTACTATTTAACTCCTACTCTACTGTTGTGTAAAGAACAACTGAATGATAGGGATCTGAACTCTCCAGAGTAAATAAACACTTCTTATCCAGCATTCATTCGTAAACATAAGCATACAGCATTCCACAGGCTAACAGGAAATGAAGTGTTTGTTCTTTCTCAAATTTAACACCTTGACTTATTCACAGTAATTCTTTCATCCGTCATGTCAGTAGTTTAAATTTCAGTTCTGGGTAATTAAAAGTATATGTACATACATACACACCAACCACTTTGAAATCTCTAGAGTAAATAGAGATTACGAACCATTCATAAACAAAGATATAATGTGACCAGACACATTCTGCCAGGGCAGCAGGAAATTTATTGTTTCCTATCCCTTGAATTGGCTTATTCAAAGTAATTCTTTTATCACGTCATGACAAACATTTACGTTTCAGTTCTGAGTAATTACAAATATATGTACACTCATACATGCCAACCAATAATTACATTCATACAGTGCTTATGTTGCGATTTATTGCTATAATACAGGTAATGGTGGCTTATTTATTTGTATTAGAAAAACTATTTGAGCTAAAAGTATGGGGTTTTCATGGTTATGTTAGATACATTACTCTCTACCTTCCACATGGATCAGTTTCGGCAAAATCTGAATTTTTGTCAGCGCAAATAGTATTTCATACAGATTGATTAGGTTGGTGCTCCTCACACATCACTTAGCGGGAATGCAGTACAACACAGCAGGACTCTGATTGGTTGCTTACCTAGTAGCGCTCAAGGACAAACACCTTCCCATTTGAAACAGATAATAGCTTGAATATCTAAGACTGCATGTGACAATAGTGTGCACTATAAGACAGAACTTTGCTTACATCAGAAAGAGGCCAGAATTTTTATGTTATCAGATATACTGCTGTTAAAACTTTGCTTAGTGACTTCTTTAAAATCTGGTTTGATGTTAAAATAGAACTTTTTTTCAGGAATTCTCCTATTTTAACATTGAACAAGAGGGAATAAATTTGTTAAAAAGTGATAAGCACAGTTTTAATATGAAGGTTCCTTCATTGTTACTAGTGCTTCTGATTTTAATAATTTTATAATGCTGTTGCTAGCATAAGTTACTGTTGTACTGAATTTTTATCATTGTGTGAATGGAATCCTAGGTACTGATCATAATTTTAGAAGTTGGGCCTAGAGCAAATAAATCAGTAAGTAGCATATCGTCATCATCTTTCACAGATTAGGTGTTTCCCTGTTTTTATCTCACACCTGTTCAGCCCAGGGCTTTCTTGTTCTTCCTAATGATCTTCTTCTATTCCTCTAGGTTTATACATCTTTGGTATCCTATCCGTTGGCATTCTTTGCAGATGCTATATCCAATTGTTTCTATGTTTTTCTATTTGTTGAAAAAGTGGTTGTACTTCTAGTTCCTCTCTAATATTCACACTTTTAATGCGTTCTTGTTTTGTACAACCTTTCACAGACTGTAGGAAGTACTCATCTGCTGCTTGAATTTTGCTTTATTCTTTCTCTTTTAGAATCTAGGCTTCACTTCCATACATTGCCCTGGTAGTGCCATTGTTAAGTAAAATCTTAGCTGCATATCTTTTATTTGTTCCATAAATATGTTTAAATTTCTACATTTAGTAATTTCTGGTCTGTGATATGATGCAAGTAGCATAAATGCTTATAACCTGAGTTGCAGAGAACACAAAGCACTGAGTAGTATAATCTATATTACATTAACGAAGCATATGGAAGCATTTTTTTTATGTATTTAACTTTTTGTGAACATTTATTCAAGCATATTGGGTCTCCTAATTAGTTCATCTCCTGCTTCTTTTCCAACTGTTCACTGAAGATGTCATTAAATGTACACTACTGAGACTATACACATAGTACTCCCACAATATAGAAGTATTTGTCAATGTAGTTCCTCACAATGTTTTAATAGTTTCTGCTACAACTAAACACACTAGGTAATTAGTGCCTAAATATAACTAGCATATGTGAATTTATTAAAATACAAAGTAACTCTAATAACATTAACCTAAGCACCTGCGAAGTCCATAAAATTTCAAAATCATGATTTTGCAGCCATTTGTTGAGGGGATTAATCTATACATTTTAAAAGTTTAGTACTGTTAAAAATGCCCATATCTACTCTCAAAAGAAGTTTGAAGCTTGGGTACTTTTCCAAAAGCCATTAAGTTTATTGACCATTATGAAATAAAATTGTTAATATGTCCAATACGTTACCTGATATTTGCACAGAATTTTATGCACACTCTCAGTTACAATCTTGGATACATTGAAAAATGACCATATACCGCACAAAGGGTGTCATGAAAAGCAGAGAAGAGGAGAGTATTATGGAATAGTTAGGAAATACGGAATAACAAGGTTTTGGCTCTATTTGCAGCTGCCATCATGTGGGAGTGCCATGAAGTAGTAAGAAAGACTCCCATGATGCACTGCAGTGAGAACTGACAGCTTGTTTTCATTTCACTAACTACGGAATGAAGTATGTTTTATAATATTCAAAAGTTTTTCAAGCATTTTAAACCCAATTGTATGCATGTGACTTGAATATTGATGTTAAGCGTAAGGTACACAAAAGAACTGTAGTTTTTTATATTGTGGTCAATTTTTTGCTAGCAGTGCTTTGTCCATTACTTTAAAGGTTCACTGTCCAAGATGTCATGTCGGATATTATGGAATAACAGGTATTTTTTAATATCCGACATGAAAGTATAACTTTCCATACAACCATACAAAGTATATTGAATAGAAATAAGGTTAAAATGAGTTTTGAATATAATATTAGTAGCAAAACAATAATGACTTATACCTATAAATAGAAATATAGACTAATTTAAATCCAAAGCATATTTTTGAAAAACAATTAAATTCACTGAAATGTTTTGTCCATTTTAAAACAATCATGTTTCATATTTTATGAAATAAAATTAATTTTTCAATGTTTTAAACCATCTATTCTATAATACCCAACTATTTCATATTAAACTACATTTGTAACATTTTTCAAAATACACCTTTTTATAACAACAAAATGAATAGTAGCTTTTTTTTACAAGTAAAAGTTCATCACAATTAGTTATAGCATGTACTAGTGATGATTTGGCAATTTTTACTTAAAAACCAGTTAAGTTATTTTTAGAAATATTCCATAATACCCTCCTCTCATCTACCACACAACCTCAATACATCTATCGAGTGCATGATATTTTCAACACTCACTCACCAGATGTGCTAGTGTTGTTACTTATTGGTACAAAACTCTACTGCAAATACTGGTGAGATGGCAGCCCCAGTCCCAAAAACTTTGAATACCACCTCGCAATCCCTCAGAAAGGATTTCAACAAAGCAATAGAAGTCAATTGCACTTTTAGTTGGGTAAAGTGATACCAGCAAATTATTCAGCATAAATTCACAATTTTTATTCATGTAACATTGTAGTTAAGGGCAGGCAAAAATGTTATTGACCTTGTGATGTATGTCAGTGTAATGTGCTTAATCCTTAATTATGTGGTGAAAAATTGACCAACAGTAGACACTAGACTGCTACAGTTAATACTTAAGCATTGAAGAAATATGCTCTGTTCCTTTTTTATTAAAACCAATGAGAAGAGAAATGTTGTGAACATAATTTGATTGAAATACTACTTCTCTCATCAGTAATGGGAGAAATAGTGTATCTCGGATGCGAGAGCCCCAAGTGGTCTTACCGGGAAAATATTCGAGTTGAATGGAGAATTTAATGTCAGGACGGCACGTTGACCATGGTAGCTCAATGGGTTAGAGCGACTAGATGGAAACCAGGAGATCCGTGGTTCAAATCCCAGCCATGGCATTGAATTTTTCATGTTGACTCAATCCATCAAAAAACTTAGCCTATATACGGCTAGTGTGAAGAAATGATAATTTCCATCGATTAACTAAAATAATAAGAGTTAAATGATGAAGCCTGGGATTACGATAGTAAGTCGCCACAAACGGTGTGTCTCAGATGCGAGAGCCCCTAGTGGTCTTACCGGGAAAATATTTGCATCGAATGGAGAATTCAATGTCAGGACGGCATGTTGACCATGGTTGCTCAATGGGTTAGATCCACTGGATGGAAACCAGGAGATTCATGGTTCAAATTCCGTCCATGGCATTGAATTTTTCATGTTGACTCTATCCATCAAAAGCCTTAGCCTATATACGGTTAGTGTGAAGAAATGATTAATTTCCATCAATTAGCTAAAAATATCAGTATTGTATGTGCCAGAATTTCATCACACAGGATTTTTTTTAACATGTAAATATTCTGATGTAGGGCTGTTGCTTTTAAACATATTTAAACACCATTGGTTGGAACAGGTTTGAAACTGCAGCTTTGAATGAGCAGGCCAGCACCTTATCACCTGAGCAACTCAAATCATTCTGCAGTATGGTAAGTAATATAACAATTTCAGATAAAATTTCAATGAGATATCAGCTTTTTTTTTAAAAAATAATTTATGTCCTCCAACGTTAAGTTTTATCGGACGGAATGATGAGATATCAGCATTCATTTCAGAGATATTAAGGCTTTTGTTTTTAATCTATATAATTTAATTGTGTTGTTTATAAAATGCCCCGCATGTCAAATGGTTTCTTACATTATAGTATGGATTTGCCATTAAACAACTGTTATAAATAACCGCATTTTGGAGTTTTTTAAAATTAAACTGAGATTGTGCTAGAAATGAAAGAAAAGGTCCTTCAACTTTGATATTTTTTAATTTATGAACATCAGATCATAAAAATATTTAATAAAAGTATAGCATAATTATAAAATTTCAAAAATGGTTGTGTGAGTCTCCTAAGTAATCATCATTTGCAAAGTTTTGCTAAAAATAAGTTAAAAAGTCAAACATTTGAAATGTTTTGCACTTAAGTAATGAAATATACCGAAAAAAGAGTTTTGAGAAAACTGAGATTTAAAATTGGAATGTGTGTTATAAAACTGTGTTCATAAATATTTCAAAGTCTGCATAGAGTGATAGCTATTGCCAATATTAGTAAATCAAAAGAAAGTATGGAATATAAATACAGTAAGAAGTTTAATTTTTGCAGTTTTTACACATTTTCCTCCAATTTCACAGGTGCATTGCATTGCCTTATGTTTGGAATCCCACAAGGGAACATAATCAATTAGGCCATTTGAATTTTTTGATTTACATCAATGTCTTGGAAGATAAGAACCATTACAACTTTACTTTCTGTTTGCATATAGTATCCATGTAGCAGGAGTGTCAAGAGAAAACTTGAACAATCTTAGACCAAAGTTAAATTGCATACTTGTGCTAGTAAATTATCTCCAAATATTTGCAAAACTGCAACATGCAATGCCCAAAAGCTTAAGTTAAACACTAATACCTAGTGCTTTGTTAAAAGAACATTTAACTGACAAAGAATGCCTTTTATCAGTAATTGAACTTCATTGTCATTGATGCAGTATTTTTTCAGTTCATATTTTAAGATTTTTTAAGATTTTTCCTATAGTGCTCCATAAAGTCTGAGTTATCCCAAAACCGTGGTACTTTCAATCCCACCATTGCCTTTGATTAGCAAGACTCTAGTGGATTTCTCTTAGCTGCATGGCAGAATGAGTAGTAATAAGTGACTGGTGCAAGAAATTTATAATTGTGTCTGTGTGCATGTGCCGTTTATTGATTAATGCCTGGGACAGTTCAGCAAGCTTTTCTATTTTCTCTATTATGTACTTAAGGCAGTCGAGGAAAAATTTTATTCCACTAAAACATTGCTCCAATTCCTTTCTTGGAAGTGTTGAAAACAGTGTTGTTATGATAAATTAACTTTAAAGAGAGTCGATTAATGACAATAAACAACACTTACTTTTGAATTTTTCTGGAACATGTTTCTGAGGCTTTGCTTCTATCATCAGCCGGCCCTTGACATTCCATCTAACAAAAAATCTGGTATATATCAAACAGAACGCAATGACTGTAGTAAAATTTATATTGGAAAAACCAAAAGAAATTTAGAAACAAGAGCAAAGGAACACTTTAGAAACATAAAATATAAACAATTAGACAAATCAGCAGTTGCCACACATTTTTGGGAAAAAAACCACAACATAAATCCAGGACCAAAACTACTAAAACATACATCAGGAAAACAAGAACTATTCACATGGAAACAAATCTTCATTTCAAAAAATAGGAACAAAGTATTCAATTTCGACATCCCCCAGAAAGATTTGTTCAGCAAGTTCATTGAACCGCCACCAGAGGAGACCTGTGACAAAATATCGTCAACTACACCAATGAGAACCAGTCGAGGGCCGGCAGATGATAGAGGCAAAGCCTCAGAAACATGTTCCGGAAAAATTTAAAAGTAAGTGTTGTTTAGTGTCATTAATCGACTCTCTTTAAAGTTAATTGCTGCCAATGTTTTACTGAAAATACTGATTTGAGGCATCCTTAGGTGTGCGAGAGCACAAGGGCCTGTCGACAGTGAGGTCATTTGGGTTCGGGCATCCTCTAATAAATGAATAGAATTTTTAGAAAAATGTCTATGCAAAAACCATAACTCATAAACAAAATGCCAGATAAATAATAAAATTGTATACCCAGTTTGTAAGATGAAACGCAAAGATTTTTAAAAAAAATATTTCACCACCTGAAACTACCCATTATATGAAACATTTTTACAAAATGTTTACTACTTCAAAATGAGCTGTGATAATTTTCATTAAAATTCTGTAGTTAAGATATTTACATGACAAATAAAGTATATATTTTGAACTTTCTAGGAATAGCTTCTAATGTCTTTTTCATTCAAAATAATTTGTTAATAGGTTAGCTATACTATATGGAAAAAGCCTACAAGTTATTTCAAATAACTTTGTTTCTATTAATTTAAATTTTAGAATACTTTTGTCATTATTTACACTACTGCCACTACACATGTCAAAGATTTATATTGCCCTTTGTAAACATTGATAAAGGAATGTGCTTTATCAAGCCTAAAAGCCTTAGAAAGCTTTATTGCAACCCACTAAAATGTAATGCATAAGGAAAGTTTATTCTTGTAGAAGTATCAATCTTGCAATCTTATGGAAAAAGTATACATTTTTAAGGACAGCATATAGACCCATATGACTATTAATTTGGTTTTCTCTTTGTATCCCCTTGTACCTATAACAAAATTTATGAAGGTATTTCTGCAAAGGTTTATCTTGATTAACAAGAAGTAGGTAGAAATTTAAGCTTCTGTAACAATAATTTGTAGAGGCTATGCAGAAATAAAGGATAGATGTAAAAAGGTCATGTGAATGTAACTAATCAGACTTTTAATATCATATTCTTAAAATGTCCAAGTTTTGAATGACATTGTAAGACATCATGCCTTCTATTTAATCTTGCAATGCAATGAGCAGTGATGAATATCAGATATATATATAAGGTAATACAATACTCTTTAGAAGTTAAATATTTGAATGGTTCTCTATAGAAAATCCTATTCTCTATAGCATGGACTTAAAATATAGACAAATTAACTCTTAATTAATGTTAAGGGAAATTTAGAAACAGTGAATTGAAAGTTATACTTTTTTATTTGCAGAGTCAGTTATAACATTCTGTCACTGTTTAATTATGAGGGATTAGTTTTGGAAGCCCTTGTTTCCATTTCCAACCTACAGAGTCTCACTGCCATTGCTTGTAATAGTTGCCCAGAGCCTTCTCTCTAGTGATGCAGTGATGAAATTCTTCACCAAGATGTCACCTGGCAGAATTTAAAAGATGGTCCTTGTATTTGTATATTAAGAGGCTTTCCTATATTTACAGTTCATTGTGGCCTGTTATTCTTTAAAGTAGTTTCAGATTTAGCTAAAAATTCTGCCATCTTGATGAAAAAGTTCATCATTCTACCTTATGAGAAAAAACTGCAGGCAAATACGACCAGCAATAACAGTAAGACCTGTAAGATTGAAAATGGAAGTACAAGCCCGCCTCGGTAGTGTAGATGGTAGCATGTCTGCCTCACGTTCAAGAGGTCCCGAGTTCGAATCTTAGTTAGGGTGAGTTACCTGGATAAGGTTTTTTCCAGGGTTTTCCCTTATTCTAATAGACGAATGTCAAGTAACTCTAAGCTCCATGGACCCTGGACACATCTGAGCATCATTTCACCCATTTGATTCACCGTCCGATATGACTTAACATTGGCGGATGTAAAATTATAAACCAAAAAAAAAAGTAAGTACAACTATAAGGGTCATACTGAAAGTCACGAAGCAACCTATTCAAAATCCAACCATGAACAAAATAAACTGCAGGAATCATGATCTACAGATTTTACACCATATGTTGTGTCACTGTTATGTCATTACTATTATTCAACTGTAGCGGAGAAACTGTTAAATACTCATTCACTAGGAAAGAAGGAAAGATTAAGTGTAAAGAAAAATGAACATAGCATGTTTTTAATTCCAGTAACAGTTGAGGAAGTTAAAGATGTTATAAAAAAATTGAAGAATAAGAAATCAGTAGGAATAGATGGTTACTCTAACTACGTCATAAAGCGTTGCTCCTTATTCCTAATTGAACCACTGACATACTTGATAAATCTTTCACTTTCAAGTGGGACGTTCCCCAACAGGTTAAAAAAAGGTAAAGTGAAACCCATCTTTAAAAAAGGTAACAAAGGGGAGGTAGGAAATTACAGGCCAATTTCCATAATTTCAACTTTTGCAAAGATCTACAAACAAATAATGTATAAAAGAGTAACAAGCTTTTTGGAAAAATTTAAAGTAATTAATGACAATCAAAATGGTTTTCGAAAAAATAAATCAGCAAGTTCTGCACTGATGAATTTCATTGAACAAGCGTATGAAACACTAGATAGTAAACAACTAGGGATAGGCATTTTTTTAGATCTTACAAAGGCGTTTGACCTGGTTGATCACAAACTTTTATTAGAAAAATTATCCTCATATGGCATAAGGGGGTTAGCTTTAGATTGGTTCAGATCTTATCTGGAGAATAGAGAGCAATCGGTGGAAATAGAGTATTTTGATAGCGAAACGAGTGAAGTTAAAACTCAGATTTCAAGTAGCGCTATAATGAAATATGGGGTCCCTCAAGGTTCGGTGCTTGGACCTCTTTTATTTATAGTGTACATTAATGATTTGGCAGATAATGTAGAAAACAGAACCAATATAAATGTTACACTTTTTGCAGATGATACAAATATTTTTATCAAAGGGGTGAATAAGGAAGGGGCAGATGTACATATTAAAAATAATCTAAAATATATTCAAAAATGGTTTAGTGCCAATATGTTAATATTGAGTAAGGAGAAAACAGCAGCCCTAAGCTTCTATAATAAAATGAGTGGAAGTCAATTGTATCCAAAATTAATGCTGGGACAAGACCAAATACATTACGTACAAACTATCAAATTTCTGGGACTAATACTAGATGAAAATTTAAATTGGGAAACTCACATAGAGGCATTGACGAAAAAGCTTAGTAAAATGTGTTTCTTAATGAGGGCGATTACAGGCATGTCAAGCTTGAAAGTTCAGAGAATAGTGTACTTTTCATATATACACAGTTTGTTGGCATATGGTATAATTTTTTGGGGAAATTCTAAAGACAGTATAAAAGTATTCAGATACCAAAAGAAAATAATTAGAATCATAGCAGATGTCTCAAGCACAACTAGTTGTAAGCCATACTTCAGTAAATTAGGTATCTTACCACTGCCAAGTATATACATATATGAAACTCTTGTACATATGAAAGCAAGCCTAAGTTTATTCAAAACAAATTCTGAAATTCATATACACAACACTAGAACAAAGAATAATTTATTTGTGAAGTCACACAAAACAAAGATGTATGAAAATAGTTTCACATATGCTGGCTTACATCTTTACAATAAGCTACCTGAATCTATAAAAAAGATTGAATCACAACATCAATTTAAGAAATTGTTATTAAACTTCCTTAGAGCCAATAGCTTCTACAGCGTGGATGAATTTTTAAATTTGTAAATATTTAGTTAGCTACCTTAATTATAAATATTGTACTTAGTTTTTAATTTGACGTGTCCTATAGCATGTACATGTTTTAATGGATGAATCAATAAATCAATTAGCTTCTATCATGTGACCACACATAGTATTTCCAAAATGGCAGACATCAATGTTCTGTTTTGACAGTTCGATGTAATAAAATTCCTTGTTTCAGATAGAAAACCTGCTGCTGAAATTCACCTCATACTTCAATGTGGCTATGGAGATGTCTCCATGGCTGCCAGCAGTGTTAAGAGATAGTTGATGCATTTCAAAGATAGGAAATTGAGTATCCAAGATGAAACCTGTAGTAGCACCCATGCACTGCCTCCACAAATCTCAACAAGGAAACAGCTGAGATCATTAGAGCAGACAGGCAGAGCACTGTGAATGAAATTGCTCAACATTTTGCAGTAGGACTTAGTGCAGTGCAAGAAATGACACAAAGCTTAGGTTATGAAAATGTCTGCGCCCACTGGGTCCTTTGTTTATTGACTGAAAACCACAAACTTCAGAGAAGAACCATAAGCCAAAGTGAAGAACAGTGATTTCTTGATGAGTATTGTGACAAGTAATGAAAGTTGGTCCCATCATCATGAGCCTGAAACTAAACAAAAGAGTATGCAATGACACCATTTGCATCTGCCATTGAAGAAGAAAGCGAAGAACAGTGCCATACTCTAGAAAGGTTATGCGTAAAATCTTCTGGGATGCACATGATTGCATTCTAGTTGATTTTCTTGAACCTGGACAAACTATAAATACTGCCCAATATATTCAGACCCTTTGGAAGCACTACCATGCATTGTGCGATAAGTGCTCTGGAAATAAATTCATCCTGCAACAGGATAATGAGTGTCCTCACATTGCCCACATCTCAATGGATCAGAATAGATGGGTAGGAAACTCTTCCACATCCTCCTTACAGCCCCGACTTAGCACCCTTAACTACCATCTTTTTAGTTCTGTTACAGAACACATGCAAGAAAACTATGAGATGGTGGAGGGTATTCAAAAAGCAGTGCAACAATATTTTCATGCAGCTGCAATGGAGTATTGGAAGGGTATTTTCAAACTTTCATAATGATGGGAGAATATGTGCAGAGAAACGGAGACTACGTAGAAAAGTGACAGAATAGTCTCTAGAATATGATGACGTGCTTGTTTCTCTAGAAATAAAGGTAAGATTTTTAAAAATTGTTTTCACTACTTTCATTGCTATGCATTATTAGGAACTATCGTGTAGTTCCTGTAGTGTTAAAACCAACTCTACAAATATAAAATTACATCAATATTGTTTTGCTTGTGATTGATGAAGATATACACATAAAATGTTCAGTATCTCTGAGCATCACTCTGATTATGTATACTGGGTGAGTAAAAAGTATGGAGCAGTGCCTGTAACTCCTCTGTTGCAACTCTATTAAGTGATATTTTTTTAGAAAAGCTGTACAATATCAACATGCCCTCACATTACTATGATTACAAATAAAGGCTGTGAGGGCTTATTTTTAGTTGTTAAATGGCAACATTTCTTTTTCCTTCTCCAGTCCTCAAGTCTCAGAATGTACAAACAAATACCTTTTCAAACCACAATTTAAATTTATTAGGGCCTTACTGCATGTGTACTGAGCAAAGGAAAGCACATCATTACTTCAAATTGAGTACGGTTTTTATTAAACAATACAGTAAGCTACTTCAATATGTGGCTTTGGATTGAACAAATACAAACAAAAGCTAAGCTAATAAGGACAACAATGATTACTTAAATTAAGACCTGAAGCTTTCCTGGTGACAAATATGCTCAATTTCTTCTCGGACAGCAAGCCAGGCGAAAAGACAATTAGAAATCGACATTTCAGGAGTGTGCATCTCTCCCATCATCAGGATATTTATTAAATGTTATAACCACAAATGAAACACTGGATATAACACAAATATAAACAAAGACAAAACACTGTCAAAATTTGTATTACTGAACAAATGAGTGTTTTCAGTAAATTAAATGCCAGGTCAGGAGATGGCGTGAGTATAGAAAATTAATTGGGTCAAAGATATATAACTACTTAACTTGATTATCAAGCTGTATTGATCTTTGCTTCTTAATTGTCGGATTTCCATTTTTAAGGCCGGTTTCCAAGAGGAGCTGAACTGAAATCCAGCATCATGATTAAGCGTACTCCTTTCAGAAGAAATGGCCAAAGCCTCCTTAATTCTCCACTCCCAGTAACTGTTGAATGTTGCCAAGATGGTCGTCTCCTGAAAATTGGCTCTATGGTGTTTATTTAAACAATGCTCTGCCAGCCCAGACTTCTCAGGTTGCATTAAACAAACGCTTTATTCATGTTAGATTATTCTGGTAGCGATGGTCCTTCTGGTTTGTCCTATATATGGTGTCCCACATTTACAGGGAATGCAGTACACTCCCAGAACTTGGAAGTCCAGTTTGTTTATCACTGGTCTCAACAGATGTTTAATCTTCGGAGGTGGCTTGTGGATGGTCCTGATGTTGTCTATCTTTATCTACCTCTGATCCCAGCCACTTAAAACAGGAATTACAGCACCTAAGACTCACTTTCCATCAAAACGGCTACTCCAAATATAACGTCGAAACCTCAATCACCGAAGCTAGGAAAGGGAAACATGTAATACTGATAAGTCAGATAAGTCAGATAAGTCTACCGCTACAGCCTGCATCCCTTTTACCGTATCTATCTGGCCGAATCAGCAGAATTATCGCCAAATACAACATCAGGACCATCCACAAGCCACCTCCGAAGATTAAACATCTGTTGAGACCAGTAAAAGACAAACTGGACTTCCAAGTTCCAGGAGTGTACCACATTCCCTGTGAATGTGGGACACCATATATAGGAAAAACCGGAAGGACCACGCTACCAAAATAATCAAACATGAACGGAGCATTTGTTTAATGCAACCTGAGAAGTCTGGCCTGGCAGAGCATTGTTTTGTAAACGACCATAGAGCCAATTTTCGGGAGATGACCAACTTGGCAATATGCAACAGTTACTTGGAGCGGAGAATTAAGGAGGCTTTGGCCATTTCGTCTGAAAGGAGCACGCTTAATCGTGATGCTGGATTTCAATTCAGCTCCTCTTGGAAACCAGCCTTAAAAATGGAAATCCGTCAGTTTAAGAAGCAAAGATCAATACCGCTTGATAATCAAGTTAAGTAGTTATATATCTTTGACCCAATTAATTTTCTATACTCACACCATCTCCTGACCTGGCATTTAATTTACTGAAAAGAGTCTTTTGTTCAGTAATGCGAATTTTGATAGTTTTATGTCTTTGTTTATATTTGTGTTATATCCAGTGTTTCATTTGTGGTTATAACATTTAATAAATATCCTGGTGGTGAGAGAGATGCACACTCCCGAAACAATGATTTCTAATTGTCTTTTCACCTGGCTTGCTGCCAGAGAAGAAACTGAGCAATGCTTACTTCATTGCAAAATCTTCCTGAAAGTAATTTGTCATGGCACAACTTACAGACAGACAACAAATTGAAATACTAATGATGACTGGTATTCATTAACTAATTTCAAAGACCGATTCTGGCACTGTTTGGCAGTAAATGGAGGCTATTTTCAGTGCCTTTTGAAGTGAATTCATCATGTGTTACAACACAGCACCATTAATTTTGTTATAAATGTGTTTTCTTGGTTTAAATTTCAGGTGCTATAATACATTCTAATACATTTAAATTACAGTTCAAAAAAAGCATCTACCTGTAGGTTACGAGACCTGAGGGGGGGGGGGGGGGGATTGCCATTGCAAAAAAACAAAGTCACATCCTATTCGCAATCATAGTAATATGAAAACATGTTAATATCTTACAGCGTTTCTAAAAAATATCACTTCCAATATTATAACAACAAAGTTACAAGCATTTTTCCATACTATTTTACTCACTCCACATACTGTAGTTCTCATTTAGATATTGGATGAAACTATCAATCATGAGTAAAATTACCATTATTTTCTCTTTTTTTTTTTTAGTTTTAACTATTTGTTTTCATTTATTTATCTATAGGAAGATCATGCGGAAATTTGGAAATACTAAATATGTTTCCAAATGAGGCTTTACCACACAGATGTCATAACAAAACTATAATAGTAAAGCAAAAATTAAATATTTCTTTCTTTGTTTTCACTTTCACTTTACATAATAAAAATAATCATTCAGTCAATTATTAAGCTTGAATAACTAAAGTTATTAAACTATAAGGACATGAAGACATTGAAATACAGAAGTTTATTAGTACTAAGCTCCATATGAAATCATATTGTCAAAGATTTATATTGTTCTTTGTAAGCATTGATAAAGGAATATGCGTTATCAAGCCTAAAAGGCTCAGAAATATTTTGCAACCCAATAAAATGTATACATAAGGAAAGTTTATTCTTGTAGAAGTGTCATTTTAATCTCTTTTAATCTGAATATCTAAAGTGCATATTTGAAGCTTGATTATTCATTTGAATTCTATTCTGGCAAAACACAAGGATTTTTTTTTTTTTTTTTTGACAGATACAAAAATTAATATTGTCATTACTCTAGCTTTATTTTCTATATTGAAACTTTACAAGATATATTTCAGTAGGTTTTGGTAGAGAAAGTGAAGTAAGAATAATTAAAATATCAACTGATGCATGTTAAGTGTTTAAACATTATGACTGTCCAGGAAGTTGCTAATGGTTTAATATCCCTTGTACTGCTAAAAGTATTCCCTGGAATTTCCAATGAGGAATATAATTTATTTGAAGAATAAAAAATAGGTAATGGAATTAAGAATAAAAAAAAAACATGCACTTAAGTATTATAAAAGATCAGAATATATTACATACTAAATTAGAAAATTTTTCAAAATAAATGACTCACTCATAGATTGATGATATCATACCTTCATTCCATCAAGACCAGATGGCCCCTAAAGAAGAAAAAAACAGTGTGAAAGATTACAATATATGCACTGATTATAAGCATAAGATTATGTTAATAATTATTATGAAGAAATATACCTTGAAATATAGATGAGTCATGGTCATGGTGGTGGCAGCAACATTAGAATTATAAATTTTATATATATGGTGTAACTCACTATTTCATCTAGGCAGAGATGTACAGCACACATCATGATATAGATGAGTCAACCCTTTCCTATTTTCCATTCTTCATTCAGTATAAATATAAATATGTTATTCTATAGTGCCATAAAGAGAAAGAAAAGATGCTAGCACTAATTACATACATGTGTTTTGCAACTAAATATTATATAAAAATAGAATCAGTAAGAATGGGTACAGCAGTAGAAGTCTAAAGAGTAAAACAGAAGTATGGTAACTATGTTATTATTCTGTGTTTTTTTTTTTTCCTCATTAAGTTTTTTATGTTCTTCCATTTGTTTTGCTCCTATTTGATCAAACTCTATCAGTACAAAAAGGTAACTGATAAATATTAATTTCATATTTCAAATCAAGGCTTTTGTTATAGAGATATTACAATTGAAGGCTGAAGTAAAACAAAATGGTAAAATCATATACAAATTATAAATATGTGCATTAATATGAAAACTTCATTTTATAAAACATGTATTTAGACATAATGCAATTATATTTTCTGAATTCAATAACAAACCCACAGAATAAAACACTTATTTAAGAATAAGTAATAACTGACAATAAAGCAATTCTGAAATGGCAATGTAGGATCACATATTCAGAACTTCTTAAAGAAACCATACATTGGAAACCATAAATCAGAGAATAAGGCAGAAGTTCTTAACATAGCAAACAACCAATCAGCACTGCATTTTTCACATGAATGAAATAACAAAAAAATATATTACATAGCTTATATAATAGATTATTAAAGCAATAAATAAACTGATGGTGTATAGGTTTTGCACAGAAATTAAACCTACTCACATATCATTTGCAATGATAACTATATATAACACTGACAGAGCCCCAGTTATGAAAAATGCTTTCCAACAAAAAACAATCACAGAAGCTTAAAAAGCTAACAAAGGAAATAAGGATTCTCTTTCATTCAGGGAATATGAGACATACCAGCAATGTTAAGATAAAGCATAATGGGAATGTAGCAACATGCACACAATTTTATTTTCCAAGCAACATGTTTCTCATTACACTACGACATTACACATTGAAACACTCCTTTTTTTCTTTTTTAAAAATGGCTACAACTCTTGTGCAAATAGCCACCATGACAGTAACTTTCAATTTATCATATCTTAAAGTTATACAGTTAAATTTAACAAACAAATACACTTATGAATATTATTATTTAAGTATGCATTTGCGATCAATTTGTTAATAGTTTGTGGACTTAGCACCACAGTCTCCTAAATATTGTTTTATTAATTTGTTTCATAATTTAGGCCAATTTTGGTTAGTGAAGTAAAATTTATTTGGCACAAGTTAAGTAAAAACTTAATATCAATAATTCAATGATAAAATGTAAGTCTATGAGAGCTTTTAAGGCTAATTGTCTGAGTTCTGTCTAAGTTTCAACTATATTTCTTCATTAATCCCATAAAAAATGCACTTCCTTGAATGGGTAAAGCAATGTTAACCAAATGGATTTGAGGGTTAAAAACAGATAATGTAGTTTTCCATTTATAAGGGCAATCAGCAATACATGACTGTTATAAACACACAAATAGTGTGTAGATATTGTTTATTCCTGAACTTACTTTCAGACCATCACATATGGAATTTTTGAGTATCAAAGAAGCAAGCTTTCTTATATATCATACAGTAACCTAACCGAAATGAGCACAGTTCGAAATCACTGCTATTTATTTTGTGAAAAATTAATAAATTAATCATACTTTGAGCATCTAGCTAAAGCAGACTAGAAGATGTGTTAAATTACACCTCTGGTAAAGTCTGATTGCTAATTCATATATACATTTTCCTTTTCATTTATTAAGAATACATTGCATTTTAGGTACCTCTAATAAAATTAAAGTTAGAAGTATATATGGATTCTTTTATGTGCTCTACAATTAAGCACTATATTAATGCAAATGATTTTAATATTTATTTATACAGACAAATTTTAAATGCTGCTTTTCGAAAGATGCCTCTGCATCACATATATTTACTTTACAGATGAAATGAAAACATACATCCAAACCCTTAATAATAACATTTCAATTTACCTGTACACAGTTATAGTATATAAAAATATAATAATAATAATAATAATAATAATAATAATAATAATAATAATAATAATAATAATAATAATAATAATAATAATAATAATAATAATAATAATAATAATAATAATAATAATAATAATAATAATAATAATAATAATAATAATAATAATAATAATAATAATAATAATAATAATAATAATAATAATAATAATAATAATAATAATAATAATAATAATAATAATAATAATAATAATAATAATAATAATAATAATAATAATAATAATAATAATAATAATAATAATAATAATAATAATAATAATAATAATAATAATAATAATAATAATAATAATAATAATAATAATAATAATAATAATAATAATAATAATAATAATAATAATAATAATAATAATAATAATAATAATAATAATAATAATAATAATAATAATAATAATAATAATAATAATGATAATGATAATGATAATGATAATGATAATGATAATGATAATGATAATGATAATGATAATGATGATGATGGCGGCAATGATGATGATGATGATGATGATGATGATGATGATGGCGGCAATGATGATGACGATGATGATGGTGGCAATGATGATGGTGATGATGATGATGATGGCGGCGATGATGATGGCAGCGATGATGATGATGGTGATGATGATGATGATGATGATGATGATGATGATGATGATGATGATGATGATGATGATCATGATGATGATCATGATGATGATCCATATTCCATATGTGAGGAATTGATACAACAAAAAGTAACTGAAAGATTCTTTTATAAATAAATGAGGTAATAGTTATATAAATAAGTGTTACTTGGCACTGTCCATTTAGTATACTTATACTTAAAATAATGCTGTATACATAATAGTGTATATTATTTACAAATAAGGTAAAACATATTAGAAAATAGTTAGAAATTTGAGATCAATGATATTTAAAAACTAAAATTTTCAGGAACTTTTCCTAATAATTTGTTCACATTGTAAGGAAAATGATAATTACAATATGCCTTTAAGTTTAGAAAGAATCAACATGGAAACATTTACTGTGCCTTAAGATACATTCACTTGCTTCATTTGATAGCTGCTGATTTGGCATAAAATATGAGTTGCCAGACTGATTCTTTCCAGATTTTAGTAACTTAGTTCATTTGTTAGTATGGAAACACAGAGTTCTAGTTTGTTTGCATGAATATTCATAGTTTGCAATGAACTTTGTTGAAGAGTATGTCAAGAAATCATTGAAAACCCTGGATGACTTTCAAAATGTCTTCAGTCACAAATGGCATATGAAGATCCGCCATAAGATAAAATGAATATCATTGCAAACAAACAACATGTCAATCATGTTACGATGAAGCCATCCCATCTGCACGTTGTTAGTTGGTGAGTATTGTTAGTGTGATGGCTAGCTTGCTGTGCTTGGCTTAGTACTTGAAGGACTGGATGAGTTAATTTTCTTTTAAGAATGTGTAGATCTTACCATAGGCCCCGTTTTCCCCATCTCCCCTGGCCGACCTGGTTCCCCACGGAGACCCATTGGGCCCTACGGATTCAAACACATTAGGTAATTCACATATCAGAAAGAGTGAATTTGCTAAGCACAAAATGAACAAAATGTTATATTCTTAGTAATCTAAATATCATCAAAATACTCACAGGTAATCCCATTGGCCCTGGGTCACCTTTTGTTCCTTTTTCTCCCTGTAAAGAGCAAGAAAGTAATTATCAACAAAATACATAATAAGGTATTTTAGGTAGCTTCACAAAATAATGCATATTTAGCATATTCACGGCTAGTCATTTATGAAGAACTTAATGGACTAGTCATTTGAATCTCTCCAGATTTCTGTATATAGATCCTCATATGCATAAAACTAGATTCTAAGCAAACATATCTTTAAAATAAAGTCTAAAATGGCACATTCCACTGCTATTGCTATCTTTAGCACTTTCCTTTTGAAGCAGTGTAACATGCACATAAAAGTAGAAATGAATTAGAACAAATACAAGTCTAGCTCCCATACCAAAATCCTACTGAAGGAAATTCTTAGTTTGAAACACTCCCTTTTCCTGCATTAATAAGCTTTAAGACCATGATTGAGTAAAGCAACATATACATTAACACAGAGGACAAATACAAAGAAAAGTGATTCTTGCTAGGTGGGCTATAGAAGCTTTATCCATTCTATATTAAGAATAAAAAGATAACCATGATGTAACAGTACTGCAGTTACATACATCAGTAATGAAAGAAATCTAACAACCATGATATGCAGAAATGCTTAAGTGCCAGTTCTTCCAGCAATCTTTCTTGCCCGAGGCACTTAAATGCATTAACTGATCTGCATATTCCAGTATGTATCTTGTTTACATGCTTGAAGTATGTAAGTCTATGTAAGGTATGATATAAAACAAAGTGTTTAACATGGAGCATCCCTCACTATAAATATTCTAAATTGGCATCATTATTTGTTCTTTCTTTTGTCTTATATTATTATATTATTTTATTTATTACATATAATTTTTTTTCTTCCATTCCTTTGTTTGCTTGTTTCCTTTTTCAACTGAAGTTACACTCTATATCAGAGCTCTCATAAATATATACATGCTGGCAATAAATATATACATATGGCAATGTAAATAGATGCACATTCATGCATGTTACATCATTGGCTGTTTAGCTTTGTAATTCTCTACGGATGAAAAATATAGTTCGCATATCAATTTTAAGGACTTTACATCTAATGCAAAATATATAAACAACATCACATTGTTACAAATACAACAGTCAAACAGTAATTAATTATTATTTTATTTTGTAAATGTAAGCGTAATTTGTATATATAAATCAGAGTGCATTCTGCGCTTGCGCAGCTTACAAGAAAGTGGGAAGACAATCAGTTTAAACATGGCGACTTCTGTGCAATATGTAAAACATCACAAAGTGAAACCTTTAAAAAGTGGCACAAAGTAAATTATATTGAATGTGTTTTGCAAGTTGTGTGAATAATACCCAACCTTAGCAATTCAGGACATTAATTTTTTAGCAGAATTAACCAGTGTTTCAGCACCAAGTATTAATGTCGCTTCAAGTGAGGTTGTGAAAATGGGCAGGATTTACACTCCAGAAAAAACACTGAAAAAGAATGAAGCCAATTATGGAAAGTGAATGTGATGAATTTGTTAAAAGTGTTATTTGTCACAAGGTTCATAGCTTCTCTCCACTGCATATACAACATACACGAGTGCTTCAAGCAGTAAACAATGATCCCATTTAGTCGAGTCTTCATGACATAGGTTTTGAATTTGTGAACAGAAACAGAAAAAATATAATTGTTGAGCATGAAGATATATTGTTATGGCAAAGGAATTATCAAAGAAAAGTTTGGAAGTGGAAATTGTTTAAGGAAGTTGTCCATTGTCAGATTCCAATTAGATACATAATTTTTTTTTCTTCCAGTTGCATGTCAGCAGAACTTTCCAGTCATTGCCAAAGAGGTTACACACGGTTATTTAGTACTGTCACCCAATTAGCGGTAGGCACTGCCCTCCGGAACTCTCGGGTGGGAAACCAGAGACTTCTAGAAAAACAGTGACATTCCTATAAAAAGGGTTTCAGAGAGACAGTCAGTCAGTGTTAGTGAGGAGACAGTCGCAGTTCTTGGTGTAAGTGTTAGTCAGTGACGTGCTAACAAAGGAGCGCCGTGTTAATGAACGAGAAGATTGTGCAACGGAAGACTGTACGTAACTGTGTAGGTGCATCGGAGTTTACGTAACCGCGAGTACAAGTGAAATTGTAACGGACGAACTGGTGAATTGTAATTGTGTGCAGCACGTAATACTGTGTATTGGCAAGAGTTTAACTGTAAGTCGGTGGAAATAAAGAAAAATTTTGAGTGGTGAAATTGGACTTTTCATTTCACGAACCCACAAAGTCACAGTACTGTTATTTTGCAGAAAGACCTGTGCCTTAACTTTTAATTCATAAATGAGGTGAGGTTACATGATGAAATCAAAAATTTGAGTAACTGTTGTATATATTCAGTCACTTTTTAGCTTACAAAAGGAAAAATATATTGCACAGTAGACAGACCTTTGCATTTAATCTTAATGTAAAAGTGCTACCACATAAGCTACTGAAACATCGAAAACAGCAAAGCAAAACTTTGTTCGTTGACAGTACATATGCTCGACACGTGGCTGATACAATGCGTGACTATTCCCTCCAATCACAATCGCCTGCAGAGTAATACATTTTCCCACTTTGTTTACATCCTCATATCAACTAAGGATGGCTCCGGTATATATATAGAAGTAAACTTTACTAACACGGAAGTTTGCCAACTGGACAGGTCTGATCTCTTATTAAACATATATCTAATTATATAATTTAGACTGATATAAATATGGTAAAAATAATCCCAGCAGCTTTAATGCCTGTCATAGTATATTGCAATTTGAAATTTTAATTCACATATGTTGCTTTTGCATGCACCTCAACCCCTTGCTATATGCTATATCCAAAGATTATACTATCATTATAACACAGGAGATTTTTAGTGACCTTTATGTATCAATGTTAAATAGTTATACCTTATCAGTGATAATGTGAATTTGAAACAAAGTATGCTGCACAAGTATCTGGAACAGTACAAATATTTCAGACCATTTTCGTATGAACCTTCACTACACATTCAATACATAACATTGCACTGATTTGAGGATATTTTGTAAAGTCTGCCGTGTTTTTTTTTTACAAATATATCCATGCTTTTCCATGCATAAATAAGCATATCTTTCAAAACTGTTGAAGCAAACTGGTGGTATAATACAGAATAAAACTACCCCTATAGGTAGTTCCCATTGTTTTCATTGCTAATGTTTTATTTCTGAACCATTGTTTCAGTATTCTAATTACAATTTCATATTGTCTAAATTTTAAAAGAATATATATCAAGGGCTTGCAGGAAACTTGTGATTTTTAAAGAAAGATTTCAGTCATAATTATGTTGTATAACAGAATTGTTATTTTCTCATAATTAATGATATTACTGGTCTGTCCACTGCATGAATAAATAGTTGTAACAGAAAGTTTTATATAATTATAAAATAGAAAAGAACATCTTTATTACTGCAGACCAAAAAAGCTAGGGAAATAACTTGTAACAAATTTTCTTTGGGACAAAAGTCTATTGTATATACTAATTTTGGAAATATTAGGATCATTAAAATGAAACCTGGTTAGTGCATCTAACTTTGCATTACATGTAAGGTGGCACCACGTAACTGTGTGTACAGAGGTACAATCTATTGGTAGAGCAACTGCAACGTGTGTAACATTTGACGTTGCATAGTGACAGTGTTTTCACGTCAAAGAGAATGTGGTCAAACAAGCTATCGTCCACTATTGAACATGAAGGCAAGTAAGCAGGAACAATGAGGAGTGATTAAACTTTTAGCGCAACTGACTGCCAAACAGTACAATACTCGAATGGTGCTGTCTTCGAGTCATCTGCAATGTTATCATGACATGGAATACAGCTTTCTCTCGCATATTGTCATTGGTGACAAAACATGGTGTCACCATTTTGAACCAGAAAGTAAGCATCACAGGAAGCAGTGGAAACATGCGACTTCACCACCTCCACAGAAATCAAAGGCCATGCACACCAGTTCTGGTAAGGTCACGATGTCCTTTATTGGCCATTAGGGCCCACTGCTTGTCTAGTTCCTGGAATGGGTAACCACCATCAATGTCCAGCATTATCAAGCCACTTTACAGAACCTTAGATGAGCCGTCAAGTCGAAATGCCCAGAATGTTGTCCAATGGCGTTATTCTCCTACATTCTAATGCCCGCCCAAACATTGCCAATAAGATAAAGATGACATTGCATCAGTTTCAATGGGAAATGCTGGAACAACCACTGTACAGTCCAAACCTTTCACCATGTGACTTTCATGTTTATGGACCTTTAAAACAAACTATTCATGGACATCAATTAACAATGGATGACAAAGTGTGTGAATGGGTCCAGGTCTAGATCCGACAGCAGCCTACTATCTTCTTCAAAGATGGAATCAACCAGCTAGTGTCACAATGACATAAAAGTGCAAACAGTTTTGGCGACTATTTTTGAGTTAACCCTCTAATAGTCACATAATACTTTGTGATGTGAGTGGTTTAATGGGCTAAATATGTAGCCCATAAAAATGTTCCTTTATGCATTGTTTATAATTGTTTTAATAACCTTCTGGGATATTTCTTTATTTCTTTATAGTGTTTACTTATATTCAAATTGAGTTTCATGAACTGTTTCAAAATAATTTGATATTAAATTAAATTGTATTATGTGTCGTCTAAAATACACTGTAAACTCATTTAAAGTGTTTCTTTACATTCCTGAATCATACAAATCAAGTTAATAACAGTGAAAACAACAATATCTGATACAGAATGTATTAAATGTTTACATTGCTCCAACAATCACCGTATGAATGTCTGGTAATAGTCTCAAAATATGACAAGTAAAAAATTACTATTTGGTTTAAATTCTTCTTGTAGACACCCCTCACACATTGCTGTGGAATGATTATTGCAAATCTTTCTTTGACACATGCTGCAACTCTTCCTGGTAGATTTATCCTTGCTTCAAGTAGCACCTCCCTACCTTTTGTCAGGCTGTGTGACTTGTATTCTGCAAATGCCTTCAATTCCGAGAAGAATCTTAGCACGCTTTCTTAGTGAGACTGGTATAGTGTTCAGTACTGCTCTTCTTGCTATTTGAGGCTTTATGAGTTCCCAGGATATTGTCTCAATAAACAAACTTTGTTTGATTTTCTTATACTTCTGATTTGCAGAAAAAATACACATGGCATTGATCACATTGATGTATCCGTTGCTTCATCACTTGATTCATTGACTTCCTATGTGTCTGAATAATGCACATCTGGGGAATCATGATCCTCTTCTCCTTCATCATTGTCATCAAGTTCAATGTTACTTTCACTACTTTCATTTAGAGCTTCATTAAGCCACTGTGTCACTAGCAAATTGTCCTCAGGAACTCCTACACAACAAACCTTTCTCTTAGTAGCCATTTCAATAACTGTTACATTAGTGATTGTGTGGGATACATATGTAGCCCTGCTGTGCACAACTGAGTTTAATCGCAAATAACAAAAATACTGTCTCGCTAAAATATATTATAGCCAACTGACCAATGAGAACACATTGCATCAAGAAGCTACCAAAACCCCCACCACCATAAAAGCAGCAGAAGTTGTGCACTTGCAAAAGCAAAAGGCTGAGCTGCATATGTAGCTCATGTAACTACTCAAGGGATAATAAAATCGATACAGCTACTCTACGCAAGTGACCAGGTTTTATTTGAATGACCTTTATAAATTGCACCTATCGAGTTGGGGTACTTTTCTTATAAGAAAACTTCAAAGGTTGTTTAAAATGATATTATTTTTATACAAAGAAACTATGTGTCAAATATCTTACTACTGAATACCAAATTTTAACTGCCATCGACAATTGATAATGCCTTCAAGTAGAGGTGAAATTCATTGAAGAAAAAAAAATTGTGGTATGTGAAGTACAGAGTGTCTCAGTCGACTCATAGTATAACTTTAATTAAGTCAAAATTTGGCCAATAGACTGTGGTGGTTGAAACAAGTCTATGTTCATAAGAGCAGGGATCTGGCAGAAGAAAATTTCAGTTGCAGTAAAGAAATATCTGTCACTGTGAATACCTGAGGACCCTTAATATGGTTTCAATGTACAGATGAGTGAAAAAAAAATGTGCTAATACTTTTGGTTACTTTTCCGTTCTTGAATGTTGGCAGAGTCTCCTCATCATTTGTATTCTGCATCTTCTTAGGTGAGCCAGCCTGTAATGGTTTTAGCTAAAGTCTGATATACTAGTGTTATCCAATGAAGGAAAGTTAGACCTAGCTGGGCTATGAAATTGGTAGAGAATCAAAATAAGTTCCCACGACTGTCCATATTCTCTACTGAAAAGTCTGGCTTTTACTGGTTTTATATTGAAGCATTAACCTATGAAAAAAGATCTGTTTTCCATTACATTTAATGGCTGGATGACTTTATCTCTCAAACAATATGCATACCATTTAAAGAGAAAAAAGATCATGGGAAAACACACCAAAATATATTATCCTGAATCAAACAAGATTATATGGAGCATCTCCAAGAACAGCATCAAATTGGTGGAAGAAATACCAAGAATGGGGTTATATATGCAAAAACTAGGTAGCATATTTCATTATAAACATATAATGTAATCTGCATTGCACTCAATGCCTACATTAATAATTACAAAAAGTATTATGACAATGCTCTACCCTACAGGTAGCTTACAACCTCTGCTATCCACACAAGAACAAGATGAGGTAGACTGTCCTCTTATGTAAGAAATGTTTGTAGCAGATACTCATTTTCTTGGGTTTACTTTGATTGTCCGCATTGGCTTAGAGGTAGAGAGAAATAATATAAGTATAAGAGAAATATTGACTGATGCATAAAAGAGGGTAAACTACCCTGTTTTTTGTAAAAAGTAAGCTGATTTTAACTAGCATAACAGTATTTACAGATGAAACAGTATTATCAAATGCCACTCAGCATCTTATCCAGATTTGATCCTCAGTATATTGCACAAAGACAGTGGTTGTGTGTATGTTCCCTTATGGGGCTAAAGGAAATGTGCTGTGGAGAATTTAGGACAATTTAAATAGCTATCGATATATTTTCATACTAGAAAACCTCATATAACTCCTGTGCAAAGAATGTTTGATAACAGTTCTACTCAATTTCAACATGGCTACTATGGCATCCACATAACACTCCAGATCCAGATTCAGATTAAGATTAAGATTAATTCCACTATTTGTAATTTTCTTACAAGGCATCATTGAACATACAAAACTAGGACACAGAGGTAGCAAGTTAAACAAGCAAAGTTAAGTCTTTGTTGCATTAACTTTCTTTACTTCATTTATTTTCTTATTCAAGTGAGATAAGTGATTGTATAAATCTTTTGCAGTACTTTCAACACATTTGGTAGCTAATGATTCACTTAACCTATTACTACAGTAGTTTTCTGTTTTGCTGTTGCATTTTGTTCATGAGTATTCCCATTTTTTTCTTCCAGTTGATTTCTTATTATGTGTTTACAACATTAAAATATACAAGGGTAGATCCATGAGTTTCCGAACTAACCATGTTCTAGGTATGGTAAAGACAAAAACTACATTTTACTTTTCAATACAGGACCTCCAAATGCAATACATTTCTCACATCTTTGAATTAACATATCAATCCCTTCCAAAAATAGTCAGAAGTCTTCTCTGCAAAATGTGCATCACTTCTCTGTCATTATGCTTCCTTGAAGGTTCTTCTTGAATTTTGAGAAAAAGAAATAGTCACACAGAGCTATGTTGATTTGGACTGTAGGGTGAATAGTCAATCTCCTTGAAGCCACATTTCCTAGCTCCCTTTACAAGAGCTATGTGCAGAGGTGTGTTGTTGTGATGATGGTGCACACTTCTACTTTGCTTTGCTCACCTTTTCTCTTTGATGGAAGCACAGTCTGTGCAGTAGCCAGCATAGTACTCTCCATTTACTGTGATGTTGCTCTCCTTGAAGTTAATGAAGAGTATTCCTTCACAGTCCCAGAAGATGCTAGCTATGTTTATCTTGGTTGACTGAGTGAATTTGGCCTTTAGAGGTGCTGCTTCTCCAGGTTTACGCCACTCCAGTAATTCTCTTTTGGACAAAGGTTCATAGCAGAGGACCATGGTTTCATGTCTTATGACTAAAGTTTGCAGACCTTCTCTCTTGTTGTCACAGCAGACCTCCAAAAATGCCTGACAATAGATGACTTGATGCTGCTTTTGGACCGAGGAAAGCAGTGTATGCACCCATCATACACTAACCTTACTCATGTTTAAAAATTCATTAATAATTTGAGCAACTGTAGTTTCAGAAAGGCCCAGCCTTGTTACTATTTCTTTAACTTTGAGCTGCCAATCTTCCATTCTTTTTCCTTCCACAAGAGTGATGTTTTCAGGAATGAGCTCCTCCAAGGTTCATCTACACTATGATCATCTTCAGTGCTTTCTCAACCAATTTAAAAAAGTTTGGTGCATTCCTTTGAGGCAAAATATGTGAGAGATGATTCCCTATATGCATAGTCCAATTGCTGTTTAATTCACATTAAGAGCAAGTCCTTCTTTTATGAAGAACTTAATAACTGCTCGATATTCAATTTTGAACATAAAAGGATCTTCTACTACATAGCCTTCTTTATGCTCATAGGATTTTGTGCAGGCAATAATCCTTATCCATGTATAATAGGATTACAGATGTACAATAGACTTCCAGCCTATGTTAAAAGAGAAAACAAGGCTGTTAAATTTAAGTAATGTGTTAAAAAATACCTTTTAAATAATCCTGTGTATAATATAAATGAATTTTTGCAAGCTATATAATGTTGCAAATGTTAATATTGTAAATTGTATTTTAATGTTGTAAATTGTATTTTAATGTATACTGACAATGCTCGATACTTGTATTAGTCTATGGGCAGTATATAAATTACTATTACTTATCAGTGTGATCACAAACTTAAAGTTTTTTTTTTTTTTTTTTTTTTTTTTTTTTTGTGATTTACGTCCTCCAAAGTTAATTCATATCGGACAATGAATGTAATGGGTGAAATGATGCTCAAATGTGTTCGGGGTCCATGGAGCTTAGAGTTACCTGACATTTGTCTTTCAGGATAAGGGAAAACCCTGGTAAAAACCGTATCCAGGTAACTCACCCCAACCGAGATTCGAACTTGGGATCTCTTGAACATGAAGCAGACATACTGCGATCTACACTAACAAGGCAGGCAGAAACTTAAAGATCTACCCTTGTGTATGGGTATATGTATATATGTTAATGTGATGATATAAGGTTTTTAACATTACTTTTATATGATTACATTCTTTGAACCTCTTCCATTGTTCTTATTGGCCTTTTCTAGAGTCTTAATATCCTTA
>CM060948.1:139237128-139414628 GCA_030765055.1 Mantis religiosa | reverse complement strand
ATGTGTGTTTGGAGGAATTTAGTAACAGTGACGTCAAAATTAATATAAAAATTATTTGTGGTTGGTTTATTGACACTCGTCACTTACTTTTTCATATATTTATGAAAAAATAAATACATGAAAAAAATAAATATATGAAAAAGTAAGTGACGAGTGTCAATAAACCAACCACAAATAATTTTTATATTAATTGGGAGTCGATTAATAACACAAAACAACACTCACTTTTAAACTTTCCCGGAACATGTTTCTGAGGCCTTCCCTCTATCTTCAGCCGGACATCGACTGGTTCTCATTGGTGTAGCTGGCAATATTTTGTCATCGGTCTCCTCTGGTGGCGGTTCGAGGAACTTGCTGAACAAATCTTTCTGGGGGATGTCGAAATTGAATACTTTGTTCCTATTTTTTTAAATAAAGATTTGTTCCCACGTGGACAGTTCTTCTTTTCCTGTTGTATGTTTTAGTAATTTTGGTTCTGGATTTATGTTGTGGTTTTTTTCCCAAAAATGCGTGGCAACTGCTGATTTTTCTAATTGTTTGTATTTTATTTTCCTAAAGTGTTCCTTTGCTCTTGTTTCTAAATTTCTTTTGGTTTTTCCAATATAAATTTGACTACAGTCACAGCATTCAATTTGATATATACCAGATTTTTTGTTAGATGGAATGGCATCTTTGATGTTTGAGCAAATTAGGTTTTTTAAGGAGTAATGGTTCACTGGAGCTAGTTGAATGTTTTGTTTTTTGAAGACTTTTCTGAATTTATCAAAGGCCCATGGATGGTAAGTGAATTTTTTGAAGATCATATTAGTATCTGTAGCTGAGAGGGTTGTGGTTTCCTTTAGTAGTTTCTTCTTATTTGCTAAGTTCACTTTTTTGTCTACTAGTGATTTGGGAAAGTCATTTTTCTATGCTATTTCAATAATTTTGTTGTATTCTATTTTGTATTCTTCTGCTGTGAGAGGGATGTTGACCAGTCTGTGTGCTAAACTATTAAAGATTGCCTGTTTGTGGGATCTTGGATTGTAGCCATTAGCTTTTATGTAGTTGTCTGTCTGTGTTGGTTTTTTGTAAATGCCAAAGTTTATTCTATTTTTATTTCTGATTATTTTTAGATCTAAAAATGGTAAATACTCATCTTTTTCAACTTCTACAGTGAACTTGATGCTCTTTTCTTGAATATTTAAAAGTTTTAGTGCATCACTGATGTGTTTTTTTTGGCACTATGGCAAATATGTCATCTACATATCTTTGCCAGAGTTTGAACATCCATGGGAAACCTTTAGTGATCCTTATGCAAATTATGCATAGAACAGAATTTCTTCCAGTTTCAAACAAAATATTTCCATCAAACTTCTGGTTTAGCAATGGGCAACCCCTTATCACCCTTCCTGGCCGATCTGTACATGAGTGCACCAGAAATAAGGATCACTAAAGGTTTCCCATGGATGTTCAAACTCTGGCAAAGATATGTAGATGACATATTTGCCATAGTGCCAAAAAAACACATCAGTGATGCACTAAAACTTTTAAATATTCAAGAAAAGAGCATCAAGTTCACTGTAGAAGTTGAAAAAGATGAGTATTTACCATTTTTAGATCTAAAAATAATCAGAAATAAAAATAGAATAAACTTTGGCATTTACAGAAAACCAACACAGACAGACAACTACATAAAAGCTAATGGCTACAATCCAAGATCCCACAAACAGGCAATCTTTAATATATCGAGATTTAACTGTATTGGAACACCACAGTGAAGCGAAAAATTATTAAATTTTAGATGAGTCATATTTTTTACACATCTGCTTCACTTTCGTACCAAAATTAATACGAAAGTGAAGCAGATGTGTAAAAAATACGACTCATCTAAAATTTAACAATCTTTAATAGTTTAGCACACAGACTGGTCAACATCCCTCTCACAACAGAAGAATACAAAATAGAATACAACAAAATTATTGAAATAGCACAGAAAAATGACTTTCCCAAATCACTAGTAGACAAAAAAGTGAAAACATAAAGGGGTTAAAAAAATTAAAAATATATCTTAACATTGTAATAAACCAAAAGAATTAAGAAGAAAATAAGAAGAAACTACTAAAGGAAACCACAACCCTCTCAGCTACAGAAACTAAAATGATCTTCAAAAAATTCACTTACCTTCCATGGGCCTTTGATAAATTCAAAAAAGTCTTCAAAAAACAAAACATTCAACTAGCTCCAGTGAACCATTACTCTTTAAAAAACCTAATTTGCTCAAACATCAAAGATGCCTTTCCATCTAACAAAAAATCTGGTATATCAAATTGAATGCTGTGACTGTAGTCAAATTTATATTGAAAAAACCAAAAGAAATTTAGAAACAAGAGCAAAGGAACACTTTAGGAACATAAAATACAAACAATTAGAAAAATCAGCAGTTGCCACGCATTTTTGGGAAAAAAACCACAACATAAATCCAGAACCAAAATTACTAAAACATACAACAGGAAAAGAAGAACTGTCCACATGGGAACAAATCTTTATTTCAAAAAATAGGAACAAAGTATTCAATTTCGACATCCCCCAGAAAGATTTGTTCAGCAAGTTCCTCGAACCGCCACCAGAGGAGACCGATGACAAAATATTGCCAGCTACACCAATGAGAACCAGTCGACGTCCGGCTGAAGATAGAGGGAAGGCCTCAGAAACATGTTCCGGGAAAGTTTAAAAGTGAGTGTTGTTTTGTGTTATTAATCGACTCCCAATTAATTTAAGGTAATTCATAATCTATAATTACAATTATAGCATTTAAAGATGTGCATAATATGCGAATATCCATGTTACAATTATTATTTTAACAATTGCATTATTATAAAAGTAGGCTGCGCCATGGCTGAGTGGTTAGACCGCTTGGCTCTCAACTAGGCAGCCCAGGTTCGATGCCAGGTGACCGCAAAATGGGATTTGTGGTGGACAACATGGCTCTGCGATGGGTTTCCTCCGGGTCCTCCGGTATACCCACCATCATTCCACAAATTCATCATTCATTCATCCCGTCATTGGGCCGACCCCCAACCCTGATCTCATCTATCAGGTCTATATGCTTCGGTTCCCTCGCTCTGAGAGAACCCAAGCGACTCTTAATACCAGCATTGGTGAGGAAGGGTGACATAAAAAGAAATTATTATAAAGTATTGGATTTAGTCGACATGAAAAATTCAATGCCACTGCCGGGATTTGAACCACGGATCTATTGGTCTCTGTCCAATTGCTCTTACCCATTGAGCTACCATGGCCAATTTCAATTGACTCATATATTTTCCCAGTAAACCACTAGGGGCTTTGCATCTGTGATATACTATTTGTGGGGCCTTACTATTGTAAGCAGTTGAGTCCAGACTTCATCATTTAACTCTTATGATTTAATTTTAGTTAACTGATGGAAATTAATCATTTTATCACACTAGCCGTATATAGGCTAAGGTTTTTGATAGAGTCAAAATGAAAAATTCAATGTCATGGCCGAGATTTGAAGCACGGATGTCCTGGATCTCTCTCGGGAAAGGGATCTTTGTAAATAATGAGTTAAAACAGGAAGTAGAAATATGGCTAGCCAGTTTGGTGGGAGAGTGGTTTGACACTGAATTAAAGAAAACTGTTATCATGGTACCAAAAATGTACAGAGATTCAAGGTGGTTATATATAAGAAAATAGTTAAAAGAATGTAGCTTTCAAAATATATCATTTTTAAAATATTTAAACATTTTTTATGTTTGAAAAAATTGTGTAACTTACTTTTGAGACACCCCACGTAATAAGAAGTTGAAAATAAGAGGCAAATAATAGATAAGGAAAGACAATGAGCTACATGATAGCTCAATGGTTAAGAGCGACTGGACGGAGACCAGTAGATCAGTGGTTCAAATCCTGGCTGCGGCATTGAATTTTTCATGTTAACTCTATCAGTCCAACACCTTAGCCTGTATAGGGCTAGTGTGAAGAAATGATTAATTTATCAATTAACTTAATCATTATAAAGGTTTGGAAAATTCAGTTTACATTTCCCTACATCTGGCACCAAGAAGACACGCATGAGTGCAAGAGAGGGAAATATAAAAAGAGTGCTGGTAATGAGGTGGCAACACTGAGTGCTGCTAATGCATCTGATTCACTACAGGCCAGAACTCCTCCCATTTGAAACACATAATACCAATTATTTAAATTAATTGATGGAAACGTGCCATCCTGACATTAAATTCTCCATTTGACGACATGGCCATGGTAGCTCAATGAGTTAGAGCGACTGGACGGAAACCCGGAGATCTGTGGTTAAAATCCCGGCCATGGCATTGAATTTTTCATGTTGACTCTATCTAACATAATACCAAGCTCCTTGGTTCCTTTTAAGTATCGTAGAACCCTCTTGGCAGCTGTCCAATGTTGTTTACCATAAGATTGATTGAACTAAGATAACTTACAGCATAAGTGATATCTGGTCTTGTTGCAATAGATAAGTACATAAGACTTCCAATAAGGTTCTGGTAGGGAAGATTTTCTTTTCTTCTTCCATTTTTGGTTAGTTTTAGACCAACTTCCATCGGTGTATTTGCAGGTTTACAGTCTGTTAAGTTGTAACGCTTGAGCAGATTTTCTATGTACCTGGATTGACAGGTTTTAATTTTATCATATATTCTCTTGAATTCAATACCAAGACAGGATTTTAAATGCCCAAGGTCTCTCATCAGAAATGTTTCCATCAGATCCTTCTTCAGGTTGACGAGGCAATCAGGATGTCATCAACGTATACAGCAAGTAGAACTTTTTCACCCCCTGTTCCAAATGTAAGTATATACACAAGGGTATGCATGAGAAGGATTGAAACCTAAACTTTTCAATTTAGAGTCTAGTTTGACAAACCATTGTCTTCCCGCTTGTTTTAAGCCATAAAGTGCTCGTTTCAGAAGACAGACTTTTTCACTTTCACAGCTCTTCAAGAGCAACCAATCTAGCTTTTTGATGTTATAGATTTCCTTCAGCATCATATTTAGATTTTAATATTAATTTGGATCCTCCTATGTTCATGTCCTTTTCTCTTTTAACCGAGAATCCATGTATCATTTTCCAAATGAGATTTTATTTCTTCCTTTATTGCATTGTCCCAGACATCAGGTGGTTCATCAGATGAAGATTTTTCTTCAAAAGCACAAATCATTGCACTGTCACTTGTAGCACTATCCTTAAGTGTCTGAATTTCTGGTTCATCACATGTTGATTTAATGGACAAGACAAAGTCAATAAATCTGGTTGGAACCTTCTTGCTCTGTTGTGGTCTCAGTGTTGGTGGGTCTTCATTTATTCCTAACTGGGAGTCATCTTGTACTGGTGTCTCTTGGTTGACATCACTTTCTTCTTGTGTTTCTTTTTCAAAAGTTTTATGTTTCAGTTCTGTTATATAGTCAAGATCCTTTTCAACAGCATCATTTTGTAGATTTGAAGATTCTTGAAGATACATTTTGTTGAGGACTTTTACATCTCTTGTCACAACTACTTTACTTTGATCAGGCATCCAGATTCTGTATGTTTTTGAGATTTCTGAATAGTCAACAAAAATTCCAGGTTTTGCTTTTGGTTTCAGTTTTCCTCTTCTTGGGTTTTTGTCCAAGATATAGGCAACTGTTCCAAAAACATGCAGATATCTTATAGAAGGTACATGTCCAAGCCATCTCTTGAAAGGCGTTTCATGATTTATAGCTCTCGAAGGTGATCTGTTGCATAGATGGTTGATCGTATTTACAGCTTCTGCCCAAAACTTTTCAGGTAGATGAGCATCGATGAGAAGTCATCTAGCCTTTTCAACTAAAGTTCTGTGCTTCCTTTCACTTATTCCATTTTGTTGTGGAGTATAAGTCGTAGACAGTCTTCTCTGTATGCCACACGCTTTTAGATATTCGCTGAATTCTTTGTTGCAGTACTCTGAAGTTTCATTATCAGATTGAAGTGCCTTTATCTTCTTTCCAGTGAACGTTTCCACTTCGTTCTTGAATTCTTTGAAGTAGTAAAGAACTTCAGTTTTTGCCTTCAAAATATATACTACACAGTATCTTCTATAGTCGTCAATGAAGGTAACAAAATATTTTGCTCCCCCATGTGATGCGAATCGCATAGGTCCAAAAACATCAGAATGGACAATTTCTAGTGGTTCCTTCGATCTGTTATTTTGTCTGGTTGGAAATGAAGGTCTTGTAAACATTCCTGCAAGGCAAACTTCACATTCAAAAGATCCATCACTCTTAAAGTTTAAACCTTTAACTTTTTCTTCACGAAGAGCCAGCTTTAGATCAGCTTCATTTACATGTCCTAACTTTTGATGCCAGCGATATATGTCGGAACACAGGTTTGATTTGTTTTCTTCTTTTGATTTTATATAATACAAACCATTGGATTTCATAGCTTTTACTATTGGGCATCCAGTTTGATCTGAGATTGTGGCTTCTTCTTTGTTGAAGGTAACAGAATAACCCTTTTCTGTGATTTTTACAACAGAAAGTAGATTTATAGATATATCCAAAACATATAGAGTATCTGGTAGATTAATAGTTCCACTTTTATTTGTGTTCAGTTTTGCCATTCCTTTTCCATTAATTGAAGTAAATTGATTTTTAGCTACTCGTTTCAATGAATCACGATCAGACAACACTGACAATTCCATGAATTTCCTTTAGTCATTACACATGTGTGAAGTGCTTCCTGAATCAAGGATCCATACTGAGCTGTCTAAAATTTTTTAATTGGCTGTCACTGAACACTGTTCTATCATGAAGGTGTGTTCAAGTTCCTTTTCTTTGACCAGCATTCAGATGTACTGTGATTTGTCCTCAAACAGATTTCACAGGAGACTTTTTGAGATTTCCTCTTGAAATGAAATGAAATGTGTAGTGTTTAATGCCCGCTTTTACTACATATGGCACCGCAGGCGATGACACTGATGATACATGAGATGAAGATGGAGCACCGGTGGAATGCGATGGCGGGGGAAACCGGAGATCCCGGAGAAAACCCGCCCCAGTGCCGTGTTGCCCACCAAAAATCTCACTTTGCGGTCGCCTGGGATCGAACCTGGGCCGCCTTGGTGAGAGCCAAGCGGTCTAACCACTGAGCAACGGCACGGCCTAGATTTCCTCTTGCAAACTGCTTTGAGAACGGTTGTTTCTTCTGATAGTTACCACTTTTCTGTTGATATTTTTATTACTTGCATAGAGTGCTTCTTCACTTGAAGAGTTGTCTTTTTGTCTAGCTTCATTTTCTCCCAAGATTTAAATTTTTAGATTTTCGACACTGGGTAGTTCATCTCTCGATTCAGTGACAATACGAAAATTTTCAAATGAGAATGGTAGAGAATACGGCATAATTATGACCAATAAGTCTTCATTTATCACGACATCCATTTCTTTTAGTTTGTCAACAATATCCAAGAATTTGTTAAGATGATCACATATACTATCTGTGCTGTGCATTTTCTGTACAATTAATTGTTTGAGAAGCGTAGCTTTCCAAGCAGGGCCTGAACTTTGAAAATTCTTCTTCAGCGTATCCATACATCTTTTGAGTTTAAGCAATGCTTTATTTGTTTTAATTCTGGAGGTGAAATCATAAGAATTAGTTCTGCCTTTGCATTTAAATCGTCCATTTCCCATTTTATTTTGTCTTCGGGTTTGGCGTCATTTGGCAGTTTTGTTTTTTCTCTAGTCACATAACCAAAAAGTCCAATGTGAGTAAGCACAGCTTGTGCTTGCATCTTCCACGTATCATAATTGTCTTTCTTTAGAGGTTCGATACGAGAAACACTGGTATTTGTAGCCATTTTTATAAACTTTTCTTTTGGACATACAATTTTGCAAAAGTAAAAATGATGGATACTTACGTAATCAGAAGAACAAAAGGTAAAACAAATTTTTCACTTCACAATATTATTTACTGCCTTCATTTACCATATTTCACACTTTATGCGCACTGGGAATGTTCTGGGTCCATAAACTGTTGTATTTTATTTAGTAATAGACACATTGTATACAATCACACATATAAAGGCCACAATAAATATGGTGAGGTGAAGCCAACCATTTTAAGCAGTGCAACTTGATAACAAAAAACAAAAGCCTGTCAATTGTTCACCATAAAAGAGGTTGCACAACATCAACAAAATCTGAGTCCTTGAGAGTGTATATCTTTACTTGCCAACAATTACGATACTAAATTTGGAGTTGATGTAGTAGACAAATTGTGTGCTAAGTACAATGTAGCCAGAATAACAAGTTGGTGGCCAATGGTATTATTTTATCATATGTTGAATATTGCAGTTATCAATTCTAGGATTATCTTTCATGGAAATCAAGGCAAATATTCAAGGAAATAGGAATATTTAAAAGTGCTGTCCTTAGTTTTACAGTCACCACAGCTACAAAGAAGAGCAATAGCATTAATCCTGCCCATGATTTGAAAGAGCTTCTAAAGAAAGATAATCCTGAACAACCTACAGCAGATGAATTGCCGCATGCACCAGAATCATTGAAAAGGGAACAGTAAAACTAAATATTCACGTGGAAAATGCGATGGTCCCCTCTGTTTGAGAAAACATGCCAAAATTATTTGCTATAACTGCTTAATAGTGTAAAATAGAGAAGAAATAGTTGAGTTGATGACTCTGAGTAACTGAAGATTTCCAATGACAAGATGTATTTTAAAAGAATATGTTATTCTCTTTATGTATAAACAATAGAAATTATAATGTACACTTTATTTGTATTATATTTTAGCTGATGTATTTGATATGACTATACTAATAAAATTCATGTATATGTAACCCAAGTAAAGCAAAAAATTGGGGAAAAAATGAAAACAAAAAGAAATACAGGCATATAATCACATAAATATAGTGCAGGCCCCCTAGGCCCCTCACGAACAACAGTGTTCTACCAAGGTGCATGCGAACAGAGTGTTAAGTATGGAAACTAGACTTCTATGCACACCAAACTAAATGGATCTGTTAGTCCAGATCTAATAGACATCTTTTTGAAACATTCTATTTCATAACTGAAGAACAAAAAGAATATGAATTATAGGATAAAAAACTTAATGCTTATATTTATTTTATTTAAACATTAGAAACAAACTTTATGTCTGAGTTACCACTAGTGAAAGAATTATAGGTCATTGAGAACCAGTTCTATTATTAATAAGAGACAGTGATGTGTTGAGTCTGTGTGTGAAACTGAATGGTGGCACAAGTGCACATATAAAGCAAAAAAGCTTTGACAAAAGCCAGAGAGATCAGATTTAAAAACATTACATGCAAAACAAAATCATCTTTCTACTAAGCAAGAGCTGAATTGAATACAATCTGCAGCAAGGCTATTTGATGCACTAAAACATTTGCGCAGGTTGCATTAAATAACAGGATAATATGTCAAGGGACAGTATTACTGTGCTGAAGTCTATTTAACTTTGAAACACAAGCAATGCCACAGAGAAAAAAATATATATACATATATATACAGGATGTTTCAGAAATACTTCTACAAACTTCAGATATGGGTTCCTCACACCAAAAAAGAGGAAAAAAGTTCATATGAATATATTTCCCATAATCTTGGTTTTCACTTTATTCCTGTCACAATGAAAGTGTGACTTAAATGGCCTTCGAGGTCCAACCTCAAAACTTAATGTCTCTATGCACTCATAGAAGGCTTTGACCTATTGTACTACATACAGTAGATGGCAAAGTGCTGCCATGGAGACCTGTCTACGTTTGTCATTTGTTATCAGTCTGTCTTCAATGTTTCAATCGTGTACATGTAGTGAGTTAACTGCATGTGTTTCGTTCCACTATGACTGAATATTCATTTCATGAACAGATAGACATAACTTTTATGTATGGTCGCGTGAATAGTAATGAATGCAAGACTTCACGGCTCTATCAGATGGAGTTTTCAGACCGAAGACAACCAAGTCATCCAACCTTTGTGGCTGTTTATCGTCGCCTTGCTCAGACAGGAACCTTTGCACCATGGACTATTGATCGAGAAAGACCAAGAGTTGTTCGTATGCTGGAATGCGAAGTACAGATATTAAAGTCTGTTGAAGACAATTGCCTGTGGCATCTGGTATATCACATGTGACAGCATGGAGGTTACTTCACGAGCAGCTCCTGTATCCATGTCATATTCAAAGTGTGCAGGGCCTTTCGCCTGCTGATTATCCACCTCGGGATAACTTTTGCCAATGGTTTGTAGCACTAACAGCCAATCCATTGTCTCGTCAGTTTTGTTTACAAATGAGGCAACATTTAGGAGAAATGGAATTACTAATTTCCACAACGTACACATATGGTCAGATCGTAATCCTCATGCTGTACTTCAGGCTAGACATCAGCAACAGTTTAGTCTGAATGTGTGGGCTGGCATTGTAGGTGACTCTCTGGTAGGTTGATACGTTTTACCAGCACGTCTTACTTGTGCTGTCTACAGGGACTTTATCCAGCACACTCTTTCCGACCTACTTCACAAAGATGTGCCCCTGCAAATAAGAAAAAAACATGTGGTTTATGCATGATGGGACTCCGGCACATTTTAGTCGCATTGTTTAAGATGCACTGACTGATATCTACCATGACCAATGGATAGGCAGAGGAGGACCAGTTCCATGGCCTGCACAATCTCCTGACCTCATTCCTGTGGACTTTTATCTCTAGGAGCATTTTAAATCATTGGTTTATGGAGCTGCCATTTCCGGATGTATAAATGCTTTATCGACGTGTCATGGAAGCCTGTGAAACCATTCACCACCATGCTGGAGTTTTTGAAAGGGTGCAACATTCCATGATTTGATAAATACAGGCATGCATAGAAGTGAGAGAAGGACATTTTGAGCATTTATTATGAGTTTTGTGTGTTATAAGTGTACCACTGTATTGAACACCTCCTAACAAGAAAACAAAGGATTATGGGACATATGTTCATATGAACTTTTTTCTTCTTTTGGTGTGAGGCCCCCATACCTGAAGTTCCTATATATATCAGCACCTATAATGTTAAAACCACCATGAAAATATGATAATTTACATTTTATATAAAATCTGTGTTTATAACTCTACCAATAACAAAAACTTACAGTAGGCGTTTTCATATTGTCTGTCTCTATGTCTCTAGGAAATAAAACATATGAGACATTACAGATATTCATTGAACTCAAGAAAGTTAGCCTCTTATTTCTTCTCGTCCTTCCTGTATAGACTAATTTCAAATTTTAATAAGGTGTACAGTATATACAATGTTTATAATCATTCAACAAAACTATAAACAAAAACAAAAACTATATTTAAAACAAAACTATAAGTACCAATTTGAGAATAGTTCATCAACAAATAGAAAATGAAAACACGTGCTAGCTCCTTCTTAAGCTTCCCATCATATTGCAATCAAATTGTACATAACATAAAATAATATTCTATAATTTAAAGAAGCAGAATTGAATTTGTAGACAAACTGTACAGTTTAAAATATGATTTTATACTTACAGGTTCGCCTTTCGTTCCATCCATGCCCCTATCTCCTTTTATTCCAGGTGGACCTTGAAGGCCAGGTATACCTGCTGGGCCTGGAGGGCCTGGTGGTCCTACTACCTAAAGTAGAAGAAGACAAGTTTTATAAAGTGTAATTATTCTATAATTTGCTGTTCTGAACCATGCTTTAAGAGAATATAGAAAAAGTTACCATGGTAAGTGAGTTTGCATCCTCGCAAATAGTCAAGCTTTAAAATACTCTCTTCCGACCACGTAAAATCAAAATTGGTATATAAACGTCTACATGTCCTGATAGCCTTGTCACCTTGCAACAAACTTGAAATGAAGTGGTTGTCTGGGCATCAGGACATCTACAGAAATTATAAAGCTTATTAGCTGACTAAACAAGTACTGAGATAGATACCCTTATATGAGTACTGAACCTATAGTAGGTATTAGTATATATACTTCAAAACCTTGGTAAAAGCATGAATTAGGGAAAAGACTCTCAGGTTGAAAACCTGTCCTGGATAAAGAAGAGCCAGGAAACTGGTCTTAGGTCCATGCACCATTTTTTCCTCATTTCTCTTGATATTGGATGGAAGAGGAATAAAGAAAGTAGTTGCATTAATTTCTGAACATGCTCACTTCAGAAGACATCTATATAAAGTAGGATTTACACACATGAAACCCTTTGCCGATCATGCAAAGAGAATGAAGAAACTGCCTCACATATCCTGTTTGTTTGACCTTGTTTTGGAAAAGAAGAAAAATTTAACCCCTCTATAACTAGGATGACTTAGGGAAGGATGCTGTTATTAGAACCAAAATACTGCAAATTATTCACGAAACAGATTTTGAGAAACAATGAAAGCATCTCTTCTAATGGTGTTGCACAGTAAATTTTTTATGCTAACATGCAAGGCATGAGCAAAACTCAAATAAACTCCCAATTATTTAATTCAATCTACAATGAATCATACCATTTTAAAATATAAGGCATTGTAGTGTAATAATCTCATAAAACTTACAAGAAAAGCTGGGAAAAATAAATAGATATGACTTCAATGGAAAAATTTGTATATTCTCTTTTTTGAGATGTAAAATTTGATACAGAATGCTGTGATATTGCTTCTACTATTTGCACTCTCAGCTGTAAGCACATGCATGCACACAGTGGAATTCCTATAGCTCTTCCTTCCAAAACAAAAATAATATGCTCAAAACAGTCCACAACCTTTGAGATTTCAATACAGAAAAGTAATATTTTATTTTGAATTACTTTTAATTATTCTTTCACATATTTCTCTAACTTTGTTAAAATTTTGCTCCACTATCTTGGGCATTTATTCTTCTTAATTCCTGATATATTTCTCCCTCCAAATTACTCCATTATTTCTTCCTCACCTGTTGACTCCAAAACTTACTTTGATCAAACTATAAAATTCTAATTCATTATCTAACTCTCCATGCTTTACAGATTGCTTAGTACCATATGTGTCTTCATTTTTCTCAGATCCATTACTCCTGTTCTGTACCAAAGCAAATCCTTCTTTAACCAATTTATCCTAGGGCTCAAAGTACTTTTCTACCCCATCCCGTTTTACTTCTCAAACATTTTGCAAATAACTTGTATCCCTGAAGCTAGAAATTACGAGGGCTGTTCGATAAAGAATGATCATAATTTTTTTACAGTCATAATTTTTTGCACTAAAATTCAATATTATTATATTCTGTTAGCTTAATGTGGAACAAACATGCCATAGTAGTTTCATTGTTGGTACTCCTGGTTCCCGCCTGTGAGAACCAGGCAAGTTCAGACATGTTCAGTATCGCCTACTGCTGCAATGGAGGTAACATGCAGTTAAAGTTGATGTTAGAGGAAGATCCGGAGTTTCTTTCAAACATAATCACTGCTGATTAAACTTGATTACATCATTTTTATCCTGAGAGCAAACAGCAAAGCTCAATGTGGAAATCTCCTTTATCACCAACCCCCAAAAAACCAAAAGTGGTTGCTTCTGCTGGGAAAGTTATGTTCATCTCATTCTTTGATATTCATAGAATGGTTTATCAGCATGTTGTACCTGCACACACATCAGTAACTGGACAATACTACAGGGACGTTTTGAAAACATTGCAAGTCCATATCAGGTGCAAAAGACCACATTTCCGTAAAGCAGGCTGGATGCTGCACCACGATAATGCACGACTGCATATTGCCAATGTTGTTGCTGAATATCTTGCAAAAATCAACATGAAGTGCTTCCCTCACCCTCCCTATAGTCCGGATTTAGCCTCATGTGACTTTTTGCTATTCTCTAACTTGAAGAAACGCCTTCGTGGGAGGCATTATCCATCATCAGAAGCAGTGGTGAAGGCCGCGGAGGCGATTTTGAAGGATCTCTCAAAAAATGGTTTCCAGCATGTCTTTGAAGACTGGCAGAAACGCTGGGACAAGTGCATCGCATTCAGGGGAGACAATTTTGAGAAGGACCATCAAAGTTATGAGGATGAGTAAAGGTATGTTGTCAAAAAAAAATTGTGATCATTCGTATTTCATATTTCTCAATACCTTCAGCTCTATACCTTATTTCCTTTTATAAGTCATTTTACGCTGATAAGGTTGAATAATTAAAACATTTTTGCTGTCTATTTTCTCCTAAATCTCTTCTATCTCAAGTAGCACTAACTCTTGTCATTTAAAACTATCTTGAGCACAGAAACATTTATTCTACAATTTAAGTGCTGCACAGTTCTTTCTATTATTTCAAATCTACTAATAGAATTGCTTTATTCTATGGTATGTTTACAGGGAACTCTAGTAGTTATAAAATTTGTTTGTAATGTGACCTGTCAACTGTATGTAGCTCTTGTCATTTGCCTACAACTTCTTTTTTTTTAAAATAGATTAGATTATATTAAATTAATTTGCATTCACTGAGCTCACTAGTAGCCATAAAGGCCTGTGAACAGTGAACATGTCAAAGAAGTGCACAGTTTAATAGCACACATACTTGAATATTAAACGTAAATGACATGTTACATACAGGCAATATGAAAAACAATGCAGGGATAATTATATATGTTTTCTGTTGTTGTTGTAATTTACGTCCTCCAATGTTAAGTCATGTTGGATGATGAATGGAATGGGTGAACTGATGCTCAAATGAACCCAGCGTCCATGAAGCTTAGAGTTAGCCGAAATTCTCTTTTAGGTTAAGGGAAACCCCGGAAGAAAAACCTTATTGAGATTCGAACTTGGGACCTCTTGAACGTGAGGCAGACATGCTACCATCCATGCTACCGAGGCGGGCATATATGATATAAAATTAAACAGTCCCCTGCAGTTAGAAGACTAGAAAATGTTTTTCTTTCTTTTTTTGTCTGCCTACACATTTCAGAGGATATAAATAAAAGGATATTATATTCATTTATTCATGAATTTTGAAAAGATTAAATAACAAAGGGCAAATACAAAGGAGTTACCAGAACTTTCACTATTTACTCCTCTATAGCAGCATAAAACACATCTTGTTTTTTTTTCCTATTCTTTTTTCCTTTCTTGTTTGTGGTTAGAATATGCATTGTAAAAGAGTCACCAAATTTAGCTCACAGACTTAGTGTAGTGAAGGTCAATCTGAAACAATGAACATTTGAAACATCTGATAATAACACTGGTTTTAAGGTCTGTATAATTTCAGCAGTCATCTTACAAGACATAATGAAACAATTCAATATGCATATGTATATGTTTATCAGAGAGAAAAATATTTTCTTGTAAATTTTGACTTCTGGTACTCAAGGGCATACTTTTGGATTCTTTGCCTGACTATCTGACCTCTCCTCCTCAGCATGTCACTGTAATGCCAGCAGCTTCATGTGTCATTAATGGGAAATTAACATCTTTGTTAATTCTGATTCATTCACAAACAGCCATTCATTGTAGACCATGATTCATAATCACCACTTCTCCATTATTTTATGAAAAATATCAGACACATCCTTCTTGTTTGTTCTCATATTAGTAGCATTGGTACTTTTGTTCATTATACTTTTGAAGAAATGCAGATCCTTTGAAAGTCACCTGACAATTAAAAATGCAAATATATGTAGTTCTAATAAAAGTGAATCAAGAAGATATTGACACATCGCTTCACTAACCCTGTTTTTCACAGGACATGTTTCAAGAGCTGCTGCTCCCATCATCAGCTGGTTCTCGACTAGTACAGGTTGTAGTGGTTTCCTCTTTCTCCGTATTGTCGATAGATGGCCTGACTTATTTGTCAAAGATGTCCGGTTGTGGGGTTTCAAAGTTCATAATTCTATGACGGTTTTTGTTAATGAAGACTTTTTCCCATATGGAAAGATATATGGGATGATTAACATGTATTATAAAGTTGTCTCCAAGTTAATGTCATGTCTGGTATTCAAAAAATGAAAAGCTACTGCTGATTTTTCTATTTCACCATTTTTAATGTTTCTTGTATGTTCTTTAGTACTGATGTCTATATTTCTTTTTGTTTTTCCTATATAAATTTTAGGGCAGGTTTCACATTTTATCTCGTATATTCTTGGTTTTTCTTTTATAGTAATTGAATTTCTTGGGGGGGGGGGGGGGGGGACCTTTTAACAAATTCTTGATATTGAATCTATTTTGAGGAGCAAGAACTATGCTGTGTGTTGAGAAGATTTTTTGGAATTTATTATGGGCTGATGGGTGGAAGGTAAATTTCTTAAAAAGTTTGTTCTCTTTTGCTCCTGTAGGTTTCAGGATGGTGGTTTCCTTCATTTTCTTGACCTAGTTGAGTTTGTTAATTTTTTTGTCCACAAAATTTGGGTTGAAACCGTCATGTGTAGGTATTCTTCTTGATAATCTACTCCGTTTAGTGGAAAGTTGATCATCTGAAAGGTTAAATTGTTGAAAATGGCATGTTGATGTTGTTTTGGGTTGAAACTGTTTTTCTTAATATGTGTCGGTTTTCTGTAAATACCAAAAATGAGTTTGTTGTCCATTTTTTTAATCTTGATGTCCAAAAAGGGGTGCACCCCATCTTTTTATGTTTCCAAAGTAAATTTTATAGCTGGATTTTGAATATTCAGAACTCCAAGAGCATCTTGTATGAGTTTCTTAGGTACTATTGCAAAAATGTCATCAACATAACAATACCAAACTTTAAAATAACTTGGAAAAATTTTTGTGATATGGGTTTCAAAAGAACTCATGAATAAATCTACTGAGCAGGGAGACAATAGGTTGCCCATAGCTAGGCCCGTTTTCTGTTTGTAGATCTGTCCATTAAAAGTGAAAAAGTTCTGATTGATACAAATTTTTGTAAGTTGTGAAAGTTCTTCTCAAAAAATGACTGGAATCAATACAAGTAACCTCCGAAGAAATAGAAGAACTTTGATGAGCTTTGTTGTTCTGGAAAAATTAATTAAATGCTCTAGAGGCTCAGCTAAAACATATTTGAAATTCTTTAATATGAATGGACTGACTTCATCCCACCCACTACTGTGCTTATTTGACAAGCAACTTATTTTTCTTATAATTTCAGTTTCAGATGTAGGGTTTATGAAAATGGTGTTCTTACTATCTTTAACTCTCCTTATATTCTCTGGAACACTATTGTTGGGTTTGGCACCTTCAACAAAGAATGAATTCATCTTTTCAGTTAGTGTGTTTGGGTAGTGTATTTATGCTCCAGAATTTCGCAGTTCTATCTGTGACACATATTAACTATATAAGTAACTACATGAGAGCAAGCAAAATCATGTAGCACAATAGGATGAGCATTACAGAGATTTTATAAATGGTACTCCAGAATATAACTAAAATATGCACCATTCAGAGGATTTTCTGCAGGAACTGAATGAATGACAAGGACACAGTCAAAATTATGAACCATGAACATGACTTATGGATCTTGTTCTTGTCGATTCTATTTTGGTCATGTGGAATCATTGTGCTGTCACTCATATGATTGTCTCTTACATCAAACCTGATTTCATCTAAAGTTATATGTTGAAGGAAGTGCTCATTTTAGATCACAGTATTCAAAGTACAATCTCTCTGTCTCCATTCTCTACCACACATTTTCTTCAAGATTGTGTGGAACCCATGGAGTACAGATGTTCCTCATCTTTAACTCATTAAGTATATGAAGAATCATCAATTTCCCTTTCTAGTTCAATATATGTCCAACTGCGGTGTTCTTCCAGCAGTGCTCTAATAGTATTCATATGCATAGCATTAATTGTTGATTGGGGTCTGCCAATTTCATGTTTTTGATAAATATCTCCCCTACCTGTAAGAAAAGCATGCACCCAACTAACCATGGTATGATATGGTTAAGCCTACTCTATATAAGACACCTATTAGACCCATCTTCACCTATATGACTCCGGTGTGGGGGTATGCCACAAAACATATTAAAATTACAAACATTTCAAAACAAGATTTTATGCATGATAGCGAAAGTACCCTACTCAGCACCTGCTGATATACAAGTACTACATGACGAATTAAAGATGCATATGGTAGAAGAATTAATTAAGAAATTAGCATACAACACCTCAAAAACTTAGGAAAACACCACAATCCATTAATAAAACCCTTAAGAAACTACACCACAGAAATCAATTTACACACACGACCCCTATCACTATTTGAAAGAACACTCACACAAAACAACACTGAAGATGTACAGTACTTCTTAGACAACCTCCTCAGAAATGACTGACACAGATTGTTAGGCTGAAACTCTCATCACTAAGCATTTTGTTCTACTGACCATTATTAGAACACTGCTTGCAACAGAACCTTTCAAGCCCTTGGCAACAATCAAGGTGGACTGGGAGAGTAAGGGCTTCCCACCAGTGTCCTAAATGCGCAGTGATGGCGGGCTACTGCATGTGAAGTAGGACACCCGAACGACTTAGCCAGTGTAAGGTACACAATGATGACCCACAGACATGCCAGAACAGAGGACAGCCAAACACATAGTTTACATTAACATAATATCATACTATTAACTAACAATTGAAAAACCTAGGAAACTAGGATATATCAACAAAGTAATACACATTACAAGCAAGTATTAAGTGATTAAATTTTAACACATGACTATCAGGACATCTTAGCCTAAGCTTAATATACAACGTATTTATAAGGCATGATTAACACTTGGTGGTGCCCAGGTTCCATGTTCACTACCAAGAAGCAATGTTGATGCGCTAGGATGCCTGCTTAATAGCTTCCACGTCTTAACTGGGGTGCTATGTAGGACACCACTAAATGCATGCAAATGCACTTACACAAAATAAGATGCATGCAACTAACATATGGATGGGCTTTTTAGTAAGTATATCTGGCACCTTCAGGGCATAGGGACTCTCACACTGTTGGCCATTGCACTTGGGCCCTACTTCACAGATGTCTCACAGATTGTGCCAACATCATCCATATCATGATTACCAACACACAAAAAATGAAATAAATCAAAAAATCTGATTTATCCCATAAAATAAATTGGTGACAAACTTTTATTTAAACAGTAATAAACCAAACACCATTAAAGGGTGCTTTGTGCACAGAAAAGTTTAGGGGTACTTGTCCCCCCAATGTTCCCCCAGAAAAACAGCACTGGTAATATTACATGTTCTGGTTTGCTTTGTTTCTGGATTGATTGCTCATATTAACTGAAGTCTTTTAGAATTAACTCATTTATTTATACTTCTGTTCTAGTAATTCTGCACTTTCTAAATTGATTGTGCTGATATATTCACTGAAGTCCTGTGGTTAGACCGCTTGGCTCTTACCAAGGCGGCCCGGGTTCGATCCCAGGCGAACGCAAAGTGAGATTTGTGGTGGACAACACACCACTGGGGCGGGTTTTCTCCGGGACCTCTGATTTCCCCCACCATCTCATTCCACCGGTGCTCCATCTTCATCTCATGTATCATCAGTGTCACCACCTGCAGTGCCGTATGTAGTAAAAGCGGGCGTTAAACACTACACATTTCATATACACTGAAGTCCTTTAGATATGGTCCCACAAGTGCTGGTTTATGTACTGGCTACTTCCCTCCTTTCTTGCTTATTTCCATCCTTAGTTTTTTTCATTTAGTTCTTCCATTTGTTGCAGTCATATAGAATGTGATCTGTCATTTGGTCTGCCCTGCTGCAGATGCATGTCGCATCATCGATTATGTGGAATCTATGGTAATAGGATTTCAGTCTTCCATATGTGTGTGTTATGTTACAGAATTTATTACAAAATAGAAATAATCATATACTGTTACAAAAATGCTTTTACTAATACAAATACTTCTGGACCATGGTCTTGCTGCCATAAGGGCAGTCCTTCAATGCATTTATATATCTGCTCTTTCTACTTTGTATTAATTTTTACTCCCACTTTTTCTTTCTATTTAACCAATTTTATCTTTCTCTGTTTACCTTCTGTTTCAAGTTATTGTTATGATCACTTCACTCAGCTGGTTATTCTTAATGTCACCTTTCTGGGACTTCTTACTTATTTGTCCCCTTTCCTTATCACAGCTATTAAACTTCATTTGACACTTAATAACCCCTCTTCCTTTACCATTTTCCTCATCTCACTTGATCTTGTTTTCTCATGACTCCTCTCCCTTTACAATTACTTCTTGTCCTCTTTCCTTAGCAATTTCATGCACTTTCTGCATGCTATATGCACTGAATATTTCCCACTTACATGGCTTACTTATGTTCTTTTTCATATCACTGACCAACTTTTCTAAATTCAGCCCCAACCTTGCGTACTGTGTTAGCATCACAGATTAAACTGTTAGCACGGTCTTCACCCACATAATTTTCTTATTTTCCTTGCATCTCTACCCTCCCGTCATTCCCTCTGGATGATGAAGCACTGCAATTAAATGATGCCATTTACTTTTTCTGCTCCAATTACTGCTGTATTGTAGCTATTCTTGCACTATGTTACCATGATGATTTCGTTTTCTGCTACGATTTACATTTCTGTCCCCCGCATTGTGTCATTTAGTTGTTCTACTTTCTTACTGTCAGATATTTTTTCCTCATTCTCTCATTAATTAATCTACAGCTTGAAGTTTCTTATGAATGCACTGTATCCTTGTTGCCTCACCTTAACTTTTTGTTCAATCCATCTTTCTTTGTTCCCTCTGTTGGTATGATAAATCCTTATTAATATTGTCACTTGAACGTCGGAACACCCTATAGAGCGGGCAAGCAGGAGACGGTCGGCGTTAGCCACGCCCCCCTCGTTTGTCTTATAGCGGTAACAAGGGGTGGCTGGGAAGAAAACATCACTGCGCCGTCTCTTTCTGTTCCACCTGTGTTCTCGAACTTACGAGATATTTCATCTAATCTAGAACCTTCCAGATCAGACAGCTGACCCTATATAAGCAACACGACAGGCAAGAGGAGTCAGTCAGTTCTTGGCGTAAGAATGCAGTGCTAGTGTACGACGAGAAGACTGTGTGAGGGCATCGGAGGATTGTACGTAATTACGAGTGCAAGTGAAATTGTAACGGACGAACTGGTGAATCGTAATTGTGTGCATTACGTAATTTTGTGTAATTGGCAAGAGTTTAACTGTAAGTCGGTGGAAATAAAGAACATTTTTGAGTGGTGCAATTGGACTTTTCATTTCACGAACCCACAAAGTCACAATATAAAAACACATTCCTCTTAGTATTTCGTTTGCTTTAATGTGTCTGTTGTTAATTCTGTACTAATGGATTTTGCCAAGATTTTTTTTCCATAAAATTCCCTAATTCTAAATGCATCCCACTCCCAAACTGCATATTCACTCTCAAACTCTTCCTTAATAATTCTTGTATATCCTAAAGTGCTCCAGGTCCTCTTTACTCTTCTAACCCCAGAAATCATTAGGTTATATCTTCTCATGCTGTCTTCCATACCTTATGCTTTCTTTTCATTTTTATCATCTTTGTTTTTATTTCCTCCAGATCTTTAATGTAGGTCTATATTCTCCTACTTCTTTCATTCTTGTTTAACTCTTAGAAAGGAACATCTGTTTTTACCCCTTTATGAGGAACATCCGTCTGAGAGATGGACACAGTTTTTATACTTATATAAGGATCATCCGTCTCTGAGATGATTATATTTGTTTTAAATGTTTTACACACTAACTTATTGCAATACATAAACATGTTTACACCAAGGAAAAAAAAAAACGCTCTTTACGTTACAAGGAACCTCCGTCCAAGAGACGGGTATTTTAACTTACCCTGTGAGGAATATGTCTGTCAGGTAATGTGTTCCGTAAACAATGGCTTCTTCCGGTCACAACAATCATTTGATACAATGGACTATATGCTCTCACTACAGGCAAAGCCTGAATGGAGACTCCCTGAAGAGATTCACACGCAAAATTCATAAATGTGCCATCTGGTAGCAAAACATGAAAGTATATCTGCCCGCAAGATGGATATTCCATTCTAAGGGTTAAGTTCCTTTATAATAAGTGAGCACAATGAATCTAGCAATTCAGGCATTATGATTTATTAAAATGCCAACTATTTCAAGTCATATTTACATCAATAACTGACTACACATAGTTTTTTAATATTTACATTCCTATTTAAGTTAATTGATGGAAATTAATCATTTCTTCATACTAGCCGTATAAAGCTAAGTTTTTAATTGATAGAGTCAACATGAAAAATTCAATGCCAGGGCCGGGACTTGAACCATGGATCTCCTGGTTTCCGTCCAGTCGCTCTAACCATTGAACTACCATGGCCAATGTGCTGTCCTGACATTAAATTCTCCATTTGACTTGCGTATTTCCCAGGTAAACCACTAGGGGTCCTCGCATCTGAGATACACCATTTGTGGTGACTTACTATCATAAGTACTTGAGTCCCAGGCTTCATCATTTAACTCTTATTATGCTGGTTAATTAGCCTATATATGGCTAGTATGAAGAAATGATTAATTTCCATCAGTTAAATAAAATAATAGTTAAATGATGAAGCCTGGGACTCAAGTACTTATGATAGTAAGTCGCCACAAATGGTGTATCTCGGATGCGAGGGTCCCTAGTGGTTTACCTGGGAAATATAAAAGTCAAATGGAGAATTTAATGTTAGGACAGCAAATTGGCCATGGTAGCTCAATGGGTTAGAGTTACTGGACGGAAACCAGGAGATCCATGGTTCAAATCCCGGCCCTGGCATTGAATTTTTCATGTTGACTCTATCTATTTACATTCCTATTCTTCTGATATCACTTCCATCTTTGAAGACTTCCTGCTCATCTTCATCATCATTAGGTACACCTTCATCAAAATTCCAGTCATTGTGCAAATATTTTCCCACACTGTGTAGCACTGCACAGCAAATTATTATTTGTGGAACTTTCTGCATTGAACTCGTGGGATTGGCTAGAATCAAAAAACACTTTAAGTTGCCCATTAATTTCTTCACTCTTTCTCAAATGAACAGCATTATAAGGCTGCTCTTGTTCCTCTTTTATATTTCAGAAAAGTGTTAATTACCACAGTGCAATACCATACCCTGAGTCTCCAAGCAAACATTAAGATCCATTGCACTGCATTTTTGCTTCCATGTTCTAGTACTATGAACACTGCTTGAACCATTATTAGTAATGGATTCATTGACATCATATGTTAATTTAATTTTTATGAATGTTTCACCTTTAGAATTCATGTAGTCATCCCATACTCTCTTGGCATTTTAATCTCTATATGGATGCAGTTCATTGCACCAACCACCATGGAATTTGAAACTTATTTGACATTTTTTTTCCCTTGTTCATTTCCTCTAAAATACTTATGAAAACTATCCATTCATTTACTTTCTGCAAACTTTCTTCAAAAATCTTCAATATCATTTTACAAAATAGTTTGATCAAACTCGGAGTCTTCAGTCACATCGTTTTGTCAGCTGGGATTGCTCAGGTAAGGAAGGATACTTAATTTTTTTATGGGTTTCATTGCTTCTCTGCATGTTACTTCATGGTGTGAAAGAAAACGGTCAGTTAAATAAGCACCACTTTCATCACTTACATTTTTATATCAATTATTGAAGAACTAGTTTTGAAAGCCAACACCTCCATCTTCAAACTCTTTCTGACTACAAGTAGTTTTTTCAATTAATTTTGATGTCACTGTTACTAAATTCCTCCAATCATGCATAACAGTTTCATCTTCAGATCTTAGTAGCAGTTAAGTCTTCTGGAACTTTGATCTTCCCTTTCTTGAGAGTGCTTTGTCCTCTAAACATGTACTTGGCAATAGATCCAGTAAGTATACACATGTATGAGTGACAAGGCTACCTATGACCAACTTAACAAATGGGCAAGTATTTACTTGAGTTGCAGATATTTTCATGTGTTTTATTCAATGCAATTTTAGAGAATACTTGCTAGTTTCACCTTCTTACTAGCTAACCAAGTGTTTACTTCTTTTATTCACTTGAACATAAGAACTTATTTGTAAAAGTGCAAACAAAATACAGAACTGCTTTTTATTCATTCAAAATAATAGGTTTTCCTTATAAAATATGAGTTCATACCATACTATGAAAATAATAAGTTAGCATTAAGTTTGTTAAAATAATATTTAGCATACCTATACATTTTGACTTTTGTTTCAAAATGTGTCATACAGATGAAAAATCAGTTTCCTTCAAAATACCTGTCACATGGCTGTCATTGTTTAAAACCATAATTAATGTAATTAAGATAGCTTGGGATACTAGAAAGTATTAAAAGAAAACTTTCATTATTTCAATTACTTCTTATAACAGGTGTCTCAAATGATTCTCCATGGTTAGGTGAATTTGCCAGCATGCTCAAGCACCACAGTTAAATTGGCAATGGAACCCACTAATAGTTACTGGAAATAAAGATGAATTGAAATAAAATTGAGATAACTTACTCACCTATGTAATATCTTGCAATTATCTTGGACTTTATATACAGTGTTACCCTGTAGCCTCAGACTCCTCAATATTTCAAAGTCTTAGAGACAAAAATGAAATAAAATGAAGGAGACTGGGGTAGAGCAAAATATGTAGATGTGTGTAATAATTTAGGGAGAGAAGGATGGGCATGGACTGGATTGAGTGTATATAAAATAAGGGAAGACAGGAAAGAAATGATCCTAGATAAATGTTCTTTCTGTGGACGAGAAGATAAGGAATTACATTACATGTGTGTTAGGAGGAATTTAGTAACAGTGACGTCAAAATTAATCGTAAAAACTATTTGCAGTTGGTTTATTGACACTAGTCACTTACTTTTTTATATTATCGAGGGACTTGTTTCAAAGGCCATTGCCTCCATTTTCAACCTCTCTCCAACTAGCATCTGTTGTCGTCTGCTCTCCTCTCTCTGGTGGTGGAACTATGAACTTCTTTGTCAAATTATCTGCTGGTGGGATTTCGAAGTTCATTACGTGGTTCTTATTTTTCCATATGAATATGTTCTCTTATGTTGTCAGTTTATCACTCCTTTTAATAATTTTGGATTTGGATCAATGTCATGGTTTTCGTAACAAAAACGAAATGCTACTGCTAAGGAAATACTAAGGAAATAATCAGGAGAAGCAAGGTCTGGGAAGCAAGGCACCCATAGTCGTTTACTGATTATCCATTCCCTAAAGATTTCATTTAATAGGTATATTATATCGGATTTTCACATTGCAACTTTGAAAAAAATATCTTTTAATTTTATCTTCATCCAGATACGTGATAAGTGGTTAAGTAAGGTTTGATTAGCAGACTTCTGAAGTGATAATCATGTAAAAAAATGGTTTTATGATTTGCTCTTTGAAAATGGCAAACTCTGATTTTTTGTGTATGCAGTGGCTCTTCTTCCACTGAAAAGGAGTTGGATGATGACCAAATGTGCAAATTTTTACTTAATTTTAATTAATAAATCCAAAAAGACTAAGCAAAGATTCATAACTGAAAATGTTTCAGTTCAAAACTTCAAGCCTTTTTCAACTGATAAATGACTGGAACCACTGAAAATACTGTGTTCTCTTTGCTTAATCTAACATAACAACATAAATTTATAGGGTTGCAATTTCAATTCCTTGCTATGTGCTCACTGCACATTTGTTTCATGTGCTGATTTTCACATTGATTTAGTATGGTTACATAAAATTATATCTGAAACTTTTTCCAGTTCAGCCTCTTAAAAGTTTTGGGGCTATTGCATTTTGGAACATCATGTACACATCCAGTTTCACAGAATTTAGTCATTAAATCTCACAGCATTGCAATGAGAACATACTGAAAGTAGAAAAAATTCATGAAACTTCTGTTTTACACTTTCAGAAAACTTTCACCGTCTAGGTACACATACTCAACTAATACTGTTTTATCTTCAATGGTTAACATATTCACTTAATGTTGAAGTTTTGTTGAGTCACACTTGTTTAAACTTACCTTCACTTAACACTATACTGCTGAGGAAGAGGGTGAATGTCCTGGAAAACGTTCCAGCATTTTTTAAAAATAATAAGTGAAGGTGAGTGTAAACAAGTGTGACTCAACAAAACTTCAACATGAAGAAAACTTCACTGTTAATAATGCTTCTATTTGTAATATTTAATATTCACTTAAGTTTACAAGTACAAACACAGAGTATTAGTTTCACTTTGCAAGACCACACTTCTTACTATATCATTCAAGCAGTAGGAGGAAGACTTGCTTAAAGTTCAGTGTCCCTTCTCATTACTTCTGCAACCAATTAACCACACCCACATATATTTGAGTTCATTATGAAGACTCATTTGAGACACCCGTTACATGGAAGATGTGTACACTGATGTAATTATTAGATTCTAGGCAGCTAGATTTAGTGTCTAAATTATATTATTGGTTTATGTATGCTGTTTCTTTACAAAACAAAACCTGACACAGAAAATTTAAGTTAAAAATATCAGTCATTTCAGGAAGTGATAAAAAAATGTGAATGGCAAATAAATAAGTCTAAGAAGAACAGAAATAGTGTTAAGAATATGTTGAAACAAACAAAGATTGTTAAAGAAATGAAGTGAGACTAGGTGATGTGGTTGTTTTGAGAAAGTTGGAAGGAATGAAATAAACAAAATATGTACTTTGTAAAACAGGGTACTATGAACTAAAATATAGTTATATGAATACACTGATACAAGATGTGAAAAAATCATATGCGAAAGACAGCTCTTCTTGCAGACTGTACACAGTACAGTATCCCCTATATTGTAACATACAAATGCATCAACTAAAAATTATTTTGTGCTGTTTCTATCTGAAACATCGATGAATTAAGTGAAAAGAGTTAGATTAGAAAAACTGGGATCATGAACAGAAATTTTTTGGCTATCAGTTAAATACACATTAATAATACAGATTTTATTTGCAGAAGCAGCCACATGTTTCTGATAGTCTCACTTATAATAGAATTAATTTCACTGGAAAGTTCATTAACTTTTTTTATTTCATGACAGTGCAGTGGTGTGGGGCTATGTGGTATGTGTGTGCGCGCGTGTGTGGTATGTGTTTATGTGTCTATAATATTTTTAGATTCTTACAATTTGCTTACACATTTCTTTGAGTTGCTATTTTATCTCTTAATCCCCCATACATTTTAACTCTGTAGTTACCTATATATGGTGGATCTTAACTTAAACATCATCCTTTGTATTTATTTTTCTACATCATTTTTCTCTTGCTTTTTCCCACATATTTACCTAAGAAATTTATATCTTCTTTCTTTAATTTCATTTTCTTAATTTTAATAACATCTATTTTTTACTCTCCCACCTTTTAGGTATATGCTGCTCCTTCCACAACCTTGTTTCTTCATATGCTAATATTGCATTGGTGCATATACCACTTTATACAATACAGAGGAAAAGTTTGTATAACTTTGAACACATTTATTGGAAAACAGCTTTCTACAATCTCGTATCTAAGGCCTTGTGTCAGTGTCGAATAAAAGTGTAAGTTAATTAGAAATAAATGTGTACATCTAAGGAAATCTAAATATAATTATCTCTATTTGGAATTGAAGTATGCATTAAAATTTGACATATTGAAAATGTGTGACAAATTTGCTGATGTTCCAGGCATTAAAAGATGCAATTAAGTGAATGTAGCTGCATTTGACTAAATGGAAAGTATTTTCTTTCAGAGTTATGAACTACAGTGTTTCTCAAACTCTTCTGCCTCAAAGACCCCCTTATCATCTAACAACTTGTTCGTGGACCCCATAGTTTGGCAACTCAATTTATATGAATGAGTCGACTTTTGGTTGAATTTTATAATTGGAATTTAAATAATTACTGTATGTATAATTTAAGATATTTTCTTGTAAATTTAGTTTAAAATTTAATTAATAATAAATTTAAAAATTGAAACTAAACTAAATAAAATAAACTTGTGTACAAAATGTATTTTAAATAAAAAATGTATATACTTTTAAATTGTACTTATTAAAATTAATTCTTTTTTTTTTTTTCACTTTGAAGCAAATTTTATACAAGTTTGACTAACTAGATTTTTATTTAACTTTAGCTTTACATCAATAAAAATTTGAAATATCACACTCTTTGGATTACCCAAGGATTTAATAACATTAGGCACATGTTATAAAAATGAATTTATTTTCCATGTAAAGAAACCATTTTTATACAAATAAAAAAGTTATTCATAATGTTCTGAATCCATTAATTGACCATTTCAACAAAGTTAGTATTGGATTACTAAAAAAATCAGTTTATGTGGGAAAAGTTTGGAACTTTGTTCATTGGAATATATTAATGTGAACAATGCAGCTGCTTTTTTTTTTATTTTTTTTATTATTATTATTGAATAAGTTCAGTTATGTTGGGCTTAATGTTGGTGATTTTTACTCTTAAGTCAGTATCTACATTGGCTAGTCTGTTTATCTTCAATGGCTTGATGTTGCACAACATTAAAAATGTTTGCTCGCACAGATATGTGGTAGGGAAGGGCACAATATACTTAAGTGCTTTGATAGTAAGTTCATTAAATTCACTCTGCACCAGAAACCAAAATTTTGCAAGTTCCGTTTCCTGGTTTACAACCTTCGATCCTTTGCTGTTAATTAACTCTATTAGTTGGTCCTGTTCTTTTTCTGAAAGGCTATCAATGCTGCCTATGTCTTTTTTCTGGAAACGATGCTTTATCTACTCATTCTGATCATCTGCTGGTGCTCGAAAGTACTTCCTCAAAGCTTTTGATAGGCCATTCAAGTGTTTTACTATGACTTCAATATTTTTAGGCAAATTTTCTTCTGATGAAGTCAGAAATTGATCCAAAATAGGAAAGGAGCCTAAGGATTTCTTTTCTACACGACCTTTCCACTCTTGAAGTTCTCTTATCATTGCTTCAATTTTCTCATGAACTGTGAAAACATCTGGTTTTGGTCCTTGCAATTTTTGTTTAGTTCATTTAATGTGAGAAGATACTAACTAGATATGCCATTTTGCACAACCATTCAAAGTCACACAGTTGTTCACCGAGGGGAAACTTTTCGTGCTTGCTGTCTTCAAAAAATAGCCTCACTTCATCACGCAATCAAAAAATCGCGAAAAAATATTTCCATAAGAGAGCTGGCGAACGTCTGTGGGCAAGAACAGTTGTTTATGTTCGCTTCCCATCTCTTCGCATTGTTTCTTGAATATCCATGAGTTAAGAGGACCGGCTTTAATGCAGTTCATCAGTTTAACCAACTCTTCTAATGTTTCCTTCAAATCTGGCATTTTTGTTAACAGCCAATGCATCTCTATATATCGAGCAATGAGTCTACTTAATTTCAGGATTGACAGCTTTAAATCGAGCTTTCAATCCAGTGCTGTGACCAGACATCATTTCGTCTCTGTTGGTGCTTACCCCTGCACAAACCTTCCACCTTGCCTGAAATAAATCCATCAAGTATCTTAAAGACATCCTCAGCAGTGTTATGCAAGAAATTCCCTACAAAACAATAGGTCTTCAACAAGCTCTTTCTCATGTTCCTACTTCATAGGAAGCTAGTGTAGCTTTTTCACTACTGGTTCCAGTAGACATTTTTTTTCTACTCTAGATTTACTCATTTTCATTTCTTTACTTTTTATTTTAAAATAATCAAGTGTCTTGCCAATGCAATTCGGATGTTTTGTCTCTAAATGTCTTCGCAGCTTACCAGGCTTCATTGCAGCATAGGACAGTACATCATAACACAAAACACATTGAGGTTTTGGTTCATTTTCAGTTCCAGCTCGAAAAAACTGAAGCTTAAATGTTCTTCGTTGTATTTTCGCCGTTTTACTTTTCACAGAATGGCAGAACAGCAACTAGTTAAACTAGTAGGTTCACTACTACAACTTGCCTCTTGATCACCAGTTATTGTAGGCTTATGTTTAATTGATCCAGTCTGTAACCAAAGATTAACGTTGAACTACGCAAATAAATTCTCACGACTCACAATTACAAACTGTCAGGGCAATGAAACATTATCATCACTGGCTTCAAATCAGCGAGAACGACTGGTTTGTTTGTGTGCATACATGTAGCCGGTACCAGTGAAAGTGTTGAATCAGACCTGCGCGCAAAGGCTTGGCTGGCTTCACCCGCACTGCAGCTAACCGCTCACGTTCGTATGGTTACGTTGCTGCTATTATGATGCTGCACTATACGCTCCCAACTGTTATGTTGATTGCATGTCTCAGCTGCGTTACATCGTTAGGACATAGCTGCATAAAAAATGTTAAGTAAAACGTATGTAGTTCGGCACCGAGCAGATAAGTGACTCAGTAAATACAATTCTACGTTTTCTATAGCTTTACTTCAACATTATAACTTAAGGGACACCCTTGCGGACCCCCGGGAGTCCGCGGACCACACTTTGAGAAACACTGACCTAATGCATACATGAAAGCAGGTGGATTATGTGGCAATTGTGTTTGGTAACATTTTGCCAAGAATTGAACTAACATTGCCTCCAACATTTCTCATATGATTTTGTATCTTGCAACCCTCCAAGCTGTGACTAGACTCCTTTATTATAGGAGAACACAATCTATTGCAATTCACCAATAACCAAAAGTATCATACTTTTCCCATTATAGGCTCTCTAGTTACTTTAAGTGACATTCTGCTTTTTCAACTGACATCAATACCCTAAAATATATGTATGGTAGAGATATGCCCACAGATAGTGTTTAGTACAACTGTTACACTGGCAGTACATGCATTACCTTGTAGGATATCAAATATTGAATTTACAAACATCATACTTGGTTGAGTAGAAGCAATATTGTGCTCCACATGTACATTTATTTGGAATTTTGTTAGTACTTATGTAAGTGTTTCATAGCTTTCAGTTGTTAATATTACAAAACTGTTTTTATAAATACAAAAAAAAAGTGATATTTAATGCAGGGAGTTGTTTTGGGATTTTAATTACTGATTGAACTTGAAACTAGCAATTACCATTGTAAAGTTCAGAGTACTTCAGTTCAGTGTAAAGAATGCCACTTTGAATTCCTTCTGGTGACTGCCATTAAACTTTTTCTTATATCTGGTAGATAATATTATGGATATCAAATGATGTAGGCTTTGGGAATACTTCACACACTCTCTTATCAAAAACAGTCCCTCAAAATGAGAGCTGTGAGCTACCCAGCAATATGAGCAATACAAATCATGTAATTAATACACATAAGTAACCTTAATTAAAAAACTATTTGTAGTCTTTTTTTTTGACACTTCGTCACTTACATTTTTATATTATTGAATTATTGAGGGACTAGTTTCTGAAGCCATCGCCTCCATTTTCAACCTCTTTCCAGCTCAATAATACAAAACTCTAAGAGGGTAAAAAAAAGACAACAAATAGTTTTGTTTTCTCAATTAATTTTGACGTCACTGTTACTAAATTAGTCCAATCACCGGCCATATTCAACATAGTTATCAGACATATTTAGATGATGGGTTTTTACTCAAATACTCAACTTTTTTGAAGTTCCACTGTTCCTCCCCCCCCCCTCCCCAAACACACCTGTAGACATACTAAAAAGGATGTAAAATACAAAAAAAGTTTATGAAACATGAATGTAAACACTAAAAATCCTACAACAGGATGAATGTACCTCATATCACTCTACCTTTCAGTCACTGAAGTTCATAGAAAGTTTATTACAAAAATCAAGGGTTCCTGCAAATGCCTAATTTAACATAAAGAGCTTCTGACCATACATTTCTTGTTACAGGCACACAACATAGACCACTTCATGTCTCAAAACTGCTAGTGGAATTTGATGCTTAATTTGAAAATGTTACCTGTTTGCTAATGAAACTCTGATTTAGGTATATTATTTTAGTCATTATATGAAAACTTGGTTGCTGCATGTAAAAGACAAAAATAGTAAAATATATGTAGATGCACTATGTAAATGCCTTGCCCTTTACTAACAAGTATGAGACCTTTTAAATAGCAGATGGAGCAAGGATCCATAAATCAATATTTTCATTCAGTTTTGTTTTTTATGCTATTCTAAAGAGAAGTTTCAAAATATCAACTTCAATAGAAGCGGTACAATTACCCGCATAATATACACTGATTATTAATAATAATCAATATAAGTGCACAATAAATATTAAATGAAATTTAAAGCATTTCTGGCTGTGTGATATGAGCTACAACTCTTGGATTTCTGGCTAAGTAAATTGGTTTATGCATAATTGGAGGAATTTAGTAACAGTGACATCAACATTAATTGAAAAAAACTATTTTTAGTCGGTTTTTAACACTTTGTCACTTACATCTTTATATTACTGAGGGACTAGTTTCATCTGACAATAGTTGGACTGAGGTTGAAAATGGAAGCAACAGCTTACAAAACTAGTCCCTCAATAATATAAAAATGTAAGTGACAAAGTGTTAAAAACAAACTACAAATAGTTTTCTCACATTATCTCTATTTCTCATAAGACATTCATCTGGCTGAGAAAATAAGAGCGCTTATTTACAGGAAAGCTTGTTTTGAGAGCCAAGAGAGTAAGTGTATAAAAGGAATACGCTAAGATTCCCTGGATAAGAAGGGTAGATTAACAAGAAATATGGAAGTGCATAGGGCACTCTCAGAGCATAGCCTTGAAAAATTTCAGGTCTATAGTTGCTGACTCCAAACAGTGCAAAGGATGTAGTAACCTATTTTACATAAGATGGAAGAGCAGTATGTGTTATAAAAACCTTCCAAACATAAATAATCTTAAAATAAAAGAATAAACATAGCCTTATGGAGAGGCCATTACTAATACCAGTCAGCCGCTTCTGAGAATGGGAGCAAGAGCTCTTGAAACCAGTTAAGCCAAAATTAAATGTAATAGTGAAAGCATTACAATAATGTGGTTCAATTTAACCATAAATTAAATTCCATCAATATTACAAGCTTATTGGAACATTATTCAAACACAGCTTTATTTCTTTTTTTGTATAATATTTTGTAGGTTCAGCCACACAATTTAATATGAGCTTAATATTGAATTCAGCCAATGAAAACCAATGTAGAGATACTTCTAATTTAAATTAGAAAATTGTAATTTTGTTATTATTAAATTTTCGCTTCACTGTGGTGTTCCAATACAGTTAAATCTCGATGTAATTTTGTTGTTTATCATATCAAACATTGAATGCAAGTATATTTATGTAACATCAGTGTACTTACAAATTCTCCTCCACTGCCCTCAAATGTGCCATCACCCTGAAAAAAAGATAATATGTTAGTATGTAATATGGCTTATTATAGCTTTTGTAGTTTTTGTAAAATAAAATTTTAATAAAACCTTTTTAAACCACTTCTCGAACTGTAAAAACACTTAAGCTCCACTTAAATTTAAAAATTAGGTTATGTTTCAAGGACCCCGTGTCCCCATCGTCAGCTGATATTCAACTAGTTCTTCAGGTGACCTCCTCCCTCTCCTGGCGCTGTTCAATGAGTTGAATGATGTCATTTACTATCAGTATTTCAAAGTTCATGGCTCTCTTTTTATTCTTCAAAATGTGTATATTTTCCCAAACTGTTAATTCCCAATAATTTTTTGCTGGTACCAAAAGTTTTATGTCTTTGAAAATATTATGATTTTTTGACCAGAAATGATGGGCTATGGCTGATTTATCTGTCTCTTTGTATTTTATGCATCTCATGTGCTCTTTCATCCTTGTTTCTAGATTTCTTTTTGTTTTTCCAATATATATTTCGTGGCAATTCTCACATCTTGTAAGATGAACATCAGGTGACGATGGGGACGCAGGGTCCTTGAAACATGTCCTAATTTATAAATGTAAGTGGAGCTTAAGTGTTTTTACAGTTTGAGAAATGGTTTAAAAAGGTTTTATTGATGAAGTTCCACTGTTTATAAATATTTCTATTTATAGTTTTACCATTTTACTATTCTTATTTTTGACATTCTGCTCATTCTGTGAGGATTTCTTTTTTCCTGGTCTTTCGCTTCAGTGAAAGGCATAAAACTAACTAACTTCCTCAATTCAGTTGCTGTAAGCATACTTACATCCCTTTTCAAATAACCTATAATTTTGCACACAAATCTCATGCTTATGATATACAATAGTTAAATTCATTTTATTTTCATTATGTATACATCATGGTCCCGCAGTAAATTATTGGTATATATTGTAAAGGATGATAATAAAAATTATCCACACAGACATCTTAAACTGCAGTTTAAATTTGTGTATATATCCTTATATCCTTGTCTTGAAGGGTCTTATATCGGTTTGTCTTGGCTTGCAATACTTAAACTAAATTCTAAGCAGTAACAGAAACCAAGGTAAAGTGATCTAAAATCCCAAAAATTATGGTAAAACTAAAATATTGTAACTTTGTGGGTTCGTAGAATTAAAAGTCCAATTTGCCGAAATTCTAAATGTTCTTTATTTCCGTAGAAATATGCCGTTCACTTCTCACGTGACAACATTACATCACATATACAACACAATCTTCCAAGGTCGATGACAATAACAAACAGCGTTCTGATTACATCAGCTCTCGTTACAACAACACTCTACAGCTGTTCTCTGCTTACCTCCTTCGCAATTGTTTTACAACTGTCTGCTGGCGTGTCACAATCTGTTATATATCTCATTCATAAATTCAAGATATTTCTAAAACAAACCAGAAACTGAATAATCTCCATCAGTCAGGAAGTCACTAGAAATGTCCATTAACCTCACTTATTTGTATCGGTAAGTCTTGTCTCAGTGATACACTATCCAACTGTTATCTTTATCAGTTCCTTTGTGTAAACAAGCCGCAATTACGTTCCACGCGAACCTTTTATGTGCGTTGCCACGACACTGCTCCCTCCTCAAGACTGGTCGTCCCGAATAGCAACATCGTAGCGGGCCAGACGATCCAGAAGCACCACTAACATCTTCCCTCGGTGTACCTCTGGATGCGGTAGACTACGTCGTTAATCCTCTTCACCACCCGGTACGGTCCTTGCCACGGCTGTTAAAGCTTCGGGCAACATCGTAGCGGGCCAGACGATCCAGAAGCACCACTAACATCTTCCCTCGGTGTACCTCTGGATGCGGTAGACTACGTCGTTAATCCTCTTCACCACCCGGTACGGTCCTTGCCACGGCTGTTAAAGCTTCGGGCAGCGTCCCTTGGTCCCAGTAGGGCGATATACCAGACCAGGCCACCTTGCTGGAACCCTTGGCTATTGGCTTGCCTGTCGTATAGGGTCCTCAAGCGGTCGCTTGCCTTCTGGATGTTCTGACGAGCCATCTCATGCATGTAGTGGAGATGGTCCACCAGGTTCTCCACATACTTGGTTGCTGGCTGTTTTGCGTCCGGGGGGCTTCCAAAAGCCAGATTACAGGGGAGGCGTAGCCCGCGGCCGAACATTAAGCTGGATGGCGTCATCCCAGTGGTGTCGTGTGTTGACGTGCGGTAGGCCAGCAAGAATAGTGGCACCTTGACGTCCAAGTCTCGCTGATGGCTGGCCACGACCTTCCTCAGGTGTTCTTTTAAGGTCTTGATGTACCTTACAACCATGCCATCTGACTGGGGATGAAGAGGTGTTGTGCGGGTTTTGTTCACCCCGAAGTCTTTCCAGTGTTTCCTTCATCAGGTTGGACTCAAAATTGGTGCCCTCTTCGCTGTGGAGCTCTAACGGCACCCAAAATCGGCAGAACGCTTGCTCCACGAGGCAGTCTGTGATTGTCTTTGCCTCCTGGTTCGGGATTGCATACACCTCCGGCCACCTGGTGAAGTAGTCCACGACCACCATCAGGTACTTGCTGCCTCTATCGGCCACTGGGAATGGTCCAGCTATATCGACGGCAATCCTTTCGAATGGCGCTCCGACGTTGTACTGCTGCATGTGACTCGCCACGCACGCGTGACATTGACGGCACCATCTCTCAGCATCTGCTCGGAGCCTCAGCCAGTAGTAGCGCTGCCGAATTTTGTCGATCGTCCGGTTTGCTCCCAGGTGTCCTCCTGAAGTACCAGTGTGCACTTCCTTCAAGACTTCCGGGACCTTACTTCGGAGAAGTACCAACTGTTCTCTCTGCGTCTTCCCATCGGGCGATTCCCATACCCGTAACAGCACGCCCTCTCTTGTCTTCAGTGAATCCCATTGGGCTCAGTAAGACTTGTAGGTGGCGCTCCTCGGTGCGATGTCCCCCCAGGTTGTTTTTGTCCCTGCCTTCACTTTCCTCAAGAGTGGCCCCAAGTCGGCGTCCGCCAGCTACTCCCTCCTCAGGCCTGCGCTATCCCAGCCATCCGCAGGCACTGCCGTGACCACTCTGACACCTGCGGCAGGCTCCTTATCTTCCACTCTTGTGCATTGGCCGCACTCCTCTGGGCAGGGTCTTCGGGACATGGCGTCTGGGTTACCATGGCTCTTCCCTCTACGATATTCAGAGGTGAAGTCGTACTCCTGCAGCCTCTGTACCCAACGGGCTGTCTGGCCTTCCAGGTTCTTAAAACTAAGTAGCCAGGTTAGGGCGGAGTGGTCAGTTCTCAGGTGGAATGGCTGACCATACAGGTATTTGTGGAAGTGTTCCAAGGTCTTTACTACCGCCAGTGACTATCGTCGGGTGACGCAGTAGTTCTTCTCTGCCTTGGATAGCGTCTTGCTGTAATAGGCTATCACCCGCTCGGGGTCGTAAGGAGGTAAGGAGAAACAGTCCTTCCGGGTGACAGCGTTCAGCTTCCTTTAGTCCACGCAGAAGCGTGGCTCGCCGTTCTTCTTTGTCACCAGAACTACAGGGGAACACCAAGGGCTGTCAGACTATTCAATCACTCCCCTGGATTTCATGTCCTCTAGCATGTCTCGTACCGCCGCTTGTTTCGCCAGCGGAACGCGTTTAGATGGTTGCCGAATAGGCCGGGCGTCTCCGGTGTGGATTCGGTGAAGCATTTTGTCCTTGCAGCCATTGTCACTGTTACCTTGGCTGAAGACGCGCTGGTATCGTCTCAGCAGTTGTCGAACTTTCTTCAGCTGTTCTGCGGTCAGGTGGTCGGCCCTTTCCAGTAAGCCTTTCAGCAGGGGCCCCAGGTGTTTCGTCGGCACCGGTTCCTATGTCTTGTCGAGTGCGGTTACGGGCTCCCACGTCCCCAGCTCCGTTTCGGCCTGGACGTCGTGATCGGGGTCTGCTAGGTTGAGCAGCCTCACTGGCACCACCTCTCGGCATGGCAACAAAGTCCTGGCTACACAGAGTCCGTGCAAAGGCGTGTTCTGGTCCAGCATCATGTTCTTGGTTCGCTGGCCTTCCAGTCGCGCCGTCGCCACCACCTCGCTTCTCGCGGGGACAACCACGTCTTCCTTCAAGATGACCCTGCAGATTCCAAGGTGCTCTTCGGGTTGCAGGAGTATCACCTCTTCTCCATTGAGCCGCAGGACCTTCCTGCCGACGTCGACCGTCGCCTCGTGGCTCCTGAGGGCATCCAATCCTAGTATCACCTGCTCAGCCACTTTTGCGACGAACACCCACAGACGCACGGCACTCCTTCCCAAGGTCAACTTCAGCAGGGCCTCCTTCTGCACAGGCAAGGTGTCGCCCTATGCCGTCACAGGCTGGTATGGTCGGCTCGGCTTCCTCGTCGGCAAACCCTTGGTGACATCAGGTCTGATTATGGTAACGGCTGCCCTGGTGTCTACGAGCACTAGGCACGGCTCCCCTCTCACCCAACCGTCCGCGATGAGGCTGCCATCCATACGCCGGCTGACGGCGCGCAGAGTCACTCGAGGGGATGGTGGTGACGGTGCCGACGTGCCCCTCTCCACGACGGGCCTTACTCGTTTTCCGGCTGCTCTTTCTGATGTGGGCAGTCTCTCTCCAGGTGTCCCGGCTGTCCACACCCCCAACATAGGCCACTAGGTCTCCGCCGGTAGGTCTCCGTCGATTGGTCTTCGGTCTGCATTATAGCGGATACTTCTTGTTCTGGAAGTCGGGGTAACTGTCACCTTGACCTCCTCCATCCTCAATGCTGCCATTAGCGCCTCGCGGATGGTTTTGTAATCGCCGAGCATTAGGTGCTGACGAATCTCCGTGTCTCATACCCCGTCGACAAAAGTGTAGGCAGCCTCTTGGGATACGAACTCAGGTGAGAGGTCGACTAGGGCTTTGCTGGCCAGCTGCTTAATTGCCAGGGCGAACTCCTGCAGCGTCTCCCCTGGCTGCTGTGACCTTGACTTCATCTAGCTGAGGTACGCTGCGGCTTAGCGGTGGTTTCCAAAACGATTCTCCAGGGCCTCCCAGATGCCCTTGGGCGCCACCGCTGTCTGGACCGCGTTCATAACTTCCGCGGCCCGTCCCTGGAGGCCACCTATTAACTGTGTGGCCTCTTTCTCTGGTGACCATTTTTTTTGTGCTTGGCCACTGCGTCGAACTGGCGGCGGAAGACTTCGAAAGTTGTCGCGCCGTCGTATTTAGGAGGTTTGACGCGCGCCGATGTTGTGTAGCGTCCCGGCGCGTCGGCCTTCAAGTTCTTCAACCTCCTGCCGAAGATGTCCTCTACCATGGCGTTCAAGGACTTTGTGTTGCTGTCGGCCTCGCCCTCCAGACTGTTAACGCGGTTCGCAAGGTCTTCGACATCTTCCACCATGGCGTTCAGAGACTTGGCGTTAGTGTCGGCCTTTTCCTCTAGGTCATTGAAGCGGTTCACCAGGTCTTCGACGCGCTCGTCCACTTGGCCCATCCGCTTGCCCAGTTCCGTCATGTCATCCCTCACGCCAAACAACTGTTCCTCAAATTTGGCGGTGAGAACCTCGTTCGCCACCTTCATTTCCGTGGCCAGACTGTTGTTCGCTGCTCTCATTTCTGTGGCTAATTCGGCCTTCATTGCAGTCAGATTGTGATTTGTCGTCTCCAACTTTGCGGCCAGGTTGTTATTTGCCGATTCTGTTTTCGCAGCGATGTTGTCATTGGCCGTCTTAATTTTTTCCATTTTCTGTAGAATCTTTTCCAATGCAGCCTCCATGGTGGTAATGTCCCACTCCTGACACCAATTGTGACTTTGTGAGTTCGTAGAATTAAAAGTCCAATTTGCCGAAATTCTAAATGTTCTTTATTCCCGTAGAAATACACTGTTCAATTCTCACGTAACAACATTACATCACATATACAATACAATCTTCCAAGGTCGATGACAATAACAAACAGCGTTCTGATTACATCAGCTCTCATTCCAACAATACTCTACAGCTGTTCTCTGCATACCTCCTTCCCGACTGTTTTACAAATGTCCGCTGGCGTGTCACAATCTGTTATATATCTCATTCATAAATTTGAGATATTTCTAAAACAAACCAGAAACCGAATAATCTCTATCAGTAAGGAGGTCACTAGAAATTTCCATTTACCTCACTTATCTGTGTCGGTAAGTCTTGTCTCAGTGATACACTATCCGATTGTTACCTTTATCAGTTCCTTTGTGTAAACAAGCTGCGTTTATGCTCTGCGCGAACCTTTTATGTGCGTTGCCACGACATTATTTTATTTCAAACCTATATATTGTAGGAAATATTTATATAACAATAAATGGGTGTAGTAATACATTTTAATGTACATTACTGAACTAGTCTTAGATATGTTTTTTTTATGACCTTCAAAATAAAGGAAAGATAAATTACAGAACTACTGCAAAAGAAATTAAATGTTTATGGCTCTACAACATGCAAACTAAATGAAACAGAAGTATATTAGCATCAGTCAGCTGGAGTTCCCACAAGATGACCACTTCTGCATATAGCAATTTGAAGCTTACATATGGTATGAAATAAGAAGTCGCATGAGTTCCTCCAATCCATAGTCAGCTATGGCATGCTGTTGTTGAAACACATTATTATGCAAAAGACTGAGTAGGGAGATATACGTTTGTGCAGTGCATGCAGAATGCAGTAAATACAGTGAAATATACAAGATTCACAATAAACTTTTCCTCTTTAAAATGAGATGATATACTCTTTACCCTTATAATTTGCTTAGAATAATTGCTCATCTAAGCAAGAAATTTTCAATTACAATCTAATAATTTATGAACATTTACTTCTTTAAGAGGACAAATTGGTGAAAAACAAATGATCAAATATTGCAATTTAGGCTTTTTAATTTGTTACATATTCACTTCACCAAGAAATTTTGAAAATATCTTTTGTTATCAGAGTTATGTGATGATTTAAATAAATTTAAGCAGAAAATATGGTTGTGCAGAAGGACTTTTCTGTATTTCTCACCTATTTAGCATAATTTCTAAAACTGCTTATGTAACATTTAATACACATAAGCTAATCAGTTTCTAAATTATGTGTTTTAAGTAGATAACACTGCATTTAATAACAAAAACATGAGCACAATTTCAGGACAGTCTTATGAATAAATTTTCAAGTGCAGATTTTCAAGCACAATTTTTCAAATGCTTCTTATGATGCAATTTTTAAATTACGAGAATGGAATTTCAGGAATACTTTCTTTCAATGTATGCTAACAAAAACTTGTTATGAAGTTGTTAATATAAAGTAGGTGTGTTACCCAGAAAAGCTCATCCAGGTTTGATAAATATACATTTTTTGTAAAGCTGAAACTCACAACTGAACAAAACTACATTTTTAAATCCCTTATTTGAAATGTATTTCTTAGCAGATCTATTTTATAAAGGACAACAAAGAACATAAACCCCATGTGGTAACTGGCATTAAAGAATAGTCTCAACATAGTCTATGCATGTTGTAGAAAGCAACTAATATAGATACCCAGTGCTTGTGGGTATAGCTGGGCCACCCTGACTCCGGGGATTTAAATAGGAGCCTGGTCCTCCAGGTAGGAGGTTAGGCACTAGGCTAACAACCTAGCCCCTTAAGGAAATTATTGTTAAAGAAATCTCAGATAAGCCTAGAAATGGAAGGAATAATGTAACCAAATGTGGAGATGAAAGGCAGAAGATAGAGATGAATGAAGGCAAAACTGAGGGAGGTGAGGCCCAAAAGGGGCTGTGAAATTTGTTGTAGTAGTAGTATAAAGAGCACAAATCTAAAATGTTGTATGAACAATGCAAATATTACATTATCATTTTTTACAACAGCTTAAAATTATGGTTTACAACATACAATCCACCCTCAGGGGAACCTATAACCCCTAGAGAGCCCGTCCCTGGTTGGCGGATAGGGGAAACCCTCACCAGCTTAAGCTGGCACGCAGGTGGGAAATAAAATACCACCCATGAACCAACAGATACTGCTGCCTTGCAGTAAGGTGCTGGACACCAAAGGCTAAGAGAAGGAAACTCCTACAGAAAACCTTGGCACATTGATTGCCTAAAGATGATAATCCTATCAATCAACTTTCTCTGCAGAAGACTGGTAATCTACTAAGAGGACATTCTGAATACTCATATCAATCAAGCAAATAGCTGAATGTATCCTTCTAAGATGACCTGCATCAGTCAACACAAAAACACTAAGGGGAAAAGAGAACATTAAGAATTGCCACTTGGAATGCAAGAGGAATATATGGTTAAGAGAAAGAACTTATGAAGGAATTAAAGAATGTAGATATATCAGAAATTTAGAAGAAACAACAGGGATCAGTAGAATTTACAGATTATATTATGGTTTATAATGGTATGAGTATAGGTAAGAGAGCTAGTGCTGGTGTTGTAATCATGATAAAGAACAAGTATAAAAGTTGCTGTATTCTTATACTTTCATTAATAAAAGAATAACACAAATAAAATTGAAATGACAAAAGAAACATACTAATGATGTAGGAGTTTATGCATCAGATAAAAAGGCAGTAATGAACTCATTCTACTATACTTTACAATTAACCTTGATAAAATACCTAAGCATGAATATATAATTATTTCTGGTGATTTTAATGCTAGAGTGGGGAAAGCTATGGTCAAAGGAATAGTTGGACTACATGGTGAAAATAATAAAAATTAGAATAGAAACAAGTTAATAGATTTCGCAACATTTAACAATTTAAGAATAACAAATGGCTTTTTTTTCCTCCTAATAACGATATTTATAATTTCAATTGGACTGTTAGAGGTAGTAGGTCCATTATTGATTATGTATTAACAAATAAGAAAACTACGCTTTTAGTACAAAACACTAGAGTACACAGAGGTTATGAGGTCCATTCAGATCATTTCCTTGTTGATTCCAAAATGAATGTAGAAACTTGGTTTTGGAAGAAGCAAAAGATTCAAATACCACTAAAATTTTATAGAGTACATTTATTACAAGATTATTTATTCAAAATTTATATTGGCAATGTATGGAGAAAATCTCATCATTGCTCCTTCTGAGATAAAGCAAAATATAAATGAGTAATGGCAACAAATAAACATTATTCAAAACTCAGCAGAAGAAGCTTCAGGAAAAAGAAAAAATATAGGAATAAAAGAAGACTTCCTACTTAGAATGAAGAAATAACACACATGATTCATAGAAAGAAAGAAGCATATTTGAAATATCTCAGGACAAGGAATGGGAAGATCACATTGAGTATAAAAGGCATACTGCCTTGGTTAAGAGATAATCTACAAGGATAAGAAAACAAAATTGGGAGATGATGCTGAGTAATTTAGAGTATGATATTCATGGAAAGCAAGCAAGGGCATATAAGGGCTAAAGCAGTTGAATAAAGAGGAAAAAGATACGTTGCAGTTAAGTAATATCTGTGAAGAGTTATGATTAGATTATTTTCAGGATCTATGGCGTGGGGAGGAAGAAACTACAATAAGAGCTACAGCAGATGGAAATGCAGTTCCTATAATATATGAAGAATTGGAAGATATTGCATATATATGGGATGCTCATTCTGGAAATGGTTTCAGTCATTTATTACACATTCTATAGCTAGGATGTAAATTTCTTAAATTGTGTGCAAAATATTACATTATGGCACCCAGTGAATGCATTATTGAACACCAAATTATGCTTCAATATATTTAATTATAATATATATCAAGACTATGTTTCCAAATCCATCATTTGCATCATTAACCAGATTGTTAATTGATATAAACAATGGATTTGCAAAATTTGCAAAATAGTCCTTATATATATAGGTATATTAATATAAAGAATAAGTAAAGTTTGGTCACTAATTATTATAATTTATTACATTATATATGCTTCACTGTTAATAGCCTCACTTTTCTTTCTTTTCTCAAATTATAAGTTTTATTCCACACTTTTTATTCACTCTATATACTGTATGCAAACCAAACTGTGGAGTACAAAGATAGTACCAAAATAGGCATTCTGAAACAAGAGGCTACAAAAGTTCTTTTTGCTGTGCCCATCCATCAACATAAATCCATCACCTGACAGTTTCTGTAAATGAAATGAGCTTACAAGATGTCAGATACATATAAAATATACTCTTGGAGAGTATTAGTTACTTTCTGATTAGGTGTGTCGTTTATTTCCATTCCATCCAGCAGACTTCATAACATAAATGTTGCATTGTACATCAAATGCTCATCTGGTTTAGTACAAGGGGTATAGTACTGTATAGGCACATGTAATGCTTCGTTTCTCATTGTATACCAGTAGTCATTAGTTCTTAGTTCTCTTGTTGTGGGATTTACATTAATTTTCACTGGCAAATGAAGATGTTTCAGTTATGTTCATGCATACTCTTGTTATCATACTGCATCTGTCACCCCATGCTCCTGAGCTAAAAATGCTTAATTAGCCCAACCTTCCTATTCCACAATTTTTGGCACCCTATATAAATGCCTTAGAATGTATATAACAAAATGTATTTTGTTGACTTACCTGACGTCTTCTGAGCTTCTTATATTTCTGAGGATCAATCAGTGTACCAAAAAAGAAGGAAGAGAAACATTTATTAATTGGCATATATAATCACTGCAGAAAAGTAATGTTTTTTTATTAATTATTATTAAATTCTGGATTTTCCTATACTTTTATCAAATCACTCTTCACATGCAGTTACTCTTCTATGCTAGTGAAACTCTCAAGAAAATGATTTCACTATCCCACTACTGTTTTATGCAATGCAAGTTTTATGGCTTTGCACATTTTGTTTCCCAAATAAATACTTTATTTGTGGTTTTTTTCCCCCTCATTCATCTAATTAATCTGATATTTTTATTACTGTTTCAAACAAACTTATTTTAAGAAAACACTTATTTCTATTATTCCTAAGAAGTTGCACTACTTACTATACTTTCTCTATGAAAGTATTCCTTTCTGAATGGGAATACATCAAACTGAAAAGGAGCCATGCTAGAAAGGGCAGATGAATGACTTTTTTCTTTGTGATGGTGGGAAAGGGGGTTTAGTTAAGAAATGTTGAGGAAAGCCATAGATGCTATGTAGCAACTTAAATATTAGGTTCAACATGCAATGAAAATATTCCAGAAAGATATTGATGGTATATGAAATTTCATTTCTTCTGTATAACTGTGTTGATTTTTTAAAATGAGTTATTGAAATTACGGATAATCCTAGGGTAATCTCTTGCACCATGTTACTTGTCCATGAGTGAAATCATATTCGAATTCCTCTTGAGTTTGAGGCTTGATAACATATGTTTATTGGTGTGATATGCACAAGCAATTCTGCTTTTAAAAATGTGATAAATAACCCTTAAATTCTTCATATAAAATTTAAATTAAGAATAATATCTATCAGTATTTATTGGACAGAATCCTTAAAATGTCCTACCATGAAATACCAGCTTCATAAATGTTATGACTATCTGAAGTATTTGAAAATGAAGAGCCATATGAATGTGTATGACATAAGCTTCCCAACATAGTATTTATGAGGGTTATAATTAAAATTACATCACAGTTGCACTTTTCTATCATTTATGGTGTCTGAAAATGCAATATCTTCATTAGTTGTCTTATCAAGGTCCATTAATTATACCCTCTTTTATCTTAACTTCAGACATCATAGAAAACTTACTATTCAGGATTTGAAACATGAATCATTCTTGTCTGGTACTTTCATGAACTGTTTCATAATATGTAATTTTACACTCAAAAGGGGCAATTTGGGGGGAGGGGGTGGGGGGGGGGTAGGCTTCACTAGACTAGCACAAATGACGTTTTACTCTCCTGGCATTAAACCTTTTCTCTGTGAATTCTTTCACTGTCCAGTGTTTAACCTTGTTTCTACTGTTTCATTCTTACAAAGAGCATGTGGGTATTTTGTATCTCCTCCTTGCTGCCCTAGGAAGATCCTGGATATGTTTAGGTCTCAGCACAAAAACCATTGATAATCCTTGTAATTAATTCTAAAACAGTTTCAAGATTTTCATATAATTCTTCAAGAAACACAGAACATGCAACTAGTATTAATGGAAATTTGGTTCTATTCTGCAATAGAGCAGCTTTTAGACCTCTTCTTGAAACATCAATAATTAAGCTCCGGTCGCTACTATTGTATGTTTGTCTTCCCAAATTTTTAATTAAATCTGATACATCACAACAATAACAAAACTGGTCTTCCACCTTAAAGCACTTGGTAAATTCTTTGTCTAAACCAGGAAAATGTGGAATCTAGAGCCAGCATATCTTCTCTTTCAACTTTCACCCAAGTAATTTCCTCTTGTAGTCGGTAATAGCTAAGTCTCTTACTAATTCGTTCAGATCTTCTTGACTAAAATGCTCTGAATTGATCATAAAAACTATTTGTAGTCGTTTTATTGACACTCATCAGTTACTTTTTTTATATTATTGAGAGACTAGTTTCAAAGGCCATTGCCTCCATTTTCCAACTAGCATTTGTTGTTGTCTGCGCTCCTCTCTCTGGTGGTGGAACTATGAACTTCTTTGTCAAATTATCTATTGATGGGATTTCAAAGTCCATTACGCAGTCCTGATTTTTCCATATGAATATGTTCTCCCATGTTGTTAGTTTATTTTGGTTTATCACTCCTCTTAATAATTTTGGGTTTGGATCAATGTCATGATTTTCATTCCAAAAACGAAATGCTACTGCTGACTTTTCTTCTTGTTTCAATCTGATGTTTCTAAAGTGCTCTTTGTCTCTGGTTTTTAGATTTCTTTTAGTTTGACCTATGTAGCATTCTTCACAATTTTTACAACTTATTTTGTATATTCCAGATCTGCTAACTGATGGCATTTCATCTTTTGCTTTTGAATTTAGCAATTTTAAAATTGAATGTCCATTAGTAGGTGCCAAGATTATATTTATATTTTGTTCATGAATGTTAGCCAATTACCCTCACATTCTGGACATCATAACTTCTAACTTCCTCCTTTTTCCAAAGCTTCAAGATTAATAATCTGAAGCATTACAGTTACATAAGTAATGCAGACATCCAAACAGTAGTGCAACATTGGTGTCAGTGACAGTCTCTGATTTCCTGATAAATATGTGGAAAAATGGACCACTATCTGGTAAATGACATTCCAAGCATTAAATAGATATACAGCTTGAGACGGTATCTTACATATTGTTGCATTTACCATAAGGGGCTAAACTTTTCAAAACATGCTCATATTTAAAACTAAACTTTAGGAGTAATTTTCTTCAACGTTATGTCAGTTACATTTTCATTTTTGAGGGACTAGTTTTGGCAGCCGTTGCTTCAATTTTCAACCTTGAAGGTCCGACTGCTATTGCTGGTAATTTCATGCAGCCTTCTTTCTGCTGGCACAATAATGAACTTCTTTACTAAGTCATTGACTGGTTTCAAAATTGATTAGACACTCCTGTGTTCTCATACAAACAAGGAAATTATCACTGTACTCACACTGCTATGCACCTGAAAACTAGATGGTATAGCCTGCTGCATATAACCAATTTGCTGCAGAGTAGAACCACACTGCCCAAAACTGAAGCCTGGAAAGTGCTGCATGCAGCCACTTGCAGATAGCTGCTGGACATCCTTCGTCAGCTCTGTGCCTGGTATGGGAGATGACGTTCCTTATGTATGCCATGTGTAGACCATTGCCCATCAGAAACAATCACCCCCATACAATGCTGTGCTACTATGCCTATATGTTCCTATGTATTCTGGACTCATTTTTGGGTACTTCCAGCTATACTCTGCACCCAATTTTTGGCACACAGGCCCCACATAGAGCAGAGATGATGCCATCAAACTCTCAAGTGTGTACAGGTGTGAGCATAACGATAGTTCCCTTTTAAGATGTTTCTCCATGTTGGGAGTTCACTGGGCCTGTCATGCTTATTATAAGTTTTCGATTTGGGTCTAGGTTATGATTTTAATTTCAAAAGTGAAGAGTTACCGCTGATTTATCGTCTTGTTTTAATTTGACAATTCTGAAATGATATTTGGTTCTGGTTTTTAGCTTTTCTTGTTTTTTTTTATTCCCTATAGAGGTTTTCACCATCAAAGTTTATTTGGTATATTCTGGATCTGTTAACTCATGTAATTTCATCTTTTATTTCTAAATTTAACAGTTTTAAAAATGAGTATCTTTTTATGGAGGTCAAAATAATATTTTGTTCTCTAAAGAACTTTTTGAATTTCCTGAAAGCTTTTAAGTAAGTTAGGTGGTAAGTTAATTTCCTAAATGTGTTCTTAGCTTCTTTTTCTTTGATGGGTGTACCTCCTTCTTTAATGGCTTTCTTTAGTTTCCTTTGTTTATTTTCTTGTATACAGTGAATCCATTTTCTTCAGCTATGTGAAGTATGGCTTTTTGTTCTTTGTAGTGTTCTACTTTATCCATGAATACATTGACCAGTCTATGTGTAAGGCTGTTTATTATTGTGTATTTATGTGTAACTGGGCTATAGCTATTCAGACTGCTTTGGCTTCCTGAAAATTCCAAATTTTATTTTTATGCTATTCTGATGGTGTTTATATCTAGGAAAGGGATCTAAGGGATCTTTTCTCCTGTAAGTTTAATGAACTGCAGGGTAGGCAATTTCAATGTGTTGTCTAAGGGTCTATTCGAAACAATGGCAAAGATATCATAAATATGAGGCATGTTTTTTAAGTCAGTACCGTTTTGGAATTTAAAAAAGACATGCATAGATATCGCAATAATTTTATTTTTACATGAAAGCCTGTACCTTAATCTACTTTTCTACATGATTTACGTGAATATTGAGGCACTTGTCATAACGTGGCACCAGTTTTTGAATACCCTCCTCATAAAATTCTGCCTCCTGACGTGTTAACCGCTGTATCACAACTGTTTTGACTTCGCTATCGTCTTGAAGATGCTGACCACCCAGATGTTTCTTCAAGTGCAGAAACAAATGGTAGTCGCTGGGCGCCAGATCAGGGCTGTATGGAGGATGATCTAGAGTTTCCCATTGAAAAGATTTGACGAGATCTTTGGTCCGATTAGCCACATGTGGACGGGCATTGTCATGCAGCAAAATGATACCCTTACTCAACTTGCCACGTCTTTTGTTCTGGATTGCACTGTGCAGATTGTTCAATGTCTCACAATAAGACACTGTATTGATTGTCTCATTACAAGGTAGAAACTCCACTAGCAATACTCCTTTTCTGTCCCAAAAAAACTGTGCAGATGATTTTCCGGGCAGGAATTGTTTGTTTAAACTTCACTTTTGTGGGTGATGATGAATGTCGCCATTCCATGGATTGTTGTTTCGATTCTGGTGTGACGTAGGCCACCCATGTTTCGTCACCACTAACAATTTGGTCTAAAAAATCTTCAGCTTCATTGTGGTACCGCTCAAGGAAAGTCGATGCACTGCCTAAACGTTGGATTTTGTGCAAATCCGTCAACATTTTCGGAACCCAAAATGAACACAATTTCCGGTACTTCAAGTTCTCGGTCACAATGCGATACAAAACACTACGAGAATATTGAGGAAAATAGTCGCACAATAATGAAATTGTAAAGCGTATGTTTCCTCTCAGCTTTTCGTCCACTTTCTGCACCAAATCTTCAGTAACGACCGAAGGACACCCCCTCCGTTCTTCATCCATTTCCTTACCATTCCATCACTCATAACGTTTTGTCCGTAAACTTCACAGATCTCACGATGAATATCGATCGGTTTTACGCCTTTAGCACTAAGAAATCGTATAACAGCCCGTACTTCACAATCGGCGGGACTCATGATTGTCGGAGGCATCTTAAACATTCAGTAACCAACGTATACAATGAAGAATCAGACTGTAATGGCGTCGGTGCGTAGACAAGTCATGTAGGTAACCAGCGCGCATGCGCGGAACGCCGACCGTAGCGCTGCGGCGGCGGAATCGCAAAACGGTACTGACTTAAAAAACATGCCTCGTATATTGCTACCAAACTTTGAAGATTCATGGAAAAGCATTTTTATGTATGTTTCCCATAAATAAATCAACCAAAATGGTGAGAGTGGACACTACTAACATCACATTAAATTCAGTATCCAATGTCCCACATTGCATTACATTATCATCTAATAAGGTAATATAATATCACTGCCCGAAAGAATTAAAATTTAATGATCTACTTACCGATTCACCTTTTTCACCTTTTTCTCCCTTTTGACCAGGATAGCCCTGAAACAACACACATAGTTGAGTCTATATGGAAACACGAACCTGATGTTAGCAACTAAGTTCTGAAATGTAATGGATCTCAATAACTACCTTGATCAGAAATTGAAGAGTGTTTTTTCAAAACTCGATAGATGCACAAAATGTGTTTCTGAGAAAAACGGTTTTTTCTGTTTATTGGCAATACTAATTGGTTAGCACAGCAACTATATTAATCATTCAATTCTCCTTCATGAAACTGTCTCATTGAATGTGAAAAGAAACAAATACCATAATTTAACTAGTGCAAATGTGAGCTTTAAAAATGCAGAGTTTTTTAAAAGACCAATAAATGCTGATTAACTTCTCTGCGTGAGCAAGAAATTAACTCTTGAAGTTTAGTTATTTTTGTCATTTATTGTTTTTGTTACTTTTTATTTATGTATTTATTATTTTGTATTTATTTTCAACTTTTCATAATACATAATGTATTATACAACCAACGTGTTAATGTTTATAAGTATTATTTGATTAGGCATAAATTTAGAAACTAAGTACTGCTAAATCCTTTCATGGAAGTGTTGATAACAGTGTTGTATAAATAAAATTAATTGGGAGTCGATTAATGACACTAAACAACACTTACTTTTAAATTTTCCCGGAACTAGTTTCAGAGGCCTTCCCTCTATCATCAGCCGGACATCGACTGGTTCTCATTGGTGTAGCTCACTCTATCAGGAGGCATAAAACTGTGCCCACATATTGGGTAGATATGTGAAATGCGGGAAGATTTTTTACTCTTCTCCAAGAAAGCAATAAGCATGAACATCATCACACTATTCTTGTTCTGACTAGAGCAAATCTGAAAGGAAGCGAATGGTAGAAGGAGTGTTGCTGGACATCATTTCTACCAGTTCCAACAAGAAGTGGTGCAAAACTGAGGCAACCTGGTTGCAGCCTTTAGCAGATTCAGTTTCCAACCATGTATACAAGGAAATGTCTTTGTTCTGGGTTTTAGATGGAATTACTATGCACAGATTATACAGTCATACCTGCCTTGTATAGAATACCTTGCTAACAGAAAGTTTAGGCAGTGGTTGTTTCTGCTGCATATCTAAGCAAATAGTGATTGCCTTGGCGTTTTCCTCTTTTCCTCTTTTATATTTTGACAATAAGCAGAATGGTAGATTTCTTAATATTCTTTCTTTGCAAAAGTTGTTCCAAATTTTTCAGATATTAAGTTATGGAGGTGAATATCCTCTCCTTGATTTTGCTCTTCCATAATGGCTTTCTCTGCATCTGTACTGCTTAACGTATTGCTTTATAGCAGCAGAAATGCCCTTCTGTAACTTTCCTGTTCTCTCACTTCCTCTGGTTTCCTTTGGTGCATTCCCAGATTAGTGAAACTTTCTAGCCAGGAGAAATAATCTATCTTTTGACACCCCTGTGATTTCTTGGAAGCTTGCAGTGCATACTGACAATACTTGGCCAACATTAGTTCTCACACTATATTTAATGCTAACAGTCAGCTTCGTATTTGGAGCTTCTTTCTTCATCACTCTGCGATTAGATGTAATACGCATATTTTTCATAAGGAATTTATCTTGATTTTTTATTTAGCATGGAAAGAAGTCAAATCAGCTACATCACAGAGCTTATGCCTTTTACTTCTAGGATTTCATGCAGTACACTTAAGACCATGTGAACATCAAATTGCTGGAGTATGAGCTTTCTTTGACTTGCATTTTGATTTCCTTTCCTTGTTTTTGCAATTTCTACTTCCTGCGCATTATATGACTGGTATAGTTTCACAATCTGAGCTCCTGTCCATTGTGCATAGTACATTGTAGTGTCTGAACTAAGAATAAAAATGCTATTTATGTATAACAAAGCTTTCAGAAATAAATGTGAAATCCAAGCGCACAACCGGAGTTAGCAGTTATTGCCAACAGTGCAGCAGTGTACAAAGCTTGCAAAAATGATTTAGAATTGCAAGAATTGCAATAGTGAGATGGCAGTCAATGCCAACATAGGTTTCATAGAATTGAGGTTACTACACACTGGATCATAAAATTGAATGTATCAACTTTTGCTTTAACTGAGCCAAGTGCATCTATTGAGTTTTGAAATAACTGCTGATATTCCCTATCTTCTACACAGAACATGAATTGAATTTTGCAAAATCTGCTTTCACAGAATGATGCAGAGAGTGAAAATTATGCCGATGCTATATATAACTCAATTTCATAAAATTTTGCACCTATCGAGTTTAGAAAAAACGCTCTTCAATTATAAAGTAAATGAAATTTATGATTAGAGGTTATATACTATTTTTTAGCACTATATTATGAAAATGTTTGGCTGATCCTTCTTTATTTGGTTTTACCTCTGAAACATTTTTGGTTTCTTACACATTAGTCATGTTATATACCTTTATATGACAGTGATCACATATCATCTAAAACTAAATTAGGTAATTTATTTTACATTGGCCAATATTCACTGCAGAGGAACATGATATTAAATTAACTTTAAAGAGAGTCAATTAATGACACTAAACAACACTTACTTTTACATTTTTCCGGAACATGTTTCAGAGGCTTTGCCTCTATCCTCAGTCGGCCATCGACTGATTCTCATTGGTGTAGTTGACGATATTTTGTCACAGGTCTCCTCTGGTGGCGGTTCAAGGAACTTGCTGAACAAATATTTCTGGGGGATGTCGAAATTGAATACTTTGTTCCTATTTTTTGAAATGAAGATTTGTTCCCATGTGGATAGTTCTTGTTTTCCTGATGTATGTTTTAGTAGTTTTGGTTCTGGATTAATGTTGTGGTTTTTTTCCCAAAAATGTGTGGCAACTGCTGATTTTTCTAATTGTTTATATTTTATGTTTCTAAAGTGTTCCTTTGCTCTTGTTTCTTGTGTCTTGTTTTAGTGCCATTAATCGACTCTTTAAAGTTAATTTATCATAACAACACTGTTTTCAACACTTCCAAGAAAGGAATTGAAATGATATTAAATACTGATCTACAGCCAGGAGAAAAGCCATTTGTTAGATAATTGAGGAATGTAATGCCATAATGGCCTTTATTTTTCACCATTAACTAATTTGTAAAAGGTGATGGTGAAAAGAAAAGTCACAACTTTGTAAAGTATAAATTAAAGTATGACTACAAAAATCATGAAAAGTTCTGTTGCTGTCTTTGATGACAATGCCACCTGGAAGCTTAAGATAAAGTGTGCAAGTAATATATAAATAAACAAATAAATCCTGTAGTGCTATGGCCCACATGTCTTGGCATGCCAACCAAACTTCCAGTTTCATGCCAACTTACACATGGCAAAGTGGGTGAACATCCAACCCATGTAGACAGGTGATGAATAGTTGGCTCATGAAGCCAGGATAGCTCCATATTGCAGCTCCTTACTATACTCATGATGCTGAGTGGTCAATGGTTCTATATCCAAAATATAAAATCCACATTTCTAGTGGCCTATTCTCAAGTGTATACCTACTGTATGCATTATAGAAGAATAAAATGACTAACCTTCATTAATGAGTAAAATAAGGTCTGGAAGCCAAGCAGACTGAGTTAGCAGGGTTAAGAAGGAAAACAGCACCAAAATTAATACAACTAGACTAAGGAATATATATGTAATGTAGATAAAATATTGTAAATAGCAAGTTATATAAATAAATAAAATTCAATTCAATAAGTAAAATAGCACCATTTAAATTGCAAAATGAACTTAGAAACACATAAATTGTTTTCTAAAGAAGTATTTACTAGATTGAATAGCAGATGGTATGCTTGTGTGGGCGATTGCTTATTTGTTCTAAATAGTTGATATATTCTTACCATATAGTCTGTCATCAAGACGTCATAACAGCAATCTATGAAATATGAAAAATAATGCACCATATGTTAGCGCATTCAAGATGTAAACAGGGTTTGTTGAGTGCCTTTGAGCGAATTCTGATGCTGAATATTCAAGTTATAGTTGCTTCTGAAAGTGATGTTATACCTATTAAGCATATTTAATAAAGTTTATCAATAATGTATATGTTGTGATAAGTAGGAGTTGATTAAATACAGGAGCTCTACTCCTGATTTGAAAAACTTAAGGATGTAGAACAAAACAAAGAACTTTATGAGCACATTTAACTATGAACTTTACTGAAAGATAGCTTGGTTATGTGGCTCTGAAACTTTGTAAAGTTTTTTTATTGGCCAAGTTTGTTGATCAGGAATAATAAATCCCCTTTTGGAACAGTAATGACCAAGGTTATTCATATAATATCTATAACTCAAGTTGCACATATCCAAGGCCAGGATGAAACCTGGTTATATTTTGTATCTGGCAGCTCTAATTAGAGCTCTATGTTCTAGTCCACAACACATGAAGCATGACATGTATGTTTATAAACTACTTTAAATATTTCACATGTCGTCACATCCAATAACAAGGTACATTGTTCCCAAATGATGAAAATAAGAAAAGTAAATTGCAAAACTTATCAGATTCTAGAGATTAGAATTAGAACTGAAAATTCAATGCCACAACCAGAATTTGAACCACGGATCTTCCCCACTATGTATGGCTGTTCTACCACTGAGCTGGTAACATGCCAGCATGACATTAAATTCTCCAACTAATATACATCTTCCTCAGCAGACCCAATGAGGAAATCTCAATTCCAGATCACTTACTCCAAAGTCATCTTACAATCTCAAAGTGCTTACTTCCCAGGCTTTTTACAATCTTTTACGATGATCACCCATTGCTGAATGTCCTTATGAATGGAAAACTATTATCAGATTCTATTGCACATATATCATAATTTGTAGTGAGCAAGTCTAAAATATACTTAAAATAAAACTTACAGGAGGCCCAGGAAGTCCAGGGGGACCCATAAGTCCTGGAGGTCCAATGTCACCATAATCACCCTTTTCTCCCTTAGGTCCAGCTTGTCCCTATAATCAATAAACAATAAATCAAACCATACTAATTGAGGAAATTCCTAGAAACAGAGAAAGTATCATAAATATTTCTAGCAAATCAGTATTTGTACACAAAGTTAACTATATACTGACCTGTGCTATAATTTGTTCTTCTGTTCTTGTAAACTAATCTACGTTTTGTAAGACTTAAAACTTTCATGGGGAGCATTATTAATTAAAGCTTCATGGGTGATCGGAATCCACATGACAGACCGCGCAGAGAACTATAAAACAATGATGAAGTCATCCTTTCTGTGAACCAGCTAGACCAAGCCCTACCCACATGCAGAAGGCTATAGAATAGTATAGATTCTTTGTCACATAACGTTTATATTGTGATCCTAAGCTGGTAAACTGGTGGCTCATGAAGTTATACATAAAACAAGGGTTAAAATAAAAGAGAAAACTAAATCTAATGTATAGATAGTATAAAGGTATTATTTGTGGAATATAAATAATTTGTCAATTACAAGTACTGCAAGGTTTAGTAGTCTTATAGTATTGTGTCATCCATTAATTTTTGTATGGAGTAATATGTTTTTATCTAATAATTCTTTTACATTTTTACTAAACAATTTTGAAGTCTATCTCTTTGAATTGTTGAGGCAATTTATTATATATTTTTATACCCATATCTTGACTTGATTCCTTAAACTCCTGTTGAGAAGCATAGAGCCAAGACAAGTTTTTGCCATTTGATTCTGTGATATGCCATGCATTTCAATTTTGCCCGTGGCTGCCCAAGATGCTCACTCTCTATCTCAACTGGTCTCCTCCATATCATCTTGGGTCTTCCTCTCCTCCTCTGTCTTTGGGGGCCCGAATGACCTTGTTGTCGACGGGCCCTTAAACGCCACACACTCACTCTGTCTTTGGGGATTCCAATCAAGAGCTATTTTTGCTATGCTGTCATCTGGTCTACGCAGTGTATGTCCAATCCACTGCCATTTCCTTTTCTTGATCTACTGTTCAAACCTTAATTGATGGGTTATTTCCCACATTTATACCCATGTAATAGGGTGATTTTAACATACTGTTACTCTATGCATAAGGTATTTTATGCTGGACTCTTTTCACGTGCTGTAATATGACAATTTTGTTTTTGCACAAATTTGTCATAATTTTTATATACATAGTTGAGTAACTCTAAAATATATACTGAGAGCATTGTTAAAATGTTTAACCTTTTATTTAATGGTTTGCATGATTCTTTAAAGCTAGCATGTAACATTATGCATACCATCCTTTTTTTTAATTTTAAAAACTGTTTTCCATCCAGATGTATTTCCCCCACAACATTATACCAAAGGCCAAGATTCTATAATATAGAATCTTTTTTGGTTTCTATATCCATTATATTGTCGCGAATCCCTTTTCTACGACTGGCCGCATACGCGCAAAAAGGGTTCGCGTGGCTTGTTTACACAAAGGAACTGATAGGCAGACAGTGCGGTAAAGAGCTTGCATTAGCAGTTAGCGCGAGATAAAGGACTGCCAAGTCACAATATATGTCAGACATAACATATTATAGCAGGCCAAATTCAATTTCTGGGTTATATGTTCAATATGGTTATACCATTTTAAATATTCATGTATGTGCATTCCTGATATCTTACTGTAACCTTTTGTCATATTACTGTCTGAGTTATCTTGCTTCAAATTAGCATTAGCAGCGGTTTTAAATTGTATAATACTAGCTTTGTTTTATTTAAGTTCATACCATTATCAGTGAACCATTTATCTAAGTTATGGTAATGGTTGGCCAGCTTTTTCATTCAGTTCCTGAAGAAGGCCATGGAGCTTGAAATGGCCGAAAGCTCGAATTTAGTTATTTTGATAAGGCTGATCACCCATGAAGCTTTAATTAATCTATGTTTATTTTAATTCAAACATTTAAGGAAATCAAAACTTAAACAATTCAAAATCAAGCATAATGCATTTTTATCCAAGTTCGACTATATAAAACAGTTACATTTTTTACTTAAAAAGGTAATTTTATACTTATAAATATTTTCTCAAAATGTTTAAGTAGCCTCCAATTGATATCTGTGGATCATATTCAACAGCTTTAAAACAGTAACAACAGTGGAAGTTAATCGTGCTTTAATGCCATGGATTTATGTTGGGAAGGTGGAATTACAGTACAAATTTCAGTGCTGTAGCCAAAACTTGAATCATAGGTCTTTGACATACTGTGCTGTACTCAGAATGGTAATTTAGGTTTTTTCTTAGAAATTCATCTTTACTATGAGCACCCGTACCAGACTGCAATATAAAAATATTCATTATAGACAAAGAACACAAATTTCTATGTGTTGATGGACTAACTGACTTCATAAAAAAGGATTTAAGTGGCTGAAAAATACAAACATGAATAAGTTATCAAATCTGCATAAAAGCAGACTTTGTATTTCTCATCACTTTAATATTTTCACATGCATATTGCCTTAACCCACAATTACTTTCTAGGAAAACTGGTACAGTTAGGGAGGCTGCACACTGGATGCATCAAGTCTTGCAACACACAAAAAGGAACACAATGGAAAGCAATGGAAAAACAAAAATTGCAGCACACAGGTCTGCATCTTGATAATATCATTAGCATCATGCTGCAGACTAAAGCGATAAGACACTGCATGGTCCATTTCTGTCATGTCTTAACAAACAATTTCTAATACAGTTTCATTCCTGCATTTTCCGAGCTCGTTATCTACAAGAGTGGCAGTGAACAAAATCAAAGTACCAGCATAAGTGAAAAACAAATTATAATTCAATTTGAGCTGTTTATAGAGAAATATCCATTAATATATGATTATCAACTACCAGAGCATTTGAATAAGAATGAGCTGGATAACCATGATAGGAAGTGTTCAGAAAATTAAATTTAAATGATAAGTAATTTACATTTAATTACATATTTAATAATTATATAACATGTATTAAATATGCAAGAATACTTATTGCACAACCACAATTAGTGATGCCATATAAAATACAGTGCAGCAGTATTTATATTTCTCTGCCTCTTTAGCATTGTAGTAGCATGTCTACCTCACTTTCAAGAGGTTGCCCACCTCGGTAGCGTGGTGGTAGTGTGTCTGCCTCACGTTCAACAGGTCCCGAGTTAAAATCTCGGTCAGGGTGAGTTACCTGGATAAGGTTTTTTCTGGGGTTTTCCCTTATCCTGAAAGACAAATGTCGGGTAACTCTAAGCTCTATGGACCCTGGGCTCATTTGGGCATCATTTCACCCATTCCATTCATCATCCGATATGACTTAATGTTGGAGGACGTAAATTACAACAACAACAAAAAAATTCAAGAGGTCCTGAACTCAAATCTCGGTTAGAGTGAGCAAGGTCTTTTCCGAGCTAACACTGAATGTTGGGTAACACTAAGCTCTATGGACTCTGGGCTCATTTGAACATGATTTCACCCATTTCATTCAATGTCTGATATGACTTACATTGGAGGGTGTTACTTAAAAACAAAATTATATTTATTCTGTACTGCACTTATTCTGTTAAGACTACATTTGGTTTCATAAGGTAAGAATTCAAATGATTTCTGAATTCAGTAGCTTCAGCTGTTGCTCTTTTACTGCAGGGTTGTAATCTCTGCAACACACACATTGTACTGTCAGTAATTTCATCCTTATTCATTCTACAAGATTCATTAAAAATGCCAGCTTATAATCAAATACAGTTGTGCAGGACAAACATTGCCCAAATTATACTGCAGGCTATAGCTGTACTGAGAACTCTAAAACTTCAAAGTAAGCATTCCAAAACCACTGTCTTCACTCTTTCTGCTAAGCCTACTGTTTAAAATTTGCTTTTTATTTGTAAGTTCTCTTCGAGGATAGGGTTGCATGATATTCTTCTGTAATAAAACAGCTTCATTAGTCAAAAAAAGATGAGGAATAGTGAACAGGGATCACCATCCTTTGGTAGTCTCCTAGGGTCAGGTATATTAAGTGAGTACTGCTCAAGGTTTCTTCCTAATGTCAAGTTTCACAATTTGCCATCATCACTATTTCTACGATAGTCACCAGCTTCTAAGATAATAAAAGAGTCCATCTGCATCTACCAAAGCTCATAGAACAATAGAAAAATAACCATTGTAGTTGTAAGAGGATACGCCATTGTTTTTGGAATACTGGATGTGAACATGTTTCCCCATCAATGACACTTATCAGTTAGGCATATTCTAGAGCTCCAAATATCTTTTGACATTTGAGGGTTCAGACAAAAATTTAGGTTGAAATGTTGTCCATACTACTGAACACACTTTCTCACAATCTTTCCGGATGTTGTTTCTCCTCTTTAAAACTGAAAGCTCAAGCATCTGGAGCTGTTGCCAGTAGGCAAGTACCAGGATGTATTGCCATAAATACTATTACCATTAAGTAATAATAATTATGATAATAATGATAATAATGATATGATGATGATTATGGTAGTATATTTTCTCATTCCATTGTCCACTTGTAAAGACAAATGGAGGAACTGTAGGAACCATAAGTCCAGATATTTAAGACAGGCTGGCTCCTACCAATGGTTCAGCAACCAAATGGTCCAGTAACCAAAAAAACCCTACTACGAGTATTTTGCAGACTTTGACACCATTTACAAAATCCAGAAGGCAAATGAGAAACTTATGAAATCTGTATGAAGAAGAGCGGTCAACTACAAGGGAGCAGTCATAATCACTTTTCATGAGAGAAGTAAACATTGAGGAGAATAGTGCACAGGAAATGATTCAACTGCTACCTCAAACACGTAGAAGAGGTACAAAATAAAAACACCTCAAAAGTAGATATTGAGCAAATTTTCTCTCCATATCTGCAGCTGAAAACAAAGTAAAGGTGCAGCAAAGTGTGATAATCACTAAGCCAGATGTGTTGTTTTTCAAAAGCCTGCTAATGAGTGTAGCTTAATTATCACTTGCAACTAAAAGTTCATGTAAGTTATCGAAATTTAACTGTATTGGAACACCACAGTGAAGCGAAATAATTATTAAATTATAGATGAGTCATATTTATTACACATTAGCTTCACTTACGTACCTAATTTGAGGACATGTTTCGCGAACCACCATTCACATCATTGGCTCTAATGCGACTGAAGCTAGATCCAGTGGTATGGGTACTTCTGGAGTTGCTACTGCCATCTGTTGATTTTATGATGAATTTAAATGTGGGGTTGTCTTCTGGTGGGATTTTGAAGTTCATTAGTTGGTTTTTATGTTTATGTTTATGTTTATGTATATCCTCTCCCATATGACGAGTTCACTACGTTTTTGTACGTATTTTAGTAATTCTGTGCTATCTTCAATTTCATGATTTTCAGACCAGAAATGAGCTGCTATTGCCGACTTATCAATATCTTTGTATCTTAAGTGCCTTTAGTGTTCTTTCTTTCTAGTGCCTATGTTTCTTTTTGCCCTCCCTATGTAAATTTTTTCACAGTCTTTACACTTTATCTTGTAAATGCCTGACCTTTCCTCTGGTTTTATCTTATCAGTATTATTACTGTGAAGTAGGTTTTTAATGTTGTAATTGTTTTTTGGTGCCAATGTTATATAGTATTTCTTGAATATTTTTTGGAACTTTTTTGTGGCTCACGGGTGGTAAGTAAATTTAGCAAATCTAATTTCTTGTTTTATTGGTGTGAGAGCTGTGATCTGTTTTAATCTCTTTTGTAGTTTGAATGATTTTAGTTTTTTATCTACAAGGTTTTTTCCATATCCATTTTTAATTGCAGTTTTTAAGATTTGATGGTATTCGTTTTGATATTCTTGCTGGCTGAGGGGTAGATTTACTAATCTGTGTGTGAGACTGTTGGTGGTTGCATGTTTGTGTGCAATTGGGTTGAAACTATTTGCTTTGATGTAATTATCTGTGTGTGTTGCTTTTCTATGAATACCAAATTCTAGTTTTTCATTGCTTTTTTTTATTTTTAGGTCTAAAAAAGGTAGAGCACAGTCCTCTTCAGTTTCCACTGTGAATTGTATGCTGGGTTCTTGCAGGTTGAATAGTTTCAAAGCATCATCTATTTGTTTGTAGGGCACTATTGCAAAGATGTCGTCTACGTATATGTACCATGTTTTAAAAATATGAGGGAAGGCTTTAGTTATATGTGTTTTGAAAAAGCTCAGGTATAGATTGGCCAAAAATGGTGATAGTGGGCTTCCCATAGCTAGTCCTGAAATTTGTTTATAATATTTTCCATCGAAGACAAATTTTTTTTTTTTTTTTTTTTTTTTTTTTTTTAAAGTGTTTCTGCTTCCTCATCCCTCCATTTATATCTATGAATTTTTATTCCAATCTGCTATACACTATTGCCACATATATACTCTCTCTCCCCCATATGCCACTTAACACACACCACAAAACTGATTTTTCACCTAATTCATTCAATATTTTCACCTTAACTTTTAGGGTCTTTTTCACTAATAATCCTACACCTCCTGAACTTCTACCTTTATCTTTCTGTTTAGTGACACATTTCCCATAAAAATAAAAATCACTCAAATCCACAGTATTATCTCTTAACAACCAAGTTTCCACCACACCTATCACATCAGCTAGATTTAGAATTTGAGAAATTTCTCCACTTTTCATCTTGCCCCACCAGCCTTCAACATTCCAGAATATAACCCACAAAACCTTGCCCTATACAGATGCCTGTCTCTCGAACCTGAATTGCTGCACTTTGGCCTTACTCCTCCTCCTCCTCCTCCTCCTCCTCCTCCTCCTCCTCCTCCTCCTCCTCCTCCTCCTCCTCCTCCTCCTCCTCCTCCTCCTCCTCCTCCTCCTCCTCCTCCTCCTCCTCCTCCTCCTCCTCCTCCTCCTCCTCCTCCTCCTCCTCCTCCTCCTCCTCCTCCTCCTCCTCCTCCTCCTCCTCCTCCTCCTCCTCCTCCTCCTCCTCCTCCTCCTCCTCCTCCTCCTCCTCCTCCTCCTCCTCCTCCTCCTCCTCCTCCTCCTCCTCCTCCTCCTCCTCCTCCTCCTCCTCCTCCTCCTCCTCCTCCTCCTCCTCCTCCTCCTCCTCCTCCTCCTCCTCCTCCTCCTCACCTCCTCCTCCTCCTCCTCCTCCTCCTCCTCCTCCTCCTCCTCCTCCTCCTCCTCCTCCTCCTCCTCCTCCTCCTCCTCCTCCTCCTCCTCCTCCTCCTCCTCCTCCTCCTCCTCCTCCTCCTCCTCCTCCTCCTCCTCCTCCTCCTCCTCCTCCTCCTCCTCCTCCTCCTCCTCCTCCTCCTCCTCCTCCTCCTCCTCCTCCTCCTCCTCCTCCTCCTCCTCCTCCTCCTCCTCCTCCTCCTCCTCCTCCTCCTCCTCCTCCTCCTCCTCCTCCTCCTCCTCCTCCTCCTCCTCCTCCTCCTCCTCCTCCTCCTCCTCCTCCTCCTCCTCCTCCTCCTCCTCCTCCTCCTCCTCCTCCTCCTCCTCCTCCTCCTCCTCCTCCTCCTCCTCCTCCTCCTCCTCCTCCTCCTCCTCCTCCTCCTCCTCCTCCTCCTCCTCCTCCTCCTCCTCCTCCTCCTCCTCCTCCTCCTCCTCCTCCTCCTCCTCCTCCTCCTCCTCCTCCTCCTCCTCCTCCTCCTCCTCCTCCTCCTCCTCCTCCTCCTCCTCCTCCTCCTCCTCCTCCTCCTCCTCCTCCCTCCTCCTCCCTCCTCCTCCTCCCTCCTCCTCCTCCTCCTCCTCCTCCTTTCGAACTCGCTGATGTATACAGTTCTTCATGTTGTGAAGCACTTTAGAGTGGAATTAATAAATATGAAGACGGTTTGACAGAAGTTTGATTATTTTATTTCCCTCCTGAATAATTGCATTGAATAATAGTTCGCTTATTAAAAATGTTTATTGGAAAGTTGTATATAATCCACATGTAATAAAGGTAATAATGAACAGCTGAAATATGTTTTAATGGAATTTTATATTTATCTTAAAGGCACATTTCAAATTTCACATTTTTATTTACTTGAAAGCACTCAGTAAAGGCTTTATCCAAGTATTCAGTATGCCATCATCGAGGTCCTTTGTGGTCTTGATTGCTAACAATGAACTCATTTAAAGTTTCATGCTGAATTCTATGCTATTTCACAAAAAATGAAACAAGATGCTTCTATTCTTAAATTCTGTTTTGCAAACAATCATAAAAGGAGGTGCCAACAAGATCCAGGAAAGTTTAAAAGAACAGCAACTGAATATATAATCCTTAGTGCTGCAGATATCAACTTGAAGGTTATTAGGAACAATTAAGTTTAATTCAATTCATCTTTTTTAGCTTATAGACTTACTGCAAGTTTCAAGCATCATCAATAAAATCTAAAAGGAGAAAATTATTTACAATCAGTTGCTTAATTCATTCTATTTACAATTCATCTATTCTATACAAGCATTTTTAATCAAGTAACTTTTTAACCTTTTTTAAAACATGTTGCAATTTAAAGCTTTTAATTCATTTGGTAAGTTATTAGACAAAATTTTTCCCATTATTAAAGGATCATTCTGCGTCGCCTTTTTGGTTACATTTTCTTTATAATAGTTAAATTGTATTCTAGTTTCGTACTTATGACTATCCTTAATTTGCACAGCATTTCTGTTTACTAAAAATATTATTACATTAAAAACATATAATGAGATTATAGTGAGGATTTTCGCATTACCAAAACTTTCTTTACATGAAGATTAAATATAATCCTAATACATCTTTTTTGCACTATCAGTAATCTGCTTATATATGTTATACTTGAGTTTCCCCAAACCTCAATTCCACTCCACAACTGCCTCTCCAAGTTAAATATTTCAAAACAATCTTACATTCCATTTACCTTAAATGGATTAAATACACCTCAGAGCCTGCTGAAACCTGAGATGGATTCAGGAAACAAAAGTCATTCATTAAAAGTTTGAACCAAGCTGAGTCTTATTATCAGAGATATAGAAGTGTAATAAAGATATCAAATGTACAATATGCAAGCATTTATGACATTTGTCCAGCACTACCATGAACTAGGAATTTCTGGGAATGAGCAAGCAGATATGTTGGCCAAAAAGGGCTCTAAAATTGCTCAAACAATCAAACTATTCCCTATGAAACAAATAAAAGATCAATTAAAAGTGTTTTCACGACCAATTATGACAAATATCTTACTTCCTCTGAAAAACTTAATTGTAAGGATCTTCAAAATAAAATTAAAACAATTTCATACCTAGCAAGGAAATCATCGGTTATGTTCAGATTAGTCACAGGCCATGATAGTCTGAGTGGACATTTGTTCAAGAGTAGATTAATCACTTCTCCACAGTGCTTTTTATGTGGTGCAGATGACTTAATGTACATTGATTACCTAACTATATGTGAAGTTCTCAAAAATCAAGAAGATCTAGTTTCTAAATACTGGGAAGCAAGAGGAATAATTATTTTATCATCAAATTCTGGGCATTAGACACACATAGACACACACACGCACACTGACATGCAGTCTAGATGAGTACAACCTAGATCCTGATGAAATTTACATGTATCCTAAACTTGTCCTAGACCCTATAAAGAACCACTTCAGATACAAATTCAACCTCTCAATCAAACAAGCATGACTGTTTTAATTTTAAAACCTTCACAGTCTCTTACTAAAGCTGTTGCCAACCCCATTAATTACACCATGTGCCCAGTAGAGGTCTCAGCCCTGAGAGGGTAAAAGACAGAGGAGGACTAAACCAATCTTCTATCGTCAACTCTGCATGCAGCACCAGTAGTCCAGGAAAGAAGCTTAACATTGCACCAAATGGCAGAGTGTAGGTACTTCGAAAGAACTGACAGGCCTTTCTGGAAGCGGGCATACATGTTTCTAGTTAGAATGTTTTCAATCTATTGAAGATGACTGCACTAACACAGTCCTTTTAATTAGCATATTAATGAAATGAGAACTATTTTCAGATGTAGGAAATTTCTACACAGTGACCATCACTCATTAGCCCAGTTTATCTGCAGTTTCTTTAGTGTAACAGCTTATAAGTAGCTCGGTGCAAGTATGAGAGTTTCCAAGCTTCAGAATGGTCTTTATTTAGAGGAAATAAATATACGTTGTGCAAACTGTAAGCACAAAGTTCCCTTCAGAACATTTAATATATGTTATACCAGGTGATTCACCTGCCCCTATTTATTTTTGAATGTATGCAACATGCTAAGCGACAAATGTGACTTATGCCTTTCTTGAATGTCTTCTAATGGATGATCTACAGAACAGTTTATGGATAACAGGTAGACAGCTCAGTGCATAAGCTTTGTATGGGACAGAAAGCAATCACTATGTATGTTGATTCCAAAAACATCATACCCAGACACATAAAGCTGCAGTAGTAATTTTAGATGAGTTTACAAACTCTTATTCATTAGCATACATTCGCACACACCTTTAAACATGCCCCTGAGGGAACAACCTATCATATGCATCAGTTCACAATAACATTGGAACACAAAATAGCAGATCTACACAGTGGGACCAATTGGATTCAAACCTTCAGCCAACATGTGTTTTCGTTGTACACCCATGTCAAAAAATGCTAAGAATTAGGTAGGCTGTTTTCACTTCTGTCAAAAATTATGGCTGTTTTTAGTTCATACAGTAATTATAATGGCCAATGCAGTTTTCTTATTTATGTTAAAACTATCAAAAGGAGCTCAAAACACTGTATGAAGCTGTAAAAACCATGTAAAGATCCCAGGTGGAGCCTGAGGTCTGTGCTTACTTATTTGTATAGGAATCTCTGCTCGCAAGTTGCAGTTGGCTCAATGGTATCATACAGGTTACCTCACCACTCTGCCACTTCAAGTTGGGTTCAAATCCTTCATGTTCAACTCAAAAATTTTTATTTTGTTACCCTTTGTTTTACCTCTTGGGTCCTATAATTTGATAATATGATACAAATAACATTTTATAACATTATAGATGTTTACAAAATAAGTAGTTATAAATTTATAGTTTGTAGTAGATATTTTATTATGGTCGGTACTGTGCTTGACCCATTCAACCAAGTTTGAGACATTTTAAAAATTAAAATGGAACATAAGACTTATGCACGAAACACTAATGTCCTTGACATGCTCCTAAAAATACGAAAGCCAACATGGTTTACAACACCAGATGAGGTAAAGATAATAAGGCTCAGAAAGTCAATCATGATCCCTAATTGAAAATGAAGATAAAGATAGCCCATAGTTTCCCTTTGAAGGGCAAAGGCCTCTCCTAACTGCTGGTAGAGTGAGCTTGGCAGAGCTTATATAGTAGATCCCTAATTATTGGATTGTAATTCTTGTGTCTTTGGCTCACAAGAGAACCAATAGCAGCAATAAATACATTAGTAATTAAAATACAGACAACAAAGACAAGGAGAAAGAAAAACACCAAAACAATGTGATGTCTCAGAAACTATTTGTAGTTGGTTTATGTGATATCGTTTTGAACCTAGCCTTTGCATCACCATATTCCACAAGCTAACCCTCTCGATCAGTTACCACATATACTCGCTCTTTCGGAAAGCATTCATTGTCAACTTACTTACATTATATGCGTGAAAAGACATTGTTTATTTAAGCGTTTTGCAGCTTCTTGGTTTTCATTCAGAGCATAAATATTAATGTTTTGTGCATATAGTACCAAGTAGAATGGCAGCACTGCAATAACAGCTTTTGTGCTAAAAGGGTCAATGTTCTCACATTAGACTATAAACTGTGGGTTGCATAGATAAGAATAAATAGGGGCAGCTGACTCACCTGGTATATTAAACCAAGTTCATTTTTAAATACATCTTTGCCTTCAATTTGGGAAATTACTCTTTGAAGCGAGTCTATGGTTATATAGAAATGCACGTCCATGTGATGCCATCCAAGTATGTATGGTCATGGTATTTCGTCATTGTAGTGGGCAGTACGAACCTTACAATAGAGTACCCTGCCTACATATTGGAATGCTATTTTTGAACCAGAATGCTGAATAATGAGGGGTGTCAGTAGGATATGAATCACTGCATTGATGATTTTATGAACAAGTATTCAAAATTCCTAGAGACATCTCGAAGAATTATTATGATAAATCTTAAAAAACAACTGTGATTATTTATAATGCTTTATGGCATGATGTGCATAAATTACACATAAGTACACAAAATTATTGTAAAAACATTTGGGATTACTAGATGTTTTAATGTTTCATTCAGTAAGCTCTCTTTTTTCCCCTCATAGGTGTGTACTATGTCTTTAAAACGTTACAGGCAACCAAGCCACTGTGTTAATATGTAGGCACACGTTTTTCTCTGTTCATTTTCACTATCAGAAATTTTCCATTCAACTACCAAAGAAACTATTGTCGCATGCTCTATGTTAAGTTTCATGAACATAAAGTAGGGATAGCTAATCTTAAGTTCCTGTAAATATTAGATCTAGGCATTCTCTATACCTGTCACTAGTGATGTCATGCATGTCATATGTACATGATTTTTCACACAAACGTGGATTCTAAGATTTTTTTACATAGACCTTGAACCAATGATTAATGTCTTCTTCCATGTAATTGTTATTACAATGTAGACAAAACCAAAGAGGTGCCCAGACTTACTGTTACACATTAATGAATCTCATAAAAATTACCAAGCAAGGTGACTATACATCCATTTTCAGAGCAAAATGTCTATGTAACCAACTCCACTGCAGCAACTTAAGTTCATAAATTTATGACCTCCATTACATTTTAACTATAAAACCATCAACCACAGAAGGAAGTATTGACAGAAATTTAGCTTTTGCTTAACTGCTTCAGTGATGGCCATTTAAACCCTGCACAGGCCGAGAATGGATACCCAATAAAAAGAATGACATTTAAATTCTTAAATGCTGTAAAAATGCTTCTTAAATACACTTTCCTATCTTTCATATTTAAGTAATTTTAAGAAAATAAAACCTGGTTTAAAGCTCATTAAAGGCAGTATACCTCTACGGTATCATTAAAGTAGAGATATATTCATAAACCGTTAAAATCTCATTATTTTGTATCACTGTACAGAAAGCCATTCTTGTGTTGAACACATTTAATTGTGAGTCATTTTGTTCTATCATACATATGAACAATACGTATATATTAGCTGTGTAAGCGAGTTCTCTGTTTCAAGGTTCTAGAATTCAGTTTTTGCTACCAAGCGATAATCATTGTGTATGTTGTGTGAGACACACACTGGAAAGAAAAAAGACTTCTGTCAGCATCTGTATGTACCTCTTATTATAGTGTTTCACAAGTGAAGTTTATGGTAGCCTTATGCAGCTGTGTGCACTCAGTAATTTAGTTATTTATACTCCCTCGCAGTTCAAAGAGAGTTCTTTCAGCTATCAGAAGTTAATTGAACAGCACATTTGATATTGTTAAATTTCAGAGTTAACCATGGCTTATCCTAGTAATATAACAAATAAATTAGCCTGCATACGATGTGCACAGGCTTTTGATATTACTTTAGAGAATGTGGAGGATCTTTTGCTCTTTGACATTATTTGGATATTGATGGCAAGTTTTGAGATTTTGAGAGAGGTGTTATAGGTAGCATGTAGAGGATATAGGTACCAGTGAGGAAGAAAATGACCCTCTTCCTTCAGGTGTTCCTGAAGAATCAACATTGTGAAGTGGTCAAAATAACTCAAACACAAATAGACATATAGACATAGACAAATAGATATATTTTCTGGTATACAGCTAACTTCTGACAGCCAACCAATTCACAGATTCACTATTTTTTTTTTACTGCTTTTTTACTGTCTCTCATTGTTAAGGAAACAAACATATGTGTGAGTATGGTGAAGGAAGCCTTGACCTCCAAAGGCAATTTAAGGCCTAAGAGGAGAATTCAGAATTGGACAGTGCACATGTTATTTGTAAACTTACATTAGATGTGTACTGGTCCACAGATGGCATGTTTGCTGCTCCATTTTTTTGGGAGGAAATAATGGGTCAAACATGGGTGGTGTGGAATCAGTTATTACAAGCTATTCCTCTTTATGATAAACAGTTAAATGGTATAAAAATTACTTTTCCACCAGCTGATTATAACCATAAACAATTGTTTAGTAATTTGGAGAGCTCTAAACTCATGCAAGATAATGAGCTATCTGGACTTACACAAATCAATGGCTCACAGCGTAATTGAGCACTATAACATTCAGAGGCCTCTCATACTGAGGGTAAGAAATCCTCCACCCTAGCATCCCTCATACTTGAGGGCAAATAGTTTCCTAAGAGGATACCACCTCCCCAAAAATAGTCATCCCCATTTAAAAAATGTTTTGTGTGTAGTGAAAAAGGAGTTTGCAAAGAAACCAGTATGTTTTGCTGTGAATGTGAAGACGTGCTCTTGTGTGTTTATCCATGTTTTGGGGTATACCATTAAAAAAGGAATCTTTAAAGGGAAGTTTCTATCTCTTATAGAGCTAATTAAAATAATTGGCATTAAAAAGCATTAAATGCATGCATACATGCACAGTATGTCTATACACGTCCACATTGGTTTGTAGCACTTTAACTTGGACATCATATGATGTCCATATCGGAGAAAGGGTTAACAAAAAGAAGCCAGCATTACAATTTGGGTAATTACATAATGTTTATGAAAGCTGCAATACTGTGAAAGAATGTTTCAAATGAATTCAAACTCTGTTGATGAGTCAGTTAACAGCAGTAAAAAACTAAGATATGGGGATTAATTAAGATGTGATTGAGATATGGGGTACATGTAGAAGAGAATAGAATAAAAGAGAATAGAATTTATTGACAGAATATATACATATAAATGATTATTTATAGAATATACATGGTTTTTATAAATTACCTTACAATTTGAGTCCATGGAAATACATTTTTGCTACACAATTTGTATTTGATCAACAGAGCTTTTATTTTCCATTTAAACATTTGCCTATCAGCACCTTGAAACAACTGGGATCTTGTATAAAATTAATTCTTTATGAGATATGCTGTTGATGCTTTATGTGACCAACAAGGTCATCGTTACATCAAGTGTGCAAATGAAGAGCTGTCAAGCAAGCTGAAAATATGAAAGCAGCATTATGCCTCATCAGTCACAAAGGGTGAAATATCAGCAGTTGAATGGAACAGAATGATCAGTCATTGGGAAGTGGGTATGGCATACCATGACATTTTGGCTCAAACAGATGTCTGCCATCTTATCTACCATGTAGCTTCATTCACAGCACTGCAGCTGGTGTGAACCTGTCTGCATTGATGGTTCAATGCTGTCTGCTGCAGCTTGGACTCGGTGCACACATGCAATGGTGTCTGCTCAGACAGTCCAGAAACTACTAACACTTCCTATTGCAATGGTGACAGAATGCCTCATTGGCATGCTAAGTGAGAAAATGTAGTGTTTTCAGACACATACTGCTTCAAATTGTGTTACAGTGATAATGCAGTTGTGTTATCAGTTGTGTTACAACATATCTTTGACACTACAACACTATGTGAAGTCTAGTAGCTTTAAATGGCTCAGTAGACAAACACCAGGTATGGTGGCTTAGATCACCAGTGGGTATAACAACATATTTTTGCCTCCTATATGTCAAGGGCTATCTGAATGCAACCATATATGTATGAGGCAAGTTTTAGAGACCAAGATAGTCCTCATCTTCAGGCAATTCTACATGCAACTTTTCAGCACATTTTTCAGAATGTGTAAGCCTTCTTAAAAGAATGATGGATACTATTGCTTCCTTGGCTTACATGTTCGCCTGACATACACCTCAGCAAATATCCCTGGAATATGGTTGGTCAGTAATATGTTCCTCACAGTCCTTCGGAAGCAGTGTTGATGATTTATGGACTAGCCAACAAACTGTCTGGAGGTAGATTCCCCAGCAACATATCACACTGGTGATCACAAACCTTGCCATGGACAGGTTAAGAAGAATCAGGAAATTGTGTCGCCATGCAGTTGCCAGTGGGAGGGATCGGGCAGACATGGCCTTCCAAGGGCAGTACTGACTGATGTCACAAAGATGTCACGAGGTCGAGAGCAAGCTATGTTATTATGGCACAAATACCATTCAAGACTGTTCTTAATATACAGTTCAGGAAGTGTCCAGTTCCAGAAGTTTCTTGGCACCCTGGCAGGACTATATAAGAACTGATACAGATAAGGCAGACTTAAGTGTTTAGTTTTTAGTGTGTTTCAAGTGTTGATAAGTGCAGCTCCATGGAGAGGAGTCGGCACAGGGAAACAGTTCAGAATCAATAAGTCAGTTCTGTAAGTGACAAAGCAGTGCAGAGAAGTATGGCATACTCCGAGATGTGTAGTGATGGGTTGACAGGTTAAGGAACCATACAGTGAAGCAGTTCATGAGTCACTAAGTGCAGTTCAATGAAGAAGAATTGAGGGGCAATGGAACAAGCAATGAAGCACTTCACAAGTGAATATCAAAGTTGTGTTTAGAGTCAACATCCAGCTCCGTTTAAGAGGTGAACCCAAGTGTACATTCAAGAGATTAGTAATAGCAGTAGTATTTGTGTGCTAAAGAGACATAAAGAAACATTAAAGAGATGAGCTGAAGCTGTGTATTTGTATAAAAGAGAAGATAATTGTGTGTTAGCATTGCACTAGTGATTTTGGTGACAAAGAAGTTTGAGGTGAACTTCATTTTGTCTTGTGTCTTGTTTTTGTCAAAATATCAAGAACCCCTATGATTGCATGCCACAGTGTTTAGTGCCTCTGATTGCAGTGTGTGAAGGCTACATGAAATGCTGAATACTGAAGCTCAAAGTACATGTACAGATCTTAATAATTTGTGTATTTCCAAGGACCTAATCCATGGCATAAAATTCATTTCAGTCACATGTTTCCTTCTCGGTGTTGCAATTTTCATAAACATTATCAATGTATCATATATCCAATGCCCAGGCCTTCTAGCATTGCTGACAATGGATGTACCCCAGCTCGAATAATGAAAACCTACTGGAAATGTGTTTAAAATCTAGTGTTGTACCAGTTATAATAGCTATTCATGCCATTCAAGTGTAAAACTATGTGTTCGATCACTAGTGCCATCGATAGGTCAGCATACTAGGCTTGTTCCATCAGCTGAACGGACATTAGGAGTGAGATCACTGAAGTGTTTGGGAATTCAGTGCATGTAGCAGCAGATATGAATAAGCTGAAGTGGATTAACCCTGTCAACATTGTTAACCTCCTTCGTGACAGGTAGGTCCACACTGTTTACCGGATAATGAGGATGTAATTGCAGTGAAAGATGAGTTGTTTGCTTGCATATTATGTGACATTCTACTGCAAAAATACTATGGGACCCTAACAGAAATACATACTGACACATTGAATAGCAACAGTGATTGCAAGTCTAATGGTGGAGAAGAAGTAATATATGGGTATGAAAGTTCTAACTGTTCTGGTTGTGAATCGTCATCTCCAACAAATGCAGGAACTAAAGTTAAAGTGATTACTCTCCTACACCACCTAAAATATCATGACTGGGTTGCTAATGAGTATAAATGATTGAACATGGGACAATATATATTAAGATTATTTTCACTTCGATTGCAATTCATACAGGCAATCAATAAATTGATATAGCTGCATTCAGTCAAAATCCAACAGTAAGGTCATTCTACATTATGTGACACACAAAAAACAAGACACAGGCCAATTCAAAAGAAACAAAATATCCAAATTGAATGTTGTGAAAGAATCTGTAGTAGCCATGTTTGATAGAGTGAGAGATTATGGATGTATATATTTTGGCATATTCAAAAGCATGGGCTGTGAATACTGCTAGAGCAGTTGGTCTGGACAATTTTATAGCTTCTATGCATTTAGCTTCTATGCATTTCATCAATAGCTTCAAAGACGAATATAAGATTTCGTCCAGGCATATTACTTCTGTCATGGCTCATAAGGAATTCAAGAAGATCATATTATTAGACAAGGGCAAAACTATTTGTGGCAGATGTGAACATATTTATTAAAACAAGTAACATAATCCAAGAATACATGTGGAATAGTGACCAGAGCCAATTTTTTTATGAACTATCATCTTGTTCAACACTATCACACAGAGGTGAAAAATCAACTACTCCTGTGGTACAATCTGTTTGTAGCTCCACACACAGCTACACAATCAATGTGGCTATTTCTATGGATGATAGATAAGTAAACCAACTACATTTGCTTCCAGGAAAGTTAGGGGTCATTTGGTCCACAGTTTTCAAAGAAAGTATCAGCAATGTGTCCATAAAATATCCATGCTGAAGCAAGTAAAAGCAGATAAATGACCAAAGAGCACATGAAATGCTATTTACATTTCGTCCTTACTGATCATGTTGGTTAGAAAAGTCTATTCATTTTTAAATCCTGGTCAGGTTCCTGTAACATCATTTGACAATGTGGTCACAGTGGCTTTTGATATGGGATTATTGCAGTGCGGGTACACCAAAGATTATGTAACCTGTTCAAATACTGCTATTGTTAAGTGTGCATTCTGTTCCATCCCACATTGCTTTAATCACTTTATTAAAACTCCACATTTGCACCTTGATGGCAAATAAGGGAACAACTTACCACAACATGCAACTTCTAGTATGGACAGTAAGAACAGGTACGTAACTACATATATTCATATATAATGTTTCAACAACATGACGTGAACTTTTTACCATATCTGTACAGGTGTGACGTGATGGACAAGACTGGAACACTGACCTTTTGAAGGCGCTGGTAGTCAAACATATAGTTTACACCTGAATGGCATGAATAGCTATTATAACTGGGACAACAATAGATAAAATAAAAGTGAATCAAGAAGATATTGACACATTGCTTCACTTACACTGTTTTTCACAGGACATGATTCAAGAGCTGTTGCTCCCATCTTCTGCTGAGTCTTAACTACTGCAAACTGTAGTGGTTTCCTCTTTCTCTCTATCATCAATAGATGGCATGATGTATTTGTCAAAGATGTCCGGCAGTGGAGTTTCGAATTTCATGATTCTATGATGATTTTTATTAATGAAGAATTTTTCCCATATGGAAAGATCTATGGGATGGTTAACATGTTTTGTTAAAGTTGTCTCCAAGTTAATGTCTTGTCTGGTATTCAAAAAATGAAAAGCTACTGCTGATTTTTCTATTTCACCGGTTTTAATGTTCCTTATATGTTCTTTAGTTCTGATGTCTATATTTCTTTTTGTTTTTCCTATATAAATTTTAGGGCAAGTTTCACATTTGATCTCATAGATCGCTGGATTTTCTTTTGTAGTAATTGAATTTATGGGGGGGGGGGGGGGCTTTTAACAAATTCTTGATATTCAATCTATTTTGAGGTGCAAGAACTATGTTGTGTGTTTAGAAGAGTTTTTGGAATTTATTATGGGCTGATGGGTGGAAGGTAAATTTCTTAAAAGTTGTATTCTCTTTTGCTCCTGCAGGTTCCAGGATGGTGGTTTCTTTTATTTTCTTAGCCTTGTTGAGTTTGTTGATTTTTTGTCCACTAAATTTGGGTTGAAGCCGTAATGTGTAGGTATTCCTCTTGATAATCTTCTCTGTTTAGTGGAAATTTGATCATCCAAAAGATTAAACTGTTGAAAATGCCATGTTGGTGTTGTTTTGGGTTGAAACTGTTGTTCGTAATATAATTATCCATGTGTGTCAGTTTTCTGTAAGCACCAAAAGTGAGTTTGTTTTCCATTTTTTTTAATCCTGATGTCCAAAAAGGGAAGCACCCTATCCTTTTCTATTTCCACTGTAAATTTTATAGCTGGATTTTGAATATTCAAAAGTCTAAGAACATCTTGTGATCTTGTGTATTTTTTTTTTTTTTTTAGTTACTATTGCAAAAATGTCATCAAAATAATGATACCAAACTTTGAAATAACTTGGAAAAGTTTTTGTGATATGGGTTACAAAAGCACTCATTAACAAATCTGTTAAGAAGAGAGACAATGGGTTGCCCGTAGCTATGCCCATTTTCTGTTTATAGATCTGTCTTTTAACTTTCAAAATCTATGATGCCGGCCATGTGGACTAACCTAGAAAACAATATGTTTTCAGTTCTTAACTTGAAAATGCGTAAAAAAAACAGCTGCTTTGCAACAAAAATTTATCAACACTCAAAAGAAACAAGGATCAAACCCACAGAAAAAAAAAAAAAACAAGATATGTTACTCTCAACTCAAGAACCAAACAATGTAACAAATCTTTCTACATGCTAGTTCACTGAAAAAGAAATAAATTTTTTAAACAATGGTCTGAAAATGTGTGTAGATTACACAGAAAAAATAAAAAACTGTATCGCAGACATTGAAATAGTGATATATAATTTGCCTAAAAATCGAAAATCTATGATTAAAACACAATGTATGGAAACTTTAGATTATATCCAAAATGCAGATTTTAAAAGAAGTTCATATAAAAACTTACTCAAACATTTAAATGAAAAACCAGTAATTTACAAAAGCATATAAAGATAACAAAATAGTAATAATGGATGAAGAGGACTACTTCAAAAACATGGACAACCTTTTAAGTGAAAAGGAATTTGTTTAACTAGGAAAGAAAACCAATAATGAAAACATTTAAATCTGTGGAATTAGCTATTAAAAATAGTAAAATGATGACTAAAAAGAAAAATTGAACAATAAAATAGACAATCCAAAAATACCATACATATATCATTTACCCAAAATACATAAACCCGAAATTAATTACCTTCAGACCAATAATTAATAATATTGTTGCACCCACGTAACAACTATCAAAATGGCTGGTTCAAATCTTCACATCATTCACAAAATTCGAAAATTTAAGTATCAAAATCTCACTTTAGTTGATAAATCTCTTGAAGGACACAACCGTCAACTCTACAGATGTTTCAGTTTCTTTCAATGTCACTTCTTTATACCCAAGTATACCTTCCACTGAACTAATCCCACTTCCAAAGAAATGTCTGGAATCAATACAAGTAACCTCCAAAGAAATAGAAGAACTTTCATAACTTACTCAAAGATGCAAACAAGTAACTAATCTTTCCCCAATCAGCAATGAAACTTCATACAGAAAATTTAAATATCATCCCAGAGCTACACACCTTTTACAAAAAGTCTTCAAACAGCACAATAATACTTTGGTCCCACAGAACAAATTTAGTGTACAACACCTTTTGAAATCACATAACACAAAGGAGATAACCGCAGACAAAAAATCTGGTGTGTACCGGATAAACTGCAAAGGCTGTGACAACTTTTACATTGGAAAAACCAAAAGGAACTTGAACATTAAGCTTAAAGAGTATTTTAGGAACATTGTGAACAAATAAATAGAAAAATGGGTGGTAGTGTACCATTTTTGGAAGGAGAAACATGATATAGAACGAGAAATCTACTTATTAAAAAGTGTCCAAGGTCCAGCTGCATTAACCACGTGGGAAAAATTCTTCATAAAGAAATATGAAAGAAAATTGTTTAATTTCGACACTACCTTTGAAGAAAACCCAAACTTCAAGTTCATCAAGATACCGACAGAGACGCACCTGTCACCTCCACTGAGTTCACCAAACCAACATCCATTAGTCGACTACAGCTGATGATGTTAGGAAGATTCTAACGAAATGCGTTCTAGGTAAATACTAGCAATAAATGGAGCATTGAGTATTAGTTCGACTCAAAATTATATAAACACTTACATACTCACTTTTGGTATTTACAGAAAACTGACACACATGGGTAATTATACTCGTATTAAGAACAACAGTTTCAACCAAAACAACACCAACATGCCATTTTCAACAGTTTAATCTTTCAGATGATGAACTTTCCACTAAACAGAGAAGATTATCAAGAAGAATACCTACACATGATGGTTTCAACCCAAATTTAGTGAACGAAAAAATTAACAAACTCAACAATTTTTTAGTTTGATTAATGAGTCACTATGTTTACACTCAACTTCACTTACTATGTTGTTGTATAATCAAAACATTTTCAAGATCATTCCATCTCATCCTCAGCTGTTTGGTGACTAAATGAACATTCTTCTTCCTCCACTACTACGGTGCTCCGATCCCTCTGCCATCTGGTGTTAGGGGCACTAAGTTTTAATACTTCATTTAATGATAGGATTTCAAAATTTATATCTTTATCCCGGTTTTTTGGTTATGAATATTTTTTCCCAAATATCCAATTCTATGGGTGAACTTAAAGATTTTAACAGTTTTATGTTATGGCCAATGTTGTGGTTTTCTGTCCAAAAATGGCTAAGAAAATTAAAGAAACCACCACCCTGGGTCCTACAGGAGCAAAAGAGAACAAAACTTTTAAGAAATTTTCCTTCCACCCATCAGCCCATAATAAATTCCAAAAACTCATCTAAACACACAATATAGTTCTTGTAGTTATTGTGCATGCATACAACCTTCCCCTCTTGCTTCCCTGATGTCCTAAGTTATCTAGATTTTTGCACAAATGTATTCTGCATCTGGTTGTTGTGCGGTGCTCATTCGCTGTACGGTGAAGCAGGGCCACCAACACTCATAGTTACAGTTGTAGAACTTGAACATGCATTGAAAATCATTTAACAATCTGCCATTGCTCTATATTTTAGTTCTAGAAACTAATTCCATCCTACTTATGTAAACAGATCCAATACCTAATGGTTAATAAATTGGAGGGCAGATTGTTTGTGATGCACCTATCGTGTTGGCACGATACTTCATTCTCGCGACCATAACAAGAATCCCCCGTAACAAGTGCATGTGGTTCGCATGCTCGCATTGTATCCAAGTATTTCTTTGTGTAACATTATTTAGTGGCTGATATCAGTTTCTTTATTTTGTGTGTGAGTGTGAAACATGTTATAAATTCATTTTATTCAATGTATGAGTAACAAAAATTTTAACCAATAAATAATGAACACGGTTAATGAGCTTCTGAAAACTCCCTTTTCAAAGCGAGCATTAGAAGAAAGGGTTGCTATAAAAATATTAGGGCAACCAATTCCCAATCTAAAAATTGAGCAAAAAGCGAAAGGAAGTAGAAATTCTCTTTATACCATGAAGAAACATGGACGCATGGACTTCATTTTTCGAAACTAGGTGAGTTGCATGGACTTTTTTCCTGCAGCACGCTGTTATTTTTCAGCATGAGCTGCCACCGAGCCAAGGGAAATTGGCATATATATGAAATTAGAAATTATAGAGAGACAGCAAGTTGGCAGAAAGCCGACTCAATGATCAAGAAAACTTAAGTACAGTAAACCCAGAAAGCATAAACTTGATGATGAATGCAGAAACACAGGACATCACACTCACACAAGAATTGGTAGATAAGCAAATGCAGAATAAGCAGAAAAAAATGGCAGCATTAGGGAGGTGATGTCAAAAGACAGTGCAACAGAAGTAACCAGAACAGGAGAAGAAGAAAAAATGTGAAATGCTGACAGTGACAGAGAGACATGTGACATTTGGGGTGAAGGTTAAGTGGTTAGATAACAGGAATTCTGGTGACAAAAATGGAAGCAAAGATCTGGCATAAGAAAAGTTCAAATGGGTAGAAATGATTTTAGAGAAAAATTATATTTGTTGGGCGAGGAAGTAAAGTAATAAGAAAAATAAGAGGTATAGGTTATGGAGGAATGAAAAAAGAGAATGGTGAAAAGAACACGCATTAATGTTAGATTAAGGAACCAAGAAACAGAAGAACATGAAGAAATCAAGAAACAGTGAGTGACAAGACAAAACAAGTGGGTAAAAATATGTAGTAAAACAAAGGTAAAGGAGCTGGTATTGAGTGATAAAGTGCACTAATGACTATCAGCTTATTTGATCAGAAAGGAAAGTGGGAAAGAAAGGTAATATAAAGTGTTAAGGGAAATTGGTGGAAATTAATCTAATAGTGGTTTAACTATGAAACCTGGGGCTTAAACTGATGTAAAATAGACAAAGTGAGAAGATAGACATAGCAGTGAGGTTATAATGAATTAATGAAAGTAAATTAGAGAAGATTAGGGAAATTTATAATGAAAAGAGTGAAGTATGAGAGATAAGTTGAGAAGATAGCAAAGTGAATAAAGTGAAAAGATAAAAATCAAAGGGGAGTGTGGGAGGAGGATATATTAGAGAAAAGGTATGAAATAAACACACCCAAATGCAAACTGGAGGGGGAAAGGGTCATCATACACATTACAACCACAGTGTTCAGCTGTATGTACACTAAAATAAATTTAAAGTACTGCAATTATGGGAAAAATGTAATCAAATGTAGTTAACAAATTCATCCATTATTTCAATTTTACAGTATTAGTGCACAAGTATCATATGCTTGTTCCTCTTTGCCTTCTGATCTATGATATATTGGCTGCACCACACAGGGTCAGGAGTCCAAAATAATATGATTAGTCCAAAGCACCAAATGCTTGACTTCAGCAAATGAAGTAAAAAAGGGGAGGAATAAACAAAACATTCATAAGAGATACTGCAATGATATTATACTAAATTGCTTTTCACTAAACTAATGAAATCAGAAGCTTACTGGTAATCCAGGTGGACCTTGAGGACCTCCCTGTCCATTTTGACCATCTTCTCCTGGTGGTCCTCTTGGTCCAGCATCACCTTTTGCTCCTGAAACATTAATAAAAAGATGCATTTCCTGCAGAAATAAATTTTATCTTTGTTTAATTTACTCTTTAAACTCAGAATTAGGTACTATTCTATCAGCATATAGGAATAAAAATCTTTTGTTCAGATTTTTCACATATTTCTACGTAATTCTCGGGAATAAAACAATGTTAATGCATTTTGTATCTGAAAACCAAATTTGGTGGCCATTACTATTTGAAATGTTATAGAATTTTATTTTATACCCTTTATGATGGGACACAACTGTAATTACTTTCAGATTCAGTTTCACTAACAGTTTTGAGTCCTGCTCTTATCACGAGAGCTTAAACTATGGAAGTGAATTATAAAATAAATTATTACTTTTTGTTATTACACAACAACTATGGGTTAATAAAGTACCATTTAGAAAATCGTACCTGCAACTCCCATGTCACCCTTCTCTCCCTTTTCACCCTTAGGCCCTGGATCCCCCATCTCCCCTTTGGGGCCTGGAAGCCCTGGTAAACCTCGCTCTACAGCTTCACCAGACAGACCTTTACGACCCTGACGAAAACAACATGTATTTCATTCATATTTTCTTATTAAGAGTATTTATATAGATATAGCCCTCCCACTAAATTAACATTCCTATTGCTAGTAATATATATATGTATATTCCAACCTTGCAGAGCCTAAATTGTTGCTCCTGTATCAAAACCAATGCTATATATAGGTTGAATTTCATAAAAGAAAGCAAAAAGTATCATTCTTCTTAGCAGGGCACTTAATATGTATTAATCCAAATAAAAGAAGGAAATTGGCACGTTGTTATAGAATTTAAGAGAGAAAAAATGCATGAGCTATTAAAAATATACATTACATAACAAAACAAAATTAAAATATTTGCACATACTTACATGGTTCATGTCAGCCAGCCATTGGCCAGATGTTGCAATCACATGACACAAATCACAGACGTACATCACATATAAAGGGTGGGTTGGATTGTGTAGGCCTGGTTAATAAACTAAAACTAGTAACTAGGTGGTTAGTGTGAAAATTAAGAAATAAACAAAATTATAATTAGTACAAGCAAGTGCAGCATTAAATAAATCAAACTAAGCAAACACAACAGAACTCTGCTACACAAACAATTACAGTTATTTATTATGACTGTAGGTTATTACAAGTGTGTGGTACCATCAGGGGATACTACATACTTTGGCATTTCACATATATGCTTAGCTTCTCTAGAATATAAACTTATATAAAAAGCTAAAACAGTTGAAAGTGCTGCCACCACCATAATCTCTCTGTCTAGTATTCAACACTGCTGTAATTATTAAAAATAATACTTGAGTGAAATATAAAAGCTGTAGCTACAACAATTTTCCAAATTATATGTTAAAAGGGTGCAAAGGTACAAACCAATAACTATGGGCACTGACAATCCAGCTATATTTAAGTAAATGCACAAATAACTACAGGTTAAATAACTTTCCCTGTAAAGCATACATACTCGTTTCTCACTGCAAGTATTAATACTATGCTTTCCTAGAGTAAACAGGACTTTTGGAGCTTACATAAGTAAGACATACTCCGTTTGAAGCTTCTGTGTTAAATTAAATAACTACTTTTCTTAATATTCTTTGTGATATTTTCTGGTGCATAGAGCAAATACAGAACTCCAAAAATATGTATAATATGTTTACATAGTGCAATATGAAATAATAGTAAATAGAATGATCTACAAGGAAAGCTATTCAAATGAGTTCCTTCTTCACTGAGATAATTATTGCAATAAATTCTTAAACATATAAAGATGCAGTGGTATCCCACAGCATTTATAGATTACTTTGGATCATGCCAATGACTAATCATGCTGCACAGAAAGTTGCAGAAAATGAAATTTAGTCCACTATTGTTAATGAGCATTTGTCTCTGCATTTAAAAATGATAAAAGGAATATTTAGATATAATTCATGTCATCTTTCCCATACTCTGATTCCAAACTTTAGTTTCCTTTTGTGAGTATTAATATTTTAAAACACATTATATTTAATGTCAACAACTTCATACTACAATGCTCCCTGAATGAGGGAGCCCAACTGAAGCAGACATAATTGTTGGCAAAGTGCAAACCAGTTAATTTATATACAATTAGTGGAGAATTTATTGCTTTAACACACATGGCAGCTATTATTTGAAATATATAACCAAATGAATTAAGCCCACACCATGAGCAAATACAGCTTCTCAAAGTAGCTCATTACTACTTCACAAATTGAAAGAGTTTATGTAATGCTCGTGTCTGATGAATAAAAGTATCTAAAGAAATTATAATAGCATACCAATAGCCTATACATACTAATAAGCGGCAGATAGTTTGAACATATATTTTCCACTGAAATATGTAATCAGTATCAAAGATGCCTTTGAGCATGAAAGCTTATGTAAGAAAACAGCTCGAAAACAAAATTATGCAAGCACTTACACCATGCAATAAAATATGTGTTCACATGCATAGGTATTTAAATATGTATACAGAATATCATGCACTTGGACACAACTGTTGGTAGTGGGTAATAAATGTCTACTTCATATTTTTGCTCTTTATTTTCAATCTAATAATAGAAGGTGAATACATGTTTTTGAAATTAAAAATTTATAATTTTAAACAAGTTATTCTGTTAAAGTGATTATGTAGTAGATTCATCTTAAAACAGAATTTACTGCTCCTGCAGACTATATGAAATGCTCAGTATCTATATTGTAATAGCTTTTCTTTCCATCTCACACATTAGAAATGTCCTTAGGTGTTAATAGGAATAAGAGTTTTGCACAAAGACTTTATTGGGTGCAGATCATAACTACCCAGGATAAGTAAAAGCTTTGATGTCTATGCTTTATTTCCTTAATCTGCATATTTATGTACTTTTTTATTCCAGTTCATATTGGTTCTGCAAAAAGCCTTAGTTATTTAAAAGTATTAATAACATCTGTAACATAACTGCATTTTAATATCTAGTAATAGAATGAAATCAAGTATAGGAAATCTGCAAGTTAATTTGCTTGGAACTTGCTAGTTTAACTGCAGAAAACTGAAGACTTGATTGTTGTACCAAATGAAAGTTACTTTAAAGTAATATAAGTTGAATCAATTAATGCAACTAGTCCTGAATAAATGAAAACACTAACCTTTTATAGCTTATATTTGATTAAGTCATTAAATGAACTGTTTTGGGCAAAAATAAAAAATAAGAACAATTATTTAGAAAGATGCATAAAAATAAACACAACATTGAAGTTAGCAGAGTAAAAAGTTTATGTAATATTGTGAACAAAACGTCTATTAACTTACAAAAGTACCATTAATTATAGATTTCTCAGAGGTACAAATGATAGACAACTTTGATCCAAGGATAAAGCTCTAAACTCTAAAAGCCTAGACATTTCTAGGAGAGAGGGAGGGAGAGAGGGAGAATGAAGGGGAGAGGGAGAGAGAAAGAACTTGGATCATTTGGTCTAGTTAAAATACTACAGATATTAAGCATGCATATGGAAAATAAAATTCCTGAAGATTTCAGGAGGCAGAGATATATCCAAAATATGAAAGAGGATGAAATGCAACTGCATCTTTTTTAAATTCCAAATATTCCACAGCATTCTTTAATTTGGAAAAAGAGACAAAAAAGATAAGTCATATACTTTCCCTTAGATAACAATGGATATTAAGCAGTTTTATACTCTACAGATGAGAATTGTCAGTCTAGAGGAAGAACAAGGAAGAATAAAGAACAAAAAAGAACAAAGAAGGAAGATGAATAGAGGAGGAGGAGCAGAAAAGAACATGATTTATTCTAATAACAATGCAAATTAAATACAATCAGGCAAATTAAAAGAGCATATGCAAAATTTATAGCTTTATGGCTTTCTGCTTTCTTCTCTAGTTTCCATGCCACTACTTTTTTATGAAATTCTTCTCTATAAAATATTAGTAAACTTTATTTTAGAGTTTTATACTTATATAAAAGTTTATCGTTTTTCCATACTTATATTTTATTAATAAATGTTGAACAACACAGTTTTTTGTTGTTAAGTTTATGCTTATTTTAAAATAATATGATTACAAAGTAGTGCTACAAAATTTATTTCATTTATAGGGACAATCAATAATATTGATTGCTCTAACATGCAAAAACTGTGTGTGGGCAATCTTTTAGAATGGTATAATCAGAACTCAAAAATTCAATGGCATAGCTGGCATTTGAACCACGGATCTTCCAATATGCTGATTCTAGCATACAAAATGTTGTCTATAACCACTTGCGTAATATATTTACTATAGCAAAACTGTCTGTTAGATATATATGTAATTAAGGAAAATAATATTTTAATATTTATATTTATAGAAGTTAAACCTCAGAAAATAAATGAAGAAATGCACATTATCTTGAAGATATGGAGTATTTATACAGTTATACAGACTTATATCTGCACGAAAATGCCAACCTTCTTAATTACTTTTTACTGAACTGAATCCATAAAATAGATCCACTCATGGTGTAGGACATACTAATTAAAGCACTGTATTATTTTTAGGAATATTTAGGTGACATCCACATATATACAGTCTTAGTTTCCATCTCTCTCTCTCTCTCTCTCTCTCTCTCTCTCTCTCTCTCTCTCTCTCTCTCTCTCTCTCTCTCTCTCTCTCTCTCTCTCTCTCTCTCTCTCTCCCTGTCTCTCTCTCTTGCTCTTCCCCTTTTAGATTAACTAAACAGTATGTAAATAGAGGAGCTCTTAAAACAATAGGAAAATATGATATAGAGATACGTTAATACAAATGTATTCATAATAGTATACATTTTTGTGTGAGAGGGGAGGAAAGGATTGAGACGAGGATGGGGAGGGGGAGAGGGGAGAAGAAATTGAGCATGAGGGTGAGGAGGAGTGAGAGAGAGGACCTATGTGAGTGATGCATGCAGTAACAAACCTTAAAACAAAATCAATAAGCACTTTTTAGCATACTATGGAGCTATACCCCAAGCTTAAAAGCATTGGTATTATCAGTACAACTAGATTCCATTCATGCCACATGCAAAACAGTACATGTTCATGCTTAAGACAGACTAAAAAAGTAAAATATTGAATCAAAGACTGGGAATACTTATATTTTAGGAGGGATGAGGATGAAACATAACATCAAAGAACAGAAAATAAAATACCATAATATGGGGCAATAATAGAGATGCAATTTTGGGACATTACATAATTTTCAGTTTTTGTATTTCTGACTAAAGCTAACAATTATGCACTGTCTCAAAGTAATGCCCCTGTCCCAAGTTTATGTAATTACTTGCTTAGTTTCCATGTTAGATTAGTATTAGTAGTAATAGTAGTAGTAGTTTAGCATATTAACACCTAGAATATCAATTGTGTATTGGGAATAGCTACTTAAAATTGGTCCTTTCACAAGGAAGCATGACACTAAACATGGAAAACATTAAAAGAACCATCATCACAAAGTGAAAATATGTCCTTTGGAATAAACTGCATTAATGTTTATAAAATACATTATATTAAAATCAAAAGACAAAACTGTTCACAGTATGTGTGTTTTCCTTATATATAATTCAAACTTATACGCCAGTGACAATATTAAATTTCCTAAACCAGCTAATAATATTTCTCCCTTTTCACAATTTCCTTGTACCTCAATGGATGCTGAGCAAAAGATACACAACTATCAAGTTAAAAGAAAGAAACTGAAGTATAAGTACTGAAGTCAATTACAGCATGAATGTAATAGTAGTTTAAACTTCAAACATATAGCTTTAATTATTTATCTCAGTGTGCCTTCGATTTTTGGAAATTCGTTTTTTTTTTCCCTTCAGTACAGAAAGTCACATTACACTAGGTATGAAAAAAAATAATGTGCAGAAAATTTTAGAGTAGAAAGTCAGTATCAAAATAAGCATTTTGAGGACAGGGACAAGGTTTGTAGAAGCTCTTTTACTGTACCCAACATTAAATCTGTCATGTCAGATATCTAAATTTGAAACCTATTAGTGGCATGTCAAATGTAAACAAAATACCCCACTATACAGTACTGGTCATTTCTGCTAGGTATGTCCAATGATCATTGCAGCATTTGTGGTATGAAGACTACTGGATGGTAGAACGATAGCAAATGTTCATCTTGTTTAGTACAAAGAGTCCAGCACAGTATAAACATATATATTAATGTGTGTGTGCGCGTGTGCGTGTGCGTGTGTGTGTGTGTGTTTGTGTGTGTAATTTAAACTGCCAAATAAATGTTTCTTATATAGCCAAATTAAATTATGTCAATACAAACACACCTGTTATGCTGCATTTGCTGTCCCATAATTTTAACTTTAAAATGCTTAGCTTGGTAATGCTTTTTATCTACAGTTCTCTGCATATTACTTTTCCACATCCTGTATACTTTCTTTGCATTCATGAAGTACTGATGATTAATATGAATGTTTAATCATTTTGAACTGCACATTAAATGATAATACTATCATTTGCTTACATAAATATAAATAATGTGCAAAGCTGATGTTTAATACATACCATAACCATGGATATTTGCCATTTCTGGCAATGAAAAGAAATGAGAAGTAATGCACTTAAACTCAAATAGTTGCTTGCTATAGGTATAGCCCAATTAATTTGTTTCTACAGTGTCTAAAGAACATCTCCTAGAGCATCTACAGAGCTAACAGAAGTAAATGTTCTAGTGTATAGTATTATTTCATTGTTTATTCTTTAATATCAATTGACAATCAGATTTATGATAGACATAATGATATATTTACTTAACCTCCTCAATTCTGAGTTCAGTTATTCAGCTCAAAGCATAGAACACTAGTCAAGTAGAATACAACTTCATTGGTCTATAGAGGACAACTTCTATAGAGGACACTGGGACCAAGGTGCTTAAGTCCCTCTGTGTTACCATTGTTCATCATGGTTCATAATTACAAATGGTACATAAGTGTAAATGTTATGTAGGTAGTGTAAAAGAGGGTAAAATGTTACCAACTCTGTAGTGTGGGAGGTCCTGAGTTCAAATCTCTGTCTCTCTAGAATTTGGATATTATATGTGGATAAGGTTTCTTCCAGGGTTTTCCCTTAGCGTGAAAGATGAATGTCAGATAACTCTAAGCTCTATCGATCCTGGGCTCTTTTGAGCATCATTTCACCCATTTCATTCACTGATCGATATGACTTATGTTGGAGGATGTTAAACAGTGGTTATAATAAGTATTACCAGTGAAGTGTTGAGAAATGAAATAGATATTGATAAAGTGACAATGATGAGAGTGAAGAGAACCACATTATGGAAGATTTTTATAATTTGAACTCGGGTAGAGAATTCAGCACTTATGATGATGAAGCACCTAATTTTAGCAATTATTGCACTGCTAAGAGCTTAATCAGAAGAAAGGAGATTTATCTATGACCTTGACAGACAAGTCAACTAGAAAGCATGTTGGCAAATGTATCAAGTACTTGATTCTGAAATACATATCATATTATGAGGAACAGGTAATGCATTAATAAATAACTCTTTACCTTTAGACATATTTTAATATTTTTGCGTGTTTGAGATACAATCAAGTTTTATATTTAAACTTTTTTAAATTTGTGCCACAAATCATTTTAATGAAATATTCAGTTGTTATGCATGTGTTGTTAACTGCTTCAGTGATGGCCATTTAAACCGTGCACGGGCCGGGAATGGATACCTGATAAATGGAATAAGACATTTCAATTGTTAAATGCTGTAAAAATGCTTCTTAAATACACATTCCTATCTTCCATAATTATAAAGTTATTTTAAGAAAACAAAAGCTTGTTTAAAGCTCATTAAAGGAAATATACAATCACGGTATCATTAAAGTAAACATATATTCATAAACCGTTAAAATTTCACTATTTTGTATCACTGTACAGAAAGCCATTCTTGCATTGAACACATTTAATTGAGAGTCATTTTGTTCTATCACACATATGATAGAAATAATGGGTAAATGGAGGGAAATAACGGGTCAAATATGGATGATGTGGATCAGTTATTACAAGCTATCCCTCTTTATGATAAACAGTTAAATGGTATAAAAAGTACTTTAACACCAGCTGGATATAATCATATAAAATTGTTTAGTAATTTGGAGATCTCTACACTCATGCAAGACGATGACCTACCTGGACTTATATGTAACAATGTCTCAAAGCCTAATTGAACACTATAACATTCAGAGGCCTCTTCATACTGGGGATAAGCAATCCTACACCCCAGCATCCCTCATACTTGAGGGGAAAACAGTTTCCTAAAACGATACCACCTCCCCCCAAAAAGGTCATGTCCATTTAGAAATGTTTAGTGGGTCACAAAGAAGAAGCTCACAAGAAACCAGTATGATTTGCTGTGAATGTGAAGATGTGACCTTGTGTGTTTATCTATGTTTTGAGGTGTGACATTGAGAAAGGAACCATTAAGGATAAGTTTCTATCTCTTATAGAACCTATTTAAATGTACTGTAAAATATAAAGATTAAAATAACTGGCATTAAGTAAGCATTAAATGCATGTATGCACAGGACATCTATACACATCCACATCGATTTGTGGCATTTCAGCTTGAACTTCATATGATGTGTATTTTAGTTTCTACAGGTCAAAGTATTTCTAGAATTCCAGCAAATCAGCATAATTTTAGTATTCCGAAAGTAAAATCCAATAATTTGACCAGTCACACGTTATTCATATATCCAAACAATAAAAAAGAAATTATAGAGATTATAAGCGGCATCAAATCTAAAAACAGTGTCAGTCATGATGATATCCCAATAAAACTAATAAAAGCATGCAAATTATCTATAGCTAGCCCTTTAGGTGACATTATCAATTCAATACTTGTAAATGGTATTTTCCTGGACAGTCTCAAAATTGCTAAAGTTATCCCAGTGTTCAAGAAAGAAAATAAACAAGAGATGGATAACTATAGGCCTGTGTCTGTATTACCTTCTCTTGCTAAAGTAGTGGAAAAAGTAATTTATTCCAGAATCGTTACTTTCCTAGAAAGTTTTCATCTTATATCAGATTGCCAAAATGGATTTGTCCAAGGAAAATCTACCTTATCAGCAGCTGCGACATTCTGTGAGTATATAGTGGACAATATTGAGGCAGGTAATTTTGCAGCAGGCATTTTATTAGACTTGTCTAAAGCTTTCGATTGTGTGGATACAACAATTCTACTCAACAAACTTGAACATATTGGGTTTAGGGTTCTAAGTAACAATTTGATTAAATCCTACATTTCCAATAGGATGCAGTATGTACAACTGAAGTGTATGCAGGGTGAATTCGTTTCAAAACCAGAGGAAGTACGGTCTGGTGTGCTCCAGGGCTCCATTTTATGGCTATTATTGTTTATTCTGTATATAAATGATATAAAAACTGTGGTACATGATAATGTAGCTTTAAGTCTGCATGCAGATGATGCCACATTGGGTTTCAGCAATAGTGATTTAGTAAATTTAGAAATTGATGTAAATTTGACCTCCAATATGGTGGCACAGTATTTTAATGATATCAGGCTGTGTACTAATGCACAGAAAAGTAATTTCATTCTTTTTGACTATAAGAAACCTCAATTTGAACCTCAGCTTAATATGTGCAATAGTCTGGTTCAATGTGTGAGGAAGGTAAATATTTTGGGTTTAGTCTTTGATGACAAGTTAACTTGGAAATACCACATCGAAAAATTAGAAAGTAAATTAAGTACTGAACTCTTTGTTTTGCATTATATTACCAATATTCTCTCAGTTGATACTAGCAAGTTGGTGTATTTTGCATTAATATATTCACACATTGCCTATGGTATTGAGCTATGGGGACACACCTCTAAATTAAACTTTAATAAAAAATTTTCTTCTACTGAAAAGAGCTATAAGATACCTGGCAAAAATAACACAACTGCTACATGTAGACCCCATTTTAAAAAAGTAAATATATTTACTCTCCCCTGCATATTTATTTTGCAAACAATACTTTTTGTATATAATATGAATACAATATCTATTAATGCAGATATTCATAAATACGAAACAAGGGGTAAGAACAATTATATAATTAAAGGTCACAGATTAAAACTTTTTGAACGCAAGCCCCAAAGTATTCAACAAGCTTCCAGACTCCTAAAAAATACTGTGTCAGCTGCTAAGTTTAAATCGAAACTGACTAACATGCTGTTAAGTAGAGCATATTATAGTATAGAAGAATATTTTGAAGATAACTTTAAGGATCTAGAATAGATTATGTGTGTGTGTGTGTGTGTGTGTGTGTGTGTGTGTGTGTGAGAGAGAGAGAGAGAGAGAGAGAGAGAGAGAGAGAGAGAGAGAGAGAGAGAGAGAGAGAGAGAGAGAGAGAGAGAGAGAGTGGATGAATTTTTAATCCTTGACTATGTTCTGTTAAACATAATATATACTGTCTGTATTATTTTATAATGAACAATAAATTGATTGATTGATTGATTGATTGATTGATTGATTGATTGATTGATTGATTGATTGATTGATTGATTGATTGATTGATTGATTGATTGATTGATTGATTGACTGACTGATATTTCAGTAAAAAGGTTAATCAAATGAAAGTAATATAAATAGCAATCAGATTTAAAACAATGCCCTCAGTATATATTTTAGAGGTTCTCACTTATGTATATAAAAATAATGACAAATTTATGCAAAAGTGTTACTGCACTTGAAGGGTCCAGCATAAAATATCCTATGCATTGATTAACAATATAAAAAGACACCCTATTATATAGGTGTAAAAACATATAATAAATTTCTTCGATTCAAAGGGATAAAGACTTCAAAATTGTTTAATAAAAGTGTAAAAGAAGATTCACACAAGAATTCATGGATGACACAATATCATAAGACTACTAAACCTTGCATTACTTGTAACTGACAATTTGTGTTGCATAAATAATACCTCATATATTATCTACATATTAGAATTAGTTTTGTCTTTTATTTTCATTCTTGTTTTTATGTATAACTTGGCGAGTCACCATTTACCAGCTTAGACTCACAATGTCAACGTTATGTGAAGATAAAGATTTTATTCTATACTAACACATTTTTATTAATGATAACAGAAAAAAAATTAAAATGATATATAGAGCTATTTAGTTGATGTCCATATTATACAAATTGTTATCTGTTATTGTTATCTGTGTTATCTGTTTCTAACTGGTTCTGTTCCCCCTCAACTTTCTGTTCTATTTGTGTACCGGCTAATCAGTTGTACAGAGGTTGCTATGTTGTGAGACCACATGTTTGCATGTTACATTGTGTTACATCTATTTATAATTTCAAAAAGTCTGTATTCTTTAACACACACAATATTCATGTGTGATTCCTATGTAACAAACCTTTTAAAGAAATGAGACAGCAATTTCTATATAGATCCTCTACTCTCTGTACACCACTCAGAGAAGTGTTTTATAACCTTGTGAACAAATTAAGTGCAATAGGATGTAATCTGGATAAGAAACAAAAGCAAACGGCTGTGTTCTTATAAGGCAAAACCTAATGACAGCAAAGAGAAGATACAACTAAGTTCAAAGAACTCTTGATAAATTTGCACAACTGTCAGGAACTTTTTAACCTCTAGCATGGATGCCAACCCCTGTCACACACATCCTACACTTCTCCATATTGTGCACCTAGCATATGAAGTAGCTGGGTGAAAAGAGTAACCTCAGCACAGGGAAAATGCTCTAGGGGGGAACCTTGAGGTGCCACATAACATTTAAAATTAAAATCCTATTACATAACTAAGAGTATTCAGGTATCAAGTGAAAGACTTCGTTTCTTAACTGAACTAATTAAACACAATCATGGCTCTGATGAAACTAAACAGTATTACACAAATTAAATATATATATATATATATATATATATATATATATACAGAACAGAGTAGTCAAAATGGCTCAAAACTTTTATAATAGTGATCTCCTAAATAGCTCTATGAAATGTCATAAAGCATGAGACTGTGGGAAATAAAATATAGAATATGGACTTTTAGAGTAAATAAAAATGGTAGGCTAGTATCTACTTCTTTGATAGTAGCACACGAATTTAATCATCTTTCAACCATTGCCAGTAATGTAAGATTTGAAGCATTCATAGTGATGATTATTAAGTATATCTTCTCTATGTGTTTCTGGAGGAATTTAGTAACAGTGACGTCAAAATTAATTGTAAAACTATTTGTAGTCGGTTTATTGACACTCGTCACTTACTGTTCTAATATTATTGAGGGACTAGTTTCAAAGGCTATTGCCTCGTTTTAAACCTCTCTCCAACTAGCGTCTGTTGTTGTCTGCTCTTCTCTCTCTGGTGGTGGAACTATGAACTTCTTTGTCAAATTATCTACTGGTGGGATTTCAAAGTTCATTACGTGGTCTTTATTTTTCCATATGAATATGTTCTCCCATGTTGTTAGTTTATTTTGATTTATCATTCTTTTTAATAATTTTGCATTTGGATCAATGTCATGATTTTCATTCCAAAATTGAAATGCTACTGCTGACTTTTCTTCTTGTGTCAATCTGATGTTTCTAAAGTGCTCTTTGACTCTGGTTTTCAGATTTTTTTTTTTTTTTGACCTATGTGGCATTTTTCACAATTTTTACAACTTATTTTGTATATTCCGGATCTGTTAACTGATGGGATTTCATCTTTTGTTTTTGAATTTAGCAATTTTAAAATTGAATGTCCGTTAGTAGGTGCCAAGATTGTATTTTGTTCCTTAAAGATCTTTTTAAATTCAATAAATGCTTTTGGGTGATATGTGAATGAACTGAATATGCGGTTGCTTTCTTTTTCTTCTATAAATGTGGTTGTTTCCTTAATGATTTTCTTTAGTTTCACTTTTCTAATATTCTTAAACACCAGACTTTTGTTGTATCCATTTTCATCTCCTATGTGTAGTATGGCTTTTTGTTCTTTGATGTATTCTTCTTTATCCATGGGTATGTTGACTAGTCTGTGTGTAAGGCTGTTTATTATTGCATGCTTATGTATAATTGGGTTGTAGCTATTATCGTTTATGTAATTTTCTGAAAGTGTCGGTTTCCTGTAAATTCCAAATTTTATTTTTGTGTTATTCTTGATGATATTTAGATCCAAGAAAGAGAGTTGTCCATTGATTTCCTTTACTATTGTGAATTTTATAGTCCTTTCTTACAGACTGAGTAAATTTAATGCATCATCTAAATGTTTATTTGACACTACTGCAAAGATGTCGTCAACATACCTATACCAAACTTTGAAGATCCATGGCCTTGGGATCCATGGGAAGGCCTTTTTAATTTGTGTTTCAAATGCACTCATAAATAAATTTGCCAAAAAAGGTGAAAGTGGGTTGCCCATTGATAAACCTGATTTCTGCTTGTAGTGTTTTTCATTAAAGCTACAGAAGTTTTGTACAATGCATATTTTTGTTAGTGAAATGTATTCTTCTACTTCTATTGTTTCCATTTCTCAATAAAAAATTTAATTCAGTTTCTTTAAAGATAAGTGAAGTTTTTGTTACACAAAATTATATTTGTGTAGTACTTGTTGCTTCATTGCCACTATCTTTATTTTTTAGGAAAGATTAAAACTGTTCGCTCTAGTGTCAAAAACAATAAATATCGAGTTCCTGAGGGTCTGGTATTAGATCCTACACAGTTTTTACTTCATATTAATGACCTGGCCAAAAATGATTAGTGCATCTATATAAATTTACTTCTTTTGCTGGTGATACAACTGTTCTAATTTCTGGAAATACTAACGAAACTAGTCCCTCAATAATATAAAAATGTAAGTGACAAAATGTTAAAAACCAACTATAAATAGTTTTTTCAATTACATTAGACTTATTATTAATTAGAGTAAAAGTGTTATGAAAGGCTTTTATCATAACGTTAACAAAAATGCAAGATTCCCTAAAATTTGTTTAGAAAATAGTACTACAGATAAAATTAAATTTTTGGGAGTTTGAGTTGATAGTAATCTTGTTTGGAGAACTCTTGATTGGGGAACTCATATGGATACTTTGTGCACAACATTATGCCAAATTTGTTTTGTGTTATATCTCTAACATCATTAGTTAATCTTAATGTATTTAAAAGAGCCTACTTTGCATACTTTCACTTGAAGTTTTCCTATGGCATATTCTGGGGAAAGTCAAGCTATAGCAACAGAATTTTCATTATACAATAGAGGGCAGTATGTTTAATGCTAAACCTTTCCAGCAATTTCATATCATTAAATATTTTGACAGTTCCATTAGTATATCTTTATGAAGTGTTAGTGTTCACTCATAAGCAGTTGAATAGTAGTATAACAAATGCTGAAATTCATAGGCATCAAACTCTCATGTTACAGAGCATAAAAACACCATGTATGGGAAGGAAAATAAATGACTATAATTGTATTAATGGTATTAAATTGTACAATAAATTCCTGCAATCCCTTAAGAAATTACCAGACTTAGCCATATTAAAAAAGGAATTAAAAAATTTCTAATAGAAATTCTGTAAATTAACACCTGGAAGTTGTGTAGTGAATTAGTTGCTATAAGTATGTATTACATTCTGATGTCATTTAACTATGTATATTATAGTAAGCTATAAATATCAGCACTTTATACATTTTATATTAATTTATGTTAATTATGCTAATCATATTACCTTATTGAAATTTGTATTTTGTAGTATTGTACTTCTTTGACGAAGCCTGTATTTCTGTATTGAAATCATATGGTGAAAAAGCTTGATTTGATTTATATGTGTTTGGAGGAATTTAGTAACAGTGACATCAAAATTAATCTAAAAAACTATTTGTAGTTGGTTTATTGATACTCATCACTTACTTCTTTATATTCATGAAAGACTAGTTTCAAAGGCATTTGCCTCCATTTTCAATCTCTTTCCAGCTGGCCTTTTTTTACTCTGGTTTTTAGACTTCCTTTAGTTTGACCTATGTAGCATTTTTCACAACTTTCATACAGCTTATCTGGTATATTCTGGATCTGTTAACTGATGGGAGTTCATCTCTTGTTTTTCTCTTTCCAGTTGGAAAGAGATTGAAAATGGAGGCGAATGCCTTTGAAACTAGTCTCTCATGAATATAAACAAGTAAGTGATGAGTATCAATAAACCAACTACAAATAGTTTTTGAGATTGATTTGATTTGATTACTGGTGTACAGGAATTGCAACAATGCAACCATTTCAATTGGTTCTTAGAAAATGCTAATGTTCACTTTGACCAATATTTAACTTTTTTTATGGATGAAGTATGGTTTTATTTAAATGGCGATGAGAATTAGTGGGTATTAATGCAAATTTTTCTGAAAGATGTGACCGATATATAACAGCAAAAGTGACAAGGATATAATATCTGTTATGTTCGATGATGAAGTACACTAGAGTCTCGATTATCAGACCTAAACTGGCCCTGGACAATGTCAGATAACAAAAAATGTCAGATAATACATAATGAGTTGGAAAATGGAGCACAACATGGTAGATTAACTGTATTATTGAAACAATTGTTGGTTTTGCAGTATTTACTGAATAATCAAACCAATTTCCCATGCAACATTGAACAATATTGAACAATAAGAAGCTCCAAAGTCTTAAGAAAAGAAACTTTTCAATGAAGTCTGCTTGCCTGATGAATGACGTTTCTTTGCTGTGAGATTTCACCATTGAAGAAACATAAATACCTCAATATATCGAGATTTAACTGTATTGGAACACCACAGTGAAGCAAAAAATTATTAATTTTTAGATGAGTTGTATTTATTACACATCTACTTCACTTTCGTACCTATTTTGAGGACATGTGAAGCAGATGTGTATTAAATACGACTCATCTAAAAATTAATAATAAATACCTCAGTTGCTCCTCAGTTGCCTCCGGCTGTTGCTCCACGTATCGTAATACCAACTCTAAAGCACTTAAAACAATCAGCATGACTCATCTTCTTCTCCTTTTGTTCTTCAATTTCCCATTCTGCTTCATCCTCATTGTCATTACCATTCACAAAATCAACAATATCAGAGTCTGTGAGTTCAAACTATTCTTCTTCTGCACACCAGATAATCACATCTTGAGTCATAGCATCCTCACAGCTAAGAGTGTGGTTCAGTAAGGGAACAATGTCACCCATGTCTTCTTGTACTATCTCTTCTTTATTTTCATCCCTAACAGTATGTTCCAAGACTTTGCTAATGTTGTTTCTTTACTTCCCAAGTCTGAGCCACCCAGTATGCAATGTCTTTCATGTTGATAGATCTTAAGTACTCCATCATGTCCTTGGCATTATCCTTTTCCTCTATCAGAGAGAAAAGGAGTTGTCGTCAATGTTTTCTTTTCAATGTTTCCAGCACACCTTGGTCCATTGGCTGGCACAATGGTGTCACTTTAGGTGGGAGAAACAAGACCTTGATATCACCACTTCTAAGTTCTTTTACATTTGTGTATGATGGAGCACTGTCTAGTAGAAGGAGAGCTTTTCTTGGGATGTTGTTGGGAGCTAGAAACTTCTCTATAGATGGCACAAAATGTGTAAAGAACCAGTCTTTAAAGGTGGCAGCAGACATCCAGGCAGAATTCTCGTTAATATAATCCACTGGTAGAGCATTAACAGAAATGTTTTTAAATCTCTAGGCCTTTTAGATTTACCAATCATTAGCAAGTTGAAGTTCCCCATAACATTACTGCAAGCAAGAATAGTAACTCTTTCCTTACTAAGCTTGTAGCCAGGGGCAGATGAATCTGCTCGGGCTGCAAGAGTTTTGGATGGCAGCATCTTGAAATTTAGTCCAGTTTCAGCACAATTACAAATCTGGTCACCAGTTAAATCCTGCAGCAAGAATTAATTCTTGAAATTCCTTTTTAAATTACAAAATGTCAGATTTAACAGACAGCTTTTCATCACAGATATTAAGCTGCCTAATGCCATACCTTTTCTTCCAATGATCAAACAGTAAAATTAGGATCCCCTTCATTGAATGCTTTCCGGAAATACAGCACCTTCTCTTTCAGAATGGGGCCTGTTATTGGTAGACACTTCTTTCATTTTTGAGTGAACCAAAGAAACAGTGTTCCACTAACTTCTTCATATTCACATTTTTTCACTGTTTTCATGTGCTTTGGTGCATCACTTTTTGCTCTGATAGCATGCCACTTTTCAATTTCTTCTTTCTGTTTCGCCAGTCCCCCACTGTAATACACCCAACACCATAATCTGAAGCCACCTTTTGAAGACTTTCCCCCTTGTCCGGTCTCTTTAATGCCATCAACTTGTCTTCCATGGAAACAAGCACTTTTCTCCCTTTACTTGCCATATTGTACCCACAGGAAATGAAATTAATATCATCCGCACCCAAGCTATACCTGCACACCCACTGAAGGTTTGAGGATGCACATCCTGCTGACCAAGCACTGGTGAGAGTAATGTAACCATGCTCCGCACAACCTGTCACAGAATTTAATGTACCCTTCACATAGACTGTCATAGAATTTAGTCACAGACAAAATAAATTAGTAAGTGATTATTAAATTATAGATGAGTCGTATTTATCACACATCGGCTTAACTTACATACCTATTTTGAGGACATGTTTCGCAACTCATCTATAATTTAATAATTATTTTACTTCACTGTGGTGTTCCAATACAGTTAAATTTCAATATTTATTTTTTTTATTTTATTTATTTGTGTACTAAGCTATTACAACTGTTGAGCTGATCACCAGTATTTGGCCCAGGCCATTAATTGGTGAGCAGCCCATTGAATTACAAAATGTGTAGTACACTACTTACATTTCTATTACTACTATTGCTTACACACTATTGTTCATTTCCTTTTTTCACAGTCCACTTCCATTTATTTTTCACTTTATCTAAGAACTGACCTACATTCTTGAGATTTTTATCTATAATTTTACATATATCAGGACTTCGCTTAATTTTTCTCCAGATATATTCTTTTCGCCAAATCTCTGTTTCCCTGCATTCGAAAAGGATATGTTCCACATCTTCCTTACCCCCACACAATGGGCACTTGTCTTTCACAAACCCATTCCGCTGCCCTTTTAGCCTCCACACTCCTGCTCTCAGCCATGCTATCCCCTTCCTTTCTTCATTAATAGTTTTATCTATATACTGCTCCCTTCCCCAGCCACTTTTTAACTCAACATAATATACCAATGACCTCTTTTCACCTAACTGGCTGAACAGTTTTTGAATCTCTATATCTTCAAATCTTTTTCTAACACCCTTCCAGAAACCTTTATAATTTCTCTCTCTTTTTCTCCAAATATCCCCTAAGCCATTATTTTCTAAATTGTTTCGTAGAGTGCTTGCCCAGCCCGAGCTTTGCAGACTTGCTTCTTGATATTTTAAACATTGTTGCAATAAGAGTCCTTCATCTAAATTCAAGATCCTATGCCAGTATTTCAAGGCTCTTTCCATTATTAACCCTTTCCTTGTTACTCTCCCCATTTCAATTTGAGCAACTTCGTTTGCTGTTGCCATTGGCAGCCCCAAAACTTCCTTACAGAACATCCTGTGTATCTGATCCACAACTTCCCACCCATTCTCAAGCCCCCATATTTCAATGCCATATAGCATTCTGGCCTCGACTACAGAACTATATACTCTTTCCAACCATTTCATCTCCATCTCTGGCATTTTATATAGACACCCTCTCACAGCCATCATTGCTGCTTTCCCTTTTGCCAGTGCTGATTTCTTTTGTTTTTCCCATTTGCCTCCTGCATCCAATTTTAATCCTAAGTAAGTACAGTCACGCACTACTTTGTATTCAGCTTCTCCCTTCTTCCACTTTTCATATTTACTCAATTTAGTTCCTTTTTTAAATACTACAATTTGGGTTTTTTCGCTGTTTACCTTTAAGCCCCACTCTGAACAGTATTTCTCCACCTCTTGCAAAGATATTTTTAACCCATTAACAGTAATGGACATTATTACCAAATCGTCTGCAAAAAGTAAACCTGGGACTTGTAAGTTGTTTATTACTGGTATGAGACTATTATTCTTACTTATATTTTGTAATACATCATCAATAAATAAATTGAATAAAATTGGACTTAGCTTGCACCCTTGCCTTAGTCCTTTTCCCTCCAGTTGTATTTCTTTAGTTAGTGCCCCTTCTTCATATTTTATGCAAAATGTATTTTCATTATACAATTCTTTTAGTATAGTTACCATTTGATTACTCACTCCTTTCATTAACAGCTTATACCACAACAGTTTCAGCTCTACCCGATCGAAAGCTTTTTCCAAATCGATAAAAGCCATATATAATTTACCTTTCTTATTTTTTAGGTATTTATCTACTAGTGTTTTTATGATGAATACATTATCAACTGTCCGCCTCCCCTTTCTGAAGCCCATTTGGAATTCTGAAAGAATATTATGCTCCTCTACCCAGACTTGCAGCCTTTCTGCCAAAATACCCGTATAAATTTTTCCCACATTCGATAACAGTGCTATGCCTCGGTAATTATTGGGTATATCCATATCCCCTTTACCTTTATAAATTGGCTGAATAATAGCTTTTTTCCAACTCTTAGGTGTATACCCTTTGGTTTTCATTGAGTTGAACAATGATGTTATAACTTTAACTCGGTTCACGTCTTTGCTCCATTCCCTAATGAACTCTCCGGGTATACCATCTATACCTGGTGCTTTGTTCCTTTTAATTTTTTTTAATTTGATTCATTACTTCTTCATCTGTTATGACACTGTCCAAGATTTCATTGAAATTATTTACTATTTCTGGGATTACCCTCCCTACACTAAAGCTTTCAAATGTATATAAAATTGCAAAATACTCTAACCATTCTTCTTGAGTTATGTTAGATTTGACAATATATTTTTTGTATAATGTCTTAATACCTTTCCATATTTTACTTACATTATTTTCAGTAATAGTACTGATTAGTTTGCTGGCATTTCTTTTCCTCCATTGAGATTTTTTATTTTCCAGCAACTTATTATAATAATATTTGCTTAGCAGATATTGAAATTTCAATATAGTAAGTGATTGTTATTTGAGAAATGTGCTTTTTAGTAATATGTGTCTGATAATATGGAATGTCAGATTACTGAAGATTGGATAACTGAGACTCTACTGTACATGATTACTAGACTGCAGATTTTGCAAGCAGTTTGCTTCAGATTGTACAGAAAGCATTAGATCCATCACACAAAATATAAAGAGTTGTGGATATGAATCACAGATATGGAAGGGGGCATGTTCAGCTCACCACTACAAGCGTACGGTGGAGTGAATAAACAGCTACAGCATGTCAATGCTATCGACTAAGGAACATATGCTGCATCATGTTTATATATTTCCTATTATCTTATGCAATCTATATGATGCAAGCAATGTATGCTACATGAACATGTTATATTCAATATTTATTTTATATTTACAATACTTAGAATACAATTTTGATACAATTTTATTGTTTTAGTATTACAATGCATTTATACATTTTAATATGCATGCTATGCATTTTCAACAGCATCTATAGCTCATATCTTTAGTGATATAATCCTTCATAAGCTGTAAATGTTTATTGTTGCTCCTGTGGAATGCACCTATTGCAATGAATCACCATGCACATCTTGAAGTTACTGAAGGTGAATCGTTTACAATTTGCAGTAAGACATACATTTTATGATTAAAGAAAATGTGTTCTACATTGTTAGATGTGATAGATGCAGAACAATAATTTTTTATGTCAATTCCACTACTGAACACAGCAGGACAAGGTGCAATGCATATGCACACATACTATACAGGGAGTTGGGGTAGAGGTGGGAATTCTGACGGCACTGCCTATAGTCCAGTTGCAGTGCAATCTAATTTCCATTCATTCTACCATTAGTGTTTATGAAATCCTCAGCCTAATGGTTACCAAAGTTTTAATTTGCATGAAAAATCTTGAATTTAAGGGGCTATGAGCATCTTACTCCACCAGCAGTGTGCTTTCTGGTGCCAAACACATTTCTATTCAACTGTCTACACATACAAACAAAAGCTCTGTATTAGCAACATTATGAAATGAGTATCCATCACTGTACAAATGTTTCACATTTATTTATATTTACAATTAGAGTTGCCAACCCTCCAGTTTTTGCCAGACTTGTCCTGCTTTTTGTAGTTTTTGACAGTGTCCAGAAGACATTAATGTAATTTTGTAAATTGTCCAGTTAATCAGTTTCTATATTCATATTATAGTTTGTGATTTCATCATTCAAAAAGGAATAAATGATAGAAAATCTTAAAAGAGCATATAATGGGTAACCCAGAAATGGCAAAAATAGACTTTATATGTTTTCACAGTGTTGCGAACCTGCTATCGCGATAGCGCAGCTTGTTCACACAAAGGCCAGATAAAGATAGTGTGGAGATAAAAGGCTTGCTGACACAGATAAAGTTAGAAGTCTGGAACATTCGTGTTTCGTCTGGTGCCGTCTTACAGAACATTTGATTATCTTCTGGAAGCATGAGTAGAGGTATTTAAGGAAGCCTCAACTCGCCAAAGAGTGGTTGTAAATAATCGTAATGAGAGAATGGAAATTGAACTGGAAGTTGAGTGAACTCTTTTGTTTGTGGTCAACGGACTTGAGCATTGTATTTGTGTATGTTACGTAATTCTGCTACTGTAAGGGTTGACCAAAGTGTATTTCTACGGAAATAAAGAACAATTTGAATTTCTGCAACCTGGACTTTTAATTCTATGAACCCACCAAGTCACAATGGGTGTCAGGAGTGAGACATACCATGATGGAAGCTGCATTGGAAAAGATTTTACAGAAAATGGAAGAAATGAAGACGGCTAACGACAACCTCACCGCAGAGCTGAAAGAAATAAAGACGACTAACGACAACATCACCGAGAAGATGGAAGAAATGAAGGCCGAATTAACAACGAAGACGGGAGCTGCAAATAGCAACTTGGCCGCGACGATGACCGCGAAGATGGGCCGCGACGATGACCGCGAAGATGGCCGAATTGACCACGGAAATGAAAGCGGCGAACGATAGCCTAGCAACCGAAATGAAGGCAGCGAATGAAGCCCTCGCCGCCAAATTTGAGGAGCAGTTGGCCGGCGTAAAGGAGGACGTCACGGAGTTGGGCGAGCGCATCGAAGACCTGGCGAGCCGCGTTAACGACCTGGAGGGAAAGGCCGACAGCAACACCAAGTCCCTGAACGCCATGGTAGAGGACATCGCCGGCAGGAGGTTGAAGGACTTGAAGGCCGACGTGCCGGGACGCCACACAACATCTGCGCGTGTCAAACCACCCAAGTACGAGGGCACGTCAACGTTCGAAGTCTTCCGCCCTCAATTCGACGCAGTGGCCAAACAAAACAAGTGGTCACCAGAGGAAGAGGCCACACAGCTAACAGCCAGCTTCCAGGGACGGGCCGCAGAGGTCTTGAACGCGGTCCAGACAGCGGCGGCGCCCAAGGACATCTTGGAAGCCCTGGAAAACCCTTTCAGAAACCACCACTTAGCCGCAGCCTACCGCAGCCAATTGAAGTAAAGGTCGCAGCAGCCAGGGGAGACGCTGCAGGAGTTCGCCCTGGCAATTGAACAGCTGGCTAGCAAAGGCTTAGTCGACCTCCCACCAGAGTTGGTATCCCGGGAAGCCGCCTACACCTTCGTTGACGGGGTACGAGACACGGAGATTCGTCAGCGCTTAATACTCGGCGCTAACAAAACTATCCACGAGGTGCTAACGGCAGTACTAAGGATGGAGGCGGCCAAGGTCGACGTCGAGAACCGGGAGTATCCGCTACACGGGAGACCGAATGCCAGCCGAGGGACGCCGGCGAAGACCAAGTGGCGTGTGGTGGGGCTGTGGACAGCCGGGACACCTGAAGTAAGACCGCCCACACCAGGAAGAGCAGCCGGAAGAGCGGAAAAGACCCGACGTGGCGAGGGGCACGTCGGCACCGTCATTGCATCCCCTCGAGTGACGCTGGGCGCCGTCAGCCGACGGATGGATGACAGCCTCATCGTGGACGGTTGGGTGAGAGGGCAACCGTGCCGCGTGCTTGTGGACACCGGGGCAGCCGTGACCGTCATCAGACCTGACATAGCCAGGGGTTTGCGGACGAGGAAACCAAGCCGACCATACCAGCTTCTAACGGCACCGGGTGACATCTTGCCTGTGGGGAAGGATGCCCTGCTGAAATTGATCTTGGGACGGAGTGCCGTGCGTCAGTGGGTGTTCATCGCGAAGGTAGCTGAGGAGGTGATACTGGGACTGGATGCCCTCGGGAGCCACGAGGTGACGCCCGACGTCGGCAGGAAGGTCCTGCGGCTCAATGGAGAAAAGGTGATACTCCAGCAACCAGAAGAGCGCTTTGGAATTTGCAGGAGTATTCTGCAAAGACGAAGAACATGACGCTGGACCAGAACACACCTGTGCACGGACTCTGTGTAGCCAGGACATTGTTGCCGTGCCGAGAGGAGGTGCCAGTGAGACTGCTCAACCTGACAAACACCGATCATGATGTCCAGGACGGTAAGGCGACAGCCACTATGGCCGCACGGACAGCATGCTCCACCGTATCGACACCGGAGACGCCAGGCCTATTCGGCAACCACCTAGACGCACTCCGCTGGCAAAACAAGCGGTGGTACAATATATGCTGGAGGACATGAGATCCAGGGGAGTAGTCGAAGAGTTGACAGCCCTTGGTGTCACCTTGTAGTCTTGGTGACGAAGAAGAACGGCGAGCTACGCTTCTGCGTGGACTACAGGAAGCTGAATGCTGTCACCAGGAAGGATTGCTCCGCATTACCCCGCATTGACGATACCCTGGACGCGCTGGCTGGTGCGCAGTGGTCCTCGAACCTAGACCTGAAGTCGGGTTACTGGCAGGTAGCTCTGGACCCGAGAGACAAGGAGAGGACCGTATTCTCGACAGGCCATGGGCAGTTATGCCCTTTGGCCTCTGCAACGCACCCGCTACCTTACAACGCCTCATGGAATCAGTGGTGAGAGGACTAACTTATGTTGCCTGCCTGCTATACCTGGAGGACATCGTCGGCAAGACCTTCGAAGACCATCTCCACAACCCGAGTAAGGTGCTATAGAGACTGCAGGTGACCAACTTGAAGCTAAACGCAAAGAAGTGCCAGCTCTTCCGTAAGGAAGTCAACTATTTGGGCCACATAGTCTCACCAACCGGAGTGGCCACAGACCCGGAGAAGACACAGACCGTGAGAGATTGGCCTCGTCCAAAGGATAAGAGAGTATTGCGCAGTTTACTAGGGCTGTACAGTTACTACCGCCGTTTCATAAAGGGCTTCTCCAACATCTCCAAGCCCCTCACCCGCCTGACAGAAGAACGCCGGTCTTATGTGTGGACGGAGGACACCGAAGACGCTTTCCAGCATCTGAAGAAGGCATTTTGCAGTGCTCCTATTCTGGGATTTCCACATCCAGGCGGCACCTTCATTGTGGACACTAATGCCAGCGACCATGGCATTGGAGGCGTCCTATCTCAAATCCAGGACGGCCACGAGCGGGTGATAGCTTACTACAGCAAGACGCTGTCCAAGGCAGAGAAGACCAACTGCCTTACACGGCGAGAGCTAGTGGCGGTATTGAGGACCTTGGAGCACTTCCACAAGTACCTGTAGGGTCAGCCTTTCCACCTAAGGACTGACCACTCCGCCCTAACCTGGCTACTTAGTTTCAGGAACCTGGAAGGCCGGAAAGCTCGTTGGGTTCAGAGGCTGCAGGAGTACGACTTCACCTCTGAACATCGTAGAGGGAAGAGCCACGGCAACGCAGACTCCATGTTCCGAAGACAAGAAGAGTGCGGTCAATGCACAAGAGTGGAAGAGAAGGAGCGTGCCGCAGCTGTCATAGTGGTCACGGCAGTGCCTGCGGACGGCTGGGATAGCGCAGGCCTGAGGAGGGAGCAGCTGGCGGACGCAGGTTTGGGGCCACTCTTGAGAGAAGTGGAGGCAGGGACAAGACGAACTTGGGAGGACCGAGGAGCACCACATACAAGTCGTACTGGGCCCAATGGGACTCATTGAAGATCAGAGAGGGAGTGCTGTTCCGGGTATGGGAATCACCCAATGCAAAGACGAAGAGGGAGGAGTTGATGCTTCCCCGGAGTAAGGTACCGGAGGTCTTGGAGAAAGTGCACGCCGACACTTCTGGAGGACACCTGGGAGCAAACCGAACGATCAACAAACTCCGACAGCGCTACTACTTGGCTGCGGCTCCGAGCAGACGCTGAGAGATGATGCCGTCAATGCCACGTGTGCGCGGCGAGTCGCGGGCCCCAAACTTGGAGCCGAGGTCGCATGCATCAGCACAACGTCGGAGCGCCATTCGAACGCATCGCTGTCGACATAGCTGGACCATTCTCAGTATCCGACCGAGGCAACAAGTACCTGATGATAATCGTGGACTACTTCACCAAGTGGCCGGAGGTGTATGCCATCCCGAACCAGGAGGCGAAGACAATTACAGACTGCCTCGTGGAGTAACTGTTCTGCCGTTTTGGGTGCCGTTAGAGTTCCACAACGACCAGGGCACCAATTTTGAGTCTAACCTGATGAAGGAGGCACTGAAAAGACTTGGGGTAAACAAGACCCGCACGACACCCCTACATCCACACTCGGATGTCATGATGGAGAGATGCATCAAGACCTTAGAAGAACATCTGAGGAAGGACGTGGCCAGCCAACAGCGAGACCGGGACGTCAAGGTGCCACTGTTCTTGCTGGCTTATCACTCGTCAACACACAAAACCATTGGGGAGAGAGAGAGAGAGAGAGATTGTGATGATGATGATAATCCTACTAAATTATTTCTGCCATAAAGTAAATGCACCTAAATTTTAATGTTATGGATACTTCACTTGTTTAAAGTCATAATTTACTTATGTGTACATTTACATGCTATAATAATGGGACCAAGTTCACAATGTCTTTTCTTCTACTCTATTAGTAACTAAAAGGTAGCGTGTAAAAGGTGGTTGCTTGTCTGCCTCACGTTCAAGAGCTCCTGAGTTCGAATCTCGGTCAGGGCGAGTTAACTGGATAAGGTTTTTTTCCGGAGTTTTCCCTTATCCTGAAAGATGAATGTCGGGTAACTCTAAGCTCTATGGACCCTGGGCTCATTTGAGCATCATTTCACCCATTTCATTCATCGTCCGATATGACTTAATGTTGGAGGATGTAAATTGCAAACAAACAAAAGAGTAAAAAAAAAAAAAAAGATTTAGTGAGAAGCTTTAAGTGCCATAAACCATTGGTTTATATAGTTAAAATATGTGGTAAACTATTGGTTAGGAGGGGGAAGCACCATCAAAACTGACAGGCCAGACTCCAGAGACAGATGCAGTTACTGAACATCTCAAATAATTTAAGAGGGAGCATTAAAGGCATAAATTAACAAATAAAGAAATTTAATAACAGTGACATCTAAATTATATTATTTTAGAGTTGCCTGAAACATGGCACTTACAATTTAATTATGAGAGACTAGTTTTGGGAGACCTTCCATTTTCAACTGCCATTTCTAGCTATGTGTTCTTGTAGCCTTCTCTCTAGTGTTAGAATTATGAACTTCTACACCAAAATTTTACTCAGTGGCATTTAAAAATTCAGATGATGATCCTTGTGTTTCTGTATTAAAATATTTTACCACAATACGATTTCAGTGTGCAGTGTTACAACTTTCAATAATTTCAGAGCGCTCGAGTTATTGTTTTCATTACAGAAATGAAATGCTACTTCTGATTTGTGTTCTCTCTTTTATTCAACATTTCTGAGGTGCTCTAAACTAAATTAAAACCAGCAATAGCAATCGGATCTCCGAGTTTGAAAATGGAAGCTCAAGAAATTAAGTCTCCACACAATGAATTTGTGACACACTGTTACTACCAAATCTATAAATATAATAGTATTACTGTCATATTTTGCAACTCTGTTTGTACCTAGGTACTTTTTAAAACCCTGCCATCAGAAAAATTAAATCCAAGTTGCCCCAAGATAAAATGATTCTCCAGAGGGTAGCTCTTATAATCTCTCCTAACTTATCAAAGTTATCTACAGCAGTATTTCACCAATAAACTAACTTATTTCATTGGATGGTAGACATATGAATAGTGGAATAGCCCCATATATGTGACCTACTGATTCACTGCCATCATCCACTGGAGAGAAAAAAGAAGAGTATGAGAATGAAAGAGAATTCAGTTATCTGTATTCTCTGTATATTTCTGGACAAGTTATGTGTATAATACTACTGAAACTAATAATTACGCTTTTTAAATTAGAACATTCAAGTGAATTTTTCATGGTGTTCCAGTAAGCAAGTATGTACTTAAAAACTGAAACATTTTCATAAAGAAGAAAGTTATCAAACATACAATCAAAAGGCTGAAGTTGGCATCAAAGATAAGAGAAAAATGAGAGAAAAGGGAGTAAATTTCAGCAATCTGTATAGAGGAACAAAAGATACGAAAATTAGAAGATTATTTGAGTTGAAGATAACAGAGGATGGAGATATATCATTAGAAGCAAACAAGCTCAAAATCAAGGTACAAGAAATGAAAAGAGAGCCATTTGCATACTAGTCATTGCTATAGAAGAATCACAAGAATTGGCTTAGGAAATGAAGAAAAAAACAAATAAGTAAATACCATTCCAAAGTATATTGGGAAGTTGCAAGAAAGATAAAGGAATAACAGAATGAATAAGTAATTTGTATAAAGATAAGTGAAGAGACAGAAAAGAATGAACTTAATGTATAATCTTCTCACAGTTCATCAATGTAGCCCAGGCACAAAGTATCTGCTTGTCAACTGGCAGGCCTTGGTTTGATTCCTGGTTGGGATAAGCTGCCTGGATGAGGCTTTTCCAGAGATTTCATTCATCTGAAAACGCAAATCCCAGGTAACCTTAGGTGTTGGTGGATTGAAATATTCCACATCAGAGAGCAAGAGGTTATAACAATATCTTCATATAGATAAAATTGTTTTGAAAAGAAGAAGAGTTACAACCTTATTATCATTTTGATATCAATGAGAAATGTGGTAGAGAATGTTAATGCATACAGTGGGGTCTCAATGACAACAAACTGAAGGGGTATATGCAACTAAATAATTTCTAAAAGATTAAGAGGAAAATGTTCAGTATTTTGTCTCTGCAGTACAATGGCTAGTATACTATCAATAAAATAATTTAAAATAAAAGTCTAGCATTCAAATTTCACATTTACTTATTTAATCTATGCACCCTTCTTTTTCTCTAACTATCAGTGCCAAATATTTATTATTTTTGGAATTTAAAAGCAATTATGAAAGTAATTTTTAAAAGTTTGATGCATTTTGAGCATATAAAGATATATAACATTTGTCCTCTATCAGAAAAATGCCAAATCTTAAGTCATCTAGTTGCTGATACCTACAACAGGATTGCTCAACTTCAGTTTAGTTCTGTTTAAATGACTCTAGCATCAACAAGCATGTATATGTGTACTCGGTCAGGTAAATACTACCTTCTCAATGTTCAGCTTATTTTCTCCTATACTTTAACACAGTGGCAATGGTACAAAATTATGTATTTTAGAGACATCCATTATAGTCTATTATTAACTGTTGTAAGTATTCTGAGCTTCTAATTTTAGGGACAAAAAATAATTTAATAGAGGAGGAATTATAACAGACCTTTTAGAGGTACTTACTGAAGAAGACAACTGTGAAGACATTTATATTTTGATTGCTAACAGAAAGGATGAAGTAGAAACTCCAGATGTTCATGACGGTGATTCTAAAACTGACAGTAAAGAAAGTTTCTTCCTTCAATACTGAAGATTATATTCTTTTATTAGTAAGAACAAACTAAATGTATGAAAATTGATATGGATAAAACACATTCTGAGCATCATAAAAAAAGCTGTCACGTTCTTTACAGGGAGAATGAGGTCCTATACAAAAAATTAAATTTTTCAATAAAGTACAAATTATGACATAAAAGACGAATTTGTGATTTTCAACCATATACACTCGTAGAAAAAGGCCAAAAGAAATTTTTCTAGGGATACAGTGCTAAGTTGACAGACATAAATGCAATTATTGCAGTATTGGGCATTCTTTATTTAAATGGTATCAAAGATGGGAACCACACAATGCACTGAAGCTTTCATAAAAGAAATAGGAATGGTTATTTTAAAATCTTACTTGAGTTACATGAAATTTCAATTCCTTCACAGAAGTATAACATTTAATGTTTAAGAATCTAGGAATATGAAACACAAAACAGATAGGTTAGCAATTATTAGAAGTTTTCTTGATACATTTTTTTAAAAACTGCATGAACAATTAAAGCCACCAAGAATTTATTACTGTTGATGAAAAACGGGAAGTATCCAGAGGCTTTTGCAGAATCATACAATACATTCTCTACAGACCAACTAAACATGGCATTAAAACATTTGCTCTGTGCAATGCCAAGACTACACTGTTTTTGTTTTGGAAATCATGGTAAACAGCTATTGGAATCATTCTGTGTTTTCTATAAGCCATTTGATATTGTAGATAGAATAACCAGAATGATAAAAAGGTATGAACAGAAATGCATTGAAAGGTTTAATTAACTCGTATAGCAGTAATCCACTGGCTCTCTATTGTTTGCAAAATAAAATATCTTTGTGTAACAAACCTGAAGAAGTAACAAAAGAAATCTCAGCTAAGTGCTAGCCTAAAAACAATGGAGAAACCAATTTTGACCATGATGTTTCTAGCGTTAAAAAAGTAAAAGATGATTATAATTTTAAAATATTTATCATATGTGGGCAAATTAAAATTTCAAAAATGTTTTAAAGAATTTAGTATAATATAGGTTCCTCAAAATAAATACAACATAAAAAAGTTACTATATTTTTGTAAAAAAAGTATATCACTTCAGGTAATAACAAATCTGACATTTATCAATTTCACTATTTAGATTGCCATCAGATTTACATTGGTAGGACTAAATGTTATTTGGAAACCAGAGTGAAGGAACATTTCAGGAATATTAAATATAAACAGATTGATAAGTCAGCTGTGGCAGATCACTTTTGGTCATTTAACCATACAATAAATCCCAGAGTTAAATTTGGCCTGGGTTTCATCCCAAACGGGCACAAACTGAGATTTGTGGTGGCAAACATGTTGTTGGGGTGGTTTTTCTCCAGCATCTCCAGTTTCCCCCACCATCTCATTCCCCCAGTGCTCCATCTTCATCTCATATGAGTGTCACTGACTGTGGTGCTGCTTGTAGTAAAAGCAGAAGTTAAACACTACATGCAGAGTTAAATTATTGAAAAAAATTTAATGGACCATAAGATTTAATGGTTTGGGAGAAAACATTTGTCTTGAAAATCAGAAATCGCATGATGAATTTTGAAATACTACTAACAGCTTCATTCAATAAAGCTTCTTTTGCTTCCAGTAGATTGCAGGACAATAGTAAACTATCTATCACCTAGCGGAAGTGACCAAAAAGTATAGTCAGGTTACCAGCTGAGGCTGTGATGGACACATCAGAAATTAGTCCTGGAGGATTAGTCAATTAAAGATAGATAAGTGAAGTTTGTCACAAACTGTTGTATTTATTTATAATATTTTTATTGCTTCATTGGCTGTAGCTTAAATTGTTTACAAAATATAATTTTAAATGTGTTTTCTACTTTATTTTATTTTGCACCCTTGTGCATTATTGCAGGTTTTGATTCATATGATGACTTGCTATCACATCTAGAATAATTATTATTTTTAAGCAATTATGGCAAAACATCTTGACATACTAAACACGTCATCAGCAGTGCATAGTTTAATAAATCAGGGTCACTTCTCCCTGTCCATTCAGGGATCTTCCCCAGTATCAACATTGTAGTATAGTGGGAGAGAAAGTAAAAGATAGTGGCAGCACTCAATTTTTGAGCTTAAGATGCGAAAGAACAAAAGAAATTAAATTAATATCTATGTATTGTCATATACCAGGTGAGTCACCTGCCCCTATTTATTTTTTAAGCTATGTAACATGCATGGGCGACTTCTGAAGGGGGCAAATAGGGCAGGACGAACCTAGGATTTGCCGAGGCAAGTAGGGGGTGATGCGGGGCGTATGGCTGCATATGGTTGGTTAACCTAGCTGCCAGAGAATAGTGGATGCCTAACCTGGTCGTTCTTTCATCACAGCAGCAGCATCTATTGCGCCTATGTTAAATGTGACCTACGAGAACATAGCCACGTGGTTTGTGCCGTGTTTTGTTACCTCTGCCTGTTTTGAGTAGTGCATCAGAAATATTTATATAAATCAGGTAACTTGTGTTATAAGAAGAAACAATGAATTCGATAAAGTGTCTTTCAGCACATCCTTTTTCAAACATGACCTTAGAAGAAAAAATTTAACTTAAGCGACTTGGAAGACCCACGCCGAAACTAAACATCACACAGATAGTCAAAACAAAAAAAAGATGTTTTAACAGGAACTTTAACAACGATGTATACGAGAAATATTCTAGAGTGTTTATGAAATGTGAATGTTGTGTTATATGCTACGAATTACCGTTAACTTGCGTGTAGAGCAGTCTGTAGTGACAGGCTTAAAGAAATTTTGTTACTTTAAAAAATTAAGTTGCATGGATAACTTTGTGAACCACCAATTCTCAGAGCCACCAGCCGCCCCTGGCAACATGCTAAGCAACAATGTGACTTATACCTTTATTAAATGCCATCTAATGGATGATTTACTGAACAATTTATGAAGAAGGGGTAGATAATTCAGTGCATATGTTTTGTATGGAACAGAAACCAAACACTCTGCATCATACCAAACACAGAGAGCTGCAGTAATAATTTTAGATGAGTTTACATACTTTTATTCATTAGTGTACATTCACACACACCTTTAAACATGCCTCTGAAGGAACAAGTTATCACATGCATCAGTTGACAAATAACATTGGAACACAAAATGGCAGATCTACACAATGGGACCAATTGGATTTAAATTTTCAGCCAACAAGTATTTTTGTTGTACAACCATGTCAAAAAAATGTTAAAAATTAGGTAGACTGCTTTTGTTTATGTCACAAATTAGGCAGTGTTTTAGCTCATACAGTAAATGTAATGGCAGATGCAGTTTTGTTATTTTGTTAAAACTGACAAAATGAGCTCAAAACACTGTTATGGCTGTAAAAAGCATGTAAAGATTTGAGGTGGGTGATGAGGTCAGCAGATACTTATTTGTATAGGAGCCTTCCCTCGCCAGGTAGCATTGGCTAAGTGGTATTTTACAGGTTACTTTACCACTCTGCCACTGCAAGTTGGGTTCAAATCCTTCATGATTAGCTCAACAATTTTATTATCCTTTGGTTTACCTCTTGGAGCCTATAATTTCATATTATAATACAAATAACATTTTTATAACATTATAGGTATTTACAAAATACAAAAATAGCCATGTTTTCCACTGGCAGATAGTTATAAATGCATAGTTCATAGTAGATAATTTACTATAGTCAGTATTGTGCTTGATCCAGTCAACCAAGTTTCAAACACTTTACAAATGCAAAGAGAAATGTAAGTTTTAAGCATGAAACAAAAACTATTAGATTAAATGCCGACATGCTCCTAAAAAAATGAAAGCCAACTGCATAACATGGTTTACAACACCAGATACAGTACAGTATATAAGGGTCACAAAGTTAAACATGATCCCTAAAAAAAGATCAAGATAAAGATAAATATAACCCATAGTTTAGTTAATTGATAGCATTGAATTTTTCATGCTGACTTTATCTATCCATAACCAATAGTTACCCATTAAAGGGCAAGTGTCTCAAGTACCTACTGGAAGGGTAAGCTCAGCGCAACTTAAATGGTGAGCTAATCCCTGTAGATCCCTAATTATCAGATTGTAATTCTTGTGTCTTCAGCTTACAAGGGAACCAATAGCAACAATAAATAAATTAATAACCAATATACAAACAATAAAGACTAGGAGAAAGAAGAAAAAAACCAATGTGAAGTCGTTTTGAACCTAGCTTTTGTATCATCATACTCCAGCCGCTGTTCCCACTCAGCCTGCTGTCATATATTCTATATTGCTCTATGGGAAAGCATTTGTTTATCACCTTGCTGGTATTATGAAAAATGGCATTTATTTAAGCTTTTCACAGCTTCTTGTTCCTCATTCAGGGTGTAAGTCTTAATGCTGGGTGGGTATAGTATGGAGTAGAAGTGCAGAGCTACAATGACAGCTTTCGTGCTAAAAGGGTCAATGTTTTCTCATTAGACCTTAAACTTTGGGTTGCATAGACACAAATAAATAGGGGCAGCTGACTCACCTGGTGTAATGGACATCAAAAACCCTAGAATAAGAAGCTACAACATCTTATAAAGTAGCAGAGATTGTCTTGGAGATTTACCAGGATATATGAATCAGAGGAAAGAGGTTTAATGGCTATTTAAACATTTTCTCAATGTAGTACAGTAATAGCATACTGAGATGGAAAGCCAAAGGTATGTGGCTCGAGTCCTATCTGTAGTAGCAAACATTTATGATTTGATTCAATATTTCAGCTTTAACCAGCACATATATCATTTCTGAAATGTAATAAAACGTAGAAAGTCAACTTTCTACCAGTGGCGGCTTGTGGCCGAAATGTTTGGGGGTCGCGGAAATGGTTTTACTTGCTAAGTATTGACAACAATAAATTATTATACCTGTAAATTTTAAGAACATTCTTTTTTTTTTCCTTTTCTTTTTTCAAATTCTACCCCTATAACAATTGGAATTAGTGGTTCTCAAGTTGTAATATATACACCTCAGAAATAAGTACAGGAAGCCTAACACAATCTTTACCCAAAGTTACTATATTAATATGCATGCAACACATAAAAGGATGGTATTAGAACATCATTCAAACTCAACAAAATCCAGAAGTAATGTTCGCCAAGCTGCCGCAGATTCACACACTGTATGTACACACATTAATGCTTGTATTTTGCATTTGTTTAGTTTATCATGAACTACACTTTTGCTCTATTTATATACAAAATCAAGTCTTCTGTTCTTTAATTTAATGAAATGTTCCATCTCTCTTTCATCAAAATCCTGCATATTACTGATAATGGCCTTATTTATTGAGAGCATTGCTAAAGCACTGGATCTGTCGTTTGTCATTGTATTTCTTAAAAGCAGTTTTATCCTTTTTAGAGTGGAAAAGCAACCTTCAGCCTCCACAGTCGTCATTGGCGTTCTTATGACAATTTTCAAAAGTTTTGTGACTTCGCTGAACACTGATGAAGGTTATTTTTGTATATGAATTGAAAATGTTTCAATGCTACTTGAATGTTCAAGTCATTTCGTCTGTAAATTAGCTCTAACTATATGTGCAGTTTTCCTTGCTATAGAAAAGGACAGTATTGCCCCACTCGTGTGAAAATTTCTTCTGGGGAACATTCACAGAAATTCTTAAATAAGTCGTTACACAGTAAAAGATGTAGCTGCTAGATGTCCATTATAAGCAAAGCTATCTATAACAGTAGTTGTGATGACTTTACACACTTTGACATTCCCATCCCTCGCACATTACATACCTTTTCTTTTCTTTGGCGGCTGCTGAAACTCTTCACATAAGTTTTTGTATATTTCATCAATATTTAGGCTTTCCGTTGTTGTTTAAATATAAGGATGTCACTCTGATACGTTACACTATCTTTGCTCTTCCTTTGAATTGCTGGTACAAAATGTCTACAAGAGGTAGGATTTTGTGGAAAATATTAGCCAAAAAATAAAATTTGGATCTTCAAGAGCTCTTCTATAGCTACTGGCTTCATTTATTGTGGTTGTATAATTTTCAATAATTTCGAAGCAATCTCTCAGGTTTTCTATGTTTTCATACACAACATTGATGGTACAAATATTGTAATTCAATCTTAATGCAGCTCTGGGCAATCTTGCCTGCACAACTTTCTCTAAAATATCAGATCACAAAGAGGAACTGTAAAATAATGCTGGAATCCCCGACAGATTAGAAAATAATATGCGTACCTGGGAATCAGTGTTTGTTGCCTTTTGTATGATTAAATTCAACTGGTGTGCATAGTGATGGACAAAGTAAGCATATGCATATGCTTCCCTTATTTTGGTCTGTACTCCATCAGTCCTTCCACTAATAACACTGGCCCCATTAAAGGTTTGAGCAATGAGATTTTCTTTGCTATTTCCAAAAGTGGCTTGATTTCATTCCTAATGCACCTGTTCAATGATTCCTTAACTCTCTTTCAGGATTCAAAAAGCCCAAAATCTCTCATATACAATTTTTGTGTGTGTGTGTGTGCATGTGCGTGTGCGTGTGCGTGTGCGTGTGCGTGTGCGTGTGCGTGTGCGTGTGCGTGTGTGTGTGTGTGTGTGTGTGTGTGTGTGTAATTTACGTCCTCCAATGTTGTCATATCAGATGATGAATGGAATGGGTGAAATAACACTGAAATGAGCCCAGGATCCATAGAGCTTAGAGTTACCTAACATTCGTCTTTCAGGATAAGGGAAAACCCTGGGAAAAACCTTAACCAGGTAACTCATCCTGACCATGCTTCGAAATTGGGACCTCTTGAACATAAGGGAGACACGCTATCACCATGCTACCGAGGCGATCATATACAAATTCCTCATATACATAACGGAATCTGAAAACCATCTGACAGTGATTTGAAACATCTAAATGGCAACAATCTCAGAAGCCCGTATTTGTTGTTCTATTTTCTCCCTACACACTTTCAACATGCAGTCTAATATACCATTGTGCACTGTTTTCATTTAAATACTGTGGCTGTTTCTAAATGTTCTTTCATTACTGTTTCAGCTGTACAGTTCAGCTGTATAGTCAGCGAGACTATTTTCATTCTTATTAGTTTCTATTTTTTTCTATCAAGGATTCCGGCATTGGTCTACCCAATGATTTCAATTGTACTTTTTCTTAAGTAGGTCAACCTTGAAAATTGCACTTCCATTAGTGAGTTTACAAAGTTATCCATTATTCTTAGCCATTGGATTTTATAAAGCCACCTATAACACTCTGTTTATGTTCCTAACTCCACAAAGAACACTAAAATAGGAATCCGTGCATTTTACACTATAATACTGCTCTGCAGACAGCGCTAGGCGCAGACAGAACCACACTGGATAAGCACATATGCAAGTGCTTCCCCCACTTCCTCACCACCTTCAGAGCTGCATGCGCTTCGTTACATGGTAATGCAGCAGGCTGGTGCTCTAACTACCACGCTGAGCCGTATGCTGTAGATATGAAAGCATCACTTTTACACCTTATGAAGCTTTCTCATATTTTTTAGGGGGGCATGTGTCTTTGTGCCCTTATGACAAACCGCCCCTGCTTTCTACCAAACAATATTAAATAGTCTAATAGCTGTTTTCATTCTGATTACTTTAAATTTGCCTTATAAAACAAGCTTACAAAGTAAGAAAAAAAAATGAAAATTTTTAGGTCATGGCCAGCCAGTTTTTGAGGTGGACAAAAGTTTTAACCTAACATTCTGAGAAACATTGGACATCTGAGGTGTAACATCATCTCCAAAAACAGATTCTGTACACTGATACCTATAGAGTACCTGAATTATAATATTCAGAAGCTGCCTGAATAAATTAAATGGTACTCTAACTTAACCCCCATTAGATTCTGATTATGGAAACCTTATTGTTAATATGTTTCTGAAATACACAATATCAGATGGAAAAGATCTGTCATTGGCACAATAAATCACAAGTCTTTTTGTTAAAATGACTACAATGACATGGTTTTTCAAACCTATCTCTCATTTTTTTTCCCACTCAATCACAATGGACAGCAATAATATAATACAAAAAGAAGTAATAAAATTATTCTACTAGCTACTATATCTTGCAATTTATTGCCAACTCAGTTTTAGTGTTAAAGCTGGATGGTTATATGTGTTTGGAGGAATTTAGTAACAGTGATGTCAAAATTATGGATGTCTATACTCCCTTTTGGCAATTTATTTTGGGATTCATTATGTATTTCACTTAAGCATTCCATTGTTTTTCCAACAAAGGATTGGAATCAACTTTCAGAAAAATACAAGCTACCAATATTCACCTTGGTAAGTATCGCTGCTGGACAAGGGTAGTTCATGTCAACACCCAGATCAGAACATACAGGGCACTCAGCTTTCAGAAGGCAACAAATTCCCTGTCAGTGTTTTGGAATTATCCCTGCATTTTTCCATTACCCTTTCTTTCCTATTTTGGCACAAATATTTACATGTTAAAAAAGGATTATTTAAGGACTTGAAACACTCAAAATGAACCCCAATTAAAAATGCATATTAGCTTTTAATGACAATACTGAAGAGCCAGAAATTTTTAAATAACTTAGAAAATTTAAACAATTTTAACTGACAAAATACGGAGTGATTTATGTGTAAGTGACACACTTCTTTCTTTAATTATTAGACTGGAAAAATGGTAATTTTTAATATCAAATTATAGAGGAAGTTTAGATTCCTTATAATAAGATGTGCATTTGTTTATTCTTTTTTCTCATTTTTGTCGGTCTTATTGTTTTAGGGCTGGACCTTTTTGCAGCTCTCTGACACATTGAATAGGTAAACCAAGCTTCCTGCGAAGAATATCTTAATGACTTTTGGGGTGACCCTTCCAACTGTCCCCTTACATCAACAATAACATGGGCAGCCTAGATCACTGATGTTTGCTTTTTCTACTCACTAGAGATCCAGTAGTTTCCATTTTGTTTACCTGTCCCAAAATTTGTTTCTTTGGGGAGGATTGTGAACACCAAATTCTCTGATATGCCATTCAAGCAGTTACAAATAAATTTGTAATTCAGTATTGTTTGATTTAATGTGTACTCCATTTGTTCTGACCAGAATAAAATGTCTGAGGGAGCTTCAAATATAAGACAAAAGAGAAAAATAAGGAATACACATTTGTGATTTTTGTTCCAGAGAATCAGAACCCCCGAAGATCCTGCTTAATGTGATGTTAAAAACTGCTCATTAAGTGAATTTCAAATTAAGTAATTAAAGAATGAAATGTGTCAGTCGTATGTTAAAATCTGTGTCTTCGATAGTACATCAATATTTTTCTATTCTATGAAAATATGATATAAATAGAATTTTGCAGTTTCCATAAATTATGTTCTAGTATATTAGTAATTTGTACTTCTGATAACACTAACTCATGATGAAAAAATTTATGGGCAGCATAAATTTAGGAGAAAAAATATGTGTTGATCATAACAACACTAAGTGACATAGATAGCTGTTATCCACTGCGTTGTAAAGTGGCATAAGATGAAGCAACAAGTTATTATTTAATAAAAGTTAGTGATTAATTGTAATGTTTGAATTCTCTATTTTGATTTAATATAAGGACCTAGCATTCTAATTTAATCATGCTTAACATTAGAAGAAACACAACTGTATCACCAGAAAATAATTTATGTAAGTTATGGAGCATATCAGTTTCTAAGAGGCATTTTATGTACTTTGAAATCAGAAGGATCTCTCTGTTCATTGAGTTTTTTCTTTTTCTACTAAGTATAGTAAACAGAGGTATTCCTCGAGTGGGTGAGTGCATGAGTGAGTGCGTGAGTGAGTGAGTGAGTGAGTGAGTGAGTGAGTGAGTGCGTGAGTGAGTGAGTGAGTGAGTGAGTGAGTGAGTGATTGAGTGAGTGAGTGAATGAGTGAGTGAGTGATTGAGTGAGTGAGTGAGTGAGGTTTAAGAGCCTGTTGATGGCTAAGTCATTTGTGCCCAATGCTAAACTTAAAAATTGAAAATATGTACAAAGTTCAGTGTTAAAAAGTTAAAAAAAAAAGCATGAAATCAAGACTAAAAGCATAAAAGGGTAAAATTATAAAAATTGCAGAAGAAATCTTAAAATCTAAAATGCTCCTAAAAGGAAAATATAAATGAAGACATGTATTAAAATCAAGAGATTGGCGGACAGTCTTTATTCTCTTTTTCAGCTTGGCTGGTTAGGACCAAAGACTCTAAAATGGCCTTCCTGTTGTGACGCCTCTGATGTTTGGGAATTCGAAGATCTCTGTGGCTCGTGGAGCAAGACCTGGACTTTACAGAGAGGGTATGGCTGTGCGATATATGGTTATCCTGGAACAATTACTTTTAGGGCAACACCGGTTTGGTAGTTTTTGTTGCTGGTTTGGGAGCTAGAACCTGCATGATTGAAGTTGTAGTTCACGGTGCTGACGTGGCAAAATGCTACAGGGAAGTACTTGCTGGCAAGTCTGTCTAAGCATAAGCATCTGCAAGAAGCATGTGTTGTATACTAACAGTGGCAACAGGAATATGGCGGGACACGGAGGCACAGCCTATGGGTTAGCAGGCAAGCAGCTTGAAATCCTGCCATGCCTCAGGAAATGAGAGATATTCCTTAAAGCTCCTGTATACATTTTTCTTCCAGAAATTTCTGACATTGGTGAGAGCTAAATGGTTGATTCCCTCCCCAGTTTACACAGCAAGGTGCTCAAGTACAAGTCAAATCTCCATCTGCTGGAGGTGACAATGTTCATATGTTCATGTTACATGAACCTTTAGTACGTCTGAACCGTTGGCACTGAAAATAATGCATTGGGAGATACTGGCGGTACACCTGACACGCTCATTGATTGGAGAGACCAACCTAGATCAGACCATCTAGACTAGAGGTAGTGACAACTCCTCTACATGACTTCAGCAATTTGTATAGGGCTACCTGGATGGAGTAGGAGCCCAACAAACTCGCTTTTAGCAACTTCAACATGTGATTTGCACTGCTTGATTTGATCAATAACATTCTATCTCAAAGGCGTGTCACATTCTTCACCGGGCCACTGATTCTGTCAATTTCATGCTTGATATAAAATGGGCTAAGGACCTTTGCTTCCTTCACATGACAAATTCAAAATCAAAAATTAATAAATTAGAGGGGTTTCGTATGGATACCATGTTAATTAGGGTGCCTTCTGGAAAATGATTGGCATCAGCCCGCCAACCGGCGGTTAAACAAAAAGAACACCTAATCTTCACGGTCTGCTCTGTGATGGGAACCCCTTCCATCACTGATCTCATAGTGTACTGCAGAGGAGCTATCCTCCAATCTCCACTGCATGTCCATATGGGTAAACCATTCACCATGCACACCCCGGCTTTAAGCTTTTACCACAGGAATAATCGCTTGTGGCTCCCCACTTTAAGCCATGCTGCAAATAAATCAGACTCGGATTTAGGGGATATGTGGTTGACTACACCAGGATTCCATCAGTGGTAACACGTCCCGTCCGTGATACTAACCCAACGACATATGGGCATCAGGAAATTAAAACAAGCTGGGCACTCATGGAGCTCCGTGTATATATATGACTGTGGATGAGCTCTGCACCCAAAGCTAAACATAGAAGCAGTACGAAGGGTCAACTCAACCTTCGCACCTGATACTTCTGGAGAAAATAAATGTTGGAAGCTGTGCTGAAACCATGGGGAAAAATCACAGAGACAGAATAGAACCATGTTGGTGAGACAAGAGTTAATAAGCTTAAGATATTACAAACTAATAACCTTAATAAAATCTAGAAGAGAGTGAAGGTGATGAGTACTGACAAGACAGTACATAGATGTGACAGTTCATGGAGGCGTAAGGGATGAAATAGCAATGAGTGGCTCGGGACCCCGGGTTCACCAAACTCCATACCTACCGTAGTAGGCTCCTGAGGAGTGGGAATTTACTACATATGACACAGAGATTTCATCACAAATACCTGAACCAACAAAAAATGTCTTATAAAAGTCTGTATATGTATGTGTCTGAACATCATAACTAAAAAAATATGAGACTTGCTTAAATTTTAAATATTAATTTAGTATCATCAAAGGATGTGACACAAAAATCTTTCCATAGTACCTTTACATGGATAATTTGTCCAAACATTTGAATTCAACAATTTTGATTAAAATACTGTGCACATAAGACAGTTTTGTGACAAATGAAATGTATAGTTTGAATTTTATGGAAATATCCACAGAAGACCTCTTCATTCTAAATTACTTTTGCATAGCTGGTAAACCATAAGATAATGCCATAATCATATTACTGTAGATCTCATTAAGCATACAATTTACGTCAAATACTTTTTTGCGTCGTTATCCATTTCCAAGATAAGAAGATGTTCTTTCTATATATGTATTGCAATAACACATATTTAAGATTTGAATATCATTTTAGCTTTTATAATGCATAAAGAAATGTTTGAATATGAATTGAAAGTTTATATGAATTAAAAAGTGGATAAAAAAATAGGTTTTTGTATCAACTTTTTTGTAGAAGAATGAAAAGGTCTTGTAAGTACAACACATCAGTTTTTGTTCTCCAATAACATTCATTTCAAGCTAGAATTTCTGGCTTAAAACAAGGAACAAAGTTTAATTGGTTTATATCCACTCATGGACATGACAATATTACATTAATAATAGCATCCACTTCTTTGTCCTATGGATCTACTTAATACAGGTGTGTGAGCAGTTTTGATCATAAAGCCCATTTTAGAAATTAAAGATTTATATAACTGAATTATTTAGTAGAATAATAAAAACAAAATTTGTTTTCCATGCTTCAAGTCATAATTCCAAGTGAATGGGGACCCAGAGGGAGTATAGTGCGCTGCCCAATTCTCCTGCTTGTGCTTACCCTCTTGCCCCGTTTGCCTCTTGCCCCCTTTTCTCCAGGCATTCCTGGTGGTCCAGTTGGACCCATCTCTCCCTTCTCACCTCTCTGGCCTTCTGGTCCTTTTAAAACACATCATATCACTCTGTCAATTGATCCCTATTTTCCTAATCACAAATTCCTCTCATAATTCAGCCTTTCTTTAGACTCTGATGTGATATAAACTGCTTTAAGAATGTTTTCCTCTGAAAAATTGAGGGAAAAAGCAAAAACAACAGAAAACTAACCCAAAGAAGTATCACCTTTAAAAAAAAAAAAAAAAAAGAAAAAGAAAAAAATTCTAAAATTCTCTGTATTCGTTTAAAATATTTTTATTTAAAGTAACACTCCAATTCACTTCCATAGTTATTAGGCCCTTAAAGCAAACTATTCATAACTAACAATATCTTTACCATATTAAAAGCATTTACTACTTATTTTTCTCCTCATTAAGCATATAGTGTTCATGTTATAAATATTATGAGGAATTGTTAAAAATATATGAATTTCTCTGAACTGGAATTAAACTTAGGTACCAGAAAGTCCCTAGCACTTCAACTACCAAAACAATAACACACTTTAAGATGTATTGCAGCTCTGAAAAGAAAACCACATATCACTTACCTGGTGGCCCTGGAGGGCCTGGTGGTCCTTCTATTATTCCTGTTGGGAACTGGTCACCATTTAGTGTGGTTGTTAGGCCGCGTTCTCCTTTATCACCTTTATCCCCCTAAAAATATTACCAAAATTTGGTTAGTCATTTTGGTTTTCAAATCCAAAGAAAGATTTAATACTAAAGACCTTTACACTTACAATTCGTTTTAAACATATTAGTATATGCAAAGTGTGACCAAAAAATAATGGGAATTCTTGTTCTTAACCCTCTGTTAGGCGCACACCTTGGCAGGACACCATTAGTCGCGTGGGGCCTAGGAGGCCCATGCTATATTTATGCGACTATATGCCTGTGTTTCTTTTTCTTTTTATCCCCCAACCCCAATTTGTGGCTTTATTTAGATTAAATATACATGAATTTTACTAGTTTAGTCATATTAAACACATTAGCTAAAATATAATATGAATAGAGTGTACATTATAATTTGTATTAAGTATAGGTAAAGAAAATAATGTATTCTTTTAAAATATATCTTGTCATTGGAAATGTTCAGTTACTCATAGTCATCAGCTATTTCTTCTATTTCCCCTAACTAAACAGCTATCTTAAATAATTTTGGCTAGTTTTCTCAACCAGAAAGGAGCGTTGAATTTCCTACATGCATATTTAGTATTTCTGCTCTTTTTTTTTTTTTACTGCAGGGTTCACATCACTTCCTTTTTAATGAATCTGGTTCATTCAGCATCTCATCTGTTGATTGTTCAGATTTATATTTCTTTAGAAGCTCTTTCATATCACTAGGTAAAATTGATTGCTATTACTCTTCTCTGTATTTGTTATTCAGTAAAGCTAAGGACAGCACTTTCAAATGTTCCTGTGTTGTGGAATATTGGTTTTAGTTTCTAAGTAAGATAACCCTAGAATTAATACCTGCAATATTAAACATATGGTTAAAAATTACTGTTGGCCACCTTCATATTTTGGTTACATTTTACCTAGCACACAATTATCTACTACATCAGTTCCAGATTTAGTATCATTGTAATGCCTGATTATTTCTGGCTTTTTCTTATCTTCTGACAGTTGATCCGACAAAACATGTAGACCTGATATAAAATCTACTATTTTATCCTTTTTGGAACATATGAAACAAGTGTTTCATTTTTTGTAAAGACAAGTACACTTTTGTATTGGCTACGATCTTTTGGAGAAGTAAAATTACTGGGTAACTCTTTCTTGTTCTTGTGTACTGTACTGACCAAAGAAAGTTGTCTTTTGCACACCAATGATACACTAGTGAACCAATTATCTGCTGTAACATTTCAGCCAGTGCCACAGATTGGTTCAGTTAGTCTTAGCACTACAGCCTCTGTGGGATTATTTTGCAAATGTGGTCCATCCGGCTGCTGTCCATAATAGATTTCCATATTAGTGTGTGCCTGGTTAATTATAATGGGGCATGGGAATATGCAACTCCAAAATGAGGAGTATGTAAGATATTGTATTTATGGTATATTAATTATGTTATATATGTATGAAGTTGTATATGCTACATATTATAATAAGAAATAGGAAATAAACTAACTAATAAATATTAGTGTGTAAAACGTTTTGCATCACTCAAACATAACATTTTTATGACATACTTGTTTGGTTAGATGTTATATACTATCTAAAACCATATGGACCACGAAATGCTGATAAATTTAATTAATTAGAGCCAACTGAAAAATTCAATGCCATGGCCGGGATTTGAACCACGGATCTACTGGTTTCCCTCCAGTTGCTCTACCCTTGAGCTACCATGGTCAACGTGCCTTCCTGACATTAAATTCTCCAATTGACTCATTGACTCATGCTGATAAATGTTCGTCGACAGTAACATTTTGACCAAAGAGAATAATGCTTATGATAATTATTCACAAACATTGTAAACATTTCTTTAACAGCAGCCAATTTGTCCAATACCAATGAATACCATTTGGTACTTACGAGGAAGTACTAATAGTTCCTTCCACCGGCAAAGCAATATTCCACAACTTACTAATGAAGAAAAATATGTCATCAGCATATAACGAGAGTAGGCGCTAGGGGTTAGCTAGATCCGTATGACACCTAACTGCCGATTTGTCATTCTTGCAGTTACAATAAAAAACAGGTAAAGTTGTTGCCACACCAAACATTCGAGTAAGGTGTTATGTTAGATGTCCTAGTCAGACAATTATGTAGGTGCATTCGTTCATGAAATACAACATTTAAATAAAGCTAGGGGCCTCCCAGACCTCATGATACTAACAGAGGGTTAAAGAATCTTTATTTCTTTATCAACATCAACTTTTGTTACCTTCCAAGTAATCCCCCTCAGATACAACACAGTTGTGCCAGCACTTTGTCCAATTTTGGAAGCATATCCTGAACTAACCTTTTATCATGGTATTCAGCTTCTTCAGTGATCCTATTCTTATTCCATCAATGGTGGCAAAACAACATACTTTCATTGTTCTCTTCAGCCTCAGAAGTAAAAAGATGTTGTGGGGGGTTATGTCTGGCAAATATAAAAATAACAGTCAGCACTGAGGTGTAAATAGACGCATTATCATGGTGCAACTTTCACGAGTGGTCAACCTCTCTGATGGTGATTAAGCAATATTCCAGAACCATTTTCTTTACTTTTTCCACACTATCGTCCATAATTGTGTACAGGCCTCCAAAGTAGTTATCTTCATCTTCTCGACTCTCTTTGTAAAACTTATACCACTCATGAACTTTTGTCATATTCATAGCAAATTTTTTGAAAGCTACAGTTAACATTTAAAGTGAAAATTTGCAGAGAATTCGAAAACATGCATAATATTTTTGACTGCCAGCAATACTAAATAGTCAAAATAGTTGAAAATGCAAGCATTCATCTGGAAATGTGTGCCAAAAAGATAAAAAAAGAAATATTTTTGAACATTAGCTCTATGAAGCCAACAAAATTATAAAATTCCCATAATTTTTTTATTTCACCTCATATGTTATGTATGAAATGATGACAGATGACATAAAATTACAGATCAGTAAAAGTGGTTAAGAAAAATTCCACATTCCTAAAAATGGTCTATTGAATAATGATAAATTCAAGTTAAAATAGAGCTGTAGTAATGAATAGACACATTCACTTAGATATGTTCCAGCTCCCACAATGACTGACAGAAATAACTAATAATGGAAATTACCCTCTTCACAAAACTAATACTGCCTCTACATAGCGCAATACAAATACTGAGATATAGCTATGTGCCTTAAATGTGGCACATATAAGGCACCAACCAATCAACCAACCAACCAACTAACCAACCAAGCAACCAAGTGTCCATCAAGATACAGGGGAAGAAGAGTAGTGCTCTTAACCAGTGTACACATCAAAAGCACTATTAGAAGATAATGGGAATGTTCTGAAAACTGCTTCTTTCTCTCCACCTCTCTGAACTTTCTAAAACTCTCTTGAAAACCTCAGGCAGCTATCTATAAGTGAGCATTTTCTACTCTGCTCTGCATATGCTTCATTATGCCACTATGTTGTAAAGAAAAGTGAAGTGACAGTGAAAACTGAATACCTTAAACCTCTGTATTCCCCATATATTTCCAATGAAACATATAATAAAACCATCTTTAGAAATGTTTATCTTGGCTAATATGAAGGAGACAGAACAATAAGTTTTTGTAAGAACAATTGAGGAGTGTTTTTTCAAAACTCGATAGATGCATAAAATGCATTTCTGAGAAAAACGTCTGTTTTTATTTATTGGCAATACTAATTGGTTAGCCCAGCAAATATATTAGTCATTCAATTCTCCTTCCTGAAACTGTCTCATTTATTGTGAAAGGAAACAAATAGGATAGTTTAACTAGTGCAAATTTCAGGTTTGAAAATGCAGAGTTTTTTCAAAAATGGATAGGTGCTGATTAACTTTTCTGCGTGAGTGAGAAATTCACAAATGAAGTTTTGTTATTTTTGTCATTTATTGTTTTTGTTACTTTATTTATGTATTTATTATTCTTTATTTATGTTCACTTTTTCATGATACATAATGTACTGTACTACCAACATATTAATGTTTATAAGGCTTATTTTATTAGGTATAAACTTTGAAACTAAGTACTGCTACATTCACAATAATGATATAATATTTTGTTTTATTTATGTAACAAACATATTGAATGCATACAAAGAAATTTCAAACAATAGGAATATGTAAGCTTTAACATTTATTAGTATCTTTTAGTACATCTTTATAAAATTCTTTAGCAGCTTCTGAAATTTCAAAATGTTTAGCTAGATTTTGAACATTTCTTTTCTTTTCTTTGCTCACTCTATTAATTTTGGGAACATTTTGAGATCGAAGCAGGAATTCGCTGCAGGACTTGCTGTGCAGTTTCATCACATCCATCTCCACAGGCAAAGCACAATACGTATTTTGAACTTCTACACATACCTTATGGCCTTCCTCTGATTGCTTGGAATTTGTTATGATTCGCTGAGTATTCATTTCAGAAGGAAGCTTTGACTTCAGTGCTAGTTTTACACTTTCTTTCAAGTCCTTAATTTTCCAGTCTTTGAACAACACTTTCACAGAGCCATGATTTTGTAATATCTGATGGTACTCATCAGGGCTCAAGATATTCTCTTTTTTTTCTTAACTCTTTTTCTTTTCTGCTGAAAACTCTATCAGGAGGCATATAACTGTGCCCACGTATTGGGTAGATATGCGAAATGTGGTAAAAGGTTTTACTCTTCTCCAGGAAAGCAATAAGCATGAACATCATCACACTATTCTTGTTCTGACTAGAGCAAGAGTCTGAAAATAAATGAATGGTAGAAGGAGCATTGCTGGACATCCTTTCTTCCAGTTCCAACAAGAAGTGGTGCAAAGCTGAGGCAACATGGTTGCAGCCTTTGGCAGATTCAGCTTCTAACCATGTATACAAGAAAATGTTGTCTTTCTGCTGGGTTTTAGATGGAATCATTATGCATAGATTATACAGTCACACCTGCCTTGCATAGAATACCTTGCTAACAGTGTTAGACAGTGGTTGACTCTGCTGCATATCAAACCAAATAGCGATTGCCTCAGCATTTTCCTCTTTCAATACCTGATAAAACCTTTTTGAACGCAGCTTGTGCAGTCTGTACATGGTTCTTAGTTCATTTTTCTTTTCCATATCTGCCTCTGTCTTAATCTTCATCAGTCCCATTTTGCAGGTTGAGCATGTGTCTGTGTGTGGTGTACGGAATGAAAGATTGAAGAAGTTGTAAAATATGTTTGTATTTTGAAAATGAGCAGACTGGTAGATTCCTTAATCTTCTTTTGTTGCAAAAGTTGGTCCACATTTTTATGATATTAAGTTTTGGAGGTAAATATCCTCTCCTTGATTTTGTTTTCCATAATGGCTTTCTATTCATCTGTACTTCTTTGTGTCTTGCTTTATAGCTGCAGAAATGCCCTTCTGTAATATTCCTGTTCTGTCACCTCCTCTGGTTTCCTTTGGCGCATTCCCAGATAAGTGAAATTTTCTAGCCAGGAGAGATACTCTATCTTTTGACACCCCTGTGACTCCTTGGAAGCTTGCAGCACATACTGACAATGCTCGGTCATCATTAGTTCTCACACTGTATTTAATGATAACAGTCTGCTTTCTATTTGCAGCTTCTTTCTTCACCACTCTGCAATTCGGAGATGTAATACTCATATATTTCATAAGGAATTTATCTTGATCTATTTTGTTGAGCATGGAAAGATGTTGGTGAAATTCACTTATATCATTATAAGTCAAATCAGCTACATCACAGTACTTACGCCCTTTACTTTTAGGATTTCGTGGAGTACACTCGAGATCATGTGAACATGAAATTGCTGGAGGATGAGTTTTCCTTAACTTGCATTTTGATTTCCCTTCCTTGTTTCTGCAATTCCTACCTCCTGCGCATTCTACGACTGGTACAGTTTCACAATCTGAGCTCCTATCCCTTGTGCATAGTACAGTGCACTGTCTCAACTAAGAATAAAAATGTGATGTAAGTATAACAAAGCTTTCAGAAATGAATGTGAAATCCAAGCGCACAACCTGAGTTTGCAGTTTTTGCCTACGTTGCAGCAGTGCTTGCAGAAATGACTGAGGATTCCAAGAATTGCAATATTGAGATGGCAGTCAATGCCAACATGTGTTTCATAGAAATGAGGTTGCTACATGCTGGATCATAAAATCATAAAATTGCATATATCGACTTTTGCTTCAACTGACCAAGTGCATCTATCGAGTTTTGAAAAAAACTGCTAATATTCCCTAATTTCTACACAGGACATGAATCAAATTTTGTAAAATCTGAATTCACAGAAGGATGCAGTAGGTGAAAATTATGACAATACTATATATAACTCAATTTCGTAAAATTTTGTATCTATCAAGTTTTGAAAAAAGCCTCCTCAATTTGTGGGAGAGTAAAGAAACTCATGTGAATGTAGAACAAATGTAAATTAATCTTCATTCCTACATAACCACTAATGTTTACAACACTTTCACTGTTAAACTGCTTTATATATACCTTAGTTTGGTTGGACAAATTTTGGAGATAAGGTTTCATTTGAATAGTGCACGCCCTTTTAAATCAATTTCTTTCTTTTCCTCAGGTAAAGTTTATCAGCATTATATTATGAACTTTCTGTGACCAACAATTGAGTTACATTAAGCATTCAGTCTTCTATGACAATATACATATATCTGAAATTTGAACAAATATATTTCATTTAGTTTCGAGAAAACAAAGAATTCATTTGAAATGTGATAAAGCTGATGCTGAGAAAATACTTATAGTATAGCACTTGTAGGCCTATCTTTTACTGCAATACCCATTTGCATGCAAGCTCAAATTTAATTGAACGTTTTATCTGATAGAAGCATTTATAATACCAATGGGTAGTAAGAGATTTATATAATCCACTTTGTTCTAGTTTTAAAAGTATAATATAACTAGCTCATCAAACAGAATAGCCAAGTAAATGCTGTCTAGCCAAAAGTGTCTTAGGACTCAGGACTCTGAATAGTGTTTGATATATATTTATCCATGTGCTGTGTAAATAAGTTAAGTGAAATAAGTTAAAATAGAAAAGAGAAAGCATGAATAAATAATGAGTTGCAAAATGAGCACTATACCAGTAATACTATTCTATACTACCTGTTTTATCTCGGATAATTAAGGTGCCCTCTTCTGTGTAATTGAAAATAGAAAGCATAATTATTTGAAGCAAAAGGTTAGAAACAGTGATGTATTTAACATTTGAATGTTAATGATAATAACCTAAGATGTAGGAATACTTATTCCTTTTGACAACATTGGTTACTGCTGCCAATGTAGTGCAAATGCTGTGCCTCCATTATCAAGCTATATTACCCCCACATAAAGACTTTATACCTATCCTCCCAAAGTTGGTTGGACCATAGCACTGATGTTATCAAGGATGCAAACAAAATATGAGGACCAAGAGGTGAAAAGAACTCCTTTTCGTTACTGCAGCCTACTTGCAGCCACGTTGGCTATTTTAAACTAATTTTCCTGCCTTACCATGGTGCTGTGCATGCTCACCTATCCAAACACAGTTACTGCTACTGTAGCACTCAGAAACTGGCAAATATACTTCAGTCTTAGTGTTATCCATGATTATGTAAAGACTACGTTTCGGCTAACAATACGTATTCTTAGGCATGCAGGGAAATAACAATGTAACAAATTTAAATATAAAAGCACTCAGAAAAGCTACAAGTAGAATTTTAAATTGTCTACCATAGTAGCAGTGCTGTGGCCCTACAAATGTTATGAATGCACTGTTCCTGTGAGCAATATAATAGCTTTGGTTACAGTATGTTAATTTAGTGCAAGATGAAGAGCATTTTTATTCCCCTGTTGGGGAAGGTTCAACATGATGTAGCATTCCTTAGACAATATTCAGCACATCTGAGACTTGAGTTGCTGGTGGGTTGATGGATGTATTCATACTGTCGTTGACTCAGTAGAATGACTTTGTCCTTAAAGTGCTATAGTGTAGTTAAGTGCTAAATTTCTTGATAAGATGCAAGTAGAGAAACAGCAGCAGTTCAAACTTATTGTCTACAATGCAGCTGAACTGTAGGCAGTGCCATTGTTTTAACAATATTATATAGTGTGATTTCTTATATGGTCATAATTATATTGTTTTACAGGAACACATGCTTACTTATTGAAAGTATGATCATAATTTTTTTCTTTAATGTGGTAATATAAAGTATTACTGACACCACATTGCATGATATTTATTGTCCTGGAAAAGAAAGGATAAATTACTTTTGATGCAGGATATACAATCTCCAAGTGAGAGGAATAAAGAATGGAATGCTATCTCAGGTTCACTGGTGTCAACCACAAAGTCATAGCTAAACTCCTGAGTCAAATATAGTACTAAAACCGCTCTTTATGACGGCTTTACATTAAGTGTGCATCTTTACTTCATGCCCGGTATCATAAAAAGTAAACAGAATTGCAGAAAAAGTGAAGAAACAAGATAGTTTCATTCTTCACATGAGAGAAACATACCTCTAAAGCTTTGATATTAGATAGTTTTGTTATATGCTGGACTACATGTAAAGATATCACTGCAAATCAATGTCCAATCCTGTACAAAATCAAGTTTTACCTTAATTAACATGCTATCCTCCTCTGCAAAAAGGGCATATCTCAAGAATTTTTAAACAACTGTACTTTTACATAGTTGAACAGTTATACAATTAGTACAGTTATTTTCTAAGCAAAATAGCCATATTCCAATAAACAAAGCCCTTAAAACCTGTTACATTAAATTGATATATCAAAACATATATAAAATCTTAAGCAATCTAATTTGTTTATCGAATGAATCAAGATATAAAAGTTGTAAAATAAAGGACAAGTCACTTCTTAAATCATCATATATTAAATTCTGAATAACATGTGCAGAAACATCTTTTTTCTCCAATTCATTTAGTACTGATGAAAATGCTTAAAAATGATCTGCATAGTTTACCTTTAAGAAAGGTACCCCAGTGGGTGACGCTTGGTATAGGTGGCAATGGGAAATCAGGATTAATAATTTTTAGAGTGTCAATCTATGAAGGCGCTTTTACGAATCTTTTTTCCCACTGAGGACTAGCTAGTCCACATAGTTTGAGTGAAGCAACATTCACACATTCAACGTACAGTCTGAATGATAAAAGTTACATTAATCATATTTGGAAAACTTACATAAGGCTTCATTAAACATCCTAGCTCTGTCAAATGATTTACTGCTGGCATTTCTTTACAAGCTAGCAAGAATTTTGTTGAGAATTTTTTTTGTCATTTTTCAATACACCTACACCTGCCTAAATTTACCACTTTTCAACCACAGCATCAATAGTTTCATCAATAGCAACCCAGATTATTTCATTTTTACAAATGAAACTTATGTGGCTTAATGTTTTCTCATAGTAATTTGGACGATTATTTTTCTTTAGCATTACCTAAATTAAAAAAAAAAAAAAAGTTACCTTTGAATACTTAGTAAGAAAATTTTTGAACTTGGGACTTAATAAAGTAAATGTCAGCTGAAATAAATGCTTTACACAAATCTGAATAAAATTGTGCATGTTTTGGTATACCAGAAGAACAGGACAGTGTTGATTCTCCTATAAGGAATTGTCTCAACAAAACATGAGATGCAGCTGCTACATTCTTAATTCCTGACAAATGTTGCACTACCTTGGAATGTTGATCTGCACTTATATATTTTGCATAAGGCTGGCAAAATAGTATTTTCCCATTAGTGGTAAAAATGTTTTTAAACTCTAGTTCTTACTGATATAAGTGTTCATGTACACTTGATTTCACTTTTAGCATTTTTAATTCACACTGCTAATTAACTTGCCCAACTGCTTTTGTGTGATGTTGTAACTTATAGAGTATAACAATACTTAGCATAGTGTTTTACCTCATTGCTTAGCCAAATTTAACAAACATGTATGATGTAATCTTAGGACACAATTTTGTACTTCTCTGGTTCACACATGCAAGTGAATCAGTCGATATCAAGTGCCATCATTAATGAATACTTATGAATCTTGTAAATTATGTGATAAAGTTTAATGATGTAAATAGAATGGAAAATGTTAAAATATTATGTACTTTAGAGAAATTATGAAAAATATTTCATTTATACAATATCTGAAAAGTACTAAAATATGTATTTATGAGCAAAATGTATTTTTGTTAGAAAATATGTATTTTCATGTGAAATAAAACTTTGCAAGCATATTTCTTGGATCTAGATCACAACAATAAACCTTGCTTTCTGCATGTACATATAAAGGGAATAAGCATTCATCTACAATATATCCAAGCCCTACCTATCATACGAAGTGTCTATTATGCAATTATTGGAATTCACTTTTAAGATTAAGTAAAGAATGTATATTAATACCAAAAGGTTTCCAACATTACAGAGAAAAGAAGTTGGAAAATGTTCTTTGCTAACTAAACAAGCCAAACAATTCTGTTATGACCAGGGAAAATATTACAGAACAGTTATTTAGTTAGTACAACATCAGTACGTTTGATGATAATTTTAAATAACTAATTATTAAAAAATGTTAGTAGTGGTGACATTTAAACCTTAACTATTAACAAATTATAACAATGGTAATATTGTTTTTGAATGTTGCTCTTTGTCTAGTGTCTATAATGATGAAACTTCTTCCTATGTAATGTGTGCCCCTTCTCAGCATTATTCTATAAATTCTGCATCCTTCTATGACTTTTCTTTTTATCGCAGTACATCATTCTCAGTGTATTTTGAGAGATGGTGTTTCTCCTTCGGCTTTAGGTGTATTAATAAATTTCACTGCATGAATCATGTTTCAGCACCATTCATTTAAAAACAGTTTAGATAAGTCAACTGAAGTAAATGTATGAAAGGTACCAGAAGAGGGCAAAAGTTACTTTTCTTGAATAAGGAATAGAGTAACCAGTCCCACATACCAAGGGGAGGAGTTAAGACTCACAAGAATAAATAAAATCTACAGTAAAAACAACAGAACTCAGGCTTCAGTAACATGAAAAGGAGTTAATTAATCAACAGATGATGATTATTATGCTAAAATCAATAGTACACAATGGATTATTTAACAAAGCTGTTTTTATAATTGCAATGTGAATTTAAATAAGGTTACCTCTACAAAGGTATGTGTATTTTAAGATCTTATCAGCAACATTACAGTACACAGTTTCATAAATTGTTTATTATACTGAAGCACTTTTAAACTTTGTTTTGAAGATAATTATTCTTAAAACTTGCTGATTTAAATTAAAATTCAAGTCACAAGGATGGGATCCATAAAATCTGACTATCCAGAGAAGAGTTAAAGTAAATGAGCAGCATTAAATAACATGCTGTTGATGATAAAACTGTACTCTTCCTTCCTCAAAGTGCTACAGCATAACACTACTACATGGCTGCCACTCATCTGCCTCCAGCCATAGTAAGACTTCATAAACAGGAGGCAGTATCTGAAGGTGCTATTTGTTGAATACCCCACATATCCAGCCACTCGTGCACAATTCCTGTGGCTTGAAATTGCTCATTTTCAATCACAAAGTTGCTTAAATGGTTTTTGTGGCCCACTTATGTACTATATACACCCTTTTTCTAAGTGAAAAAAAAAAATCCCATGATGGTATGGGTCTTTTGTAATGCAAGAAACAATGTTACTTCATTATTAGGGGGATGAAAGATCATGGTAATTTGTTTTCTCAAATGTGATAATGAAACAAAAGGGAAATGTGATAAAATGTGTTCTACTCATTAAGTGCAATGTACTTTTAAAAGTTCTTGAGAGCTTATGAAATAATGCTGTTGTATATTAAGAACATTCTTGAAGTTATTTAGGCTTCTCAATGTTACTGAAGACTGACCAATGGTTTAGTCTGAAACAGACCACTACCAGAAGGAAAAATTAACATTAAGTTAGTACAAACAGGCTGAAAGTAATTCAAAATTTCTCTCACTGGCAATCCCAAACGTCCTCGTAAACCTGGAAATCCAGGTGGGCCCATCATGCCATAATCGCCTTTGTCACCCTGCAAGGAGCCATGAGTATTGCATTCATATGTGGTAAAATATCTAGATTCAAAGAAAAACTGGGCTCTTATGCGGAATAGTTATATAAAATTGACTCACCTTAGGTCCTGCAATCCCTGGAGACCCTGCAGGTCCAATAGGTCCCATAGGTCCTGGTGGACCCCGTTCACCTGGTGGTCCTGGTTCACCAGGAATACCTTGTCTTCCGTCATGTCCAGGAAGTCCCTCTGGACCATGTGGACCAGGTGGTCCAGGGGGTCCTGGTTCTCCTGGCTCTCCCTTATACAAAATCACATTTTGTAACTTTGTAAATAAAGTACAATAGCAGAAGGTGCTTAATCTAACAAATGCTGCCTTTATCATGTTAGTAATAAGTATGCCTTTGATAGAATGGTTATGTATCTTCATCTACAGTTTAATGCATTAATCTGTTTAATGAAGTCTTTCTTGTCTAAGGAAGATCTTGTGATACCTCTAACACAAAAGGGTGCATGCACTACACATCTGCTGAAAATATTATATTGTTACCAGGGTAACAATAATCTTGTCATCAGACAAACTTCAGCACACTTTAAGAAGTAAGTCAATCCGGGTGAAGAAATTACCTTTTCATTTTTTCAACAAGCAGCATTTCTCTCACAAATTAGTGACAAAAATGAGAACTAGGCGGCAGAACTTGCCAGATAGGGATGTATCACCAAAAGTGATCAGACTTAAAAAATGGCTGGTAAATTGCAGGAAGGGAAGTGAGAATAGAGTGGAATCGTGAGAGGCAGATAAGAAAACACAAGCAATTAAGATGAAATAAAAGATAATAGGAAGAAATATTGATATAAGCCTTAAGTAAAGCTAATAACTGAATGGGGAAAGGGGAGAAACAAAAGTAGAAAATCTCAGGAAACGAAGGTTAAGTAGAAAATTTTTGAGTGAAGTGATCATAATAAAAATTTGAAATAAGAAGTAAACAATAGAGAAAGACAATCAAATAGAAAGGAAGGGGAGGAAGTTAAAATTAATAATAGAAAGGAGTAAGCTTGTAGATGTGCTGTCCTTGAGATTTAGAGCTCAGGAGTTGGTGTTTTACAATATTCTTCATAATAAAAAAGGATACTAATTAAAATATATTTCATTATGGCATAGTTGATATTACTTTCAGGGAATGAAGGCTTCTGAATTTGAAAATATATACGATACTGTTCATTGCACCCTTCTGATGAAAATACTGTAGTACCTGAAACATAATATTTTACTTTATACAGTCAAACTATTAAAAACTTATGTTTAAGAATGTGTCACTCTAATGGTATTTCAGATAAAGATGAATAAAGGTAGGTTAGCAATACAAAATATCTTTCCTTCATTTCCTTTATATATTGCAGAAATCCCAATTGGATGAGAGTGAATTATATAATTAGAAGATAAAAGGCTCGAATTATGCCATACTATGTTAAGTTTTCTTTTTTAGTTTATTTGAAATTTTAAATCTCTCACGCACACGGGCACGCATGCACGCAACAGATATGCAAGCATGCAGTTAGGAGTAAATTACATATCTGAATCTGCATGTACTATGGATGAAGACACATTTCCATTACCTGGTATACTACATACATTCCCACATTCTCATAATAGCTCTGAAGTATCATGAAACATCCACTGTTCCAAACAATCAGTAGCCATTGGCAAATAATGACACTTTGAAGTAAATAAAACAAGAGATTCCGTTCGACTCAGAATTGTATTAAAACAAGATATATTTTTAAAGTGAATGCATTGTGCAATATAATATGAACTACTGACAATTTTTCAATAGTACCTTCAACTAATTCTTCTAACCTCTTCAATGCTTTCTTTTGTGTGTGTGTCTCAGTATAGTATGTTTTTAGAGCCTCTTCATAGGCTACCATATTCATTAAGAAGATGTGTAGCTGCTTCTGGAGTTAAATGTTCGATATTAAAAAATGAGTTGTGGTAATCTCTTAGGGGACATACCTAATAAATGTATGAAAATTTGTTTGATAAGATAAATGATTAGTTGCCTGTTCAGTAAACATGAGAACATTGTTTTCTTTCAGCTACTCTGTAAGGAAGATTGGACCTCCAAATACAAGTTTCAATTCCCCTGAAATCAGGGATAGCAATGAAGCGCTTTCTTTTGTAATAGCACCCTAGATACAAAATAAAGTTCATGTCATACAAAGTTATGAATTAGCAACAAAATTCTATAACCAGGAACCACTAAAATGTATTCTACACTGTAATGGGAATTTAAATTACTGTGAAAAACTGTGTAGAAATAATGCTTATGGTACTAAGAACAGAATGAAAACATAATTACACAAAGTATTTAGTAGTCATTATTTTATTGTATAATGAACTGTACTTTATAAACATCTCTTTTATGATGAAAAATTACTAATTTCTCTTTATCCACTTTGCTTTTTTTATATTTAAAAGTTGTGATGAGTGTTTTTCAAGCTTTCTAAAGAAAATCCATTTAGTTTTATCAACATCTTGGCTTACAGACCATGTAAGCAAAGCTACTAGCACTGATTCGCTCAACAGTAGTTCAGTTGATCAGTTATGTGGAAGAACAGTCAGACTGAATATCACTTTGTTTAAGCTAAATTTCAGAGTTGTTACAAAATTAAGGGCAGTGGAGGGCCACCTTCCAAACCCAGAAATGAAATAATTCATGGCATTTAAATATAATTTGAGAACAAATGATCTTTGTACTGCTCTTTACTTCACAGTTAGAAAGAAAAAGAATTTTGATTTCATATGTTAACTCTTGGCAGAAAATCATTAGTAGTCATGATATCATATACAATACTAAACATGACACCATCAAAACTTTGAAACTTTTTCTTGGTTAAGAATTACAAATTGTTCTAAGCAAACCTAGAGAGTAAGTACTATGATAGTTCATTAATAGGAATATTTCAAAGATATTTTTAGAAAACAATGCATTTTCAACTTATAAAAGTATTTCAAGTCAAACATTATACATGCTTTTCTAATATGTTATTAGTTTATTACAACTGTCACATTTTACTTATGTTCCATTGATAGTTACTTCAAAAATAAAATATTAATTAATCTGCTAAAAACACGCAATTTGGTTTTGTTTCTTAAACCATCACTGTATGGGGTGATAGAAAGAGGGTCAGGTTCTCCCGGAACCTTCAGCAACTAATATGGATAATGAATGATGGCAGTAACAGTGGTAGTGGTATGATATTCAAGTATTAATATCATATTTTATAATATGTGATCTGAAACACATCCTCTGATTCAAATTTTACTGGCTTTTCTATGAGGATTTTTTATTTAATCATTAGCCACTTCACTGTATTCTTGAAGATCATTTGAACTCCTTGAAGATAGTTAATTTTTTGGCTCACTGTGAAGAATATTTGTAGTGGTGTACAAATTAAAAGTTCCTATCAACTAAAAGATTCTGGAGAATCAGTATCAGAGTAAGAATTTGAAATGTACCTCTAAATTTTCTTTGTAATTTATCCAATCCATTTGTCCAAACACTTTTGCAAGGACACGTTCTAAACTTGATGTTTAGTTAACTTGAAACACCTATACATATTTCATGAAATGGTTTAAGAATATTCAACTTTAAAAGGAGAAGACAGATACCAAAATGTATTAATGAAGTCCTCAGTAAGTTTGCTCTTTAGTCTCAGATAGAGTTCAGAAATAGTAAGGAATAAATGGAATGAAGAATTAAGATATTCATTAACTATTTCCTTAATTATTGCATTATTTAATAAATTTTGATACTTACTGAGTTTAATAAACAATAAAAGCTAATGATTATAATCTCTGGAAATTATGTTGACTTTTGCTCTCTTCATTTAGAGAATTCCTTGCATTGAGCACATAAAACTGTAAATATAATATCTATAATGGGCAATTTCAAATGGTTAATTTACTAAAATAGTTGAATTTTACATACCTATAAGAGCATTGTTGAAAAATTTCCTATGTGTAATACCAGATAATGCTTTAAAAATGTTGTATATACTACCCCTATATCATTTGCATTCATTGTACTCTTGGAGGAAACAAATAGAGATTCACTGTCCATTATATATAAAATATTATTTCATCCAATCATACTTCAGTTTCTTCAATATTCTTGTTCCTGTTTTGATTTGCTACACAACCATATAAATGATACTGTGTTTTGTGTATGAAAAATATCCAATGTGATCAACAGAAACATTACCAATATTTTCGACTACCATGTTATAGAATTAGTCTACTCTCATTTACATGTGGTATAATTCTGTAACAAAATTTACCAAATACAGATTCTAATTTAAAATGTTAGTATCTTTTGAGGGTTAAGGTTGAACTACTCTTGATTTATATGTAATTCTTCATAAAGATTTCTTTTCGCTTAATTATAACATATTACAATTCTGTCAAGCTCTTCCTTGATTTCCTAACAGTAATACTTCAATTCTCTACATTATTTCACAAGATATAAACAGTGCAATTGTAAGAAGCAAAAATAATATGTCAGTAGATGACTAACTTGCATATCTCCAAAGATCTGTTTTTTTATGTTGGAATTATATATGAAAACTCTTATTCTAAAGTGCACTAACAATCTGGTATTATAAACAGCACAATCATAAAAAAGAATCAAATGTTATTTAAGTGTATCAGTAAAAATTCATACAATGGAGAAAGGAATCTTTAAGAAAGACCGCTGAAAGTCAGAGGCATGTGGATGCCGATAGTGTCTCTCAGATAATTGTTATAGTGTTTAACATCCGCTTTTACTGCTTGCAGCTATGCAGGTGGTGATACTGATGATACATGAAATGAAGATGGAGCAATGAAGAAATGAGATGGCGAGGGAAACCAGAGTACCCAGAGCAAACCTGCCCCTATGCCGCTTTGTCTACCAAAAATCTCACATGCAGTCACCTGGGATCGAACCAAGAATGCTTTGGTGAGAGTCGAGTAGTCTAACCACTTAGCCACAGTGCGGCCCTCTCAGATAGCACTCTCCAATTCACCAGCAGATGAATATACCAGCAGGTAATGCACATAGGTTATACTTAAAATTTTTGGGTTCTCAGCTACATAAGTAACAGCAAACAAGTGCACTTAATTCACATTGTTACTATTTTGATCTGTCTCTTCTTGTAGAGAATGCAAGGGACAACGTACAAAATCAGTAATTCCAATTCTATTATGGTGTTTTAATTACACATTCATAATATCAGATTATTGTAAAAGATAAAATGCATTCTTCCAAGGATTTTCGGTAATTTTAAATAAACTTGTGTTAAAAACACATCCAGCTTTTATTTTTTGAAGCTTCATTAAAATAATTTGTCAATATATTTTTAAATTCTGACCTGATTAATCATTTTACTGTTAAGAAGGACATTCCTTTTTATAGGAAGTAATATCAATAGGAAAATGAATAGTTTCATTTCCAAATAATCCATGGTGCACTGGAATCCATAGAAAAAGTATCTTCTCTCTTAATTTTAGTAAATGATATAATATGTGGCAGTGATGGTGGTGACAGCAAAGTGTTTTGCAGTTAGGAGAATTTACTATCAGATGCAGTAACTACAACTACTCTAGAGTCACAAAATATTACTGCATTTTGAAACAAAATGATTCAACACAATAGATTTGGTGGTGTTAAATAGACATCTAACTTCAAATTCTCCATTAATTTGCTGTACTAAATCTGTGGTTTCATAAAGTGAGAAGAGCCTGATATGTTCTACCAACAACTGCTCCTCTCTGACTGAAAGTACGGGATCCATTAGTGAAAATATTATATTCCTTATGTAAAAATCTAGAATTAATGATTTCTAATGCTCAAATTTTTACATTTCTTTTGGAGTATCTCATTTCTTGACATTTTTAAACAGCTTTGAATAGTATTTTGTTTCCATTGCTCATGCAAGATGAGCTTCATGTGTACATTTCCTTTACCTCATAGAATTTCATTTGTTCTTCAGTACTGTGTTCCCTGCAGAAAACACTGGAAATCTATATTGAGTCTAAGTTAATTGTATAATTTTTTCCCAATACTTGGAAAATAGTCTTATTTTGAAGCTGACATTACATATATGGATATATGAGACAAACATGGCCATTTGTAATTTATTGTAAGTTAATAACCAAGCAGGCCATGTAGATGATGCAACGAATGCTTTGGTTTATTGGAATTTCAAATTGTGACGTAGGACCAATCAAAATTGAGTATTAGAGTAACCTAGCAACAAAACAAAGTAAAGAACCAATGATTTTATTCCTAATTTTTTTTTCTGGCTTGGACTCTTAAAGAGAGTAGACGCTTCTCGATGAAAAGGCTTCTTGCAACTTTTAGAAGTGATTGGAGTTTACCATTTATAAACGTTTATCAAAAGTTTTGAATATACAATGAAAATGCCACGCAACAATAATTAACTTCAATAAAAGCCGTTGCATCATTAATAAATAAAAAGGAGAAAGTTAATATAATATAATGTAAAAAGTCACGAATGTAAAAAACATAAAGACGATAGAGAGAAATAAAAAGAAGAGAAAAGTGTAATGGTATTGTTAATCATTTATTTCAAGATTACACAAAAAGTAAAGTCCTTTTTGTATCGATACCAAGCCTGAGGTAATTTCCAATCTCATCGCTCACCGAAGCTGTTGGAGAGAAAATTAATAGGAATCTTCGAGAACATCTCCTTCACGGCTTTTAGACAAAAGGTTCATTGCTCCCACATCAAGGTAAAGATTGGCTACAACAGTCGCCATGCCGAGGGAAGTGAGAAACCTCTCGCACGTGTGGGGCGTAAACCTCATGACGGGGTGAATCCTCCTTCAGGTATGCTACCGCATGGTGTGGCATAAAACTAAGCATCACCCGGTAGAACCGCACCAATTTTCATTTTTCAAATTGAAAAACATCAGTAACTTTTAATCTCGTACTCTATATGGGACTTATGTATCATTAACCATATTACAAGTATTGGGGTTGTTTTAACATATTTTGCTATCAATCAAAGACACACAATTTCTTTTTCTTTAAAGTAAGTTTCTTGGGATATCTAACTGCAGAAAATATATTATATTTAATATTAAAAATTAGGCTTGAAATACTTTTGTTAATATGATGAGCATATTATGTGAAAAATATTTGATAATTATCTATCACAAAAACAAATTTCCAAATTTTATTTTCGCAGAAACTGGATGCCTTTTGATAGCAGCATTTCAAATTTACATATTATTAACAATTCTGACACTTGTCATGGTAGAAAAACAAAACAGAACTTAAATTAATTTATTAAATAAAGCATGCTTTCATGCAAAACACATGCATCTCATGCATGAAAGGACATGCTGAACACTAAAAGTTTAGCACTATACATTAAAACCTAATTAAACAAAACACTACAATGAGTTTAAAAGGTAAGAATGAATTTATTTCATTTGTATGCATTTCTAAAAGAACGTGCAAATAGAACAATAAATTAAGCATAAATATATGTTTTATATGACTTACATGCTTCTTTTCATAGAGAAAAATATAATAGGCTCTGTTCTGAAGTTTAGAATGAAGCTTTCAAATGCAAGATAAAGGAAATCTGTTTTTTCTTCTTTTATTATATATTTTGTACCCTTTCTGCTTTTGCATGCTGCATTTACTTCATAAAATGGTATTAAGAGAGTTTACTGTATGCCGTACAGAGCTTAGAGCTTGTTTTATAGATTTCTAAAATTTCACTTACTTTGAGAGTAATGATTTGCTGAACCGATATGTTATGGCCATGTTCTTGGAGACCCTAGAAGGATTGTTAACTGTGGGTGAGTTACATGAAAGTTAATTTAGACTGACACTTTAAAAAGGAAATTTAGGGATGGAAGAGAAGTGTTATACTATTTTGTACACAACACATTTTCATATCTTTGCTTAAATACTATTGAGTATGTAAATTTAATTTTATACTATGTTCTCTCACTCAGATTAATTGAAATGAACACTGTTGTGTTTTCCCTAAAAGCTATACACAATAAAAGTGCATTAACAATTTGTACAAAATAAGTATCTATTTTATCTAAAGAAGCTGCTCAACTTTTCATTCAAGAAATATTATAACAAAGTCAAATTTTCATTCTTTCATATATTCAAGTTCTCCCTATTAATGTGCATGAAAACACAGTTCACTGTAAGACAGCTTTTAATCATGTGTAGCATTCCTGATTAAGCAAATTTTGTAATTAAACAAATATGCAGTACAGGTAAACTAGTTCAAGGACTTTGAGATATTCAATTCCTAACTTTCTTACCATATTATTTATAAAGTCCAGCATATATTACATTACTGATAATACAAAACTATGCTTACAGAAAGATGAAACATTATCTAAGAACAGATTATCAAAATAAACCTTCCAAAATATTACTATATATTGCCTTTAAATCTTATATAGGTAAATATTTTTGCTAAGGCTACAAGAAACAGGTTTCATAATGTAACTATAATTTATCTACACTTTGTTAATAGGTTTAGTTTCAGAGCTTATACTTTATTCGGATCTTAATTCCATTACTCAAATTGTGTTTCAAGTGCTGAAATATTCTCAAAAAATAGAACAAAATATAAACTTTTTGAAGCCTTATCTTAGCTTATTTTTTCAGACTTCCAATAAATCTAACCAATTTTATAAAATATTCACAACATTACAGTGAAAGGATTATATTCACACACCTATGGTAGTCCAAAAGAAATCTGAAGAAAAATAACTGTCTGAAAGGAAAATCAAAATGTGTATTGCACTATAATACAAATGTATATGCTGTTTGAGATACATATTGTATGAAAAATATAAAGAGGCAGAAAAGACCTGAATGTGCATTAACCTCAAAGTGATGTAAATTATCCTTATTAAAAGTTAAGTGTTTTCTCCCCCTCCTCCCCCCATACAGAACAACTTTTCAACAAAGTCTTTTATGTCATGTACTATTAGTTTTAGCTCATTACATGCCATGTCAACATAAACGGTACCTTTAGGAATTAGTTTATTCAATTATATATACTTTAATTGTAGTCACTGACATTAATAATGTCCAAGCTTCAGCTTAACATTTAGTTTGGAGGAAAATTAATGCTGGCTGTTATTTAAAACTAAGTAAAAAATTAATATAAAGCTCTATGCCATAAATTAAATGCATGTTCATCTATGAGGTTAAGTCAAAAATAGAGCAACCTATTTTATAACCAAGAACACTTCAATTTCTTTGTCTGCTAGTCCGTAGTTTCACTCATAGATTAAAGATGCCATGGTTATTACCTTTGTTACTTTCAATAAAAAATACCATGAATTATGAATGCAGCTGTTTATCAAATGACATAAAAAATTTGATGACTACCTGATCTTTTTCATATGTATACAATTTTCTTATTGTATATCTGACGTTGGTGGCATATTCTCTATCCATCTTACAATCAAATTTTGATCTATCCAAATATCTCCCTCTCCTCCCCCCTCCTTTTATCTCCTCTCTCTGAAGAAATGTCTGTACAGTACACTTTTTATAATTACAAAGAGATAGATGAATTGGAGAAGTGGTTCAACGAGCAGGATACCATTTTATATTTTCAATAACAACAGAATCTTACAATAAGGTAAGCCAAATGTTTGGAAGTCTTTAGAAGTATTCCAAAAGTAAAGGGATGGTGTAGAAATAAACTTACATTCTTTATCTTGATGTATCTTTACCCAATTATGGAGAAAGGATTAATTAGAAAAACTTACTTTCTGATTTATCCTCATATATTAAAAAGCTACTGCTGATAGCTGATAGCCATAAACATTATATGAATCTCTACTCTAAATTTACTTTAATACATACCATGCATATTAGCACAGATTCATTTTAAAGGTGGTTATTGAAGCAGAAGTATTTAAATACTCTAGCTTAGTTATATTATGACAAGGATACTACTTTCAATCATTTTAATGCACTACTTACTACTAGTTCTACATTTTAAAGAGTAATTTAAAACTACTCTCAGTAGTACACCAAAATGAACTTATACAATCAAATGAATAAATGTTAATATGTTAATGGAAAGCAACCTAAATACATATACAAACACTTAGTATAGTCAAAGGCTAACAATTAAAATTAGTTTGGCAACTGAAATTCAAAGAATCTGTAAAATGTTAGCAACACTCAGGTTACCAAACAAAGCAACATTCAACAAGAAACCAATAAACAAACATCCATTCAGAAATCATTAAATGACCTTAATCTCACCTTCACTGCAACTATTTCAGCATAACCTAAGGTACCACCTCTTAGTGTGGTCACTGAGCGCTTTAATCCCTGTAAATAAGATTCACTGCCTGTTACAAATAGTTGCCTACAACCCATTCCATTTGTATTCTAATGTATGTAGGGTACATGTGATTATATACTTTTTATTGAGTCATTTAGCTACTTCTTTTTATTTACATACAGCTTTATTCTTATAACTACAAATGTTTAGCGCAATAAAAATTATATGTTCTGAGAATTATATTATTCATGAAATAATGCTTAGACTTTTAATTTCTTGTTTACAGCTATCTTAGCTTGCCATTCATATAGCTGGCATTTTGTTTCAAAAAAAAAAAAAAAAGGAAAAAAAAAAGATTAGTGAAAATTCATGATACATATGAGCAAAATTTGTTTACCCAATGATCATATTCAAGACACTTCACTTCTGCTTTGATTTGTGTGTTTTTCATGATCACAAATTAATATTTAACCTTAAACTTGCTATAGCATAATACAAACCTATATTCAGTAATTACAGTTTACATTCATTATGAAAACTGTGGAATAAACATTGTATTTTACATGTGTTAGGGGTATAAGTACTGACATTTTTATAACTGGTACCTTAATATGCATACACTTTGGTGTATTACTTATTCTTTCTCTTTGAATAACAGCTTTCCATAAACCAATCACATAATTTACTACCGGGCAGTTTTTGCATAGTCGTAACTGTGCAACGAAGTGGACAGCACCTTTCAATATAGACTATCTGTTTTCTTCCACATGTTGACACCTCCTGCTGGCCCAGCTATGTGTGACCATTGGCCTTGCAGAAAGAATTCAAACTCAGTTCATTTGCTATTGCAAGGCTGTGTGTTACACATTCTCTCCAATCTCTCAAGCAAAATAAATATGTACAACTTATGTGAACCATGCCTATTTGGAGAAGCTAATCAACCAGAAAACATTCTACTCTTAATAAGTAAAATTATAAGTCTGAAAATGTACTTTTCATTACACTGTTCTCAATTACCAATGTATCTGCACTTATACCTCTAACAGACTGTATACTTGCCAATTTCAATACCAAGCTCATTTAAGATTTTTTGAGATGAATTGTAATTGTATGGAATTGATAATAGAGGGGCCAATGCTCCTTTTCTGTAGTCGTACAATTTGTCTAATGAATCAAATATCCCCACATACTTTATCACTGTTTATTTCAACATGAATGCAAGTACCTTTAACACTACCATATTAAAGTCTTCCCATTTTTCACAAAAAGAACAAAAACTATTGCATCTCTGATGATAAATTATTTATACCTTTTTACTGCAATATTATATAGCAATTAACATAAAGACTTTATACATCAGTTTACAAACAGTACTATCATTATGAATTTAGCTAAATTCAAAATAACACTAAGTTTCCAAATGAATGTTTATTCTGGTTTAACTGTTTTATTTTGTAATATGGAACTCAGATAATTTATTAGTTGTATGTTGCACTATTAGTGAATGTAAACATTGTATCAAAATTCCTCTTAAAAGTTATTTTACAAAATCTAGTTAGGTCATTTTTCAGAAACAGAAAAGAACTGTACTTTGTAGTTAGGGGGAAAACCTAGACTGGTAGTACTATGATCTGTGTACTTCATTCATATTTTTATGAGTATTGACTATGATAAAATTATATTATGTGCTTAATTGTGAGTCAAACTAGTACTCCATGCTCCATATATTCCTAGTATTTACTTAGAATGCATTTTATTAGGACCTTCCTAACATCCTTAGCCAATATCCACTGTTGAATTTTGATTGGGTGAACTCCTTGAAGACAATTGAGGTGTCTCTATTGGTGTCCTGATGAAATTGAAGTTCAGGTTCTCTTCAAAAGTGATTTCAAAATTGAAGAGTTTTCCTTCACATTGCTTTATGAATATCTTTTCCCAAGTGGTTAATACAGTTGGACCCTGAATAAAATTTAATAAATGGGTTTCTTGTTTTATATTGTGATTCTCATTCCAAAAATGATGCTACTGCTTGATTTATCAATTTCTTTGTTCTTTATGTACCTAAATTGCTCTTTAAGCATAATGTTCCAATTCCTTTTTGTTCTACCAATGTAAAAGTTATCACAGCCTTTGCAATTTATACAGTACACACCTGACTTTTTGTCCATGGGTTTCTCTTTCATATTATGAGATTTCAAAAGGTGTTGTACACTGAATTTGTTCTGTGGAGCCGAAGTAATGTTGTGTTCTTTGAAGACTTTTTGGAAAAGTTGTGTAGCTTTCAGGTGGTATGTAAATTTTCTGTAATACACAGCATGGAATATACCAAAGAGTACAATCATATAGTTCTCATTGCAAAATACAATGGATTTATAACTGAATTGGTCAGAAAGAAAATTGACAACATGAAGGCAGACAAGTAACTACTCTTTCCCTAATCAATAATACAACTTCATTCAGAAAATTTACATACCAGCTATACACCTTTTAGAAATAGTGTTCAAAGAATGCAACATTACTTTGGCTTCACAAAACAAATTCAGTGTACAACATCATTTGAAATCACATAATACAAAACAGAAACCCACAGAAAAAACTCAGGTTTGTACTGGATAAATTTTAAAGGCTATGCTAACTTTTACACTGGAAAATCAAAAAGGAATATGGACAGTAGGGTTACAGAGCATTTTAGGAACATCAAGAACACAGAAATAGATAAATTAGCAGTAGCATGCAATTGTTGGAATGAGAATCACACTATAGAACATGAAACCATTTATTAAAAAGTATTTAGGGTCCAACAGCATTAACCACTTGGGAAAAGATATTCATAACGAAATGTGAAGGAAAACTTTAATTTCGACACCACCTTTGAAAAGATACCACCTCTGAATAATAAAGGTGTTATTCCCTATTAATTTGCATCTTTGCTGTCTACCATTCTATTTGAAGGAACATCAAAAGTTAGGACCAAGTTTGAATTGCAATTTCTACTTGCATTAATAATAAGTTTATGAAATGCAATAATTTTAGATTCATACTTGGCTGGCACCTTTTGCGCAATTCTTGTACAAGTACAAATGGAAAGTCCTACTCTCTTCATAAATCACTAGCCCCAAGACAGAGGTCCTGCAAAATCTGTAATGTTGTTTGCAATGGTGTGTCTTCTTGTTTCACAGACAATAATTTCTGTAGATATTGTAATGCCATTATTACTACAGTCTGTCACCCAATTCTTTAATTCTTTTCTAATTGTGACCACTTTGCTGCATGCATAAAACATTAGTCTTTTCCCAACATCGTCATCTGATTCTTCTGTTTCCGCCACTCAAAGATCATTTTCTCTTTTGCTTTTTCTCAAATACCTTTCTTCTGCCCTATTACATGTTCTTTTACATATTGCACAACATCTAATTTGAATGCAACACTGTTTGAGAATCTCTTCTGTTTAGGCAGTATTGTATACAGACAAGGCAGCTTAGAAATAATCACAACTGGATACTGCTTTCACAACAGTATGCCTGCTAATGGCAACAGAACATAGGAAAGAGAGACTGTGGGAGAAAATTTTTCTTGTTATCGCATACTTTAACCCTTTATAGAGCAAAACCTTTGCTATTATGTCTACCATAAGGCTCATAATCTTCTAATGGTGCTTTATGCTATGTTGAACCTTTAACCTCAATTAGATAGCAAGTATACAGACCACAAGGCTCACTTTTCCTTGCTAATGATCTGCATTACATTCAAACTACCAATAATTTTAGTTGGTTCTCCAATATAAACTTTGAACCGCAGTTAAATTTTAGACAGTATTTTACAACGAAAATAGTGCATCTTATGGTCCGAAAAATACAGTACATAAACATATTTAAAGTAACTGCTTAGTGGTTGTTAAGCTAAAGAAAAAGCACAGCTCTTATAAGTCTACATGAACAAAGAATTCAGAAGTAGGAGTGATGTTATATTTAATATCATCATTTACTTGTGTTATATTGATTAACATTTTTGACTAAAATAACTTTAAAGGAACAAAGAACAATAATGACAATTAAGGTTGTGTAATAATGCAATTGAAGGTGCACTTCATAATCATGCTGCTTGATATTTAACTAATATAATACTAAATTAACTAATTAAAAGTTATTAACTAATGACAAATAATAAATTCAAGGAGTACCAATGGAACACTGCATGTACAAAAACTATAACTGTACCAGATTTGTCATAACTTTCAAAACTCTTTAACTATTTAATTGTAAAGTTAAAAATATTGTAAGTATACCAAAATACTATAAAAATATCCATATTAATTTGCAATCTTCATTTCCTCAAAACATTCAAAATTCCAAAATATCTTAAATCTGCTTAATATAATTTTAATCCAGTATGTTCTATTCAATAATGAATTAAAGTACAAGTAAATCTTGGACCCAAATATTAAAGTTACAGCTTGTGTAAAACATTGTGACATTTCCCCTCAACTGAAGCAAAGATGCACAACAGCTCTGGCTAGTCCTCTTGCATAATAAGAAAATGGAGGTCAGTATTCCACCTGCTGTGAGTGCAATAAGTACTATACACTGCATACATGACTGCCTCCAAGTTCTGATAATACTTTTAGTCCCACTCTACTCATTTCTTTCTCTTGGGCACATAGTGTGTCACAACCTTTTACATAAACTATAGTTCATAGTAATCCTAAAGAATGCTTGCTCACTCATCTATGTTGCGCATTTAGAATACTTAGTAATATTATTACGCCTGATGTTTTGCGATCTGTGTATTTTGGCTATGTACAAACCCATATTTCTTATGCTATACCACTATGGGCTTCATCTCCAAAAGTATCTCAGGTATTTGAGATTCAAAAGAAAATTATAAGAATAATGAAAAAGGTACCCCTGCGAACTCCAAGCAAAGCCATCTTTTCTGGATATAAGATATTGCCCGTTATGTCTGTATACATTTTAGAGACAGCATGCTTTGTCCATCAAAATATAAGTTCCTTTAAAACTAATTCAGATTTTCATATGTATAACACAAGAGCAGCTAATATCCTGCATTTAACCTCACATAGAATCAATAAAAGCCTTAACAGCATTGCTCATAGAGGAATTAGTTTGTATAACAAATTACCATGTACTTTAAAATCACTTGATAAGAAACATTTTAAAACTAAATTAAATGAGCTATTCTTAGTCCAGGGATTTTTAAATCGTGTGTTTACATAAAATGGTGGTCTTCTGGTCTTGAAATGCTTCTGTATGTTCATGTATATATTGTTATAATTCTAGCAGCTAATAAAGATCTTATCTTATTTTATTACTTTACAAAATCCTTAATTGAAGAATGTTTTTAGTTATTTTTCTCTTCTGCAGTATGATATATTATGATCTTATACATTTTTGCTTTTTAAATTATTATATTATTTATTTCTTGTAATCACATATTCTTTTGTATATTTTTTACCTGTTACTATGTTAATGTTAGTCTTTATATTGTGATTGACATGTACATTATCTTGTACAAGATATCAAGGATGAATAAAGATGAATATGAATATGACTGAGGGAAATTATGAGCCACATATTCTTTTGTATATTTTTTACCTGTTACTATGTTAATGTTATACTTTATATTGTGATTGACATGTACATTATCTTGTACAAGATATCAAGGATGAATAAAGATGAATATGAATATGAATGAGGGAAATTATGAGCCACGTAATTCAACCCAATCAGGATTGGAATTGGAATCAGAATCTGAATGGAGAATGTTATTGCTATGACAACCTGGTGGTAACAACAACTTTAGTAACAACATTCTATTAATTCTATTTAATTCAGTTTGATAGTCTAATAACATATACCTTCATGGCTGTCATATCATATGACATGTTACATCAGGGTAGTACTTTCTGCTCTGGATCTCTTACAACGCAGAGATCTCCAGAAACATTTTATGGTTTTATGAGACTGTTTTCAGCTTCTAATGATATATGTGGTCATAACCTCTTAAAACTAGAAGGTTCAGTAAATAAACTCATATCCAATGAATGACATTTATGTTTGCTTTTATTCAGCTAAAATTCAAAGTGTTTAACCAGCAACAAACATTGGGAACAATGATATCACATTATGACATAATATCCAAGTGACACAAATATTTGCTGCTACTTTGTGCAGCACATATAAGGTTATCATATCACCCGTTTTTACCGGGGCCACCCGTTTTTGAGACCCTTCTCCGACTCCCTGTTCAGTTTTCGAATATTTTGCAAAGCCACCCGTGTTTTAGTTTTCCTTTAAAAGTAAAGGAAATTATTTGTAAATGTGATGATAGAAATTTAGCTAAGGTCTTTGAAAGTGATATGTATACTTTTTATACTGTTAGTTATATATTAATAAGTGGATGAGACAATACAGTGGTACATCTGTATTTCAATGGTTAACTCTGGATAAAGAACCAGAGTGGCAAGCAGTGGAAAAAATTGTGTTATTTTTAAGAAGTGTTAACACAGTTATTGATGACTCTATACTCTTTGGTGAAATAAGTGCTTTAAGAACTTACCACAAAATGAACTCTGCAACATTGGTAGGGAAAAGTGTTGCCAAGAAATGGTACGAATACATGAGTAATAATGTTAAGTGTATAGAACTGCTGAAATAGTACAGTACTATTTTGCCACACCTGCACATAATGCAGCTGTAGAGAGAATATTTTCTCTGCTTAATGCTCAATATTATGACAGGATTATCTGTAAAAATAATTTCCTGAAAAACGCCAAAGGAAATGAGAAGTATGTGAAATAAATGTTAACTGAATTCCCCCAGCTTTTGACATCATTATATGATAACCCTAAGCACATAGAGAAACCCATTTGCACTAATCAGTATGAAATGATTAGCTTTATGGAAAAGACAAATACATTATAGATGAATATTAATGAATTTCATCCTGATGAACTCAATTTAAATTGCATTTAGGAAAGTTCAACATACAACAATGTATTACTTTGATATAATTGCTAATACAATGAACATGATGCTAGTTTAATTATTGTAATACAATGTTGTAATTTATTAAAAAGTAATATGCAAACCTTCATGAATGATGACACAGGAATCATGTCGGTTATTCTAGTCTTAAATAGCGGCTCACTAAAAATTACAATAAAATGCATTCTCTAGAGTGAACTTGAGATCTTTGACATTTCTCTGTAGCTCTGGACATTTCTCTGTTTAAGCTGATAATGATAGTAGTATACTTGTTGGTAGTTGAATAAGAAAATGTAACTTACAGAAATAACAACTAAATAATCAATGACTTCAAAAATGACACTATATTTGTAGTGTGAGGAATGTTAATTATATATAAGTAAATTTGTAACAGACTTCTGAGATTATTGTGATCTTTAGAGTATGAGTAACATAATTCATTATTTAAATATTAGCATGGAAAGAGAATTGAGATGAAACAAAAATCTATTACTTAAAATATGGAGTAAACGTTATATATTGTGAGAAATATAACTTGTTTCCATAATAGTAAACACTTGCCAGCAGTTTGCTGTACATCAGACTAAATCTAATGAAATAGATGGTGATTAGGTATTTTAGCAATGTAAAATATCAAAGTTGAACCAGTATTCAAAATTATTTGCAAGGAATTTTCCAAATTGGTTAGAATAAGTCTTCAGTGTCATTATCTGCATCTGTAGATGAAAATTTTCCCAGTACCTGTACTTTACAGTTAAATCTAAAAAAGTTGAGACTCCTAACAGCTCCCTGAAAGTAGAGTTGGAGGAGATCTGCATTCTCATGTCACATTAAAACACATACCAGCTGTTTCACAATATGCAGAATAACAAATACCTACCTACCTCATTTAATAAGTTTGATATGGTTAGCACTAGAATCATAAAAGTACCTAACCATTAAACAACAAACAGTAAATGCAAAAATAAAGGGAATACATATGCTACAGTGCAGTATAACATAGTAACACGTTACCCCTCAAAGTTCAGTTTGTATGTGAAGGGAAAGGAGGGTGGTGGCACCTTACTGGCCAAACACAACAGCAAAGAGGACATTTCCATGGAAACATACCCCTCTACAAAACATCAGAAGTCTCAAGATTATTTAAATGAACCACATGGAGAGCTTTAGTTGGAAAATAAAAACAAACACTACTCATTTCACTTTGAACATCTTCCAGACTGGCTCAAGGGATGTTGTTCTACAGTGTTTTTGGAGAGTCAGGATTTATGACATTGGATCGAATTCAGAAAGAGGAGGTCCAGCAAATTGATAAGCTGCCTTAAAGGTTTTGCACAAATGTTTCATCCTCTTTTGTTCTTAGGAGACTGGTGGTATAGTTATTTCTTTTTAGTAAATTATTTGAGTTTTATCCAAACAAATAAAACAGTCGTGGTCTTATAAAAGCTGTTGTATGTTTGTAATTTCCAGTACTCTCTTTGGGCAATTCTATAACTATACTTAGTAGCTCTGAGCAGAAGTCTGACTGAAGTCCTGACCTTACAATAACATGTTCTGTCTAATAACAAGTCTAGTAGCAAGTAACACAGTTAGTTAAAAATATTATTTTATGTCACTTATTGTGATGTGCAAGCTTTTTTTTCAATGTTTTGTATAATATGGATCATTAAATGGAAATTTTTTTAGTATTTTTTTTTAAATGTGGGCATCTACTTCCCCCACCCAAAAAATATCAATAATAACTAACAAGGGATCACTTTACATTGAATTTTGAGAACTAGGACCAAAACCAGTGATCAGAGTTCCTTTTGTGAAATATTTTCTATCTTGAGAAGATGAATTTGAATTCAATTCTAAGAGAAGAACTATGGTAATGCAAAAAAAAACAAAATAATAGGATAAAAAATATACGTATTTTAATGCCATACTTCTATGGTGGCATAGTCTATCAGCAGTACCATAGAACCTCTGTTTAAATAATTATGATAACCTACAAACCTCTTTAAAGAGTCAAAGTACCTTTTAGAAACATCAAATTGAAACAGGAAGATAAGTCAGCAGTAGCATTTTACTTTCAGAACAAAAACCATAACTGACCCAAATCCAAAATTATTAAAAGGTATGATAAACCATAACAAACTGACAAAGTGGTAGACTATCTTAAGATGGAAATATAAGCACCAAGTAATAAACTTTGAAATCCCACCAGTCAATAATTTGATAAAGAAATCCACAGTTCCACCAACAGAGAAACGTCTGCAGGCGTTAACAACAATCGGGTCTTCGAGGTTGAAAATAGAGGCAACAGCTCCTTAACCTAGTCTCTTAAAAAATCAAAATGTAAGTGACGTAGTGTGAAAAACTGACTACAAATAGTTCTATAAATTAATTTGGATGTCACTGTTTCTAAATTTCTCCAAACTTTCGTAAACTTCTTTATGCTCAACTGGTGGTGCTGTTACTCAAATGTTTAAAATGTGGTTATGAATGAAAGTAAAAGTTTCCTTTTAGGAATTGAAAAAAGTAATTCAAATGTCTCTTGTGATGAGATTCATAGTTTTGTATACTAAATATCCAGAGGACTCTTTCTTAAAACATTATTCATAACCTAAGCATTTTTAAGTGGTTCTGATCGTTCAATGCTATCTACTGAGTACAAATAAATTTCTCTCACTTTTTAATCTTAACTGAAGAAAGCAAACAAATATATGCTCTTATGATGTATTTGATTTGTTTCATTAGCTCTGAAAACATTTTATTTTCAATTTACATCTAAAAACTATCTTTTTGATACTGCTTCCCTTTGCTTTTTATTAGTTTATTTACAAAATAGGCATTAACACCCTTACAAAATGTTATTTTATGCCACTTGTTCTTCAGTATAAACATTCATTAAAAGTAGAAGTATATTATCATGAATTAAATTATGAAGACTTACAGACTTACCAGATTTACATTAAATTATATTCTTTGTTATTTAATTTAAATGAGAATATAAGTGATCTTGGAATTAAATCTAGACCCACTAGGCTAACCACATAAGTAGCATTACCTTTTACTCTGCAAATAAGAATTGTGAATATGCGACTTAAATGAATGAACGTATTTCATTACATTGCTAGATCCTTGAATGTTACAAACTATCACAGATCACAGAATATAAATTTATTTCGGTTTTCTACATTACCAACATCTTAAAAAAGATGTAATAAATAATTTGAGATGAGCTACAATGTTAAGTTAGGGGACTGCAGAATGAGATATCTTGTTAAATGCTCTCCTCACCTTGACTGCTGAGAAGACATCAAATCCTGGGCTCCCAAGTTCACCCTTTTGTCCTTTATCTCCTGGTCTACCCTAGAGACAGGGACATTAGCAGCAGAAATTAATGAGTGGATATTATAAGTTTCAACAAATATATTCATTTACCATTCTATGATACTTCCACAAAATACGCTGCAGTATTATAAAGAAAGTACTTACTGGATCTCCTTTGGGACCATCCAATCCAATTGGCCCCTAAAATAGAGAGAAGTTATGTTCAACAATCAGTTTTTTATTCTGACATCTGAATTAGCAATATGCAAGCAATGAAATGCCTAATGTGCCACTATTTTCTATTTATTGCCATTTAAATTATTGCTTCTAAATGCAAAATAGATCAAGAAAGTAGTAGGAGAAGCACGTAATGTTGCTTTAAGTTATAAATTAAAATTAAATAATTCACAACTATATAAAATAAGTGCTTCTACATTAATAGTACCTTTCACTATTATGCCTGAGTGTAAATACATGCAAGTATATGTGAATTTCATATGTTAAAGACATTAAAATTACCAAGAGGCAACAAATTTTTATTTCTTTGTTCTTTAGGTATAATAGGATACATTCTACTAACCCCAAGAAGAGCCAGATTCCTGCTACCATTTTATATTACTGTAGAAGAGAAATATAAACTAACTACAGAAAAAGACACAAAGCAAACATATTTTTAAATTCCATGCAATGCTACTTATATTGATGGTGGTGATGACATCAATGATATAAAGCTGAGGCTTATTTAAGCCCAAAACCAATAATTCACGAGAAATAACTATCAGAGTGAAATATTCCTGCTTTATTTCAACTGACAGAAAATATCGGATTAACTCACCAGAGCTGTATAAATTAAATGTCATATCAAGTCAGAATAGACTAAATCTGAGTTAAAGTTCTAAGCTGAACAAAAACTAGAAGAACCAATTTGGCTTCAGTAAGGAAAAAGAAGAAGAAGAACAAGAAGAAGAAGAAGAAGAAGAAGAAGAAGAAGAAGAAGAAGAAGAAGAAGAAGAAGAAGAAGAAGAAGAAGAAGAAAACAATCACCAGATATAACTTAGAAAAATATATAGAAGTTTATTTTACATTTGCGGATCAAGAAATAGTAATCGGCAGAATGAACTGGAAGAAAATGTTGAAAGCAGTGAAGAAAATAAATGATTAGAAAAAGAGGGGACTTTTCAGTGAAGTTATAAAAACAGCTGCTCTGAGTCAGAAAAGAAGATATGTCAGTGAGGGAAGTGCTCAGCATACATCCAGTGTAGGAGATACTTGAAGAATTTGACAAATATTTGTTTACAGAACATAAAGGAGAGGTTGTAGGAAAATGACAAACACGTAAGTGTTTTTACAGTTCGAGAATTGGTTTAATAAGTGTTTTTGACATAAGTTTTATTGGTGATATGAGTGCAGCTAGCTGAAGAGGGAAACATGATTAGGGATAAAGTATAGGTAATAAGAAGTTGAAATGAGACAGGGAAAGATAATAATTATATACAGCAATGAACTGATACAACATAAGAATATTAAAAGGAAACAGTAAGTGGTAGAAAGGAACCAACACATATCATTTGGCAGTCCAAATAAGCAAAATGGCCAGAACCTATCTTAGGGGTAGTCCAAGATGTATTTTCTTAGCACTCAATACATCAATCAAATAAATAAGGAGGATAAAAGAAACATAGAAAAGCAGGATATGACTAATAAGAAGAAAAGCAGTGAAGGTACAAATGCAATTCCAAAGATTTAGTGAAGTAAGTGAACAGCATTAGATACTTAGAATGTATGACAAATAGCAATATGTGGTCAAGAAGACAGAGTAACAATGACAAAGGGAGCTTTTACAGAAAAAAATATCCTTGGTGAATCCTTCAAACAAAGACTGCAGATAAAATCAGAAAAGTGGTTTGTATTGAGTGTTGTGGCTACAATGTGGAAACCTTAATCTTGTGACAAAATGAATAAAAACATTTGAGGGTATTTCAATTGCAAATATCAGGAGAACAAAGCTTGTGAAGTGGGTTAGAAGAATGTTATGTAGTGATTCTATTTTTCAAAGAATGAACAACAAAAACAATACCAAAACTAAAAGTATGAATAAAAGAACTTGGTTGTGAAATTGTATAAAAAGATATGTACAGCGAAAATTATGTCAAAGGAGGAAAATTTCAGGATAGAATATAACGAATGACATGTTTATTAAGATAAATTACTATATGTTACAAAGAGGAAAGCAGAAAATGGGAAAGAATGAAGGAGACTAGGTAGGAATGAAGAATCTGCTCTTTTGCAGAGAACTATTGCTGTTTGATTGATTGACTGATTGATTACAGTCAATTAAGATCTTCATTATTAATTTTTTCACAAACACTGTATTGTAGGTAAAAATGTTACCAAAATTAGTTCTTGCTTTCAACATAGAGAGACAAGGGGGGAAAAAATCAACAACATAAGAAACTCAATATTTCTATGAAATTACTGTTATTTTAGTGCTGTAGTACATGAAGCACAAATTTATGGTCATTAACTCATTATCCCCAAAACCCTCTAATAATGCAAAACAACTAATTTAGAGAATTTATTAATTTAATTGGTCTGAACAGAAACAAAAAAATAGGGTAAGGTAAACAGCAATGTAATTACTCAGCAACATTTTTTACACAAAAGTTTAGTTCAATACCAGAAGGTCCAAGTGGAGTCTTAGCTCACAAATTATGCAGTTAGAGTAACTTTTCACTAGGTGCTTAAGTTATGAATCCTATTAATTCAGACAACTATGCTATTTTCATTCCTATAACCATATCACTCACTGTAGTCAGAATGTGATATTCCTGCCATACGCTTTCATGGCAATCTCATTCTTCATCTTTAGTCCAATTCAGTTGTTTCTTCTTAATGCAGTCCATTTAAGTTTTGCACATATTTCTGATCATTACTAATGAAATCTTTGTAATTTTTTTTTTTTTTTTTTTTTTTTGGCAATTTACGTCCTCCAATGTTAAGTCATATCAGACGATGAGTGACACGGGTGAAATGATGCTCATATGAGTCCGGGGTCCATGGAGCTCAGAGTTACCCGACATTTGTCTATCAGAATAAGGGAAAACCCCGGAAAAAACCTTATCCCGGTAACTCACCCTGACCGAGATTCGAACTCGGGACCTCTTGAACATGAGGCAGACATGCTGCCATCTACGCTACCAAGACGGGCAATGAAGTCTTTGTACATGCATCTTATTCATCATTTGCATTTTACATTAAAATACAAAGCTACTTTAAGGGTACAGTTACATTTTATGCTTGCACACTTGCAAACTTTTAGAAATGACCAAATAATCTATTTCAAACTACATCTTCTCCACTTTTGGATCTAATAGCCTCCACTTTTGGACTTAGCAAGACTTCATCTATGTATTGCTATACCCTCAGTGTCTTATTAAAATACTTGTCAGTCACTACTTGATTTTTGTATATTTTCTAAAGAAATTTGTACAGACTATCCTTTTATCATAAGACAGACCTATATGAAAACAGGCTGAAATTAAAGAGCACCTTTGTCATTTTAATTTTGGAGAGGAAGAGTGCTAATGTTAGATTTGTAAGTAATCATTGCAAAGGCCTCCATTTAATATAATTTAGAATAACAAGTTAGCTGATTATTGCCTATGAACTACACAAAGGGAAATCACCATGACCTGATGGTAGCAACTCTCTTCAGTTGTCCACAAAACAACAAATATGTAACATCCATTAACCATCTTGTTGAAAGTAATGTTCTGCCAATTCTTCTCTGGTAGTTCATCTGCAAGTTTGCTGATACACACAGCTGGTGTGAAAGAACAATTAATTACCATGCTCATTTAGTTCACATTTCGTAAGAAATAATCATGCTGAACTTGTTCCTAACAATATGAACCACAAGATGTTTTAGTGTCCATATTTATACATAAAATGCTTTCCCTCTTTCTCTTCTGATTTTTAGACAAAATGGTATAATATTCACAAAATTATGTAGCTACTTTTACAAATGAAAAATAATGTACTCAATATAATAGATCATTGCTATTGATGAATCATGTCTTCATTATAATGTTTTCTAAAATTCAGGAAAAAGGGTTTGTAGGATGAAAAGAAACAGAGACTGGAAAATATTTTTATAGAGACTGGAAAAGAATGGTATACTAGAGAGGTATTTTAAAATAAAAAGTCAAAGCCTGCAGTTTTTTGTTTCAGAATCTATTTTGGAAACAGAAATGGGACATAACAATATTTCAATTTTATATTTTTACAGTTGATAACTTTACAGCGGATTAATATTTTCCTTTATGCACTTTAAATTCATTAAGCTTCATAAATCAAAATAGATTTTCTATGTAGAAGAATTTCGACTTTTGACTGCATTGTTTATTATAATGCAATTAGTTTTATACAAATCAAATATGAAGCTTATTGTATTACACAGCCCTGAAGTTATGGCATATACAATGCATGGTACAGAGTGCAGTGAAACAACTGTATATACTACCATATTAATTAAAATATTTCTTCTTGTATTATTTTTGGCATACCAGAAAAGATCAGATTCAAACAACTTCACTCACAAGGGTTGACTCATAACTCATACTCACTATCTTTAAACTCTCATGAATATGTACCAACATTCAAAACTGAAATGTATTTTGAAAGGATGTTACATACAGATTTACTACTGTATGCAAGTGGAGTAAGAATACAGTAATCACTGGTGTAGGAGAATAAAAGAAGCAAAAACTGTGAAATTTGATGTCATTGGTTTAGACATATTGGACACTATTAAAACAGCAGTTGTGTGCCCTACAGACAAATACTATCATGACCACTTCAGACCTGGGTATAATGTAATACCATAGAAATGGTATTATCATGTTTGTATATATTCTTTGTGTGCAAATTACACACGAAGTATATGCAAGAAAACTTTAAGATACTGAATATTATATAAGGGCACTGGTACTGAATAGTCACCTAAAATTACCCTTTCTTTTCACAATTTGATTTCTTAGACTTAGACATTTGCACTACTGTTATAACAGTCTTTTAGTGCTCAGGCTGCCCTTAGCAATTCTAAATGCACTGTACTGGAGGTATTTAAATTCTTACTGACATGCATTTTTCTCTCCAAGCTTCACTTACATTATAAAAAATGTTGCATGTGCATTAGATAGTCACCAAATTTAATGCAATTTGACATACATAGTCAGAAATATACTGGCTTATATTAGAACAACCTTATATACAACCTTATATTAGAATTTAAATAAACTGGAGATTAAATAATGTAATATAACATTTAAATGAGTGGCAAACTAAATTTCCAATTATTCTGCATTTTGATTTTCATAAAAGACAATATCTTCAAAACTATTTATCTGATTTAATTCATATTTGGTAAGCTTTTATGAATAACATACATAAAAAACAGTTATATTTGTGAAAAATCAACAGCAAATATGGAAGTTTCAAAATTCAGTTCCAGTTTCTGTTACACACACAACTTTAGTCCAAGAACTCCCCTAAGTCTCACTTACTATTAGTCCAAAAGATTTTTGCACGATCTTCATGTTTTATAATTTGCTTGTTTTTGAGGATTTGTCTTATTTGTACTCCATCAAAGGCCTTTAAAACAATTAATATATATATATTAAAGCATCCGTCATAGTAGCCTCCCAGGTTTTTATGTCATTTTCATCAATAGGGTATTAAAAGTGAATTCCATGAACTAGAATTGGTAATTTGTGCTTCTTCTCACTGAAATGAAATTAAAATGTCCAGTTGACATCTTCAAGAAAGTGCAAGGAACAGCACTTTCAGATGTATTACAGTTTGATTGTTGGCACATGTTTGCGAGAACAAGGTAGCTGCCAAGATGTATAAATCAACTCTTGCACATGTTCCTCTTATATATTTATTCATGCAGTTGCTTTAGTTAAAATGTTTAATAGTGACCATGCAGCTCTTATTATTAGTTTTGTAACTATTTTCTAGATCAACCAATTTATTGGCTGGGGTGAAAACATAGCTCATTATGCACAAATTGATCAGCATTGGAAAGACACACTATAATGACAGAAGTTATTCAAATACACTACACTAAGAAAAAGGTATTAATATTCACTCATTCCAAATATTAAGTGTGAAATATTACATGTGTTAATTATATGAAGCATTAGATTGTAATGTTATCTGCTAAAGTTAGCCAAAAGATATTGTTTTAGTGTTACTACTGTTTTACCCTGCATTACAATGGTGCATTTGATACGTACGGGATTGAAATTAAGAATGGGGTGATTTTTGAACGTTAGGTAGTCTGTATTTTTTTTTTAATGTCATCCAACGTTAAGTCATAACAGACGCTGAATGAAACTAGCGATATGATACTCAAATGAGCGCAGGATCAATAGACCATAGGGTCCCATAGACTATAAAGTTTCCCGATATTCATCTTTCAGGATAAGGGAAAACCCCGGAAAGAAAGTTTATCCGGCTTAACCCGCCCTGACCGAAATTCGAACTTGGGACCGCTTGAACGTGAGGCAAATACGCCGCCAGAGGTACTTTATACTTGTACCTAAAGGGCAAGTGTCCAGGTTGGTCAAATAGTAACAATTTATGCATAAGGAATTGGAAAATATAGGCATGGAATAGCTTTTAAAAGTTGTATATTTTATAGTTTTCGGCATATCCTATAGTCCAAGAAGACAAATGGTTTTCTTAATGAATGTTTCCATTTATTTTTCAAATAAAGTTTGCGGCGAATTATTATTCACATACAGCATAAGTGCACTTTAATATGGATTTTACAACTTGTAGTATACAAGTTTCTCGGGAATACTCTCTTGCGTAGAGAAATGAATAATTACTCCCATACAGCAAATAGTATAAAGGCATTAATAGCCCAGAACTGCAGCTGGATATCATAGCCTCCCTTACCCTACACGATCGCAAGGCCATAGTCGGCTGGCCCCGTAGCTCAGTCGGTAGAGCACCTGCCTGCCGTGTTAGGGGTCCCGGCCAAGATATTCCTCATCTTCCCCAAAGTCTGAAAGTATGAATGAGAGTGCGAATGTGTGCGTGATGTGATGATTAAAACACAACGAATACGAGTTAACACCTATATGTTCCAAAGGAGAACAGCCGCCGATATGACCACTGGAGTTAAATGGAAAAAACAAAGTAAATCGGGCATGCACGAAAACCTAGTAAATGCAACACAACCCAATAAACCTATTCCTACACAGTCTGCGCCCTTGTTGACCAAGCGGTACAGTTTCAACTATAGAAGTGTGAAAATAGTTCTGAAAATAGTGATTGTTAAGTGATCTAACCTATAATTTCTTTGGCAACTCCTATTAGATAAATAATTGTGCAATGTTTTACCATATGGCTACATAGCAGGTTACTACATACGGAGTGTGAGATTAATTTTTAGAAGTGTTTGGGTTAAAATCATACCGAAATATGACTCGGTAAAACTTCGGTGAAATATGAGGGAAATTTATCAATGATATCCAACACTAACTTAACCTTAATATATTTGAAGCCTTAAAATTTACCCCTTGGGCTCCAGGTGATTAAAAATATGTCATATTTGCAATAAAATGCTGAAAGTAGCCTATATCTATATTCAGTCAGTGAGACAGAAATTTGACATGAATACGAGAAGGGAAAAAACGGGGGGGGGGAGGGGAAACCGCCCTCGTTCACATGTTTAGAAAATATATACTTTGGTGTTTAAACAATTCAAATAGGAAATTTAAGTATTAAACATCGCAAACAATTTTAAGTAGTAAAATGTGGAGCATGTGGCTAGCCTGCAGAAAAATGCTGAAAGATAGTTTGATGTTCTGTGACAGAAACTACGGTACACATCTACCGACCCACCAGCCAGCCAGACAACCTCAAATTTTGTTCCTGACTGGCTCAGTTGTTTATGTGCTGCCCAGTGGCGGCTCGTGGCTGAAATGTTTTCTTTTTTTTTGGGGGGGGGGGGGAGCACGGAAACGGCTTTGCTTGCTTAAGTATTGACAACAATAAATCACACTTGTAAATTTAAGAAACCGTTTTTTTTTTCAAATTCTTCCGCTATAACCTACGGAAATAGTGGTTCTCAGGTTGTAATATATACCTGAGAAATAAGTACAAGAAGCCTAACACAATCTCTGTCCAAAGCTGCTATATTAATATGCGTGCAACATACTTATAAGAGGATGACATTAAAATATCATTCAAAGTCGCCCAAATACAGAAGTAATGCTCGCCACATAATCTGCCACCTCTCCAGTGTAATTTTTTTCACATATGTATTCACGCGCACATCACTATGTACATACATTAATACTCGTATTCTGCATTTGTTCAGTTTATCATGCATTACACTTTTGGCTTATTTTTATACAAAATCAAGTCTTCTATTGTTTAATTTAATGACATTTTCTTTCACTCTTTCATCAAAATCCTGTATGTTACTGATAAGGTCCTTACTTATTGATATTGCTAAAGCATTGAATCTGTCGTTTGTCATTGTATTTCTTAAAAGCGTTTTTATCCTTTTCAGAGTGCAAACGCAACGTTCAATTTCGCAGTCGTCATCGGCATTGTCGTGACAACTATCAAAAGTTTTGTGACTTCACTGAACACTGACGAAAGGTTATTTTGTATGTGAACTGAAAAAGTTTCAATGCGCCTTAAATGTTAAGGTCATTTTGTGTGTAAATTTGCTCCAACTTTATGCGCAGTTTTTCTAACTGCAGAAAAGGACAGATTGCACCACTCGTGGGAAAATTTCTTCCGGAAAACGTTCAAAGAAATTCTTAAGTAAGTCGTTACATAGCAAAGATGCTACTCCTAGATGTCCATTATAAGCAAATCTATCTGTAACAGTTGTGATGACGTCACACACCCCCTTGGCATCTCCGACCCCTGCACATTCCATACTTTTTCTTTTCTTTGACATTCTTCACATAAGTTTTTGTGTACTTCATCAATATTCATTATTTCCTTTTCCATTTGTTGTTTAAATAAAGATGTCACTCCGTAACTTTACAGCATCTTTGCTCTTCTTTTGAAGTTGCTGGCAAAAATGTCCACATGGGGAAGAAAAAAATGATAATTCTATAATATTTAAATAGATTAAGATACTAATATAATATATATATATATGAAAATCCATATCCTACATTAACAATAAAAATATTGGACACCAATAATTCTGAAGTTAGGAATATTCAGATTTTACAGGATTTGGTGGAAAACTATTAACCAAAAAATAAAATTTGGATCTTCAAGACCTCTTCTATAGCTACTGGCTTCATTTATTGTGGTTGTATTAGTGCAGCTCGCTTCAATAATTTCGAAGCTAGCTTTCAGATTTTCTATGTTTTCGTACACAACATTGACGGTACGAATATTGTAATACCATCTTGTTAATGCAACTATGGGCAATCTTGCCTGTACTACTTTCTGTAAAGTATCAGATTGCAAAGAGGGATTAATTGAAAAAAAATACTGGAATACCCAGAAAAGAGCACGCACACCTAGAAAATATCTCTTACTTTTTGTCTTTTGTATGATTAAATTCAACTGTTGTGCATAGCAGTTGACAAAGCAGGCGTATGTATATGTTTCCCTTCTTTTGGCCTGTATTCCACCCAGTCCTTTCACTCAAAACTCTGGCCCCTCAGAAGTTTGGGCAATGAGCTTTTCTTTGGTATTTCCAAGAGGCGGGTAGAATTCATTACTTATGCACTTTGTTAGAGATTCCACATCTCTTCCTTCAGGATTCACAAAAGCCCAGAATCTCTCATATACGGATTCCTCATATACATAATGGAATACCAAAACCATCTGAAAGTGATTTGAAAAGTCGGTTGTCTCAGCACACTGAATGACAACAAATTCAGAAGCCTGTATCTGTAGCTCTATTTTCTCCCCACATACTTTCAACATGCAGTCTAATAGTTCATTCTACACTGTTTTCGAAGTTCCTCTAAATACTGTGGCTGTTTCTAAATGTTCCTTCATTACTGTACTCAGTACAGCTGTATAGTCAATGAGACCCTTGTACAGACGCGAGCAAATGTATTCCAATACGTGCAACTGACCTACGGGAGTGAGGCGGGTTTCTTATCAGTTAGTTGCGCCAGGACGCTTCAGTTTCCTTATACTTGACCAGCGAGTTCGGCGCACATGTATTTAAGCCTCAATGGAAAATAAACACAATTTTTCCATATGAAACGTAGGTGGTTTTATACAACTCTCCATTATCAACTTAGGTATTTAGTAATCCTTCGCTTATTGAATCATTTTCTCTCTCTTCCTCTCTGGTACACACATACCTCAACCATTTTAATCCCCCTTTCTTCTTTTTAAATGAATTTCCAATGCTCAAACTTGCAGTTTTATCTGGAACGGAATACTTCTACCTTTCATAGGTTAGCGATAATTAGGTAATATAATATTAAACTGCGTGGTACTTAAAATTAAGTGTATCTTAATCGGAAAATAAATACATTATTTCCTTTGTTACAGTTCTCAAGAACTATATGGACATATAACTACAATTAATATAGTCACCAAGTAACCAAATGACCTGACACCAAATGACTTAACGACCAACGAAATAAATAAAATAATTATTTTGTTTGATTATGACAGTTCATATACAAAATCACATTAGCGTCACCGGCATGTCGGAGGCTTCACGAAGGAGTTCTTTAAATGTCAGAAAAACTGTTATGATACATTTCACTTTTATCCTCACGTAGAAACCATCGAACTAAACCGGGTCTGAACTCGCAACCTTGGGATCAGAATGCCAGGACCTAATACCTCCTGGTCAGCTTTTAGTATCATCATTGGTATTGCTATAGCTATTATTATTATTATTATTATTATTATTATTATTATTATTATTATTATTATTATTATTATTATTATTATTATTATTATTATTATTATTATTATTATTATTATGATTATCATTATCATTATCATTATCATTATCATTATCATTATCATTATCATTATCATTATCATTATTATTATTATTATTATTATTATTATTATTATTATTATTATTATTATTATTATTATTATTATTATTATTATTTCGTTATCACTATTTCACAACTTTTGTTGGCATTGATGCTGCTGAGAAGAATTTCATCTTATTCAGCAGCTCGAAAACTTTCTCACGATGTGGCATGTTTGGAGAAGTTTTCTTTTTTGTTTTAATTTACGCCCTTCATCGTTGCCATATCGCACGATAAATGAAATGGGTGAAAATGAAACGGGATCCATGGAGCTTACAGCTACCCGACATTCGTCTTAAGGGATAAGGGAAAATCCCGAAAAAATCTTTATCCAGGTAACTCACCCTAACCGAGATTCGAACTCGGGACCTCTTGAACGTGAGGCAGACACGCTACCATCTACGTTACCGAGGCGGGCATGTGGAGTAATTTTGCTCGTTGTATATTTCTGATTATTTTCACTGGAATTCCGATGTCTTGATGTTCTCTGCTATAAGAATGTTGAGACCACAGCTTCCACCGATGTAACTATTGGAATCATTTTTACACTTCGTAATTTCCAGATATTTTTTATCTCTAATGTCAGGTTCTGGTCAGTTAAAGTCAAGTCTGTAACTCCATATACATTGAGTATCTCCAACTAGGTGGTGGCACTTCATTACACTTTGTAATGAGGAAAAGTGTTCCTATAACTTTCATGTTCATCTCTGTAGTCCATTTTATCTCCTCGCTAGTTCTTTTCTTCTAACAGCAGTCCTGAAATAGGCTGCAAGTTGGAAGTGGCAGTGTATTCTTTCATCACCTCTGGGTTTTATGATTATCATAATCTTTATCACCATCACCATCACCATTATTATTACTAATATTATTCTTATTCTTATTATTGTTATTATTGCTAATATTATTATTGTTATTATTGTTGTTGCTGGGTGGACTGCTAGGCAGGATAATTCATCGTTACGTGCCTCCAGTGGTCGGTGGAGGGTACGGTAGTCTTGATCAGCAGGTAAACTTGACCTTTGCTTTCACTAGGCTAAACTAAACGATCATAGAATGTTGTTCCCCTTGCCTCTCCAACCCCCTCTTCCATCGGAAAACTTTTGCACCCGTGGGTACACTCCTGTATTGGAAGAAATAACAGACGCATGCCCTCGTAAAGCCAGCCAAACACAGCGCAAAACTTGACACATGAAATAAGTCTTCTTAAAATATGTCTATTTTTGCTCACTTGAATCTTGTGTGACTTAAGATTTTCTTTAAACACGAAGTCAAGTCATGATGCAATGTTTTGTTTTTCTAGGTGTGACAGATCTATCACACTATTCATATGGTGCACTGAATATTCATGGTTTATTTTCTGTTAAATGTTTTCTTAAATATCTACAAACAATTGGCTCATTTAGGAGCAAAAAAAGCACACAAATAAAAGAAACAGGACTTGAGAACTTCGCAGTCACAGATTCAGTCACAATTCTCACCTTAGAATTAAGGTGACTCTTAAACACCCGGGTTTTATTTTTTTTAGTTTCTATTTTTTTTTCTGTATCAAGAATTCGGGCATTGGACTACCCAAATATTTCAATTATACTTTTTTATCAATAGTCAGTCTTGAAAATTGCACTTCCATTAGCGATTTTAGAGAGTTATCCATCACTTTTTAGTCACTGGTTTTTATAAAGCCACCTGTAACACTCTGTTAATGTTCCATCTGTAACACTCTGTTAATGTTCCTAACTCCACAAATAACACTAAAATAAGAAACCCGTGCAATTTAGCACTGCAAAACTACTCTATGCTAGGCGCAGACGGAGTCGCGCCGGATGAGCACAGACGCAAGTCCTTTCCTAACTCTCTCGCCACGTTCAGAGCTGCATGGCTTCCGTTACGTGGAAATGCAGCAGGCGGTCGCCGAGTCCTATGCTGTAGGTATGAAGACATCACTTTTACCACTCTCTGAAGCTTTCTCATATTTTAAAAATAAACTGTCTCTAATAGGCCATGGTTCATTTAATTCCGTAAGATTTTTTAGGGGGGCGCGCGACTTCGCGCCCATATGGCGAATCGCCCCCTGGTGGACAACGTCGATAACAAATAATAATAATAATAATAATAATAATAATAATAATAATAATGATGATGATGATGATGATGATGATGATGATGATGATGATGATGATGATGATGATGATGATGATGATGATGATGATGATGATGATGATGATGATGATGATGATGATGATGATGATGATGATGATGATGATGATGATGATGATGATGATGATGATGATGATGATGATGATGATGATGATGATGATGATAATAATAATAATAATAATAATAATAATAATAATAATAATAATAATAATAATAATAATAATAATAATAGCACAGGTAACGAAATATGCACTTCAGGAAACCCTGTTTTCAGTGACAAAAAAAAACTGATTATGACGTTAAGGATACCTATGACTGAATATTTGAAATCCTAAACTAATAGCGGTAGCTTTTTGAGATTTATACCACAGATGTAACTTAGTGTGCAAATATGATTCAGCCCAAATTTAATCAATTTCACTTTGATAGTCTGGAAAATTTGTTCAAATTTATTTATTTTTGCTTACGTCAGCTAGAAAGCCCCTTGCGACAAAATAATATAAATTGTCGTCTAATATTTTAACAGCAGGTTTCCAATACATCCATTTTTTAAATTTACGCTAGTATTCTCTGTTTCGCGATAACTTCAGGCTCCAGAAATGTTTAAAACTATGAATATTACATTTTTACCAAGATTCATTTTTTTTGTGTGTTTTGAAGCAAAGAAAGTGTGTTCAAATGCATCTCACAATAAAACCCAGGGTAATTTCTATTCACTGTGTCTCTATGAACGTCCGTAGCAAAGTTCATTAGCCTAACAGCAAAACTGCGACGCAAGGAACGTCTTAAATGACGAAAAATACTGAAATTTTCAATAACGAGAAAACAAGGATAAAGAATTGGAATTCATATTTAACACTAGCATTCATATAAATTTCAAACTAAATTACAGCATTATAAATGGCTAACGGATGCTATCAAAGGATTCTTTGAATTCACGAAGGCTTACAGTATTTTATAGAATAAAAAAGTACGTGATTTTTTGAAAATATTCATGTAATTTCAGTCATATATATCCTTAAGGGTGCAAATATTGTAGAAATTCTTGGTACAGCTGAACGATGCTAGTACTCCGATACGGGCATACATTTATATAGATACATTTACATGGAATTTTATGATTTATTTTTTCTATATATATATACCTATCACTGAAATCTTCAGTTTCTATACTTTCCAAAAACACACCTTATTACTTCTTCCAGCAAATTAGTTGCCGCCCACTAACATGTAAATCGCAAGTGGTGTCACTTTAATTATTATCAGCTGTGATGATTGTCGCATTTTATTGCCTAAACTATGGCTCTGTTTATAAAATAGTTTTGGGAATTTATTACAATTGTATTTATTATAATTTCCAATAATTTAAATGCCTTGTAGGTATATTAAGTGTTTTATCTATTTCTCATTTCATCTCAAATTTTCTAATTGAGTCAAATAGGATATTTCACTACGTGAACTAGTCGCATAAAAGGTGATTTCAGCAGATTACTGTTAGTCTCACTCTTACAACTACAAGTAATAACATCTCAGCTCCTTCCGATTCTCACTGAACCGGATAAGTGACCTTGGATATGTTCCCTGGTCGATAGGAGAACGCTGGAAGGGATTATCTATTAAACCGAATTTTCCTGTCGCTCATTTCCTCTCATATCGTTTCTTACCAACTCACATGGTTACAGGGTTAGGTGAGGTGGATGACGGTATGGAGGAATGTTTCTTCCCTGGCATCAATGACGTATTCTCCGTGAATGCAACGAATATACTGCATACGTCGCAAAATAATAAAATGACAAGCATTCCTCAAAACTAAACTAGTACCATTTACATGATTGATAAATTAACAATTAACACGAACTAAGAGAGAAAACCACGAATTCTGTTCCAAGAAACATTTATCTACTAGGGCGAAGAGCGGGCGGCGTGCTTGTGCGGGTTTAGTTAGTTCTTCTAACAGTTTGGGGGCGAGGTGCTGATGTATTCTCGCCACATGGTCTGTTAGCATTAACTTGTGAGATAAGGTAGCGGTGATTGTGATAGTGACGTTACACCAAGCGTATTCAATAAAATCATTTTCAATTCACTCCCCTGTAAGGGACCTTCTCCCTGAACTTGTCCTTGAGGGATAGGTATCGAAGGGTTAGCTTAATATGAAAACATTAGGGACCACGCTGTGCTGAATCTGCCGCCGTCAGAACTACCACTTTTCATACTTAATACTTTCTTCTCTAAGGTTTAGTAGGTGCAGTAAACCTAACTTTGGCTAGACTTCTAGAATTTTCTTCTCCTTCGTTTCTAACCCAAATTTAGTCCAATATCGCCCTTCAACAACTAATCAGCGCTTTGAGGTAAAGGTCGTTAAATTTGGAATGGCAACTTCAGTTCAAAGAAATGGTATGCGAAACCAACAAATAATAAAACGTCGCAATTACTAATCAGGTACTGACCTAATCCTTGTTTCACCTAAGCGTGCCCCGTATCTCTTAACGGTCACGTAACCTTATCACCTCTCATTGGCTGCTATTGCAGTATAGACTGTTGTGCGGTAAAAATTAGTTCGTTATTTAACATGGTGATATATCTTTATATGTTGGAAGAGAACTGTCAAATTTATATTTTCGTAACTGTTTGAATTAAATATATTATGCAACAGAGTTGATTTATCTGAAATGCATGTTAATTCTTAAACGAAGTAAAGAGGAGGTTCCTTTGCTCTCAAGCACATGGCACGATAGCACGTGATTTAGTGGTAGTGATGACATATTTGTTTATATGACTTTTATCACTGACCTTGTTTTGAACTGGATTAGTCATATATCGCCATTCGAATGTGTGCTGTGCCGAGTACGAGAGCTAAATTATTTTATTGATCGTTTATTGCGCGTGTATTATTATAAGTATAATGGCAGAGTCTACCGCCAGTTTTTCGCTGAAGCATCGCAAGGGCAAACCTTTACAAAGCGGCGAAAAAAGAATTGTGGTGCATGTGTTTAATGCACTCACAGAGAAGAATCCGTCTTTGTCAGTGAGAGAAGTTGAACAGCTGTGCTCTGAACTTACAGGTGTGAGTGTTAGATGCGTAGGAACATTGTGGCATGAAATTGAGACAGCAGGAAAACTTACCACTCCAGGGGCGATATTGCTGTGTGGCGAAGACGTTATTAATGGACAATCACACTGTACTGATATACAAGTAGCAAAATATACTACCTTGACAAGTATGGCGTGGCACGACTTTTAAAACTGAAAGACAGGCATTTTTGCAAGGTATGTGTGCTGGTTAGAAAAAGAAGAAAAAAGAGAAAAAAAATAAAGAAAAAAAACCTTGTTTCAGTTTCATTGCTCATTCATTCAGTTTCAACTCGCTCAGTTTCATTATAAACTTGTATTTTTGCATGCCTTCATATTCTTATTTGTATGATTTTATCTATCTTCCTGGCAATTATTATGACGTTTACTGCAGGTTTAAATGTGGCGGGAACGCACCGCCTATGGCCTAGGGCGTGAAAGCATTAGCCAATTAGGGTGAGGGGGAAGGTAGTTGCACGCGGAGTGAAAAATGTCAGCGGGGCAAGGTTATATGAAACAGAGATTAGTGAAAGTGTCACTCAGGTTTGGTGCGTATACTTTAACAGTGTGATTGATGATGGTGACGATGACGACGATGTTCCTAAAATAAGCTTTGGTAAGTTATCCAACAATATGTAGTTAATATGACAGGAAAATCAAGAGTCCAGACGTACTGTGAGCCTTATTTCCCAAAAACCAAGCGAGATGGCTCAGACGGTAGCGTCTGTGGCCAACGTTCAGGTGGCGTGGGTTTAAATACAGCACCGACCTTAATGACTTTTCTTTGCGGGGGGGGGGGGTGGTTTCTGCAGATCGCTAGGTGGATGCTGAGACGTGCCGTAGCCCTGTGGTTAGACCACTCGGTAACGCTGCCGGTTGAATTATACGCCACCGGGGAGATTCAATCTCTACATGGTAGAGATCCTGCCTTCTACTATGGGCATCACCTCACCCCTTCCTCCTTTCTCCTCGTCTCGTCCCTGTAACACCACTTAATCTTACCTTACTTCACTTCTCAAGAAGTCAGTGCTCTCCCAGAAATTCTGAGGCAGCATAAGCATTTATAGAGTGCGACCAATCGGACATATTGCTGTAAAGTAAGAAACGCTAAACTTGGGAGAAAATTTCGTTACATCGAGTGGATTACAACGGTGAAACCTTCTATATAACCTCAAAGTCAAGAGAAGGCTTTTCACTGAAATACAAAATCATAAATTATAGATGCAATGGAAATTATGCTTTCTCATAGAAAAAAATTGTGATGTATAAATTTAAAATTAAGTTTTCCTTAGCAATAATTTTTATATTTCATTTGATATTTATATTTCATTTTATATTTATACTTCAATCTGTCATAGTAATTTTGGTTACCCCATTACATACCTAAAAACGGTGTGGTCCCATTTTAAACATTATAGATTACGAATACGTAATTAAAAATACGTAATTTGCACTTCCTCATCAGAAATGTCTTCTTTGGATAACATAGTGACTAATTTAAAACAACTATCCAGTACAGTTTAAGCCATTCCGCATATAAATTCATCTTATCGTTTGCAGGGCGTTATAAAACTCCACTTGGTTTCAGCCTCCTCTTTAATTCTCGTTCCAAGCCTATGTTTCAACTGTGAAATCGGCCCTTTGCCATGCAACATGAGCCACGGGTTTAAGAAATACAAGCGGAGAGGTATAATACGTTTCGGTGCTTTAAGATAACATAACAGTCGTATATAATAGGACTATTATTTGTTATTGATTTTATCTTTGTTTATCGCCATTACACCCATACCTAATATAATTGAGGAAGCCAAATTGCTAAGAAAGTATCACGGCAGTTGGCGGCTGATTGAGGGACAGCACGTTGTATGTCATATGTGTACCTGTCCTAGACGGACTTAACCACTTAATGACAGGATATGTGGGGTTTTGTAGGGTGGCGGGTTTAGTTTAGGTGGATAAAAGAAGGGAGGTAGCCGTAGCTCCTGAACGGTTACCGACTCGGGTGCAACGCCTGTGTGCACCGTTGGTGTGAGAATATTTAGGAACTAGGTCGCAGCCCTTTGAACCCATTGTCACATACTTTCATGAGCTGTTGTAATGATGCATCTTCACTTGCTGCGTTTTATGTTATTATTTATACAACCTATGCAGTTTTATTCTTGAAATAGTGGTTTTGAAATTCTGCAATCGTTCGGCAGAATATTTGTAAGTTCATATCATACATTCTATTACCTATGAAAATCTCATTAGACATTTAATTTTTATTTTAACGCTCAGTTTACAAATTTACTTCAGTAAGCTATTTTAAAATTCTAGAATTATATAAATAAATATTTTCGATTGATAACATTTATATGTGTACATTTTAAAAGAACAAACTTACTCATTTAATTGTTTTTATTTAGTAACGCTGTGACCTCCTTCTAAACATTCAAATATGTCATTAAACTCACATTATACTATTCAGCTAAGAGGGATTATATAGGTATATACATATATCCCGTATACAAGATAAATCACAGGCACTCGCCATACTTACGTATATAGATCATTCTGCAGTGCTGCCAGTGTATGTGGGTGCAGCCACTATGTGAAAAATATTAATAATTTATATATAAAATTTATTTAGTATTTAGATTTATATTCATATTGCCTCAGTTTGATCTTCTTCATGGTTAATTCTTGTGCTTAAAGCTTCCCTTAATTACTCTGGATTATCAGCTACTTGTATCCGTACTCGGTAACTTGTGTTTGTCACGTATGGCTTTGATATATACGAGAGTGAAACCTTTAAGAGAAATTCTGACCTACTTATAAAATTATCGTTTGTACTGAATGATTTTATTGTACTTTATTCCTAGTGTCTGTTGAATGAAATAATATTGGATAAAAGGAAATAGACAACTTCGTATGTAGAGGGTGATTCAGACTTTAAAATTTGTTTTGTGGTCACAATTTAATTACGTGACGATTAATTATCGATTATTTTGACCATCTAACTATTGAACTTCTCTGACATCTGACATTGCAGTTCCTTGACTGCCAATGTGTGCAGCTGTAGACTGCCGACTGCATTCCTATTAAAAAGTCGGCGTGCCAGGAAAAATAAAACGAAGACCGAAAAGGTCTTATTTGTATATTAGACATCCACGTTTTCCGTTCTTTATGCCCAACACCACTACACCTAAAACCTCTAATTACCGGAAAATTAACTGTGAAGACTTACAATCATGGTTGTTGAACTTCCGTTGTTGCGATATTACAAAAGGAAATGAATGACAAATAGTCCTGAAACTAAGCAATGCTGTATTTCTGGCATACAGACTGGGATGAAAAGCTTTTGAGCAACATCACATTGGTAGTCATTAAATTAAGCTTCCTACTCTAAGAACATCATAAAACCATTTAAAAGCTTCAGAAATTTAGATTTTCAGTAATTATTTTATAGTAACTCACTTAGTATCCCTAGTTAGGTTATGAACATCTATTGTTTTCAAGATCTACAAAAACATGTTTTAAAATTTTTGAAAGCTACTCAGCAGAATACATAGTTGAAGAAGAGTGTTAAAGAAAACCATACCAAGTATTTGCTACGGTTAGTAATGCAACGACGCTACTTTTGAAGCTATTAGTTCAGCATAAATTTAACGTTATAAAATCTTACCATGAGGCCCCTTTCTCCTTTATCTCCTTTTATTCCCTGGAAACATAGCAGAGAGGGTATAAAGATACACATTAGGCATAGTTGCCATATAAAATAACATGTGATAATGTTTGCTTAGTCCAGTAAGAAGGTACATTGTCAATTTATTATGGGAACCAAACCCGGGATGGTGTTTGGTGGCAAGTAGCAAAACATTTTATGAATCTACGTCTGGAAATGTACCCCTGACTCATAGTATAGACATTTAGTTCCATGATCTTCCGTCAAATCAGATCACAAAAGCTCGAAACAGCATACAAAATATTGGTTCACAGTACCCGGCGAACGAGAACGGGAATGCATATCGATAGCAAAGTGCAAAGTCGATTTTGCGGATTTAGGTGTCATTTATTTATAACTGAGCGATGATATTTTTCACCTGAATTTAATTCAGCCAACATAATTCAGATCAGTCCCGTAAAATTCAATATAGTAAACATTTTCCAAATTCAGGTTTATTATGTTTCAGTTTTCTCTAGTCGTTCTTTATTACTGGAGCCCGGATTTGTAAGCACAATTAAATGGTGAAATAAGCAGCATATAGGCACGAAAAATGAAACAAATAAGCACAAAAATAAGCAAATAAAAATAAAATTTTAATCATAGACATATTGTTTGGTATAATTTGTACCGTACGCAAGCTTGTTACAGTACACTAGGGCGGTTACCTTGAGATTTTCTTGTGTGAAACTCCTGCAGGTTACTGAAACATTTTTATATAGTGAAAAGGTTTTCTCAACATCGCATGACGTTACTGGAACATGTGAAAAGTCCCACAGTTTTTCTTGAGTGAATTCCCTTTCGATATATGTTTCTGTAACAGAATGCTTTTTAGAAATTTTACACAGTGTTTCCTAACCAGTGTTTTTCATTAACACCTTACTGAGTTTCTCAAAGGCAGTTTTAGCAATATCGTGCATCTCTAAAGACGTTACCGAAATTCCATCTATCAAAGAAAGTGAATGTCCCAAGGTATTATTTCGAGCTTTCAAATGTATTATAAGTGCAGATATTTTGGAGAAACGGTTATGGATGTACTCCATCTTATCTTGGATGTCAATATTAGCAAGACATTCCTGTGCTGCGGCAATGCTGCTTGCATCTTCTGCATCTAAGGAGGATAACGCTGTTTCTACTTCTTTGAAATGTTCTGCGTAGTACGACACTGCCTTTAACCAAGAACTTCATCGAGTTAAGACTGCCTGAGGAGGTAAAGGCAAATTTGGAAGGACATCCTGACATTTTTAACTCTAATTGGTTAATGCAAACACGTTCTTTTATGCTAGAGACAAGAAGATCCACGTCTTTATACTGTTTGAGCGGCACGATCTAAACCGTCTAAATGATAAAATTATGGCTAGGAGTGAAATTTGACTTTCAAATTTACATGATTTGGATAAAATGAGCTATTTTAATTTAAAAGCATAAAATAAGTAAGCAAATACCATATTCCAGCAAAAAAGCATTTATAAGCATTTCGCTTAGAAATCCGGGCTCTATTTATTACATTAATTCTACTTGTTTTTCTTCTTTGCTCTTTAATAATTTCTACAGATTTCCGCAGTCCTTTAGAGTTTCTCCTATTTTCCTCTTTAGGCAACAAGCATTTTTGAGTTGCATGCATACACTTTACAGATAACGCTTTCGAAGAAGAAACAGCGCTCAATAAATCTTAAGAAAGCAGAAGGCATATTTACTGGAATTTCTTAGGGTTTTATTTTACCAGTTTGCGACCAGAGGAAGCTCTAAGGCAGTTTCATGCTACGATCACCTTGAATAATTTCTATATGAAAAATTTAATATGCATACCTTGGGTCCAATTATGCCGTCTTCGAGAACGAGAACGTTAAAATTTAACCAAGTGTTCTTTCCCGTTCTCGGGACCCGGGAAACTTAACCTAATTTTCAACGCTCGCATTATAATGCATATGTTTCAACTTCACCGATCTCGTTCTTGTTCCCATCCAAGATTTTCATCAACTAGCTTTGGAGTTGATGAAAACGCAAAACTTTTCAAAGAGCCGAGGGTAATCTGTATGAGCATGACACGTGTCATCTAGAAATTGCTTCATTCTCTTAGTTGAGCAACCCGTTCAACACATTCGCGAGGAATGAATACACAGGGTAGTATAACGTATATACCTAGATGGAATAGTTTTCCGGTGATCTGCGTTTCGGGTGGTGGCGTACACGAAGACTGGTGAGCACAGTTCCATCTACATGAAGAACTTACTCTGCCATGGAGTAGAATGAACGTTCTCGACCAACAGACCAACTATTATTCAGAAAACATGATGTTCTGGCATAAAATAATTTTCATTTTATACAGCCGTTGCATACTGATCTGAAAAAGAACTATGGTGAAAACGAAGCGTTGATGGGTATTTATTTACATTGCCTTTTATCACTGTAATGGTAGCAATTACCCCCGAGTTTCTACCCATCAATTACAGTCTGTGTGCAAATAATGGTAAATAAGTTGTTACATTATATTTGAAAATGAATATTGCTGCAGTTGTTAATACAGCTTGATGTGGATATCAATGGAATTAGACTTATGTAGTCTAATTATTTTAGCATTTTTATTCAGGCCAAGTATTCCTATATCAAGCAGCTGACCATCCTCAAGCAAATATTAATACCTAAGATATGCAGATTGTTGTCAAATGTAACTCTTATCCTGCTAATAATGTTTCTACAACATACAGTAATACACCAAAATTCATACGCAGATAGAAACGATAAGCGATGCAGAAAAAACGGATGTTTGTAAATATTGGTCTGAAAATGAGATGTGTACAAAACGGCGTAGCATCCCTTATATATCAACCATTGCACTAATTCTCACTGGAACGATTGTTAAGTATTATACTTTGTCTAGGTGCATGGCGTGGAAGCGGATTTGTTAGATG
>CM060948.1:139092128-139232128 GCA_030765055.1 Mantis religiosa | reverse complement strand
AGTCCAGAAGTAGCCAAACTGTCGTGAATGCAGTTTAGTAAAGAAATATACATTCCTAATGGTTTAAATGTTCATATTGGTTCACAAATATTGCATTTACAGCTTTTCAAATTATTTGGTGCAGCAGCAGCTCGAAGTTCACTTATTTACGAGGCACGCTTTTTAAGTCAGTACCGTTTTGGAATTAAAAAAAGACGTGCATAGATATCGCAATAATTTTATTTTTACATGAAAGCATGTACCTTAATCTACTTTTCTACATAATTTCCGTGAATATTGAGGCACTTGTCATAACGTGGCACCAGTTTTTGAATACCCTCCTCATAAAATTCTTCCACCTGACGTGTTAACCACTGTATCACAACTGTTTTGACTTCGTTATCGTCTTGAAGACGCTGACCGCCCAGATGTTTCTTCAAGTGCAGGAACAAATGGTAGTCGCTGGGCGCCAGATCAAGGCTGTATGGAGGATGATCTAGAGTTTCCCATTGAAAATATTTGATGAGATCTTTGGTCCGATTAGCCACATGTGGACGGGCCATTGTCATGCAGCAAAACGATACCCTTACTCAACTTGCCACGTCTTTTTTCTGGATTGCACGGTGCAGATTGTTCAATATCTCACAATAAGACGCTGCATTGATTTTATCATTACAAGGCAGAAACTCCACCAGCAATATTCCTTTTCTGTCCCAAAAAACTGTGCACATGATTTTTCGGGCAGAAACTGTTTGCTTAAACTTCACTTTTATGGGTGATGATGAATGTCGCCATTCCATGGATTGTTGTTTCGATTCTGGTGTGACGTAGGCCACCCATGTTTCGTCACCAGTAACAATTTGGTCCAGAACCTCTTCACCTTCATTGTGGTACCGCTCAAAGAAAGTCAATGCACTGCCTAAACGTTGGGTTTTGTGCAAATCCGTCAACATTTTCGGAACCCAACGTGAACACAATTTCCGGTACTTCAAGTTCTCGGTCACAAGGCGATACAAAACACTACGAGAATATTCAGGAAAATAGTCGCACAATGATGAAATTGTAAAGCGTCTGTTTTCTCTCCCCCTTTCGTCCACTTTCTGAACCAAATCTTCAGTAACGACCGAAGGACGCCCACTCCGTTCTTCATCATGCACATTTGTGCGGCCATCTTTAAATGCTCTCACCTATTTCCTTACCATTCTATCACTCATAATGTTTTGTCCGTAAACTTCACAGATCTCACGATGAATATCGATCGGTTTTACGCCTTTAGCACTAAGAAATGGTATAACAGCCCGTACTTCACAATCGGCGGGACTCACGATTGTCGGAGGCAACTTAAACACTCAGTAACCAACGTATACAATGAAGAATCAGACTGTAATGGCGTCAGTGCGTAGACAAGGGATGTAGGTAACGAGCGCGCATGCGCGGAACGCCGACCGTAGCGCTGCGGTGGCGGAATCGCAAAACGGTACTGACTTAAAAATCATGCCTCGTACTATTGCAATGATACGCAAGTGTTAAACGCTTCTTCTTAACACATATGTCATCATAGGCAGTGAATATCGATGCTAAATGAAGTGAAATAATAAATAGCAAAGACATTTTGGGAAGGAAACGCTCTTGATCTAACTTTATTGCATCTTCCAGGCATTTTTCTTCTATGGGGACTGAAGAAAGCCTAAATAAAAAATACCTGTCGATTCTTGATTTAAATGTTTAGTCTCTTAAAATTAGTGCGCATCACGAAATCTTAAGTGAAGGCTAAATCGGTGACATAACCGGTTCCTCCAAAAGTAAAAATCCTTAGCATGACTTCCTTCGGAAGGGAAGGAAAGCTGGTAGTCCCCGTCGTAGATTCACAGCAAGTAAAAGATCCTCAAGCCTCATAAAGAGGTCTCTGAGAAAACTGTGTGCTCTTTCACGATAATATACGAGGGAGTGTCGTAAAGTTTTAATCATCACCCCGTAGTTTTTATGCTAGAGTGATGAACATTTTTCAGTGTCATCATTGATCCCTCAGGACATAATGATGCTTGTTTCAGTGATTTGAGTCCGTTCGTTTTTATACAGTGAGTGCCATAAACAACTGAGGTGTAAGATAGAGAAAGTTGAGGCTCGTAGTGTGATCAAGTTCCTGCATTTGAAGGGCAAAACTGTTCGGGAAATCCTTGATGAGATGACGGCTGTCTATGGAAATTATTACCCATAGTATGACACTATTGCGAGATGGAAAAGGAAATTTCAAACTGGTCGCATGTCCCTGACAGATGAGGCAAAAGCTGGTAGACCGTCAATGACAGACGTTGCTGTCACAGTGAAGAATGCGGAGTGTTTAATACTGGAAGACAGACGAGCAACCCTCCAAATGATCATAAACGAGATACATCTTAGTTATGGTAGTGTGTAGAAAATTTTTCACGACGAACTGCACATGTCATGTCTAAGGTGTCTGCACGGTGCGTTCCACGTTTGCTAACCCCTTTCCAAAAGCAAACACGGCGTGACCTTTCGTGATGCTGTTGGAACAGGATGGAGATGATTTTTTGATCGTCCGGTAACCATGGATGAATACTGGATCCATCGGTATGATCCAGAGGCAAAAACCATGGGCATGGAATGTAAACATGCTGATTCCCCCCTCCCAAAAAGGCAAAGGTGCAAACGTCAGCTGGGAAGGTCATGCTTGCAGTTTTCTGGGACTATCGTGGGGTCATCCTCACAGATTATCTTGCCAAGATTCAAACCATCACTGGCAGACAAATACTAATGCAATACTGGACAAGTTACGAGTAGCTCTGATTAAGAAACGATACGGTATGCTCTCCAAAGGTGTTCGTCTTCTGGCTGACAATGCAACAGCTCATTCACCAGCAGTTTACAAAACAAGGGAATGTGGCTTTGAAACCTTACAGCATCCGCCTTATTCGCCCGATCTCGCACCAAGTGACTTTTTCTTGTTCCCGGAAATGAACAATCCGTTGTGTGGTTGCCGATTTGACAACACAAATGGCATCATTAATGAAGTGGAAGAGTGGTTTAAAGCGAAATCTGCAATCAAGATATTCGGAAGGTCAAGAAACGCTGGGAAAAATGTAACTACGTAGTTACTGGATGCTAACTACGTAGAGAAGAACTAACAAGCATATATCAACACAAACTCTCTATCATATTTTTAAATGTTTTTTTTTACGACACCCCCTCGTAGAGTGGGACGCTATGAACCAGGAAGGTGAGACAAAATAAATAAATAAAACTCAATTTACTTTTTACAGCAACTAAATAAACGTATTAATTTGCGTAATATGTTTGATGAGTTATAGATACTGTACTACTGATCACTTTATGTGTAGCCTACTCAAAACTAAAACCATTTCTGCAAAGGTATTTTGTTGAACTTTGAATAATTAAGTTTGAAATATAATTTTCTAAGATGATTTTGAATTATAGAATACAAAATTATGTGTACTTCCTCTACCATGCACATACCACCCAAAAATTTCCTACTGAGATTACACTGGAAACATATGTTTTGAGGTTTCTGAATAATAATGTTGATGATGATTGATTGATTGATTGATTGATGATGATGATGATGATATATTTTTAGAAAACTGTCCCGGTGTATATGTGCGTGTGAGATTTTGTCTGTGAAGAACATAACTCAAAAACAAAAAAACAAAAGTACAGAAACTTGGCATTAAGTTCAGTATTCTCCAAGGATGAGACACAAAGATTTTCAAGAAAATTCTTTCATCGCGGATCACACATTATATGACATTTTTCAAACAGTTTAAACTTTTCTAAAATGACACTAAGGATGCTCATTAAGGCACCATATATTTATGATATTTTTATCACAAATTAAATGCTCACCTTCAACTTTCTGGGGAGGTCTTCATAAGTCCTTTTTATTCTGGACGAACCTCTGGTAATCCACAAGAGATAGACGAAATATTGATATACAAAACATATAGAGCTTGTAACCGCAGTATCAGACAGCGATTAGGAGGCGGCGAATGAATTGAAATCACGAGAATTAAAAAAGAAGATAAATTAATGAAAATGCTTTGCTAAACTAATATAAAATATTGTTATATTAATATGAAATTAGAATGAAATTAGAGTAATGATTAAAATAGCGGTTTAATTAAGAATAAGATGGGAAGAATATAATTTAAGACAACTAACATGCTAGAATCCATGTAAGGGAGAGAAAATATTTCTGTAAAATCTGAACACAAGTCGGGGAGACAGGAAGAGGTGACCGTTAGCCTCTTTGTTTAAGGAAAGGTTCAATGTCTGAGAACTATAACAAAGAATGTGTAGGAACAATAAGGTTTTCAAGATGCGGTCAAGCGTAAGACCTAAAAGGATTTACTTTGCTGAGGTGATAACGATGTATACCGTTACAAAGAGCCCAGGGTAGGCGTGACCCAACTCACGGTGGGACGTAACGTCAATGAGTTCGATGAGTTTTGCTAACCAATAAAGAAAAATCGAAATAAAATGAGAAACCAATAATAATGTAAGATTTGAGAGATGGGGAGAAGGGTGAGTTATTTTGGTCATGTGATAAGAGTCAGAGTGGGGATCAGAATAAAGTACGAACTGAATCGCAGAGTAGACGAAACATCACTTCTACAGTCATACTACGAGGGGAAAGATGTGTTAGTGCGCGTGAAGAAGAAGTAGGAAAGATTTCTAAGTCCGAAATGAAAATCACTTCAACAGTCATACTACGAGGGGAAAGACGTGTTAGTGCGCACGAAGAAGAGGTAGTAAAGATTTCTAAGTCCGAAATGTAGGGAAGTCAAGAATAACGCAACCAGCGTGAGAGAAGCAGCAGAAGAAGTTTATAATAGCAAAGTATTCGCCGTATAAAGAAGTAAGATAATTCTGTTAGGAAGTTTAGTAACAGGTGGTCACCGCTACAAATCAATCTGAATCAACGAACTTAGTGAGAATTAAATTAAATCATTTTTTGCAACGAACCAGTGTATTATTGAGACAACTGAGCAGCCAACAAACAACAAATCCATTTCCTACAACCATTCACCTGAGGATAAGAGATCTCATAGCTCCAATTAGAACCCAAATCAAAAGTAAACACCAACCAATTGAAATCTGACATGCGAGTATGCCGCATAATGGCGCCGACACGTTGGGGCTTCGAATTGTAGGAAATGGGTGAAATGTAACGACGACAACGACGAGGAGAAGTGAGAAGAACGACGACGAAGGACGACTACGAGGAGAAGTGAGAAGACCGACGACGACAACTACGATGAGGACAGCAGAGACTACGAAGAAGACGGCAAAAACAACTACATAGAATTTTCCCCCAACCAAGAGAGAAGTTCAAGTTCTTTCGACATCAACTGAGCCTACTAGACGACGAGCAGCACGACAAAAATTGGTAAAGACATCACATAAACACCACAGCCGTACAACAGAACTGTGAGTTACACATACTCAATTTATATTTCTTGTAAATGTAATATCATTCATTGAGATCAATATCTATGTAATGTCTTAGTAATAAGTATTTTGGAAGGGAAATTAGAAAATTTAAAGGGGAAGTTCAATGCTTTTGAGAAATAAGAAGATCGTACAGAATAAATTTAAAATGGAAAATTCTGGGGAACAAATAGTTATGGAGACAGAGAAAGAGTTAGAAGTTGTTAATGAAGAGATAATGGAAAGCAGTGTTATAGGATCAGTAGATGAGGGTGTAAATGGTGTAAGTAGCTTAAATGTAAATAGAAGTGACAATCCTGGGGTAATGGAAAATCTACAAGAGATGTTCCAGAAACTCATGGCGCAAATGACTATTCAGAGTCAATCAATAGAGGCTAAATTAGTAGAACAGAACCAATCACTAGAGGCTAAATTACTAGATCAGAGCAAAGCTATGGACAAATCACTAGAGACTAAATTACTAGATCAGAGCAAAGCTATGGACAAAAAATTAAGTCAAATTACAAGCCAAGGGAAAGAAACAGAAGCTAGAATCACTGTCAAAATTCAAGGAATAACAGGGGAAATCCAGACCGTAAAGGAGGCCCTGCAGCGAGAAGTAGGTACTATAAGAAGTGACCTAGAAGCTACCAAATCTCTCGTTGCAGGAGTAGAAAATAGAATAGGGGAGGAAATTAATAAGGAAAGAATAAGATTAGATGAACTGACCACGACACAGGTAACTTTTGTACAAGAGATAAATGACCGGTTTGACACTGTAAACAATAGTATAGCAGCTGACATGGAGAAGTTGAAAGAAAAGGTAGCACGTGTAACAAATATTCAATCAGAGAATACACAAATGTTGAGGGAAACAGTAAGCGAGATATCTCAAATCAGAGATACTGTAACTGGCTTACAGCTGGAACAGCAAGGGCAGGTACCTGAGAGTTCCAATTGTTCTTTACATACACACAATGGAGAGAGGCAGAACGAACAGGTTAGCGCCCCTTCTGTCTCTCCTCAAAACAGCAATAATAGCGAAGTAAATATGCAAAACGTAAATATGTATCCACCAGTGCACATGAATTTTCTAAGCGAATTGCCCCTCCCGAAATTTAATTGTCGCAATGACAACGCAGTACAATTTTTGGCCGACTTAGAAAAGTATTTTGCCATCAGAGGTGTACCCGAGAAATATAAGATGATAATAGTTCAAAGGGCGTTACAATCTGCCGAACTTAATTGGCTACGAGTAACTGTGGGAGAAGGATGCAGCTACGAGTTGTTCAAAACAGCTTTCCTAGAAAAGTATTGGAACGCCAATGTCCAATACCAAGTAAGGAATCAGATAACAAATGGCCGATACCAAGGTAATAATGGAGAGTCTATTACTGATTATTTCCTGAGATATTCGCAAATAAGTAAATATCTACAACCTCCATTACAGGAAGCCGAACTGATTTCTCTTCTCACGCCCCACCTTCCTGAGAACATTAGAAATCACATGGTGGTAGCAAGACCTCAGACATTGAGAGAGGCAATTACATTATTAACAGCTTTACAAAACGTTGGGACGCAAAATTCACAAAATAGACATGAGAATCGAATGCCAGTGAGAAATCCACACAGACCGTGGAATAATAATAATCATGACGGGGAAAGGGCACACAATCCCCAAAATTTTAACACAAACCATATGGCTACTCGTCAAAGATACGATGCCCACGTCCCGAGGGAATTCCCTAACAACAATAGAGGGAGACAGGGACCACCAAATTCAAATTCATATAATTTCCCTATGAGATATATACATGTAACTAGGAATGGAAATAGGGGTCTCCCCCCATTTCTTCGAAGAGGGAATGCAAGACCGACGTTCCGACTACCAGAAGCTAATAGACAGTATCAACCACGTGACGCTGGTAGAGAGAACAATACAGACAGACCTGAAGTAAGACAGAGGAATCAACTTCTCTCAAGAGAATGGGTGCGTTCTCCTCCACCCACACCGAGGGACGCGGCGCCCGAGGTAGATGAAAGGCCAGACACGACACAGCAGACGGGAAACGACTCCAGGGTGTGATAGAAGACGTCCCGCATCGGACCCGGATGAACACGCTAGTTCTTAATTTGAACAGGGACACAGCTCTGAGTAGGGTGGTACAAAATAAAACAGAAACAGAAATAGAAAACGGTACTCAAATAAACAATCACTTAACAGAATTGCAAGAAGTGAGAGATGCTCCACGTATTGCTGCAATAATAAACAAAGAAAAATGGCACATTACCATAGATTCAGGATCCTCAGTTTCAGCTATAAGTCAAGCATTCTTTTATCACTTAAAAACAATGGAATGAAATTGCAAACATTGCCCGTGAAAAGTGCATACTGTACTCTGGCGGTAGGTCGCGCCAAACAAAAGATTAATACACAAATGCTTTTGAAAGTCACCATTGGGGAGGATACAATAGAATTTGTATGTTTTGTTATTAATAGGCTATCTGTAGACATTATTATGGGTAATGACGTGTTGTATGCGCTTCAAGCTAAGTTGAATTATCAAATGGAAGCCTTGGAAATCAAAATTAAAGACGTCATAGTTAAAGTTCCGTTTAGCTCAAGGGAAGCAGAAAATGAGATAAGATTGACAGATGAAGAAAAAGAAATAGATGGAGAAACATTTTTTGTAGAATTTATACGAATAGGAGGGATGGAGCTAGTTAAGATGAATCCATTAGAAGCAGAAGAGATGAGAAACTATGATAAGGATGAGTATATAGCTGGAGAAGAAAGGCTTTTAGAGATGACGTCATACGGACTTGGGCAGGCAGAAGCAGGTGAACAGGAGATAATTACCCTACCAGATGATTTCCAGGTAGTCGAAAATAACGTAAACATGACCTATAGAATAAGAGAAACAGTAGCAAACTCAAACCTTCTCAACGACCACCAAAAAGAGATTTTTTATAACATTTTATGTAAACATAGAAATGCATTTTCGGAACACACTGGGACCTATAGTGATTTTGAGTATGAATTCGAGATACATGATGTTCCCCCATTCAAATATAAGTGCAGACCTATTCCATTGGATTTACAGGAGGCAGTGAACCTTAAGATACAGGAAATGTTGGAAGATGGAATTCTGGAGATATCTACATCAAAATTTATAAGTCCCCTATGTATAGTCAGAAAAGCAAATGGAACAGTACGACTGACAATAGATGGACGTCACATCAACCAATACATTGTTCCGGATAATTTTCGAACCCCAGCAATAGAGCAAATTTTGGCCGGTATTGGGGCACAAAGGTATTTTACTTCACTAGATGTGACCAACTCATTTTTGCAAATTAAGTTGAAACCTGAGTTAAGGCAATATACCTCATTTTTGCACGGAGGATATCAGTACCAGTTTACAAGAAATTGCTTTGGACTAATTAATTCTGGAAGCGCATTCCTACGGGCGATGCAGAAAATACTCAACACGCAAAGGGAAACATATGTGTCACAGTATGTAGACGATTTATTGATATGCAGTAGAACAGTGGAAGATCACCTTACATATTTGGATTTAGTGCTCGGGAGGCTAGCAAATGCTGGATTAACACTGAATTGGGCCAAATGTAAATTTTTCCAGGAATCAGTTAAATATTTAGGATATATCATAACAGGCGAACATATAGCTCCTGATCCAGAAAGAGTGGAAGCCATTTTGAAAATACCACGACCTAAGACACCAAAACAAGTAAAACGTTATCTGGGTGTACTTGGGTACCAATCAAGGTTCCTGATAAACTATGCAAAGGAAGCCGCACCGTTGCGAGCACTACTGAAAAAAATCGAAAATGGCGATGGACCATAGTAGAAGAAAATGCTTTTAAAAGATTACAAGAACTCTTCAGTGAATCCGTATTATTGACATGGCCTGATCCAGATTTACCTTATCTCATATACACGGATGCCTCCATGGTGGCGTTAGGAACTATTTTAGCCCAAGAGACACCGACTGGAGAATTAAAGGTCATAGCCACAGCCTCCCGAGGGTTAACGAAAACAGAAAAAATTGCTTGCATAACAGAATAGGAAATTACGGCTATTTATTATGCCATTTGTAAATTTAGACAATATACATATAATAAAAGGATTGTGATATTCACCGATCATATCAGCCTATCATTTATACGAAATTGCAAATTGACCAGTACAAAAATTGCGAGATATATCCACGAGATCATGGCTTACAACCCAGAGATTAAACATATACAGGGAAGTCTTAACATCTTTAGTGACATGCTTTCACGTATAAAGCCACAGGGGAATCTTCCAGAAAATATCAGTAGTAATGGTACAGAATTACCATTGTTAAAGATGGATGTAACCTTCAGTATAAAATTAACAAAGGAGATGAGAAGATTGTCGGAATTACAACGCCAGGATTGGAAATTAAAACAAATTATGGAAAAGGCATTGCCGATAGATCAAGCAAATTCACAGAAATACGGAGTGCTAAATAACGTATTGTATAAGTTACAGGGTGTTTCCAAACCTGCTTGGAAAGCATATATACCCGCAGCGCTGGAAGAGTTAGTGATTTCTGCTTACCACACAGCTCTTATACATGCTGGCGTTGAGAAGACAATGATTTCCATAAGCAACCATTTATACATATTTAGATTAGGCAAGAAAGTTAGGACCTTTATATCTACATGTGACATCTGCCAGAGGGCAAAATCATTAAATTATAAGATAGATCGACCCCCTGTATCCATCACCAGGAAGGAACCAATAGAATTAGTTGCAGCGGATGCATATGGTCCACTCCCTGCAGGAAGAGGAGGATTAAAATATTTATTTGTACTTATCGACGTGATGTCGAAATTTGTGAAAATATACCCTCTCAAGAAATTAACAAGTGCAGCATGCGCGAATAAAATAGTGAAAGACTATATAGTCAAATACGGGAAGATGAAAGCACTATTAGTAGATAACGCGTCCATACACCATGGAAGACGATTCGTGCACACCATTCAGGATGCCGGAATTCGCATCTATAATACAACGTCGTACCATCCATGCTCTAATCCAAGCGAGCGCGTAATGAAAGACCTAGGTGTTCATCTCCGAGTCCTTTGTTCATTGAAACAGACTACCTGGCCAGACCACATCAACTATATTGAGTTTATATTCAATAATTCAGTCAATCTAACCACAGGATATGCTCCTATCCAATTGCATAGGAATTTAACACCGGAACCAATAGAGGGTGTTCCGGAAAGTATACAAGTGACGACCGAGACAGATCGAGAACGGATCCAGAGTGCTGTTAAAAGAATAATGGAAAAAGTAGAGAAAAGAAACGCAAAGAAACTGCGGTATAAGAAGAATTGGGAACCAAAGGTCGGCGACTTAGTTCTAGTGAAATCGTTCGACAAGTCAGATTTGTTAGGAAAGAAGACTAAAAAGCTATATATGCTATGGAAAGGCCCATACCGGATTGAGAAAATATTTGGTGACAGAGCGTATGCTCTATCACACCCAAGAAATGGTAAACCGATAGGCAGATATAACATCTCCCTAATAAGGCCATATCGTCAGAAAAACGTTGTAAACAGTACAGAGCAGACCCAAGAATCACCGGTGTGAATGTGATTGAAATTATATATACGAAGATGTAAAGAATACCAAGTAAAAGTTATATAATTAGTACGGGTAACGTTTTCGTTTGAAGTTCAAACACTGCGTGGGAGTTGCAAGTTCCAAAATTCCTGTGCACAAACAAAATGATAATGTAATAAGAATAACCACAGCTAATGAACATGTTAGAAAGATCTTTAAAAATAATTTGTGAAATGTAAATATAGTATAAGTACTGATGTATTCATGTGCCAAAAGGCTATATTGTTATTGTAAAGGTCACAGACTTAGGCGTGACAAAGTGAAAGAAAGTTTAGAGTGAAAAGTGAAGTGGAAAGACAGGACAATGAACTGCCAATGTTTACTGTCAGGTAAACGAAACACCTGATTACAGGTAGACAACTGAGTGCAGGTAGAGGTAACCATATTTGGACATCATTACGCAAACTATAATAATGTGAGGACGAATGTTCTTACGGTGAAGGACTGAAAGATAAAGAAACGTCCCAATAAGTTAATATAATAATAAAAAAAAATCATTGAATGTAAAATGTAATATTGTAAACTGTAATATAGTAACATTAATGTAGTACTTAAGGAATGTAATAAGGTAAAATCAAGTTGATGTCAAGTGAGACAAGGATAATTCAGTGAAGTGTATATATAGTTGAGCTATAACGAATGTTATTTGTATATAGGGTAATAACCACATATACGACAGTGTACTTGTCTATGTACGTAATGTATCATATCTATAATTCTATGTATATGATGTACCATATTGACCACTCTATGTGTATAAAGTAACACACTGATGAAGATGAGGGAAACGGTGACCACCGAAAAATGTTTCAAGTAGGGAATGAGAAATTATAAGATATATAAGGAGGAAATGTCATGACGGGGGTTTGACAAAATTTAAATAATGGGTATTTCATTTTTGTCAAACGGGCATTATGTAACCGCAGTATCAGACAGCGATTAGGAGGCGGCGAATGAATTGAAATCACGAGAATCAAAAAAGAAGATAAATTAATGAAAATGCTTTGCTAAACTAATATAAAATATTGTTATATTAATATGAAATTAGAATGAAATTAGAGTAATGATTAAAATAGCGGTTTAATTAAGAATAAGATGGGAAGAATATAATTTAAGACAACTAACATGCTAGAATCCATGTAAGGGAGAGAAAATATTTCTGTAAAATCTGAACACAAGTCGGGGAGACAGGAAGAGGTGACCGTTAGCCTCTTTGTTTAAGGAAAGGTTCAATGTCTGAGAACTATAACAAAGAATGTGTAGGAACAATAAGGTTTTCAAGATGCGGTCAAGCGTAAGACCTAAAAGGATTTACTTTGCTGAGGTGATAACGATGTATACCGTTACAAAGAGCCCAGGGTAGGCGTGACCCAACTCACGGTGGGACGTAACGTCAATGAGTTCGATGAGTTTTGCTAACCAATAAAGAAAAATCGAAATAAAATGAGAAACCAATAATAATGTAAGATTTGAGAGATGGGGAGAAGGGTGAGTTATTTTGGTCATGTGATAAGAGTCAGAGTGGGGATCAGAATAAAGTACGAACTGAATCGCAGAGTAGACGAAACATCACTTCTACAGTCATACTACGAGGGGAAAGATGTGTTAGTGCGCGTGAAGAAGAAGTAGGAAAGATTTCTAAGTCCGAAATGAAAATCACTTCAACAGTCATACTACGAGGGGAAAGACGTGTTAGTGCGCACGAAGAAGAGGTAGTAAAGATTTCTAAGTCCGAAATGTAGGGAAGTCAAGAATAACACAACCAGCGTGAGAGAAGCAGCAGAAGAAGTTTATAATAGCAAAGTATTCGCCGTATAAAGAGGTAAGATAATTCTGTTAGGAAGTTTAGTAACAGGTGGTCACCGCTACAAATCAATCTGAATCAACGAACTTAGTGAGAATTAAATTAAATCATTTTTTGCAACGAACCAGTGTATTATTGAGACAACTGAGCAGCCAACAAACAACAAATCCATTTCCTACAACCATTCACCTGAGGATAAGAGATCTCATAGCTCCAATTAGAACCCAAATCAAAAGTAAACATCAACCAATTGAAATCTGACATGCGGGTATGCCGCAAGCTCATTAAAACATCCAACTTATTTCTGATACTTTTTATGTGGTGTACCACTTTGTAGATAATCCTTGTTAATTAAATATTTCTACTCTTCCACCATGGGAAGTCGTTATTATTTTTCCAAGTACGAGCCCAAATGACTTGGATGTCAACGGGCCCTTAAACCTCACACACTCTCACGCACTTTCTCAAACAAGTAGGGTGAAGCACTGCATTCCACCCACAAATTCGGTATCGAGATTTCACCAGAAATACTTTCGGAACCCCTGAATATATTTTTAAGCATGGCTAGAAAGACATCCGCGCGTGTGTATCTGTGTGTCTCGTCTGCCTGCCTGCCTGCCTGTCTGTCTGTCTGTCTGTCTGTCTGTAAAGAACATAATTAAAAAACAAGAAGTATGTTAAATACCAAACTTGGTATAGATTAGCATTTTCTGAACTAAAATGTTTAAGAAAATCCCTACCACTTCAGACTACCCTTTAAATGGAATATTTTTCATAAATTTGGTTTTCTCAAAAATACTTCTTAACCGCTTTGACTATAATTCCAGGTATTAAGGTACGTTTATGACAAACAAAATACATAAGAACTTTAAGAGAATGTCATCAGAAGCTCTCTTTATTCTGGACAGCTTTGGCATAACCGGAAAACTGTAAAAAGTACACAAAAGCTTACTGTATAAAAATGTAGATGTTAAAACAAAAAATTCTGGCTGATATATTTTTCTATGTCATGAACCATTCCGTAAACATTCCGTTTTATTTGTCTAAATTTTCCCACACTTATACTTTTCTCAAATTTTTGCAAACGGTTACTTCAATTAACATGAAGTAGATAGAGAAATTAGCTCTCCAAGAATAGTTTATACAAGAGTAGAGAAAGTCACATGACTGAACACCGTTTTTATAATAACTTGGCCATGCAAACAGAACAGAATAGGGACCAGCTCTTAAAAGATTTGACTGTCACTGGAAACCTCTTTATTATATTCCTTTGCAAACTACAGGAAAATTAGCTTCGGTGTGTTTGCTTCGATGAAGCTGTTAGAGAAATGAACGTTTGTAAGAATAGCTTGTACAGAAATTAAATGCTTATAAATCACTTAGAGACAATTTTTTAATATTTTCAGTAACTTGTGTTAAAACAATATCTCACAATTTTAGTTCAAAATAACAATATTGCTGTGTCGATTTGATCATTAAATGTTCATGAACAGTAGGTTAAAATTTCAATCACTTTAATCAATTATAATGAGAATATGGGATTTCAAGAATCAAATGTTAACATTGCTAGGATATGACATTCCCGGTACCCGGCTTAATGCTGTGTGCTAACTTGTTGAGTACCCACTTAATATTTGGAGTTTTCTTTTCAGTACATAGTAATATAAATATTGACTATAATGTGTCTTTCTTATGTAGCTACATCCAAATTAATGTTTTACTAAATCAAATTTAGCTAATGTTAGATTACAGTATTTATTTTTAGGGATAACTTGGATATAAAATAAAATACCGGAAAACCGTTCTTCCCCGGTGGGCCGATGGGACCCTGAAAAAGAGGAAAAGAAACAAAACTCAGTAATTACCTATAAAGTTAGCTTTAATAGTTGTCCTTTATGAGGTATCGCGTGAAAAAGGATTTATTGAAAACAAAAATAACATGCAAATTTAAAACAAAAGAAAAGGTGCAGTAAATGGTTGGGTTTGTTTAATAATTATGCTATTCTTACCATCGCTCCTGGTTCGCCTGCATCACCTTTCTTTCCCTTTTTTCCTCTCTTCCCTGGTGGGCCAGGAGGACCTGAAACAGACATTTGTATGTAAGAAAATAGGGTTAAAATTGTCTCAAGGGTATTGAAATATCTATACAAAGTTGCCAATTTGGAGGAAAACAATATTATCAAGGAATGTTTTCTTTTGCAGGTGAGAAGCAAATGGGGAGAGTCTTGGGCGCAAAAAGTAAGGGAACTGTTGGAACAGATAGGTATGGGACATATTTGGAGAAACGAGGAGTATTATTATAGGGGCTTTTGGAGAGAGGTAGAATTAAGGCTGGAAGATTTAGACAGCCAAGTTATATTTACCAGTATAAGGGAGAAAAGATCATTGAGGACATATAGGGAAATAAAGACCGTGCGAGGGAAGGAGAAGTACATAGATGCGTGTAATAAGTTAGAGTGAGAAGGATTTGCCTGGGCAAGGACAGGAGTTAGAAATTTGAAACGTATTAGATATGAAAAGGATACAGGGAAATTCCCAATGTGTGGAGAAGAGGATACTGATTGGCATAGTATACTTTATTGCAAACAAACAAAGATATGGAGAGAACAAATTTGGCAACAAAAGTGGGACAGTTTTAGGGATGTGGGGAGGTATTAATAATAAAAAAAATGTTATTAAGGCAGAAAACTCTTGGCATAGTATACTTTATTGCAAACAAACAAAGATATGGAGAGAACAAATTTGGCAACAAAAGTGGGACAGTTTTAGGGATGTGGGGAGGTATTAATAATAAAAAATAATGTTATTAAGGCAGAAAACTCTTAGACTTTTCTCGTAAGACGTTTAGTCGTATTCTCGTTTTCTCTCAAAACAGTATATATATATATATATATATATCAGTTTATGGGAAGATAGCTTTCAATATCATTTATTATCGAGTTGACAAAATTGAAGACACAGAAGTAGCTCTTAGCAACTCCCACCTGCGTCAATGCATCGCCTTAGTCTCTATTCCATTCACACTTTGTCACAAAATTTTGGAGTTTCATATTTAGTAAAATCGAATGTGGGCTCACTTACGCTCCTCAAGTCAGGACCAAAATCGGACAACGACAGCAGCACTCAGATAGTTGCACCCAATTTTCAAATTCCATATGCCTACATACTCAAACTGCGCTTATATCGGGCTATTGTCCCGCCTCTGATCCGGTACGTATGCGAAGTCTTGGGTTCGGCGGCTCCTACCATCATTCGCAGACTTTAGATTGTCCAGAACAGGACGCCACGGATAACAAATCACCTTTGTCGTTCCCAAGATCAGAGAAAACTCACCATTAATTGTAAATGTTTACACTATGACATGTGTCTGAACCCATTTGGTTTCAGTTTTCTATTTCCGGATATTATGAACCAGCTTTTAAAATGCACTCCTAGCATTCAAGTTCATTTATGATTATGTTAAGACTTTATTTTACACTTATTTGCTACAAAGGGTCAAAGCGCAGAAAACCTTTCCGATTCTGTCGGCAATACCAAAAGTGTAACACTATGTTAGCTTAGTTACCAAAGTCTTCGTGGTCGGCAGTCCTGCTAGTTGGCAAATTTTGAACCTCCAAACTTTGTTTCACCTCATGCATTGGTGCGACGGAAGAAGGCTACCAAAGGCGACAATACATGAGAAAATATATCCGCATGACCGGTTCAGTAGCCGAAACTGACATCAGAGTAACACTAGCCATTCTCTAACGATCGTGGCCGATCATTAGAAAATAGTAACTCGGCCATAGGCATAGGGTTTCGTCATACGTATGGATAAATTTACACTTATTTTGTCTGATTTCTTTTCTCTATAAGAAGTTTTAATCCCGAAATGCCTCCATATTTCGCAAAACCATGGACTCCATGGTGCTGAATTGTCCGCAAGAACCTGTTCGTCTTTTGATGTATGATTTTCTTGCACTTAAGAGCGACAAGTCATTTCGTTATAAACTACTTAAACGAAATTTAAAATTATAACCTTATTCAAAATAAAAGCCGAAAGGTGACCAAATGCATAATTTTAAATCGTTCATTAGACAAAAATCTATCCTATCCACAACGACTACGAAAACATACAGTATTCTAGTGGTTACATCCATCTTTTGCAGTAAAACTGTTAATAAACATATGATTATTTGGGTTGATCTAGATGTGTTCAAATAAAGATTTGTGGAATTATCAAATCTGCTTTATTTGAAGTTATTTATACGGAAAAAATCATAAGCGGTAACAATACAAAAATAAGAACATAGATAAAAATAAAATAAAATTGCAGGATAGCCAGCATAGCTCCAATCTTCGAAGGCTTAGTAGCCACAAATACAATAGGCAATCTCGCAAGTCAATAGCCTCTAGTATTTAAAAAAAAGAAAAGAAAAGTATTTCTTACCAAGCTGTAAAGTACACAAGAGGTTGAATTCTGTACCTAAAGCGCCAACCGTATTCTAACAAACAGTCTCTACCAGTTACCAGCTCTTAAGTTAAGCTGATAATGTTTTCGATTGAACAACTTATGTAATGGTATTGTGACTTTGTGGGTTCGTGAAATGAAAAGTCCAATTTCACCACTCAAAAATGTTCTTTATTTCCACCGACTTACAGTTTAACACTTGCCAATTACACAGAATTACGTGCTGCACACAATTACAATTCACCAGTTCGTCCGTTACAATTTCCTTGTACTCGCGATTACGCAAACTCCGATGCACGCACAGTCTTCTCGTTCATTAACACGTCCTTCGCTAGCACGTCAAACACTGACTGCCTTCTTACACCAAGAACTGTCCTCACTCCACACTAACCAACCAACTGACTGACCAACAACTCAACTCCGTCTGTCTGTAACCTTCTTTATATAGGAATATCGCCGGTTTCTAGTGACCAGGAGAATGTTCTAGTAACAGAAAGATCGAGAAACAGGTGTAGAGAAAACCGGCGACACAGTCATGTTTTTTTCCCTGACCACAGTCTGTCACCACCACAAGACAAACGAGGAGGAGGTGTGGCTAACCGAGCCTCCCCTACCTTCCGCTGCCAGCTGCTTTACAGGGTGCTCCAGCGCCCGCGTTACACTGCTCCCTCCTCAAAGCTGTTCGCCTCGAACAGCCCCATCGTAGCGTGCGAGGCGGTCCAGGTGTACCACCAGCATCTGCCCGGAGTCTGAGCCAGAAGTAGCGCTGCCGTAGTTTGTGAATCATTCGGTTCGCTCCCAGGTGTCCTCCTGAAGTACCGGCGTGCACTTCCTCCAAGACTTCCGGGACCTTGCTCCGGGGAAGTACCAACTGTCCTCTCTGCGCCTTCCCATCGGGTGACTCCCATACCCGGAACAGCACGCCCTCTCTGGTCTTCAACGAGTCCCATTGGGCCCAGTGCGACTTGTAGGTGGCGCTCCTCGGTGCGATGTCCTCCCAGGTCGGTCTCGTCCCTGCGTCCACTTCCCTCAAGAGTGGCCCCAAGTCTGCGTCCGCCAGCTGCTCCCTCCTCAGGCCTGCGCTATCCCAGCCTTCAGCAGGCACTGCCACAACTACTCGGACTGCTGCGGCACGCTCCTCCTCTTCCACTCATGTGCGCTCGTGGCCGTCCTGGATCTGCGATAGGACACCTCCAATGCAATGGTCGCTGGCGTCGGTGTCCACAATGAAGGCGCCACCCGGTTGTGGGAAACCCAAAACTGGAGCACTGCACAGGGTCCCCTTCGGGTGCTGGAAAGCGTCTTCGGCGTCCTCCGTCCACACATAAGGCCGGTTTTCCTCCGTCAGGCGGGTGAGGGGTTTTGCGATGTTGTCGGCCCTCACGCCGGCCAACCGTTCCTCAAACTTTGCGGCGAGAGCCTCGATCGCCGCCTTCATTTCCGTGGCCAGACTGTCGTTCGCTGCCCTCATTTCTGTGGTCAGTTCGGCCATCTTTGAGGTCATTGTCGTGGCCAAGTTGCTGTTAGCCGTTTCCGTCTTCGCTGTTAATTCGGCCTTCATTTCTTCCATCTTCCCGGTGATGCTGTCGTTTGTCGCTTCTGTTTTTGCAGCGAGGTTTTCATTTGCCGTCTTCATTTCTGTCAGTTCCGCCTTCATTTCCATCATCTTCTCCAAAATTTTCTCCAATGCCGCGTCCATGGTTGTAATGCTCGGTGATGTTATCTTCCCGCTTCCCGACACCAGTGTGACTTTGTGGGTTCGTGGAATAAAAAGTCCAATTACACCACTCAACAATGTTCTTTATTTCCACCGACTTACAGTTAAACTCTTGCCAATTACACAGAATTACGTGCTGCACACAATTACAATTCACCAGTTCGTCCGTTACAATTTCCTTGTACTCGCGATTACGCAAACTCCGATGCACGCACAGTCTTCTCGTTCATTAACACGTCCTTCGCTAGCACGTCAAACACTGACTGCCTTCTTACACCAAGAACTGTCCTCACTCCACACTAACCAACCAACTGATTGACCAACAACTCAACTCCGTCTGTCTGTAACCTTCTTTATATAGGAATATCGCCGGTTTCTAGTGACCAGGAGAATGTTCTAGTAACAGAAAGATCGAGAAACAGGTGTAGAGAAAACCGGCGACACAGTCATGTTTTTTTCCCTGACCACAGTCTGTCACCACCACAAGACAAACGAGGAGGAGGTGTGGCTAACCGAGCCTCCCCTACCTTCCGCTGCCAGCTGCTTTACAGGGTGCTCCAGCGCCCGCGTTACAGTATCAATAGGCAGAAAATTGTTTTTAAAAATTTAGAGAGCAGATCTCAAATTATTCTAGACTACAGTTTTAAGATCCTATTTGAGATTTAATGGTGCATGATGCTGCGAGAAGCAGTAGACTTCTTTTGGATTGCTGAAGAATCAATAGTGTATAAGGATATCCAAAATGAATAGGTGAATTGGAAATGTCAAGTAGTGAAATAGAGTTGGCAATTAAGAAGTTCTGCTAATTCAGTTATAAAAAACTTTAATGGAAGTGTTGAACAATAAAATTAACCTGAATATGTGCCTTAAAAGGAATGGGGTACATTTTAGACATCAACTATGAATGGGAAAATTAATTATGATATCTGTTTATTTATTTTATCTTCTACTGGTTTCTCCAAACTCATCCTAACTGGTTCACTGTGGCAGTCACAAACTCAGGGAGTCTGGGTTAGCACAGAGTTCCATATTTATTCTTTTTCACCACTATGGAGGATTTAATCACACTCTAGTAGTTTCAGTACAAAAATAGTTAGGAAACAGTAGGAAGCACCTAATAAACAGTGACAAAAGAAAACTGCTGCAAAGTGCATGTAAATGCTTTTTCTCCTTGAGTCTCAAAAAGTAACAGCAAAGGAAAATGTTGGTGTAGGTGAAATATTGTAAAGACTGGTTGAAGTACAAAGAAAAACGAAAACCCAAACAGGTGCTAGGTTAATCTGCACATCTAATTTTGGATCTTACACGTTGTATGCAGCTTAATCCTTTCATGAAGCTCAATGGGTTTGGCGTAAGCAGAGAATAATAGTCTCTTTCTAAACATGACGTAACTTCCTGCATTCTAATAATCAGGGTCTAGAGTGCAATTACCTTATCAGGTCTAATCAATCTGCAGGAGTGGGGGAGGGAGGGTTGAATGTAGAGAAAGAGGGGGGACAGTAATCTCAATGATCCTCTGGGAAGCAGGGAAGAGAGGGTGTGGAATCTCTATTCCTTGCTTTTGATTTGAAAGCGCCAGCACTTCCTTCTTCGTAAGCGAATTTGTTCATAGTATATTTGAATATACATTTTCACCACGAGATCAGTAACTGTACTGTCGATGTACTGACATTAATCCACGATGTTTGGAAGTCCCATAACTAAACTAAAATGTTTGCTGAAGGATTTCGACGCGTGTGTAATGCAACCCTTTAACGCCTAACGTCCCTAAGCAGTGTCATATCAATTCCTTTTTGAAAGAAATTGTATTTTAATATTCCGTTTAACTGCTACAACCTTTTTCACAAACAAGCATGAATTTAAATTTTGAATTATAGAAGGTCTTTATGAGTAAGGAAAGGAGAGGACACGCAAAGAACTAAGAAAGAAAGAAAAAATTCCGTATGACTAAGAGATGAGAACGTAGATAAAATAAACAAGAGAACCATTGAGATTTCATTGCAGACTATGGATCCTTGTTATTCTATAACAGTAAGAAAGCAAAACTAATCTTAATCCTTAATTTCTCTCTTAATCCTGAGAGTTTAAAATGCCTATTTCGGGTAAAATCTGGACTACGTAGCTCGTAGTTACTTATATGCAGAGGCAATATCTTGTGGTGAGAATTATTTATAAAATTCGCATTAATAATTTTAATTTGCGGTGCTTTGCGTTTTTTACCATAAATTCGCATTAATTTCGCGCAAATTTTCGGGAAGAATTAATGAGTAATGACATGGCTGAAATGAAAAGTAACAGGTAACTAGAGTAACATAACTGTTAAAACCCCTTTGTTCCAAATTAAAATATTTTATTTGAAATCAGCAGGCACTAGGTAACATGAATAAAATCAAATATCATTGCACACTGTTACGTCCTTACGTCCTTAAGCCAAACTTCCGTTAACATTTGTAAAATTCACTTCATGCATGTAATGGTAATAACCAAAACAGTTTTACGCCTTAAAGTTCACCTCATACGCATGTAAGTTTTCCTTGAGCATGGAAGAAGGGATCTAAGTAATCCTAGTTGTTTTGCTATTCAAAGTTTTCTCATCAAGTGATTTTATGAAACATCGGGAAATGCTAAAAAGACAGGATTTAAGATACCATTGTTTTAACAACTAAATAAACAACTTAATCTTTCAAAATGAAAAAGCAATTTTTTGCACCTCTTGTAAATATTTCTCCACACCTTACTCTGATGTGCCTATCTTAGTTCTTTAGTTTGGTTCCTACAGTTTCTTTCTATGTGTGTGGTCCAGCTAATTAGAACTGTGGTGACATACGTGAACCCGCCTTAAGGGCCGCTTCTGAGGGAATAACATCAGTTAGAAGAAACATCTGTATTTCCTCTATACTACTGGTTATTTATTGATATGTTCTTTATTTTTTGGCCTTCACGTCATCTTTACCTCCTCTGAATTTCTTACAGATTCCTCCCCACCCCCCGTTTTCATTTGAAGATCATAAGCGATTTTTTCCTTTTATGATTGCTTCTTTTGTCCACATTTCTTTCCACAACTTACTATAGACATTTCATCATTATTTTCTCCCTCCATTCCTTTGGGAACACTTTTTCCTTTAGCTTTCATGCTCAATTATTCATGTTCATCTTTGCTCTTCCCTTGGTTCTTTGTCGTCGGCTGTGTTCCCTTCTAGTGCAACCATTCGCTTTTCCTGTTGCTTCTGTGCCTATATTTACATTCGTAGAGTTTCTTTTGCTCCGAACTTAACTTAATCTATATGAAACTCAGTTTCTGCTAACCACACTTTTGCTGTTTCTGGCTTAGGGCAGTACATATATATTGCATTCGATCCAACAGTTCACCTGATGATTCAAGTGTACTGGAAAATAGTTTAGAGATGTTGGTTTAGGTAGTCGTTAGCCTACTGATACTAAGATCGTGGGTTCAAACACGATCCAGACCGATGGTTTCTAAGTGTGCTTAAAAGCGACAGCCCCATATCAATGGATTTACTGGCATGTAAAAGAACTGCTGCGTGACGAAATTTTGACACCCAGCGGCGCCGATAGGTTTCGGATAACTGATAGCGTCGTTAGCAATGAAAATATTTATTTAAAGAGTTTAGCAAAAGGTGTGTGTGTGTGTGTGTGTGTGTGTGTGTGTGTGTGTGTGTGTGTGTGTGTGTGTGTGTGTGTGTGTGTGTGTGTGTGTGTGTGTGTGAAAACAGGCATAGTTTTTAAGTACTGTTGTATTACTTTAATTGTCCTTGGTAATTTAACGCTTAATTTTTCTCATTGAATTATATTAATATAATGCTCACACTGCTACTTTTATTGACACGAGTTGATAACCGAACATGGAATTTCTGAATAATGTCTCAACTTGTCAAACATGTATATATTGTGTACTTATACAAAATATTTCTACGAAGAAAAGCCTGAAATCTGCCGAAAATTACTGTGAGAGGTCATAAGCATAAGTTCATATTGTAAGAATGTAGCTGCCAGCTCCATTTGCAAGATCTTAAATTTGAAGGCTGGATTCTGCAAAGACAACGGGGTGTGTAATATACAGAATATTAATGAACTACACCAAAATAATTTCAACGATTGTAGATGTCACTAATATAAAGAAGTTGAGATAGCCAATGTATGGTCTGCGGCTAAACATAACGCAGTTAATTGTGTTAAACATAATTGGCATCAGATGCTGATAAGTTGATATTCAAACAAGTTGGGTTAAATTACTGGGTTAGAATTCTCTCTCAATTCCCGAACTAATCACCCACCAGTGCGACAGTGAACAGCGATTAAATGCCTTCTTGCATCATGTAGCCTACCCTAGTATATTTCTGTAACTGTTCTGATGGCCAAATCCGTAATGCCGAAAATTGGTGTTTCCAAGGTCATTGGTTCGGTTCCTGGCATGCAGTTATTTTTTTCTTCGTCTTTTTAGTAAGTACCTCAAAAGATAACCTAACTACCTGAATAATAACAGCACGTGAAGTTATAAGACACACACAAGGAATTTTAGACAGGTACAACAGACGTTCTTTCGCCGCTGTCAACTTTGCAATGAATACGCAGGTCGCCATTTCGAGCAGTTCATATAAACCTGACGCAAAGAGTTGCATTTAATTTTTATTTTATGTAAGCACGTCCACCCTTTAAACCACCTTCCATTTAGACGTACAGCATGTGAAAGTATTAAGAAGGATTCATCCTTTCTTAGAAAGAATTGTAATTAAATACGCTGAAAGGTGTAAAATGTATGCATTTATACAAGAATTAAAAGAGTAGAAAAATATAAAAATAACCAACCAACCAAACAAACAACAAAACCAAAATAAAAAAAGACAAAGGAAAGGAGACTCGAACACGTTTACCTTTCACTTGCAAGCTAATGTCATAACCATTGCGCCAAACGGAGTACTCCGACACTTATCTTCATTTTTCTGTCTTGTGCAGTCAAGTGTCATCATCATTCCCAGTGGCGTACTGGCACTTTAGAAACTTATAGCCCTAAGTTACACATTTTAACCAACAGGACATGTCTCCAACCTCAAATTACTTAAGATATCTCCACTTGCTCTGAAAATATTTCGGTGTAGTTCATTAAAACTCTGTATATGGATGTTCCACTTGGAGTGGAGCTGCAAGGTAGAGATAACATTACCCTCCGCCTTCTCCAATGCGATTTCCTAAAGCACAGAGTCAGGGCTTTCGATTTCTGTCAATATGAGTAGCTTCAATATATTTTAAATTTGTGAGACAGTGCTTGTGCGGAATTTGAAGTTAGGTTTTTGCTATTTTTTTACGTGTGGACCCTTCATGATGAGTGGCAATTGTAACCAAACATTTGAAGTAGCCTTTAGTATGAAGGATTGCATACACTTCGTCTACATGAAGCTATGAAAGGCTGCTGGTTGTGCCCATCTCTATGGTGTGGAGTTAGCGTGTCTGCCTTACATTCACGTTAGATTCTCGGTTAGGCTGAATTACTGGAAAAAATGTTGTTTCCTAAGTTTTGCCTTATACTGAGCAATAAAATTTGGGTTACTTTGTGTCCTATGAACTCCAAACTCATTTTAGCATCATTTTGTCCGTTTCATTCAACGTACGATATGACCTAACCAGTTAAATGATGTTAAACGTTAAAATACACACAACTACTGGTTATGAATAAGAGTAACGCTCTATTTTAACAAATTTCTATTTTAAGTTTATTTGAACGCTGTATACTTACTATTTGGTAGCACATAACAAACTGTTCTATGAAACTACAAAAAAGGCAGAAATTATGGCATATGCATATGTGTCAGGTACCTAAATATTGGCATGTGTCAAGTCCGACTTTTCACTGCTATTGTTAAAAGTTTGAGTTAATAATTAGGTGCTGAACTATAATTGCTACACTAAATATGTCATATCACTTTGCACCAACAGCAGTAAACTATTACTATTCTTTCAGTGTTTTTGCCAAATTTATTGTTCATGTATAATAAAGAGTAATGTACCAGCTATAGTTGTCGAAAGGAAAGCAGTTAAACGCCTATATCACTATAATGTAGTATTAGTCTACTGAATATTCTAGGACGTCAGAGAGCAAAGCTGCTTCCTGCTCCTAGCTCTCATCTAAAGGTCTAGAGAAGACGAGGAAAAGGGAAAGGTGAACTTATTGTTAGCAAGCGAATAGCGGAAAAAGGATTCTTATGTTTCCACTACATGTTTGTAAAACACAAAGCATTCCCATATTTTCCTTCGCACCTTCTATCTACTAAGGGGGCTGCGAATTTATTACACCGAGTAATAAAGGTAGAGGGGTACAGAAAGTCATGAGGATGCAACACATCAAAATTCTTTAAAGATCTGTGAGCATGAGTTTGGATACAATGACATCACATATAAAGAAATGCCTTGGAAAATTCGAAAAATCTATACCTACTTCGTAAATATACCTTGTTTAAAATTTTGCCCTTTATCACAAACAACAATAGACATGTGTTTGTCAATTTTCAAAATTATACCCCACTTGGTTATTTAAATATTAATTTTGCATTGTGAAAATTCATTCCTCAAATAAAAGTGCTACACGCAATGCAAGTTTAAAAATGTTCACATTGAAAATTCAGGTTTTGCAGTAAATCAATTTAAAAAAAAATCCATCTTATCAGATTTTTTATCTTAACCTTCAACTTTGAAGAAAAAGCATGACTTCCTGTGTCTCCGAAGTTCTTGAGTTTTCAAAAGCTAATCATTTATTTCTCTCGTAATTGAGCCTTTGTTTGAGAGCCTATATGGTCATTATGTTTAAGATACTTTTAAGATGATGTGTAAATATTTTGTAACATTTGAGTAAACAGTTGCATCATGTGGAGCATTATAAGTGTGGAAAAATACTGAAAACAAGTTTGCTAGAAAATAAGTTATAAAGCTGGGGTTAAATCATCATGCGTTTGTCCATTTACAGCACCAGTTAATTTGTGGTAGGTGTAACCGTGCCAACTGGTGAAGGGATATCTTTTCTCAAATTTTAAAATGTACATAATCATATTATTAAAACGTTTAATGTTTTAACTTTTCAAAATTTTCTGTCAAATTCCATGGATATCCTTAGCAAATAATTCTCGAAACTACAGAAGTATTGTTAATGACACAATATGTAACATTCTGTTAACTAAAAATGATTGCAGGTATAAAAATTATAACAGCTATAGTAATAAACATTGATGGAAGCATTGCTACTAATGCTATGTTTTCGTTTCAAGAACCTAAAGAATGACACGGCGTTAGCAGAGTAACCCTGACAGAAGATATATGCACCGATAGCGACCTGTACACAGAGGAAGCCGCCAGTAATTTCCCTCAGGAGGGCTGTTACCTAGAGATTGTGCCAATTGCTCTAGTTATGGAGCTATAATCATAATGTGATCTGGCTCAGGAGAACCGACAACCTGCCCATTGCATACACTTGCCGTTAGGTGTCACGCAGATAGCAGGTATGTACACGGAAAACATTACTACATGTCCTAAATCGTCTCGACGTGTTGTGATTTTCCATTAAATACAGATATTAGCTCTGTTGAGCAATGTGAATGCCGTAAAGCTCGTTTACAATGTTTCAGGGAAGAAAATAAATATACGTATGCAAAGTTAACTTCTGTAACTTGCCATTTCAGGTTACGGGATCACAGAAGCTTAATATCCATTCTATTCTCACTCGCGAAACCCGTGTCAGAGGCTAATATAATCGCCGATCCACTGGATGATGTAATAATTCACTACTCGCACTGCTCAACTTGCGAAAATCGGGTTCCTTGTATGTACAAGCTGCCGCGTGGGCTTACCGACCGAATCAATTGTCCCTAGTCTTTTTATTAATGCAACGTTATAAGCAACAGATGTGCATGGAATCATTCTGATAAAATGCGCAGTGTTTATGTTGAGAAGGAAATACTACAAGCCTGTACCACTCCTTACCTGGTTCTAGCACACCCTTAATGTTTAGCTTACTTTCACCTTTTCTTCATTCTTTGCCTGAAACTAACCTGTGTTCATGGATTAATTATATAGTAACAGATTTACTAATAGGAAGCAACTCGTCCAGGGACTTGTGTGGACCTCTCGTTCAGAAGAATGGCTTTCGGACTCAGATAAAATGTTTCCGTGCTCCTCATTCGCTGCTCACCTAGGCCGAACCTTTGTTCATGAGCTAATCCGTCAGTCCTAAATTAAAACCAATAAGAGATTACTCATCCAGAGTTGTGTAGCACACAGATGCTAGGGTGTTTCTGTTATCGTTAAATACAAATATATAAATACATTACGGTAAACCATAAGATTCTGCACGTTTCTGCGCACTCCACCATATCTTAGGCACCGCCAAGATTTAATATAGCACTTTGTGGTCAACATTTGGGTGCTACAGCGACAAAACGCAGCCCTTAGTTTAACTTTCACTTCTGGTCCCTGTGTTTCTGTTCTGCATCGTGTTAACTGCCTGCACATTATTACTAATTAAGCTAAGTAAGTATTCATATTGAGGACATAGATGTATGTATGTATGTATGTATTAACACTATATGGTAACTGAAACCGAAGAGAGGAAAGGAAGGGTCATTTTGCCAATATTCGTAATGGGTCAATGGATCATGACTTCATGCGAAACAACCCTATGTCACTAAAGTAACAGCAAGCTAAACGAGCTCTAAAGTGGACGACAGAAAATTAAAATACGATTTAACTATGTTTTCAGGACATAATAGATGATATAAACTGTATTCTCTCCTGAAGGCACTTGTTAAAAATTCAGGTCTTGGAATATTGAAATGACTACAGAGATGCCCGCCTCGGTAGCGTAGATGGTAGAACTTCACGTTCAAGAAATCCCGAGTTCGAATCTCGGTTAGGGTGAGTTACCTGGATAAGGTTTTTTCCGGGATTTCCCTTACCTGAAAGACGAATGACAGGTAACTCTAAGCTCCATGGACCCTGGACTCGTTTGAGAAACATTTCACCCATTTCATTCATCGTCCGATGTGAAAACGTTGGAGGACATAAATTACAACAAAAAACAGAGTTGATTTAGATAAGTCACTATATTGAGCATGATAGAGGTTATGGAAAGACGCAATATTGCAGTTGTAGCAGTTATTTTTATACTTCATGTTGTTAGGAATAGTCAAAGATATTAGTATTTATAATAAAATGAAGAAGTGATGTAAAGCGGGTAATGGTGTAACCATGGCAACGGTTCATGGTGAGTTGTTGAACATTTTAAAAAGATTTTGTTCTTCTGTTTCTGAAAGTATTAGGGGTAAGACGTATAGTTGTCTATCCGAGCGCATAACAGAAATATTTTTGTATATGTATAAAAAATATATATGTAGCGTGTGCGAAAGAACAGATATGGTTCACTGTGGAATCTATCGCTGGTTGTAAAAAGACTACATTAATAATATTTGTGATTGTTTCAAAGAATTTAAAATTGTTTATGAGGAATTAAAACTCCATCTTTGAAGATAGCAGATAGATAGATTCTTTAAAGATAGCAATACAATCTTTATCAACCCCGTTACCGCGATCCTGGAAAAGGAAAATATCTCATCCCTCAACGATTATAGATGGGCCTAATTATCCAGAATTGCAGGTGAAACTCCTAGATTTATTCAAGATCGTCACCAAAGGCGAGAAATTAATCTGCATCCACCATAATCGCATTATAATCCATCCCAACGAAAACTGCTTCACAATTCGAATATATAGAGAAACATATATAGAGAAGAGAGACTTGTTTAGTGGTTTAACAGGAAAGAGATCACTAGTATCTCATATTATGTTGAAATATCCATGGCATAGAGCAAAATATATTAACACAGTAAATAGGAAGAAAACGAGTAGGTAAGCATAGCATGGGCAAGAACTGGAGAGAAGTTAACAGGTAACAGAAATGGTCTTATAAGGAGGAAGAGAGAAAGACCTGGAGCATAATATGATGTCCGATTGTAAAGGAACTAAGAACTTCAGAAAAGAACGTATTGATCACATACAGTTAAAAAAACAAGACAGAAGATAAGACTTAAAGAGACTATTCAGACAAGAAAGTATTTAAATAACAATAAAATAAGTAGAAATAAGCTATGATGGGAGTGGAACACAACTAAATATTGATAAATACAATAAAATTATTTCATCAAATCCACCGATCTTGCCCAGTCGCATCCAAGGAAGAAAGAGCCAGAGAGGATATCATCACATTTGTCATCGACCAGGAAGAAAAGCAACCGAAATTATGTAAACAAATTTTATTTGTCACCAAATTGTAATTTAAAATAATGTAATCCATATGATCTTGTGCACTGTAATCAAAATTGTTACATGCATCATATATTTAAATCTATGTCTGTCGCAATAAGACCACTGTAGTCAAGCGACTTAAAATGAAGCATTATATAATAAAACTATTTTTTCTTAGCATTATACCAATAAAAAATTACTGAGTAGATATTGTGGATTTTATTACTTTATAAAGGAAATACCTACTCTATTAATTGTATTTTTAGGACTATATTATCCTTCAAGTAATTCACAAATATGCGTATAACGAAAGGCATATATTACATTTCGTCTAATTTAGAACGAATATGCTAATTAATTAATTCGAAAAACGACTATCATTTTATGTGTTAGTGTGCCAAAATGAACGTCTCTTCAACACACGGAGCAAGAAAAATATAACTTATATCGGCATATACCGAACCACGGAAATACTGAAATTTATGGGTACACTTGGTGGATCACATAAGAAAATGTGGTTTAAAATCTATATATATGGAACTACCTTTCCAAAACTTCATGTTATATTGTTTCTTTGCGAAGCATTGGTAAATCACAAAATTATTCACATGGCTAATTTCCCTACTTAATTTTGTCTGTGGCCCGCATTCGGAAGGTCCGGGTTTGATTTCCAAGGCCGATCTACCTGACCCATGGGTTTTTCTTGGGTTTTCCCGAGTCGCCAGGGAATGCTGGGTAGGTTACTTACATTCCCCGAATTTCCCATCCCTCCATTTCATCTTCATTTTTCATTGCCCCATCATCTTTCATCTGGTGGTCTCTTTCAGGATATAAGTGTCGACGGGAACCTCTGCGTTGCATGGTAGGATGATATGCTCCTGGCAACATTTCCCCCTCCACTAGGACGGTCTCCGTTCTCAGGGTCAACCTAGCGGGCCGTTTGAAGACCACGGCGAGTGGGATACCGGTTGTACTGGCTTGACGAGGAGTTTCCAACTGATCGATTTTAGGGACCCTGCCCTTTGCACCTTGGGACGGCCACCCTGTCTCCTCTCGCTCATGGTTCCTCCAGGGGGTGCCTCATTTGGGGCATAGGTACAATAGATCATGTTTGCCTACCGTGCCGAATCCCCTCAGTAGCATAATCCAAATCCCTACTTAAAGCAGAAAGCTTGGATGTATACCTACTACACCGTAAGACGTGTTTAATACCACTGAACAAAAACAAAAGTTCAATTCAAAAGAACTAAAAAACTTCAGTTTTCGTATATTTATTTCTATCTAATGAAACCGAACTAAAATATTCCATAAAGTATCAACACAGAATGTTAACTATCTTAAAATGTATCATGCCCAGACATAATTCTGGTTCCATGTATGACTTACAGTTTTATACACGCATATAAAGAGTTGGCCATGTAGCTTTCATAACTTCTGAATATAAGGCGCGTATGTTTAGTACAATATAGTTTCAAGCTAATCTCAACTGAAGCGTAACATTAGAGGTATAATGCGCTTTTATAAATTCCAAATCTCAATCAATACCTATACACTATTTCTCTCTATCTACGAGGGCTGTTCAATAAAGAATGATAATAATTTTTATGGTCATAATTTCTCGCACTAAAATTCAATCTTATTATATTGTTAGCTTAATGTGAAACAAACAGGCTGTAGTAGTTTCATTGTTGGTACTCCTGGTTTCCGCCTGTGCGAATCAGGCAAGTTCAGACATGTTCAGTATCGCCTACTGCTGCAATGGAAGTAACATTGAAATCCTGCTTCCGTCTCAACAAATATTTAGTTGAGGTCTATACAATATTACAGGAGGCCTAAGGAGAGTCTGTTCTTCCCTATAGCACAGCTCGAAGGTGGTTTAAAATGTTTGTAGAGGGAAGACAATCAATTTCAAAGGAAGGTGAAGGTGGACCCGGTGCTTCAGTTACTGATGTTACGAAAGAAAACAAACACTGCTGCTACCATTGTGAGAGAGGATTGACGAATTACCTTAAGATCACTTTCTGAAATACTGAACATTTCATTGGGTGCCACCCACACTTTGGTGACAGAAACACTACACATGAACGTGTTTGTGCGCGATGGATTCCAAGACTGTTGATTCCCGAACAAAAGGACATTCGCATGCAGATCTGCATGCAGTTAAAGTTGATGTTATAGGAAGATCCGGAGTATCTCCCAAATGTAATCACAGCTGATGAAACTTGGTTACATCATTTTGATCCTGAGAGCAAACAGCAAAACTCAGTGAGGAAATTTCCTTCATCACCAACCCCTAAAAAAGCAAAAGTGATTGCTTCTGCTGGGAAAGTTATGGTCATCTTATTCTTTGATATTCATGGAATGGTTTATCAGCATGTTGTACCTGCACACACATCAGTAACTGGACAATACTACAGGGATGTCCTGAATCCATTGCAAGTCCATATCAGGCGCAAAAGACCATATTTCCGTGAAGCAGGCTGGATGCTGCACCACAATAATGCGCGGCCGCATATTGCAAATGTTGTTGCTGAATATCTTGCAAAAATCAACGTGAAGTGCATCCCTCACCCTCTCTACAGTCCAGATTTAGCCCCATGTGACTTTTTTATATTCCCTAACTTGAAGAAACGCCTTCGTGGGAGGCATTATCCATCTTCAGAAGAAGTAGTGAAGGCTGCGGAGGCGATTTTAAAGGATCTCTCAAAAAATTGTTTCCAGCATGTCTTTGAAGACTGGCAGAAACACTGGGACAAGTGCATCGCATTTAGGGGAGACTATTTTGAGAAGGACCATGAAAATGGTGAGGATTAGTAAAGGTACTTTGTCAAAAAAATTGTGATCATTCTTTATTGAACAGCCCTCGTATATATTACTAACGAGTGCCTATATTCCTGAAACTTTAGGGAATAATTTAAATACACCCACAAGTTTCTTAAGATGTACGCCAGGTACTAAGAAATTCAATACCAAGACAAATTTGAAAAGAACACAATAAATTCCATTTTAATCACCTTTTTAAAGTTTATGTCATATAATTCTGTAACAGGAAGAATCAATATAATTTATTTTTATTAAAAACAGAAAATGTGAATATTTACCAGTCCGTTAATTGTTCATTTGCTGTACTTACAAAGAGTTGCCTCTAATGCTGAATCTTATTAACATAAATGGAAATTATTAATGAATGTTAAAGTTCGTATGGCAAATACTGCGAAATAAAAAAATCATGAAGATGACAATTGCTATAAAATCAGTGCTTCCCCACCAAATATCAATGGCTGGTGAAACTAGTTTATGAAAAAGATTTTCATGTTGGAACCTGTGGGAACCTTTTATTCTGACTTAAGATGATAAAAGTGCTATAACCCTGATAGGTATGTAGTTCTAAGTTACATATGAGGATGGACAATTGAGGAAGTTCGTTACAGCCTCTTATTTTTAATGGCCAGCCACATAGTTCTTCCTCTTGAAATGCCTTCCTCTCGGGGTGATGGCCGCAGACCCCCGCACGCGTGCTCTCTTGAGGTCAAAAGCGCACGTCACTTTAATTCGTTTTCTTTGACTTGGTGAAGACGGATGGAGGTATAGTAAGGAATTTCCAGGAGAACAATGGTAGAGGGCATCATGCTGCTTCAGTGACTTGGGGATGGGGTATATTACAGAGCATTTGGAGTAATTATGTCAGGAAAGGACAGACCCCATGCCAAGACTTGAGATTTCCGACCGCCCCTATTTGGTCCAGAAAAGTGACAGGTTAATTTGGAGATGAGCCTTGCTCAGAAATAAATTTAGAGGGCAAAAATTAGAAACGTGGAAACAAAAACCGCACCCTACGGAGTTTTCTTCTTAAATGATGTCTTCATCTTTCAGAAGAGGAGGATATTTTACGATATGTTATACCCATTTCTTTTCTTGGAATAGGGGCCAAAACAGTACCGACAAAAGTTTACCCCTACAAACATTCATATTTATGGTTTCACCCTGTTTTTATCCTCAAAACTGAGACCTGCATCACAGTCCTGTAAGAAAATCATTATACAACCAGATCAAAAATGGAGAAAAAAGGAGTTGTCCTACTAGATCAAAACCTTTACAGTCCAGAAATGATTGGCGATTTTTGGTGGTAGTGTTACTGTAGTTTAGTAAACATAGCAGTCCATTTATGCAATATTAATGACTGCTGAAAAACGCCACTGTGTTCGAAATTTGGAGCTTTAGTTGTGGAATTCCTTAAGGGGAGCAACTCGTGGAGTTTGGAAACTGTACCGCTGGAGCGATTAGTTTTATATTTTTAGCATTTTAGCATTTGTGACACATTCGATACAAAAAGCTTTGAAACTTTCATATATAGTATTTGAGTATTCCTTAAGAAGTAAGATATGTAATACAATATTTTAATAATCTACAGGAAAGTCCACTTGCGCCGAGTGTAAAAAAAATGTAACCAAATTTAAATTTTTCGTTCCAAATGGATCTAAGAAACTTATCACATGAATTGCAAATAAGGCAACAGTTATATTAAAAATGAATGAATGAATAAATAAATAAATAAACATATTTATATATGCTGCTTACTTTTTAGCTTATTGTGCTTTCCAAAGCGATGCGTTGAGTAATTCCATCAGTTTTCGGAAGAAAGAAGTCCAGAGATAAATTTTATTTATTGTTACCTGAAGCTTCTTCGGCAAAATTTGCAGTTAACTGGCTTAATTTTGCTCCATAAACAACAATTACAGTGCCAGCGAAAACTAAAGGGGAAAAATACTTTCAGAGTAATGGTAATTTTAGTCTTCATCTCCCCTAGAAGTTCACAGTATTTTTATTTCTCAGTAAGTTTCACAAATTCCATATGTCGATCCCAATAAAACATGTTAACTATTCCCGTAAAAGGCGATATATTTAGATACGAGTATACGCCACGTGTAGGTACGTCCTATTTCAACAATTTTACCTACTGTTATCAGCACAAGCTTCAGAAAGATTTGTTTATTTCTTTATTTTCTCACTTTCAATGGGGCATACGTTGCAATTCCAGAAAGCAGACAAATAATAAAGCAATCAAATACAAGTAAACATATATAACCTACATGTATACACACGGTGATTGCACGTAAACTTAATTATGAAAATTTACAAATTTAGGGAAGACCATGTTGGCTTCTAAATTCACAAAAATGTGAGAGAGGATCAAAGTAGTTGATTTTAATCAAAATTTTGTTATGTATAAGACATATTCTTAATACTGCTGAATTCTTAAGAGCTACTGATCTTGCATTTGGTATTCAAATAGTGGTTGTTCTCGTAAAGCAGAGTCATCTATGTTAACATTTGGGAGCAAAAATGCTGGGTTATCCACCAGATTACTTAACATCCTATAATAGGATTGTTTATGCAATGTCTCCTCTAAATTCAGTGCATTCATTTGAAGGTGGCTAATAAATCTTCATGAGGAATATCCAGATAAAACCTAGAATGCTGAATATTGATATTTTTAAAAACACAAATTTTTAACAAATTTCTTCAGGGCTTTCTAATTGGAATGGTTTTCAATAAAAAAAACAGAAGACAAAACCGTCATCTCAAATTTTAAACAAATGCATGAAAAACTATTCGAGAGTATTGGATATTAAACTTTCGATGATATTTCCAAAAAAAAGAAGAACTTTTTAAATTGCCAAGTGAAAAAAGTATAATAATGTAACAATGATTGTAAAATCAGGATTATTTTCGATCTTGCATTTCTGGCCAGTTAAAGGTCAAAGGTAACTTAAATCGACGCGCCTAGGTTGTGCAAATAGTGCACTGCATTTTAAAAATTAATTTTGCTGTAATCTGTTTTCTTACACTTTGGCCACCTTAATATGCATCATATGATGCACTATTCAATCATTTTCCTTCGGAATTTTAGCATACATATGTGAAGAATGTTGAGACCTAAAGAACCTTTAGGATTAGGGCTACAATAATTCATGTGTGTGTACTTAAGCACACATTATCTTCATGAACGAATCCTCTGAGACAGAAACCCTTGTAGAGAAGTAAGACAGAAACCCTGCAGCTCGTGCATTTCATAGTGTTTCGTAATTTTGAGAATATACTTAGGGAATATACTATGCAGGAGGAGCTTGGCAACACCAGATAAAATTTAGAACGAAGTACGAAGAAACTTTTAAGAAAGCTTGCACAGGAATCAGGAATTTCCCAACCTTGGTTTGGAATGTACAAAACATTTAAAATTAAAACCCTATTAAGAAATATGGAGTTTAAGAATTGCGACAACGAATACCTTCTGCAACTGCGTGATGGATAATGTTAGCGTTCGTTCTTTTTATCCAAGTTTTATAAAAAATATTTATTATTATTATTATTATTATATTATTATTATTATTATTATTATTATTATTATTATTATTATTATTATTATTATTATTATTATTATTATTATTATTATTATTATTATTATTATTATTATTATTATTATTATTATTATTATTATTATTATTATTATTATTATTATTATTATTATTATTATTATTATTATTATTATTATTATTATTATTATTATTATTATTATTATTATTATTATTATTATTATTATTATTATTATTATTATTATTATTATTATTATTATTTTATACGGACGAATCACGCATGAATGCTAATGTAACATTTCTAAAATGGTGTTAGAGATAAATAGCGGTACAAGGACCTCATTTCCCAACTTCTTCTATGATGTAGGTGTGTTGTTACCGCAGTTAAATTTACATGAGTAGCCTATGGGCTTGAATTTAAGGGCCTGTGAATATCATCAGTATGCTACCCGATGGCAAGCAAATTTCCGTTAGGCCAACCAGGCGTTCGAACGAAGAGCTGTATTGGAATAGTGTTGATTATGCATATGTAGTTTGCTCCCATTTTTACGTCTGCATCCTGCTGGTAATTATTCTGCTAGCTTGTATACCAACTCCGGATAGCTTTCCTCTGCCATCCTCCAAAATCAAGAAATGGTGCCCTATTTACTGATAAATGTTTCTGGTAGAAAGTAATAAAACTTCACCGAAGTAAGTATAACGTCACTAATAACAGTAAAGATGGCCACTTATAAAACTCTACATCTGTAGGTCATAATGTCAAATAGTGGATCTTCAAATAGGAAACTATCGCTTTTCAGAAATGCTGTAAATGGCTATATATTAGGACTGCTGCGGAGGGGATTCGGCACCGAAAACTGTGGTTTATTGTACCTAAGCCTGAAATGAGGCATCCCGAGAAGAAGAATGAGGCGAAAGGAGAAAGAGGGCGGCCGACTAAGGAGTCACAGAAATGCAGAGAGCAGGATCCCTATTATTTACCTGTTGGAAACTACCCCAGCAGGCCATCAGAACCGGAATCACACCTGTCGTGGCACGGAAACCATCCTACCGAAGGAGTAAGTCTTTACCAGGAGCACATCACCCTGCCATGCAGCGCCGAGACACCCACCTACACTTCTACTCTGAAAGAGATCACCAGATGAGAGATGATGTAAAACGGTAGGTAATGGAGATGAAATTGAGGTACAGAAAATTCAGGAGATGCAATTAACCTGTCCAGCATTCGTCTGGCGAGCCGGAAAACTCTAGACAAACTCATGGGTCAGATAGGCGGCCACGGGAATGGAATCCGGACCGCCCGAATGCGGACCACAGACGCTGCTAAGTAACTAACAATAGAATCTCTAGCAACGTGTTGCTATGAATACGAAACTAATATTGTACAAGTAGGTAATTTAATGTTCATGATTGGGCACGCGTGAAGTTGTCGCATTTACTGTCATTCGTGTGAAAATTCTCAAGTGTGCCATACATATTAAGGTAGTGCGTGGATTGAATACGAAACATTATCTAATCTTAGCATTATAAATTTTAGAAAAGAAATAATTCAGTATATAAGGTTGCCATAAGTGAGAGCATTTTCATATTCCTATCAATTAGAGAAGTAGCATTTTGTTTGTTACTACTGAGGTCTGAGGCTTTAGCCGCCACAAAAACATTACATCCACCTGTATCTGATAAATATGAGGGAACGGTGGAATAGCTTGCAGTTACACTAGTACATGGCTCTAGCGTTCCGCCGTGTAGAGGGTCGCGGGTTCGAGTCCCGCCTTGGGCATGGGTGTTTATGTGTGTAGTGTATATGTGTGAAACTAAAGAAAACAGATAGTAAAATAAATGGAAACAATAAAAAACGGTTAAATAAGGGGAAAAATATATAGATGTATATATATTATCTAAAATGAAAAAAAAAATACATATACTCAAGGGTAAATGCAACAGAAACCTATCAAACCTTGTGAAATTATGGACACAGCTTCCTAGACTATATTGCACATTTGTCCATGCATTATATAAACGGACAACATTTTCTAGTAACGTGAATATAAATATACATAAAATAAAAACTAATATTAGCACTGCGCACAGTAAATGAAAAGTTAATTGACTGTGACTACATTATAATTATATCTGTGTACACGCTTTGCTATGATGAGTAACAATATCTATACATTTTTTGGATGAGTAGAGCCAGACTGAAAAATTCAACGCCATAGCCAGGATTTGAGCTAAAGATCTCCCGTTCATCGTGGCGTTGCTCTAAACCACTGAGCTACTCTGGCCAACATGCCGACATGACATGAGAGTGTGTGTCTCATAGCATATGAGAACCCCTAGTGGTCTACCAGGAAACATATAAGTCAGTTGGAGAATTTAATACCAAGTCGGTATGTTGGCCACAGTAGCTCAGTGGTTTAGAACAACGGCACCGAGAGCGGGAGATCTGAGGTTCAAATCCCGGCTATGTCATTGAATTTTTCAGTCTAGCTCTACTCATCCAATCCTTAGCCTGCACACGACTAGTGTGAAAGAAATGATTATTTCCATCAATTTACCTAATATCTATACATATTAGGTAGGAAACGAAACAAATCTATTTCAAATGAGAAAATTTCTCTCGACATATGACGTGAGTGGGACAAATTTAAAGCAAGATAAGGTACTGCTGTTTACTAAAGGCGAGTTAAAGTTTTCTCTATAACCTTCTAGCTGTTCATTTCGTACACCTTCATAGTTCCTTGCGCATTTTTGTCTAGGATGGTAACATATACTTTTCTAGGAACTGCTTCAAATAGCTATTTTTGAATTTTTAGAAGGGGATATTTGTGCTCACCATCACGTTGTACGATCACGAATGTAAATATCTGAATTTTTGTTAGACGCTGATGGCATATTATATTTCTTCTTTCTCTATTTATATAATACAATGTGTTTTTATGCTTCCTTGTTACGAAATGTTGGTCTACACTGCCACAACAGCGAACCGAAGTTGTTTTGGAGGGAAAGATTCGAGTCAGGTCATCTAGCCCAGGGGAAGACAGGTAGTGGCGGTGTGACGTTAAGCTCCCTCAGCTCTAACCACCAAATATCCCCCCGCAAGAAACGCAGGTTAGCGTGTGACGTCACCGCGCTGATTTCTGCTGCCTAAGAGCAAGGAAGTACTTTGAGTGTGAGTGTGTGGTGTTTTAGGGCCCGTCGACAGCAAGGTCATTTGGGCCCGTATGGAAGTACTTTGATGTGTTGGGGTTCCGACAGGGTAGAAAAGACAGGAAACGTATCGGGAATTAATAATATGTACAACTTACATCTTGGGTGTTGTAATATTAATGCTGAGTTCTTTAATTACACAATTTGTCACAGTTTCTAAACTATTACTTTTGTCTCTGTGCTAATAAAAATATACAAGAAAATATATAAAACTTCAACTCATAGCTTATCTGAAGGTCAGGCATGTTATAAAGTAAATAAAATAAAACAAAGTAATTTTCTCTACAAATTAGAGGAGACCCATTCAAAAAAAAAAGTGTACATTTTCCGACACTTTCTGTTTCGTTTTTCTTTAACTAGTTTATCAATGTCAGGATGTGAGGTCTGGGAAATTTGTAATCGAAGGCTGCATGTTAGATTGTGATCCGAAAAGGTACTTCGGGGTTTTGACTTAGCTAATTTCACAACAGAACAAAAATTGTTCGCACACATAGGTCGAGCCAAACATACATAATATCTGTGCGGCAAGTGAATACAACCTCGGGAATCTGGTTTGAGGGACATTCTTGTAAAAAAATGGCCAAGTCAATAAATCGTCACATTGTAAGTTTAAGAGTTCCATTTGGTATAGCACTGCTGCTCGAACGGTTACGTTGGCTTTATCTTTGTTAATAGAAACCTCTCAGATAACACACTGATTATTCTTGTAAGAGTGAGAGGGGAACTGCCGCGCTTCCCGGCCCTGAGCAAAGCACCAATGAACGCATCACTTCAACCAATGGAATTCGCAGGAAACACAAAGGACAGACAGATGTTCACTCCACGTGGAGTAATCAGTGCGTTATCTGAGAGGTGACTATTACCACAGACAAATCCATTGTAACCGTTCGAGCAGCGCGACTATACGTGGCAGCTACATTGTCATCGAGTGTGCTACACCTGACTGAACCCTCAGATTCTGTACTCACAGCACCATTTATTTAGGCAACTTGGCATTACACGGCTCTTGCCTGACGTCAGACGCACTGCAGGCCTTGCTCCCGGTTGAAATACGTCACAATTTCCGAAGCTGTCTTCCTCTGATCTAGCCGCTATCCTGAAGAAGCGGGAGTAGGGGAATCGCCCCGTTGCTTACTGGTTGGCACGCCTTCAAGGCCAGTCACGAGCTGACGTCATGACGCCAGGGTGGAACTATGTTGCTTCTAAGCAAAAGAGCTTTCTAGACGGTGTTTCGAAAGTGATCCATTTCCAAAAAGATCTACCACACCCAGGCAGGTGTATAAAAGTCCATGAAAGGCTGAAGTCTGTGTCTATAGAGTTGGTACGGTGAGTAGTAGTGAGAGGACTTCGAGCTGAGTGTGATACGTTCCAAACTCCTGGTATTTTCGTGCCAGGCTTCGGGCTGATTTCCCTTTTCCGGTTCTTCTCTCTGATCTAAGGTTTTTCAGCTCCTCGACAGTCATCTGACCCCAGCTGCTGACGTTTAAGTTCTGGGCAGGGTAAGTGTTCTATACGAGACGGGTAAACAGACTAAATCGGTAAATCTACGACAGGGGACCACTGGCTTTACTTCCCTTTCGCAGGAAGACATGCTGAAAATGTTTACGCCGGAAAAAATCCATCGCTCTTCCCCTGCGAACTTGTGAAAATTAAGTTAGATGATACTCCTAGACCAAAGAGGACGACGATATATTTTGTTAACATTGCCAGGAACATATCAGCGCAACCGATGTGCCGGACGGAGTAAGTGAGTGGGTTTCTGATTACGACATCAAGTCCGCTTCTTAAGTGAGTCATCCTCGTTGTCATGTTACCGTCGGAAGTAACGGACACTGACTACTGAATGCCCCCAGCTAACACATGGGTCCAGCCATTGCATAGCGAAACGATGTTTTCTTCAAGGTCTTAGTACACACTCTGGAGAGTGCTGGAAATAACGGTACGAATGTATTCCGTGCTATACCGCGCAGCCAGCGACTGTGTGGTGCTGATTCGTTCCTGGTTTGTCCTTTGAGAAGTAGTTTCCAATTTGGAAACCACTCTTGTATTAGTTGCCTTGAATGCCTACGACTCCAGGGGATAACCACGTAACAGTCATGTCAAAATGTAGCAAACTTAGCAGCAGGTGTTCACGATAAACTGATTCAAGTAATATTCGTATATAAAAAACATACAAACCCCGAATCGGCTTCGGCAAGACTTCTCAACAATAGCAGCGCAGTATGTTCGCGTCTTCAAGCTTGAAATAGCTACGGATCTAGTGTGACTTTCTGACTTATCTGTCTGCGGCCCATAATCTTCTGCAGTTCCTTCACTTCATCCGTTCCTCCTTTTTGGTAGTAAGCACAAAAGATCCTCCTTAGGTCGAAGTGTACGAAGTGCCCCTTACTTTGCCATATCCATAGGGATAGACGGACTGTTGGGTGCAGTGATTTAGAGCAGGATGTATATTTTGACTTCACTACATTCTTCATTCTCGGTAAGAAAATAAATAAATATACTTTTTACTTATGTCAAAGATCTCAAGCATCAAGCTACATCAGAAAGTAATTGTAAACGCATATTAGACAATGGCGGTTGGAAAACAATAACAGTCGCGTTGGATTTAAAAGAAATCCTGCATCACATGTTGGAAAATCCATCCTTCTTTTCATCCATAAAGCTCTGTTGTATAATAGTCTACCGTTTAAAACAATTTTTCTATAAAACAGTAGAGCCAGACTGAAAAATTCAATGCCATAGCCGGGATTTGAATCACGGATCTTCTGGTCTCCGTCCAGCCGCTCTAAACCATTGAGCTACTATGGCCAACGTGTCAACATGACATTAAATTCTCCAACTGACTTGTGTTTTTTTTCCGGTAAACCACTAGGAGTTCTCATAAACACATGAGGTAACTATCTTAATGGCGACTTACTATGCTGTAAGTACTTTAAGGTCCGGGCTTTATAATTCGCACCACTTTAGGTACAATTAATGGAAACTAATTATTCTTTCACACTAGCCGTGTTTAGGACCCACTATGAAACAGTAGAGCCAGACTGAAAAATTCAATGCCATAGCCGGGATTTGAACCACGGATCTTCTGGTCTCCGTCCAGCCGCTCTAAACCATTGAGCTACTATGGTCAACGTGCCAACGTGACATTAAATTCTCCAACTGACTTGTGTTTTTCCCGGTAAACCACTAGCAGTTCTCATAAACACATGAGACAACTACCTTAATGGCGACTTACTGTGCTGTAAGTATTTTAAGATCCGGACCTTATAGTTCGAACCACTATTAGGTACAATTAATGGAAATTAATTGTTCTTTCACACAAGTCAGTTAGAGAATTTGATGTCATGTAGGGCCGTTGGCCATAGTAGCTCAATGGTTTAGAGCGGCTGGACGGAGACCAGAAGATCCGTGGTTCAAATCCCGGCTATGGCATTGAATTTTTCAGTCTGGCTCTACTGTTTCATAGAGGGTCCGACACACGGCTAGTGTGAAAGAACAATTAATTTCCATTAATTGTACCTAATAGTGGTTCGAACTATAAAAACCCGGGTCTTAAAGTACTTACATCATAGTAAGTCGCCATTAAGGTAGTTGTCTCGTGTATTTATGAGAACTCCTAGCGGTTTACCGAAAAAAAAGGAAAACTACAAGTCAGTTGGAGAATTTAATGTCATGTTGGAACGTTGGTCGTAGTAGCTCAATGGTTTAGAGCGGCTGGACGGAGACCAGAAGATCCGTGGTTCAAATCTCGGCTATGGCATTGAATTTTTCTGTCTTGATCTACTGTTTCATTGTGGGTCCTACACACGGCTAGTGTGAAAGAACAATTAATTTCCAATTTTTCTATAAATTTGCACTACTTAATTCACTGTTTTAATTAAAACGCCGACACTTCCTCTTGGCTATGTGACACAATCCCCAGACATGTTTTCCTTCTAGCCAATAAGCAAACAGAGATTATTCTCATGAGACCTGTCATCATCATATCATTGTCGTATCATTAAGTATCAAATAGCATTTACGGGTGCTACAATCAAAAAGTTGCATACATTACAACATGTTAATAATCATATATTACACTTTACAAGCAATTAAATAATAAACTTGTTCAAAAACACAGACATATTTCCATTTCCCTAGATGGCGCAATCGTGTAGAAGTTGTGGATTCGATACTGGCCAAGGAAGTGGGAATTTATGCATGTTAAATTCAGGTTTTAGTTGCACATATAAGGGACAAATTGCATTTGAACTAAAGTAAACTAGAAATTACGTTGGGCATAATGACAACATGTATAAATCGTTAAATCTAACATAACTAATAAAATATTTGTAATAATAAGTTAAAATGGATATTCTCTTATGCACAATGCAACTGTGAAATTTCATTAAAATTGTGAAAGTTTAAAAACAATAACTTACTTCATAGTAAAATAATATGGATTCTAAACTTTTTTTCAATTGGTCTATTTAAGCTAATAAATAAAAGGGTGCATGCTTATAAGTACAAGAACTCTAATTAAAACCTTGGTTTCTCACAAACGTTTTTGCAAGAAATCTCCATATTCAGGGCGCTCCATATGATGCAATTTTTTACTGTTTAGAAACTGTTGTATTGCCTCTGTGAGCTAGATTAGAGAAAATAACATTATTTTTAATTATATTCCAGTTTCTAATAATGAAATGTTAACTTTGAAAAATTCAAATCTTTTGGAAAGAAGAAAATAATTTTGTGCAATAATTAGAGGTTAATTTTAAACTTGGGTATGATATATCTTTTGCAAATAAATTTACTATAAACCTGAGATTTATTAAGTGAATGTTCTTAAAAATTAGTCACGCAACACATTTTTGTTGGAAGAATGAATTTTCACTAAATAGCCATGAGAAGAAACATTTTCAAAGATGAAAAATAAATGGAAGGAGCATTACAATTACTCTGTGTAATTAACTGGTATGAAGTTCAACAAGGTATTTTACATATTCAGTTTTCCAATTTTCACAGATACATTATTTATAAAAGCTAGAGTGTATGGTAAGATCTACAGTATTTTTATAGATATTGGCCAAAACAAAACAAAGGGAAACAACAGATGAAATTTGGAAATGACTCATTTCTGAAGCAATTAAGTCAATTTTTTTACCATATGCTACAAATGATTAGATGAAACGTATCACCCAGTGTCAAAGAAGTATTTTTAGTACTCCCTGAGACAAAAAAGAAATGATTCTAGTGTTTTTATAGGTTTTGTCATAAAAGGTCCTTGCAGCTTAGTTTTAATATTTTTCACTGTTGTTATTGTTATTCATGTTTCTTTTGGATTCTAAAAGCAAAGTTATGGGTTGGCTTATGATCAAACATTTTAAAAATTTTAAAATACATTTTAAAAATTCTGGAAAACAAAAGATATAATTTTTCTACTTTTTAATACAAAAACGTAGCTATAGGGACTAAAATTATAAATATTACATGCTTTGAAAAGATAGAGACAGACTGAAAAGTTCAATGATATAGAAGGGATTTGAACCACGGATCCATGAAGATCCAGAACCAGAAGACCCGTGGTTCAAATACCGGCTATGGAATTGAACGTTTCAGTCTGGCTCTACCTTTTCATAGTGCGTCCTACACACGACTATTGTGAAAGAACAATTGATTTCCATTACATGCTTTGTTTACAACTGCTTGGCATAATTTTTACTTCTTGTTATCTCAAAGAGCTGAAGTGAAAATTTGGTTTTGATTGATTAAATTTCAAACCACAAAGGATATTTTTGAGAAACATCAATTTTAATATTCAAGAGATGACTTATACCTCTAGAACTGCCCTGATATATAGGTAGGTCCTCTTGACTTCAACGTTTCCTCCATCACAGTTCTGAACTGCAGCTTCTTTCTTCTTACTTTGCTCCCTTTGGTGACCTTTCTACTGGAATCCTTCAAGCGTCGTTGGTCTCTGGCTTGGCTAAGCTTCAGTGTTGATGGACTTACTTTGGTTCCAGTCACACATTCACTTTATTTTAATATATGCTTCACAACCCATGATAAACTGGCTAATTGCAGACAAGATGGCAGCCTCCAGTTTAATTTTTGACACAAATGTGGTTTTAGGGCATTTGTTCCGAATAACACTATGTGAGCTTTCATTATTATTACCTATGTGCGTTTTCCTCTCAAGCACCTTTCTAAAATTCCATTGGAATACAGTCGTTGATATACGGGTATTATTTTGCATACGATATATGAAGAAATTCTGGTTTTCATATTTTCTTTGTGTTTTCATGATTGTTCTCCTTTCGGCAATGCTCTGTTGTAGAAGCACCAAGATTTCTCACCACAATGGGAGTACTTGTGCTCCTCGTCAGTAGAGATACAATGGTTCATAACTTGTACATTAGGGATATTATTTTTTATTGCACACCTGTAGTCATTTTGTGACTTAAGAATAGAGTCCTCTTTCAAATTTCCTTCCTTTTTCCCACCCATTACTATTAATTTTATTTTTCACTCCTTTACAATATTTCTTAATCCTGTACCTAAACGTTTTTCTACATGATTTATTCATTCTTATTTGGTGATTATATAAACTGGACCATAAACTTTTATTTCATTGAAATGTTCAAAAGTGTTTGTGCCCCCATCACATAGCAGTGTAGCGTAGCATATTCCAGTAGTATCAATGGGTCTTTTCCATATGGCTTCAGCAGCTGCCATCTCTATGGCATTAGATAAAAATAGAAATTATATAAACACTCGCCTTTTTCTTTGTGTTGATCATACTAAACTTTGAATTCATTCTTCTCTAATTTTGCTTCTTAAATTTTTCTTTTCTTACAGTACCTCAACCAAAGTTCAAAGTTAATAACTATGCCAGTATGTCCACTGCCATCCGTAGACATAAAATGAACTATGGCCACGTTTCAGGCCAGGTTCCATCATAGAAAACAGCTGTATCTCAGACATACTATGTCACGAGCTCAGGATTTGATTCTATATGTTCTTGTCTCACTGACTATTTTGCAAAGATGCAACACGACACTTGGAACAAAATCCCTTTGGGCAAATTACCCTTAAGATGGAAAGTTGTTTGGATATTTCTAAAATAAAATAACAAACAAATTTGTTTAAAATGCCATATAGGACATTTAAATCAAAAATAAAACGTCTATCTTAAATTTTCAGGGAATAGTTGATAAGTCCTATTCTCTCAGAAAACATATATCAGTATAAAAGCTTTATATATATATATATATATATATATATATATATATATATATATATATATATATATATATATATACATATAAAGTAGAAAAATCAGTTATTGCAGAAATCTGATTGTTTTACTCTTTACATTGACGTGTCCACTAAAATGCGACCTTCTGTACAAATAACAGTAATTTGCATTTGTAACGACACAAGTAGAGCTACATCGCATACTATTTTTAATACCACCGGATGTTTCATGCTTTGTTGGAATTACCGTTTAGAAATTGTCATAAAACAACTGTCTTTCATTCACTTGTTATTATAAAACGTAAATCGCTAATAAGTAAACTCCATTGGGCTAGGACCTAGTGTAAGGACGCTGCGTTCTATGTCTGTCTACAAAATAAATCAAGAGCAGAGTGCAGTAATATGAGTAGCACGTGGTCAGCATGCTACTTCACCTGGGCCTTTTAGGTGCGACTTCCGAGATCGTATATGCCACCTTTCCATTAAGTGGTTCATCACTGGTCCCTAAAGAACCCAATGGGATCTGAGTGCACCGCATATTGAAGCTTCCAAAAGGAGAAAAATGTCCATGCTAAAACTAGGAAGTATGCAGTGACAGCCTTAACTCTAGAATACAGAGGAAGCATACATAATACTTAATGATTAGTGTATGTACTGTACGTCTTAAGTTTAATTTAGATAGGCGAAATATCAGGACGGGAAATTATGTAGATGAGAAAATAACACCCAAGATGAAACAAAAAGTTTCTTGCGTTTCAATAAAAAGCGAAAAGAAGGAAATGAAAGAAAAGAACAATGACAGAAGGTACAAAAAGTGTGCAAATAGTAAGGACTTCTTTAATTTTAGTGCGGCATAAAAAAAGAAAAGGAAAAACAAGAGAGTGCAATCCGTAAAATGAAAAATATGAAAAATGAAAACTCAGCTGTAGCGGCGACTTGAGTCGGACTCCAAGGGGATATTAATTCAAATGAAAGGGAAAATAAGAAGAAAAAAGACCTCCCTGACAATAAGAAAGCCCAAAAATATGACTACAGTTTGCGACAAAGGACTACCCTACTTTATTAGCCCGCATGATTATGTCCGGTAGGAAAGAATATTATTTACTTTTGCTAAAGACTACCCTTCATTACAGAGTCCATTAAGAAGTTTTTAATTTTTGTATGTCTATAGATAACATGGCTTGTCAATATTTAATATAGAAGTGACCAAACTTAGCCCGGCGGGTCAAGTCATTTTGAATGGCTCGCCCAAAGTTCAAGAGCCGATGTAAACCTATTTATTGTTACGGACGCTTCCTCTTTCGACATTGTAAAAGGTATCTAACATCAATTTATTAATGCACCCATGGAGTCTGAGGCTTCTAATGAATCGCTTACTGCAGATAGCCAACAGGTCTACGTTTCTTAATTTAACAGTGGAAACAAAGAAGTGAATAAAACCTTGCCTATCTGCAGTAACCAGAAAATATAAGCACTTTAGGCTAGTTTCTTTTCTGCAGTAACTAGTTCAAATGCTCCCCATATTTAAAAATAGAAATCTTAAGTCATCCAGGCTGTCTGCTAAGATTTTTTTTTTTTATTTTCCCATGGCGCGACAGCCCATATAGGGCCAAGGCCTGCCAATCCGACTGCCGGCCTCACGCCCACATACATAAGGTAGAGTTTGCGATCATACAACCGATACAGGGAGGAGATGAGGGCAACATCTCGGTACCCCCAGCCGGAAATCTGGCTCACGATGCTCACGAAAATTTCCTCACGATGCCTCCTGATGCCATTCCGTGGAAAGGAACCAAAGCATGATGCCTTTGTGTGCTGAGATGGTGTTCTTAAATTAGTTGAGTTGCTAAGTGTGCTAGGGAGGCTGCATCCTTTACTGCTTGGAGTAAAGTTGGTTGCTATCGCGCTTTCATCCAGTAGGAGTCGACTCATATCTAATTTACCCAAAGACGTCAGAACATGTTCCCCAAGTTGAGTAAATCACGTGTTAGGAGCTGGTTTCGCTTTACTGTTGTGAATACCATGGCTGCGATGTCAGTTTAACTATAAAGTGGACTATACACCGAAGTCATTTTTCTACGTTTCATTCATTTATCTGGGCAATAAGTTGCCGAAGCGATCATTGCTACCAGCATTCTTTTTCTATACCACAAAAAATACATAAAATTATAAATTATTCATGAAGAATTGATATGCAAGTATTGATGACTTATTAACTCAGGCCCTGGGCGTGCAGTTTATAAAGCATGTTGGGAATAATGAAAACACGAACATTGTTTTCTCAATAATGCCGAAGTTTTTCTTGTGTAAACACAGAGGGGGAAAAGAGCTAGAAAAAATTAATTACTACGCCACAGCTAGTAAGTACTTATTATTTATGTGCTAAAGAAAACTGTTGGAACTTTTAGTGAACGATTTTTTCTACATTTGAAGTACCTCAGAGACAAAGCTTGGAGTTTTTATGCTGAGTTTATATTCACAAAGTAGCATTTTAAAATAGGAAAGGTAGTCATATTAAAAAACTTAGTCACAGTTCTCTATATGCCAATTGTTTTCAAATTTGTTTATGTTTAGGGGTATAGAGTTCACAACGGAGGTGGACACCTCACGCATTGTGACCTACGGGAGATCTATTGCGGCTACCACCCAAAGAAGAGGAAAGTGTGATGATGTGAAGAAACCACAGGAGGCTAGAGGCTGCAAGCAGACAAGTCACAAAGACGCGTGAAGGTTGCTGGCTTGAAGACCGGTGTCACTACTGGAGCTGTTCAGAGTGAGACAGCAATGAATGACCCGTTCCACCAAGCAGCGCTATAGGGCTTACTGGTGATATCATTTCCTTTGAGCAAGCACTCACACCATTATTCCGGCACCGCCAGACGTCACCAAACCTAGAAACACAACTGAAACATGGAAAGGAAACGGAATGAAAGGGAAGCCAGGATAAGAATATTGGAGAAGGTTAAGAAACCACTCGAGAATTCTCTTACCGATCAGGGAAAACCATGATAAACCCAAAATCAGTGTTGACATTCTCTGGGACTCGAATTCTGGACCTCTAGAATGTCAGCTTCACAGAAGAGTCATTTCGCTATTTATATTTAAAATAATTAAACGGTGAGGGCCTTTGAACTTGAATGTTTAACGCTGTTTTGTTTTAAGATTATATACAGCTAAAAACAATCACGCCTTTAGCGCGTAGGGTTAAAATGTGTTTCAGTTCTTTAAGATATAGTTTCTAAGCTCCGAGGCTTGTGTCCTGGAATATGACGCACTAATGCATAACTGGACCTTACAGCAAACATTATATTTGCGTATATGATCTGCTATAAATAGAGGCGATATCCTATGTCTCAATGTTAAAAACTGAACTGTCTGATTAGTCTTAGCACAATATGTTAAACGAGATAACGTCTGCAAAAATAACTTAATTACAAATTTTTTGTAGATACACAGGTTAAAGGAAAGCGAATGGATACTATACTCTATCCAGCTTTAAGAGTGTGTACCGCCGAAGCATGGCTTTTAAAGCGAGTCAAACAGTAAAGCGCGATTGAAAATAATTTCACTATATTGCGTAAATTATTGTTTATTTGATACATTTAAACAATGAACGGGGTGAATAAATGGTGTAATTCAACTTCCAAAATATTTAAATATGAACTACAGTGAAAAATATGACGTTGGGATAAGAGTTGCGGCAAACCCGCATGCCAGAGTTAAATTGATTGGGTTCATACATGATTTGGGTTCTAATTGGAGCTATGAGTTCCCTTATCCTTAGGAGAATGGTTGTAGAAAATGGAATTTGGTGGTTGTTCGCTACTCATTTGTATTAATAACACTTTGGTTCGTTGCAAAATTATTTGGTATAATTCTTATTAAGTTTGCTTATCGACTTGTATCGGTGACCACCTGTTAGTAAAATTCCTAACATAAATTCAATTTACTTGAAACCCTGGACTACTTGTTTAAAGCTATTTCCACTCGGTTTCTATTTCTTCTTTATTTGGCGACTACTTTGCTCTAATAAACTTCTAATGCTGCTTCCACTTACGCTGGTTGCTCTATTCTTAACTTCCCTACATTTTGGACTTATAAATCTTCGCCTCTCCTTCTTAACGCGCATAAACACGCCCTTCCTGTTGTAGTATAACCTTTTAAGTAAGTTTTTCTTACTTCGCGATTCAGTTCGAACCTTATTCTGATCCCCTCTCTAACTTTATCACAATGACCAAACTAGCTCACCCTTCTCAAGTCTTACATTATTATTGGTTTCTCATTTATTTCGTATTAATCGAAATCCCGGGCGACCGCAAAAGTAAGATTTGTTATTGACAACACGGCGCTGCGACGGGTTTTCTGCGGGATCTCCGGTTTCCCCTGCCATCTCATTCCACCATTGCTCCGTCTTCATCTCGTGTATTACCAGTGCCACCGCCTGTGGTGACATATGTAGATAGTAAAAGTGGACGTTAAACACAACATATTTCATTTTATTTCTGATCGAGATTCGAACTGGAGACCTCCTCAAGTTAGGCTGACAAGTCCCCGCACACCACACAGCCATGCTGGGGATTTTTATGCCCGAAAACATTCATCGCCCTTCGTCAAGTTTGAACAACTATTCCATAAAATTTCTAATAAATTTTAAAAAAATGTGTTAATGTGAAACTACAGCATGCAAATACCAAATAATTATCATCAATAATGTGAAAAATAGCTTAGAAACAACCAAATGTTATTGATGATATCATAAGTGTGTAATGATGACATTTTATTACCGATTTGAGTTACTAAATTCACTTTTTTTTTTTTTTTTTTTTTTTTTTTTTTTTTTTTACTCTTATGGTCACGGACTTGAAATGTCGTCATTGTTAACATAATGTAAAAATAGACAATAAATTAACATTTATCTTTTTACCGTAAACAGAGGCTTTAAAATATTTTTTCCCCTTTAGCTATATGTGATAGAGAAATTAAATATAAAACCTAATGTAAACATTCACGTTTGTTTTTCGCGTCCTCTAATTCGACTGAAGCTTAAGAGAAACAAAATGCGAGATAGGGGTATTTCCCCCCAGCGCGATTCGTTAATGTCTTCATTGCCACGTGATGAGAGAACTCGGCATGTGTTTATGTTAAGTGCCAAGTGCACTCCAGCGCGAGATGTCACAACAGACTTTTTGAGACATACTGACGTGTTCCACTCATGACAGCTCCGATGAAGGGTGCTGTCATAAAGCTATTAATTACCCCGTCAAATAGATCACGCTTCATGATGGTCTGTAGGAGCACGTTCAACGCAGAGACAAATAGATAAGTTTGTGAAAAATAAAGTAAAATAAAAAATCAGCTAAGTTATGCAGTAAAACCCTTCTAAAACGGAACGCGATCTTCCGGCATTTATTTTCTTTGTTTGAATACAAAGAAATTATGAAATAGTCGCACAGGTTTACAGTAAAAGAATAATATATATAGTGAAGTGTAAATAATTATAGGCTGATATGTAATATGTACTACATTTTCCACTTACATACAGTAATTGTACTTTATCGCCTAGTATCTCTGTTTTTAATTTTCCCTTTCCAATTTGCAACTGTCTGCATATCAACATTTTTTTCACCATATACAACATTCAAAACACTGTTATGGCGATGTTTGAAACTCTCGAGCCATCCTTTGCAAGCTCTCAAAGTATCTTTGCTCAATTTTCTTGCTCTCTCTAAGGTTTGAGTCTGAAACAATGGTCCAAAAATGGGAATTCCTTTAGCGCGCGCACTAACGAGCTCGTCATACTCTAGATTTTGTGATACGTTTCTCATGTCCTGTTCCCTTTAACCACTCGTCTTTAATTTTTGTTTTGTTTCTCAAAATCTCATAAATCTGAGTTTTCACCACTTTAAACAACACAGTTAATTCTTTAGCTGTACGTTTGTTCTTTTGGTGTTCTTTAATAAACTTATTTTTTTTTTCCTCCAATGATGTCGTACGTTTAGAACTCATTTTACAGGATATGTGTACAAACAGACTATGTTTTTAAAAATCACCAAATCTCACAGTTTTCTTCCACTTGTACTTGATCACTGAGAATGAACACACAGTAAAACAGTTGTACTCCTACCATGTGTTTGGAAAAGCGTTGAGGGAGGAAATGGTTTGTTTTCCCTTTTCCTCGAAGGATTATAGTCTATGACTTCATTGATCATGGAACTTCGGTGCAAGCACAGTTGCCCTAAAACTATTTTTACCTTTTAAAACACATACGTTGTAATCAATTACATATAAAGTAATCCTTTTAATCAGGTTATTTACGGAAACGGTTCCTGGAAAGTATATTCGTTTCCGCATTAGACAGTTTCCTGGGTTAGAGTATAGTTTTCCATGGGAAATAGCTCCGTTTCGATATTTATTTCCTGTTTATCCAGGTTTCCGGCATATAAGGGGTCCATTTTGGGCAGGTTTTACTTTATTAACATGATTTCAACTTCTACACAATGGTAGAAAAGCCTATTTTCTGTCTGCTTTATACTAATCGAAGTAGTCGACCTCCGTGGTTGATCAGCTAAGTGGCTCAGTTGGTTAGACGCTCACCTTCTAATTCCGAGGTTGCGGGTTCTAATCCAGTCCAGACCGATGGTTTTTCTTAATGATGCTTAAAAGCGATAATCCCAAGTCAGTAGACGGTTTCTCATGTCCAATATAGAATGAGACACTGAGAAGCACCGCAATTAAAGAGCGTTCGTAAATAAAATTTCAATTTCAATATAATCGAAATAAACCTTAGTAAAACTAGTTTGGTTACACAAGGAGTTGGCCGAGTAAATCATTTGCACCTATTTTACCGGTAGTCTAGAGGCAATATTTAGGTAAGATAGAAAACTATTTACCACACGAAGTAAAATACCAGTATTAGATTTCGACGATCTAAACCTTAATTACTTTATTTATTTTATTTTTATTTATGCTAACACATAAAACTCCTATTAAGTCATGGTCCCCGAAAGTATAATTGGTCATTCGGTGAATTCAGTTTGGAATATCATATATTGTCACCCAACTATCGGAAGGCACGACCAACTGTCGGCTGAGTGAGGGCCGGGAAGCATTCGGAGACGCCTACCCATTTATCTTATAGCACTAACGAAGGGATGGTTGGAAAAACATCAATAGTCATATCTTTCCCCTCCCCCTGCCGTCTGGAAACTTCGGGATGATTCACTGAACCACGAAACTTCCAGAAACAGCGATATTCCTATTAAAAGGGGCTGCAGTTGGTGAGTCAGTTCAGTTCTTGGCGAGCAGCCGGAGTAGCGCCGTGCTAGTGAACGGACTGGAAGACTGTGTACGTGCAGTCGAGGAGTTGTGCGTAATTATGAGTGCATAGTGGACCTGTGGCAGACGAACTGGGGAATTGTAATTGTGTGCGCTACGTAATTCTATGTAATCGGCAAGTGTTTCAACTGTAATTCGGTGGAATTAAAGAACATTTTGAGTTTGTGCAATTGGACTTTTAATTTCACGAACTCACAAAGTCACAATATTAAATGAGTTATTAATAATGTAGAAATCATATTTATTTTACCCTCCGTCCTTCGCGGTCCAGAAAGCGCCAGCCGTCGGTTTTTCCCGCACCGCTTTTAGGTTTTTTACTTTTAAACGCCACCACTCTCATTACCTACTTGGCTGATAATGTATTGCTGGTCTTTTGATAAGCCGTTATGATTGCGGTTACACATACAACGAATTTCAGCATTTGCATTCACTGGAGACCACGCGACCCAACCCGTCCATTCTTCCTGCAATGTCTGGAACGCGCAAGATGTATGGAAATAATGAACAATTTGTTTTAGATATCTCAGGGCATTTTTTTAGACATACATTATTTTAAAATGGCTGCCAATGGTGAAGATCCATTCTTGTATTAAACATGTGTTTAAAATGTTTGAGTAAAACGTGTTTAGAATAATAAAGAAGCTCATTTATTAGTACTTTCAGGCAAATGCATTGATAATTGACTTCGTGAGGCTCATGGAATCACAGGAGATGGCAGCTAGGAGGTTTTAGAAACTATTTATTATAGTAATTAACTTTACAGAATATTCAGTTTCCTTCCTTCCTCCCTCTATCGCGCCGTTTGTTCTCCCTTCTCTCCCTCACGCCTTTTATTCTCGCCTCTCTCCCTCTCCCTCTCTCTCTTTCCCGCTTTCTCTCTCTTTCGCTCTTTCTCTCTTTATTTATCTATTTATATATATTTATTTATTTTTAGTTATAGTACCACACGCCTTTCTCATTTGATTAGCCAACACCAAACAATTTATTTACCAGATAATATGGAGCTGATGTAATGCCTAGCTATGTACATATTTTCGTTCCCAGTCCTAACGCTTGTTGTGTTGATACGGTTACCAAGGGACGAGAATGCAAGCGGTCATTTTAGCCAGCCAGTTGCCCTTAATGGGAAATGATGACATAAAGCATGGTCCCACCGAGGTCATAAATTGTTTAACGTGGAGAAGAGGAAAACACTTGATTGTATTAACCTGCTTCTACTCCAAACACTGGATATAATCCCGTTTGTATTCTCTAGAGAACCACAGATTGCAGGTAAGTTTGAAGAATATGTTGCAAGTAGAGAGATAAAATATAATGTTTTCATTTAAAAAGCGCATTCATGCTGCACAAGTATTTATTCAGATACAATGTCATATTGGTCTAGAACTGAAGATCGGTACAAACAGTTTACTATTAAGGTCAACAAGAAAGAAAATGAATGCAACAAGGAAGAAAGAAAGTAAAACTAAAATACAAAATTAGCAGGGTAATATATTTTACGTGATTTTTTCTCATAATTTGCTCGTCTTCCTACCGTAGGTTAAGAAAAATACCTTATTTCAACAGGATGAATATTTAAAGAAATACATTACTTTTTTATCTTCATTTGTCTACACATTCAACACACTGAAAGATTCATCGTAGAAATTCTACAGCATTACCAAGCGAAATAGGTCTGTGGTAACGGGAAAGACCTCACAATTCTGAGCTCTAGGTTTCGATTCCTGGAGCCAGCTGCTCTGACCATAGCCTTTCATTTCTTTCTTTGGTTGGCAAGGCCAATGCTGGGGTGGTTTCTCTTCTGCCACGAATTACTTTTCCCTTGTTTCCTATAGTTTTGCGTCCCCTTTTATGCTGCTGGTAGGTTTAAGGATTGTACAATGTCAGTTGGTGTCGGACGAATGAATGTACGAATTCTCGTTGCTCGTTGGAGAGTTATTCTCGACCCTGCCACATGCTAGCCTTTTCTGAGCCATCTCAGGTGGCTCGAGTTCTCTCCGATTGCGCCAGAAGAAACCTGAGCAGCTCGCGGTATCATCGGTTCATCCAGCTGGAAGACGTCAAGGGATATCTGTGAATTTGTATTGGTCGGCCGGCCTGCTTGCGGCCTACAGCCTACTGCGGTTCCTTAATCTCATTTGTTCTCCCTAGGGATAGCATAAAAGATAAACGTTGGAGAACAGTGCGAGAAGTCATACTCATACTTCACTCTTTCAAATATGCAGTAACCAGGAATATTGCGTTAATGTATGAACCATTGGAGAGGTTAATGATCTGAGAAAGAGCCAGGTTTAGAACCAAAATACAAAGATTTATAATTTTGTGAGAATTTAGTACTCGAACACACACACACACACACACACACACACACACACACACTAACGCGCGCGCACGCACCAGACGCACACGCGCAAACACCATCGCTCAATATCTGCTATATATGCATCTTGTCTATAAGAAATCAATGTTGGAGTCATCAATAAAGTTGTAATGACCATCAAAATGTCTAGTTTTGGACAACAATATATATGTGTATTCCATTAAATGTACTGTTGTGTTTATTCTTTCTATTTCTGCACACTGACCAGCTGTTTAAATTGTTTCAGATATGGATAATAAGAGAGACCAAAATAAATCAGGTTTCTTAACTGGCTATTGAGAAAGAAACTTATTTCAAATTAATTAACTTGCACAGAATGAAGCCAGCACAATCACTTTGCATCGGAATTAATGACTTGCTGCTGTAAATATTTAAAAAGCATTATCATTCGCATGTGGAGGAACAGTGATTCATAATGTAAAGAATTTTCAAGGGATACGTCTTATATCGGTGTAATTGCTGAAAACTTAATAGGCCTTGCATGTGGACCCTAAAGTGAACTGAATTGGCAACGGATGAGAACAGGTTATTAACACGTGCAGATTTAATGTAGGCTTACCTGTACTTTCATTTCTCTAAAAGTACCAAATAGTCCGGGGTTTCCAGAGACTTAAGGTTAATACCTTTCGCTCTTCACGAGGGAATTTGTTCGAGTGTTTAGATGATCCAACGTTAATTGCAGAAAACTCTGTACGTCTACGGTGTATCTCTATGTATCAGGAAACCAATAGGGTCCTTGCCCGTTAGGAATCTGGTTGAGTCCTCCCAGCGCTCAACACCTCATAAAGTAGGGAAGGTGACGGGTGAGGGTTACGGATAGAGGTTTACTGGACAGGTTGGGGTTTTCCTCGGGGTTCGCTCTGCATGCACTCTCTTCTTTGTTCCAGGGTGTGTGATACGTCCTGACTGGGTGTGGTGTGATTAGCGAAGAAAACACCTCGACTGTTCCATGATCGACTTATACAAAATTGTAATCAGGTACCTCACTCACCACCTGGAAAGTCGCTGTTTGTAGACTCGTGTGATGTGTTTGGCGGTAACAATAGAGTTCTTTACACGTTGCCGCACTTGTATATATATAATGTGACTTCACTACGCCCCGACCGAGAGAGTGTTTCTGTTATCAAACTCACGAATCCATGTGTTGTGTATTCGGGGTACTCTTGCCGCGCTGATATGTACGACGTGGTTTCACTATGCCCCGACCAAGAGAGAGTGTCTTAGCTATCAAAATCACGGATCCGCCATCTCCTGGTTTTCCCCCTCTATTGTTACATTTTGAATTTTTGTGTGAATCACGTGTGTAAGTTCTAAACTGTAATTGGTTGGTTTCAATTCCGAGTTTTAACTATCGTACGAATTTTCTACGTTGGTAGAAAGTTTCCTACAGCATCAACTTACTTAATGCCGAAGCATGTACGGTGCGAAAGTTTAGGAATTCGGATAATCTACAACTGCATTGTATCGATCACGTACGTATTGGCGTGAAAGAGAGTACAGGGCGGCAGACCGACCCTCACATGGTTCGCAGGCATTGTTCCTAGGTGTGGACTTTGTTATGAAGAAAGCCTACCGACCTGTGTTCTCAACCTTGAGGGACCTCATATTTCAGTTTCTCCGTTCATCTACATTTCCAGTCCATTAAACACTTCTTATATATATATATGTGTGTGTGTGTGTGTGTGTGTGTGTGTGTGTGTGTGTGTGTGTGTGTGTGTGTGTGTGTGTGTGTGTGTGTGTGTGTGTGTTTGCCCTATCTAGTATAATGTGTTTTTCTGTAATAGCTGTGTATTTCATTTCGATGCAAAATAATCAGTATAAAATGTCTATGCTAACCTAATATTATTTTGATATACCATATATTAAGCGACTTTATGTTTATGGCCAAGGGGAACCGTTACAAATGTGACTGCCTTGAGATGAACCGGAGATTAAAGCATCATTAGGATCATAATAATTTACTGAAAATTGGTATTAACAGTTGAAATTATCGTTAGTAAGCAATGTAGCAACAGCAAAATTTTGACTGGTTCTTTTCATGGCCAAAGAAGCTTGGTGGCCGATTTTTTGAACAGCTGTATGTAAAATCGCATTAGCATTTCATGCTATTCTGGAGAAAGAAGTTCTATTAAATGCTTTCGAAACACCATTTAAAAAGATACCGCGCAACTTTATAGCAGATGACGCGATGACGCAAGTAGAGCTGTGAGTAGTGCTATGATATACTTTGGTAGATATGATTAATGATACTTTTAACTTTTGCTTTAAAGTGGAATACTTGATCCATTGCTGATTCATTTCTCAAATATAACTGAGCAGTGTAAGGTATTTGCATTTTCAGAGATGACTTTGTCTAATAAACGTTAGTTTGTTGAACTAAGCTTAGTGTAAGCAACACAAAATGGTAGGTATATTGCAATACAAGTGTGATGAATGTATCACTGGAGAACGAGATGAAGTTTTACCAATGTACTTAATGCAAGCATATTGCAGAGTGCACAATATTTTTTTCGGTAATAGTGAGCAATAGAGTGAGTGTGTGGAGTTTTAGGGCCCGTCGACAGCAAGGTCATTTGGGCCGAGTACTTACACAAAATTAAACTTAATCACTAATTGCTGTTGATCATTCTGATTGCAATAGTAAGATCAACAACATTAACACTGATGGTGAACCGGCGATCGATTATCCACGCCTGGTTGTGAAGGTCAGAAGATTAATAACTCAAGCTCATACACAGTTGCTTAATGAATTAAATCCTAAGTAAATATTACAAATTAAAAAGAAAGTATAGCCTCGGATAACATTTTAAATGGTTAAGTTCAACAAGAAAATATGATTACATTCTATGTACAGAAAAAGAAATGCCTAAAGATGATAGATTTAATACAGTTGGTACAAATACATGCAGTAAAGTATTAATGATATGAGGATGCAAATAAATCTACTTCCATCAGTGAGTTAAGGCAAAACATTGCAAAGAGGAAAGCTAATTATTCAGATTGGGGGATCGAACAGGAATCCCACAAATGAAAGAATGCCATAACCTTTTTGTCAGGCAGTTATTTCTGTAAGCTTTGAATTAGTTTCTAATGAGAAATGATGGAACACTTCTCTGTTAGAAAGAGCTTCACAAATATGCAAAATTATTTCAATAAGTCCGTCACTGTCAAATGTTTTCCAGAAGAGAACTTGTTTTTGTACTACAGAAAGTAAAACACAAAATATTTTCTTAATAAAAGCACATACACACATTTCTAAGAGTTAATGGACACTATTGTTTCTTTGAAAAGTTTAATTCTATAAAACAGTAATACAGCTTAGCATGCTTATCTCATTTAAAATTCTTCATTTTATACTGTAAGCGAAACACCAAAGAAACGAGGAAATAGTAACAAAGTTTAATGGATGAAAATGACGGAAAGCGCTGCAATAAAGCTAACAAATTTTGAGAATTCGATAGCACCAACTCACACCTACTGGTACGCGTCCATAAATTACTTCGCAGAGGTTTACGTCTATAGGTTATATTGTACACCATAAAAAGGGATCAATGTCTTTAAAGCAGCGCACTTTAGCCTGCTTCAGAAGAATCCTCTTCCGTTTCACAATTTCCAAAGTAAAATGCATCATTCTCCATAAAAGCAGAACCAACATGCTCGCTGCCTCTTTTTTCTCCTCTTCCTGTCATGAGTACACATGCAGCGAATAAAACCTTTTAGAACGTAAACTGTGCATTAGCAGCAAATAAGATGTTTCAATACTGTCCAGATACCGAACACAAATAGGAGAGGTCATACAGAACATTTACAGACAAACTCGTGGTTTCTAAAGCCAGCTCAAGGAAAATGGATTAAATATGTTTAGCAGAAATTGAGCCTATGAAATCCACACTGAATATTTTTCTTTACTTCTTGTCTTCAAGGTAACTCCGAGGTATATTTATATTATCACAGGATAGGACACGCTGTAAATTTGTGACATTGGTTCATACCATTCGAAGAGTTCGTAACATGTGACTAACAATGACACCCACATCGCTCATAATTAGCCCATGCATTACACTCATAGCAGTGGGTACAATGCAACACATTTCGGCATTTTCTTTTTAAAAACTTTGGTTTTAGAATGGTCCTCATGTTATCGAGCCATAAGTTTTCTTATTTGCAACAAGTCAGTCTCCTGCAATCGTTGAGCTACAATATTTGTAATAGATGATGCATGTTGAAAAATCAATCCCTTAGCAATATAATAACATGTTACGCCCGTTCAGTCCTTGGAAGCTCCTACATGTTACAGTTGACACATTTCGTTAAAAATATTCCTCGGTATATTTCAGGTAATATAGGTAATTTACGTCCTCCAACGTTAAGTCATATCGGACGATGAATGAAATGGGTGAAATGATGTTCAAATGAGCCAAGGGTCCATGGAGCTTAGAGTTACCGAATTCGTCTTTCCGGATAAGGGAACACCCCATGAAAAAATCTTTTCCAGGTAACTCGCCCTGACCGAGATTCGAACTCGGGACCTCTTGAACGCGAAGCAGACACGCTACCATCTACCCTACCGAGGCGGGCAAAAACATGTAATGTAATAGCATTATAAAATGAATGCCTATTTGTACAAATATTAAAATTACAAAAGAGTTTGTGACAGTATAGCATCATGACTGTATATAATAAATATGGTAATCTAAGTAGTAAGACTTCTACTAGTAAAATGTCATCTGTTCCCAAACTAGGGAACTGTTTAAATTAGAGAAGATTGCTATACATTTATAATAATACCACTGGTTGTAATCCAGCCTATGTTCTTTCCAGGAAAGTTTAGATTGCACCCATCTTTCGGCACTTAAATTATTATTCTTACTGCACTTGTTCTTTTCAAAACTGTTCTGTTTGTTTTTGCATAATTCTCGTGCACCTTTATAGATGGATATATGACTACTGTAGAATACGAGATTGGATTCCAAAGTCCTGGGGCAACTCTGGTCCGTAATGTGCCGCCCCCAGAGAGGACGTGAGCTCCGACACACAGTCCTTATTAAAGGCCGGAGACGTGTGCGTTTTTCCATAGGCATACTGCACACGGACTGTACTGTTATCGCTCGCGCATATAAACAACTGTAGATAGGTATAGCCTTACCATAACAACCACCTCAATGCGAGAGAAAACAAAACAGTCGCGCTATACTACACTTTGACCTTGCGTCTGCATGTACTTGCAAGGTAAATGTTTCACCATTTCGCAGAGTACTACGTTACGTTATTTTCGACGTTTGCAAATTTGATGGCCGTGCTGTACATATGACATCATTCATACTCTGTGTCCAGCTAACTTGTATCGTATGCGAGCGAAAATTTCTCCGGCCTTTGATTCTTATCTATGTCGGTGAGGCATTTGAGCACCTCTGGTTACCAAACCGCCAACGCACACGCTAAACTCTGAAGGCCCAAAAAGAGGCACATTGCTACTAAAATTATTATTAAAAGAATTCAATTAATGAAAGATAGTGGAAGTATAAAAAGCAATGTTTGGGACCAACAGAATGGAATGTGTCCATATTAATTACTTCCTTGACGGAGGGCATGTGTATACATGCCAAGTAGGACTGAGAGGACCAGCATATCTAGTACTGCGATAAAATACAAGCCTTTATAAGACACATAAGCTAAGATGTTCTTCCTCCAATTTGTATGTAGAATTGGATCCAAAGAGTTTATGCGCTAGTTCAACGGTAGATGTATATTAAGAAGTGTTCCTACAGATAGAGCTTCTCCAGAAAATGGGTTTAATAATCCTATTATGTGTTTCAAATGGGAAGAGTTCTGGCTTGTAGTGAGTCAGATACGTTAGAGCCTTCAGCGTTGCCACCTCGTTACCCCCACTCTTTTTATATTTCCCTCTCTCTCGCATACCTGCGAGTTTTCTTGGCGTTAGAAGTAAGGGAACGCAAACTGAATTTTCCAAAGCTTTATAATAATGCAGTTGTTCAAATCACAATTGCAACATGGATATTCGTATATTACGCACATTTTAAATATATAGTTTAAAAATAATTATAGTGTATGAATTACCTATTTTTCTAATCCAACGAAACTGCCAGCGGCGTATTCATATAGCTATGAATGTCACTTCCGTTAAGAGACAATCGTCATTGTCACTGTCTTCATCATCTGAGTGTTACAAGTTTATGATGGTAGGCTCCAAAATTTCATCATTGCTATTTATTTCCAATGCAGTTTTCCCAGTCTTGTGCAACCTAGTCAATTTCTTGGTGAATAAGTCGTTCAACGTCAGTCAGTTTAAAAGTATTATTTCTGTTTGCAACATAATTTGAGCCCACATTAACTCAATCGGATTGTTCTGGCAGTGGTAAGGGGGAAGATGGTTTATAATACCTTATGATCAGCTGATCCAGCTGATACACTTCCCCTGGTTTTTAAACGGAAGAACAACTGAATAATACCGCTTTGAACTCTCTTGAGTAAATAGAGATTACGTATGATCCATAAACAAACACAGTTTGACAAGTCACCTTCTGCCGATGCACCATTCTACAAGCCAGCAGAAAGTATATTTCTGTTCTCGCTCGATTTTAACAAACACGTTGGCTTATTCAAAGTAATTATTTTATGACGTCATGTCAAGCGTTTATGTTTCAGTTCTGAGGAATTACAAATATACGTACACGGATATTGTCAACCAATAATGATATCCATTACAATGGTTACGTCACGATGTATTGTTATAATAGTGCTTTATTTGTGTTAGGAAAGCTATTTGAGCTAAACTATCGGGTTTTTGCGGTTATGTTAGATATATTACTTTCTACCTTCCTCATGGATCAGTTTTTGCAAAATCGAATTTTTGTCTTAGCGCGAATAGTCTTTATTAGAGATTGATTAGGTTGGCGCTCGTCACACACCACTTAGGGGAAACGGCATACGACAACACTGCAGGACTCCGATTGGTTGGTCGTCTAGCAGTGCTCAAAGACAAACATCATCCCATTTGAAACACACAATAGTACGATAACATAAGCCACACACCAATGTTAACTTATGTTGACCTATACTACGGTCTACGTTAAGGATTATGATGACTGGTATGCCAAATGATCCCATTCCTGAAATTTCAGAGCAGCAACATGCATTCACGCATTTGGCAGCAGTAGCAGTGTCCGCCATACAGTATAAACTTTACAGCTGATATGGGAGTAATGCAATATTCAGTGTTCTGGTAGCGAAAGCGTTTACTTAGGTTGTGCAAAAAAGAAGGAAAAAGATTATTGATGGATTTATCCGACGTGTGACTTTGAAACGGGAACAACATCTTCTACATTCCCACCAGGATTACCTACGTTAGCATCTCTTTCCCCAGACGATCATACATTATGGAAGCCAACCAACCGTTTTCCGGCGCTCGGCACAGAAATCAGGTCGCCTCGGAAACTCAATTCCACAGCAATATTCTGAAGTCCCGTATTCAAACCAAATGCTACTTACAGCGAATATTTTACCACAGAGCTCCTACTATTGCAAAATAGCATTCTCCCGAATTTTCAGCGATATGTTATGCAATTTAACATCTTCCCAACAGGAAATTACGATGTCAGATCCGTATATCTTCTGTCATTTATGGTTCAAGTTTTTTGACTTGTATCTTTCATTCACTTTGAGTTGTGAACTTATTAGGTGGATGAGAGAGAGAAAGAGAGACGTACTAATGCGTAACTAGCAAATGGCCAGTATCATTTATTCTCATAGATATTAATGGGTTGGCCGATAACTTGTGGGTTATTTCTTAAGCAAAAGTAAAATGTTTTGGCAATAGCTTTTATTGCACTTTAGAGGTCAATGAAATTGAGTGTTAAGTCGTTAACAAACATAACGTTCTATGAAACTGTTCTTTGTTGCCGACTTGACATTTCCTTTTACTTGGCTGAAAAGGACAAAGAGTATATGAGCATACAAAAGCTAAGCACTCTGTTTTTTAAGCATACGATTTTCCATCGAATAAAAATAAACCATAGAAACGCAAAGTCTTTTCCTTAAAATAAAAGCGCCAGGCTTTAGAGGTGTTTTTCTAGGTACTTCTGTTGACCATAATAAATCGTTACCACAAACAATTTCAATATTTTCTCATTGTTAAGTTTTCACCTGGGTAAATGGAGTCTACTTCGAAGGATATCTCACGCACTTAACCTATATGAAACTTTTTTACTTTATTAATCCGGAGGAAGGGATGAAGGTAATGAACCATAGAAGGTTGCAGGACACAGAGACACATGATTCGAAAACCAATATCTATACTGGAGCTATCCAGAGAATACATTCAATCAAGCAGGTCTCTAATGTGAGAGGCGAATACTATTTCCTTTCTATATGCATCCGCGCCATCTATCCGGTACCACCCTATTCACGACTAAAAACTAGCTTGAAATATGTGAATGAAACAGAATGAAAGGGAAATGATGGAAAGGTAATTATTTTACATGAGAAACCACACCTACCATCCAGGGAAAGTCACTAAAAAGCCAAGAGTGGGCGGTCTTGGAGAATGGAATCGAGCACTTTTCAAATACAAGGTTCAAACTTTACCGTGTAATTCACTCATTTGTTTCCACGCAGTCACAAAGCAGGAACTACCTATTAAAAGTCGAATATTGAGAACTTTGCATGGGCTGACGAGAAACAAAAGAACAGACATGAGTGATATGCATAACAAAAGAGCATTCCTCAAATGTTTTCAACTTTAAACAAAGTACAAGATATACATAGAAAACGATAAAGCTACAAACAAAAAGATGTGTTGCATTCGCATCACTTTCTGTATAATAATTTATTTTTATTTAGCTTCTACGAACTATTCTTAGCAAACGTTTTTCTTTCCACCTTAAGTTAATTCTGATGCAGAAAAGGTTTCATTACACGTTTTTTATCGATACAAGGGGGACAGGCCAAACCAAATTGACAGTTCAAATGTTATACAATCGGTCATAATGCTTGCCTTGAAATCCATATTCTTTCAATAAGTTCACGAGAAAAAATTGTATAGCGACGGCAGTTAAACAAGTTTTCCTTTTGAAAACTTTAAACAAATAATAAATAATATGAGATATTTAGGAAATGGCTGATGCTGCAAAAGAAATAAACTGTTTCAAAGAGAGTTGCATTGCTCGTGTAATACGTTTTCGGAGTCCTGCGTCGTGGCGTAGTGGGCTTGAGGGTTGTGCTTTGGTTGCATCCCACGGAGTAGGCCCGGTTTCGATACCATCCTTGGGAGGTGCCGATTTTTAGTTCCGGGTATAGGGTTTTTAGTCCCGGATATACGACCGGTCTTACGATAGGTAGTGAATCCTGGTCAAGAAAGCCAACTTTCCAGCTGGGGTGCCGTGATGCTGACCACATCTCCATCCCGTATCACTTGGATGATCGTCCATCTCTGCCTTGCGTATGTGGGTGTGAGGTGGGCAGTCGGGTTGGCTGGCTCTGTCGCGCTTGGGTTATTATTATTATTATTATTATTATTATTATTATTATTATTATTATTATTATTATTATTATTATTATTATTATTATTATTATTATTATTATTATTATTATTATTATTATTATTATTATTATTATTATTATTATTATTATTATTATTATTATTATTATTATTATTATTATTATTATTATTATTATTATTATTATTATTATTATTATTATTATTATTATTATTATTATTATTATTATTATTATTATTATTATTATTATTATTATCATTATTATTATCATTATTATTATCATTATCATTATCATTATCATTATCATTATTATTATTATTATTATTATTATTATTATTATTATCATCATCATCATTATTATTATACGTTTTCGTCCATCTCTTAACATTTACCAGTTGTACAGAATTCCTCCTGAACGAAAAAAAAAAAAAAAAACTTAATAGGCTATTCCCAGAAAATTCAAGGTATACATTTATTTATTATGTGGAAGTCTAAAAGCACGCTGTTTTAATCAAAATTGTTTGAAAACAAATCATTTTGAAAATCGTTTCATATTGGGGATAACAGCTTGCAATGGGGGGGGGGGGGGTTGGAAATCTGCGAATCGCATCTTTTGTATATAAATTTGCCTTTAGGGGCCAAAGCCTCTTGCTAATGCAGGGATCTACTGCCTGGAGCTCGCTAGATAGGTAATACTCAGAACCGTTTTTAAACTTAAAACCTCATGTTTGGTATTCATCTATTATGTAGTTTACTTCTTTTAACAGCTTAGCTACCCCCCCCTTCCAAGCACACATGTACTACTCATTCTAATTTTTTACACGCCTAATATGAAGTACTTTACAAAAACAAATGCTACCAAGCATCCCCCAAACTTGCCAGATCTTAAGCTTCCACACGAAGACTATTTATGATATATTAAAAGAACTATACTACACCAATGGAATACAGTTTGGACAACTACATCCAAAAGCAGCTGCATGATGTCTTCAGTACCTATCCTGTCTATAACTATTAAAGCACTAAGCCGGCGAGAACAAGTACTAACAACCCGGCTATGTATTGGTCATACTGCGCTTACTCATTCCTGCATTCTGTTCCGTGAACTTCTTCCTACATGTACTCTGTGTGATTCTACTTTCACCGCTCATCATCTGCTCACTGTTTGCCCAAGATACACTCACCAATGACCCTTCTCAAAGTTTAGTCGCGAATTAACTTTTATTTTGAAGCGACTTTAAATAATAAACAAAAAGCTGCTACCACACACCTAATGTGTACTTTTGATTATATCCCTGCTTCTTAGAAAATACATTAAGAGTTTTCCAGAAGGAAATACTCATGCTATCAGAAACTTCGTCAATTCTCACTCTTGAAAGCTCTTGACTTGCAAAATTTACTGATAAGGTATGAATCGGATAAATACGTTTGATACTTGCTTCAGATTCTTTTTAAGATGAAAGGTAACGATTTTCAAGAAAACAGCCTCTTCCGTAATTTTTTATTTTCTCAAAATCGGTTCTAGGAATCACAGTCAGTTCAATTATGTGACATAAAATGACATATTGCACCAATAAAGCGAAGGTTCCGTAAATATCCTGTGAGAGTTTCTTCGTTCTTACCAAATGTTGCACAATCTGGCGCAATTTGAACGTAAATTTACTCCTTTGAATATGGTTATTGAGCGAAAAGGCATCGCACGCCACTTTCACTGCAAAGCGTAATACCCTTCAATTTTAGCCAAGGACATACCACCCAACGGGTGCACTCCCGCTATTCAACGGTTCAGAGAAATTGTAGTCACCCATTATGACCTTCATAATCTGCAATTCAGCTGCCCTCAAGAATGTTACGCTTCTTACTTCTGGAATATGAAAAGTATATTACCGTGAAAAGATCTCTCTTTGTTTCGAAACACAAAAACAGAAGCCGCAAGTCAAGGGAATCTAAGTAGCATATCCATCCAAGTCAGCGTAAGAAATTCTTAATGAGGTTTGGTTCATCTGAACTGTGTTTTTTTTTTAAATATAAGTGTTCGAAACGAATCCATTACATCTAATCGCCAGGTGAACAAAAGCGAAATTTCATCAGTTTTATGTTTCTCCCTTCTATCTATAGATCACAGGGGAAATGTTTAATTCCACCCAGAAATTCGATGTTAAGGTTTCTCCAGAAAAATGCACTGAAGTATTCACTGACCTCCCCTCCGCAACTAAAAGAGTCTCTCTGTGTGTTTTTTAAATACTTTTTTTTAAATTTACTTTCCCCAACGCTGTCATAACAGAAGATGAATGAAATGGGTGAAATTATGCTCAAATGAGTCCAGGATCCATAGAGCTTAAGAGCTATCCGACATTCGTTTTTCAGGATAAGGGAAAACCCCGGAAAAACCTTATCTAGTTAACTCACCCTGATCGAGATTTGAACTCGGGACCTCTGAACGTGAAGCAGTCAGGCTACCAAGGCGGGCATGTGTATTTGTGTGTGTCAGTGGTATAACATGAACATTTTGCAAAAGCATGCAACATGAAGCTTAGAAATAATAATCATACACGAATCACATAAACATGGCCAGCAGAAGAACTTACACAAAATTTCAGAACCGCACAACTAAGCTGTCTTTCTTTAAAGATAACAGTTAAATGTAATCCGTCACCGTATTTCTTTTTTCAAATCGGGAGTTTGATCCCCTTTTTAACTAACTCTAACTTATCCAGAATGAACATGAAGGTTTTATCTACGCTTGATATATAACCTCACTTTCAGAATCAGCCATACTGTTCGCATCTTGAATGCACTGACAGACATTTCTGTGAATCTACAGATTGCGATTTTGAGAACGGTCTATATGACGATAATACCTCATACCTCAGCATCTCACCTAGGCTGTTAAAGAACTAACTGTTCAGCCTAGTAAACACTTCTTTGGAACATAGTTATTAATGGCTTTATCTCCAGTTAGTGGCTTATTGTTGATTCCTTTGTAATCTAAAACGTGCTATTTTAATAATGCATAAATATTAGTCATTTCATTATTCTAGAATGTTTACTTTGCGTTCATGGAGAAAATGTTATTGATGTTTGTGTTTCTATGAAAAAAATTACAAAAACAAGTCGGATTTTAACTATTAACTGCTTGTGGTCCTATTAAAAATACATGCGAAACCCTCAATATAATACAGCTTGTAAATTTTGAATTATATTACTCAATTGAAGTAGTGAAAATATTTAAGGAAAATGAAGTATTGACAAATGAATGCTACTCAAAAATGGAATGGTTTTTATCGCTTCAATCCAAATATGCACAAGGACATAATGTTTTCAGATAAGTTCTTTGGTTACCAAGCTGCTAATTATTAACTGTGAAATGAGACAATGCTGACGTGTCTCCAACTATGTAGTAAGAAACTGACTTGCCTCAGCATTTCTCTTCTTTTTGGCTTTATCGGTACAATCGGAAGAATCCATTTCAGGTTTTCTCCTACTCCCTCTGCCATTTCTCATGTGGGACAATGCGGAAGGGGATTTACTGCAATGATGACGGTCGGAGGGTGAAAAGAACTACAACCAATCACGGTACCGAATCTTCTTTTGGCTTCTTCATCTCAATCTTATCGGAAATACATTTGTTAAAGTGGTTAGGGAGACGTCTTTGAAATGTGCACAGCAGACAACGAAACTAAATCGTCTAGACAATATTACCCAGCAACATAAATACTCAATTTCCTCACTGCTTTAATATATTTTCGTATCGATTACATATATTTCATATTATGCGTAATTAGTATGACATCACAAATAAGGTATTCACAGCAGTAAAATAAAACCAACTCCTATCACGTGATTTACTCAACGTGGGAAGATATGCTGATGTTTCTGATTGGCTTCAGTGGAATGCGAATCGATTCCTACTTAATAGAAACTGGGTAGCAACAAATTCTACTCCACCAGTGAGTGAAGGATGTGGCGACCAGTGGGTCATGCTCGTTAGTTTTGTCTAATCTGTAACACAAGATATATTTCAGTGTAAGATATATATGGTTATTAGAAAGCGGGGCCCCATAAGTTTCCATATATTACACACTGACAATGGCAGAACCCCCTCCCCCGCAGGCCTACATCTCTACACGGAGGGATCTGAGGGCGCGCTGCAAAGAATCCTACAATACAAACTGCAACACCCTCCTCTCGCCTGATCCTTCGATCCTGAAACATGATATAGCAATGAATAGGAAGTTTTGCGGGGTTATATAATCCACACCAGAATCCTTACTGTTCAGGAAAATCTGGGGGGGGGGGGACACAAAAGTCATAGTCGTCGGCCCAAACAAATTAAATCCAAGATCCCCGAATGAGACCCTCACACATTTCCGCGGAGATATCTAGCTCAGTAAGATACAAATACGAGGGTTGCCATTTAATGCTAACAGTAACTACCCTTATTTGTTACTCTTAATATAAAGGAATGACGTCAGTTACAAACAATATTACGAAGCAATGACGTGTCACACACTTAGATCTAACGCATACAGCCCAAAATGAATGTGGTGTTAAAAGGCACGAACCTGGAGGATAGCATTTGGAAGGGAAACCTTAAGAACCTATGAAATTTACATACCGCTTCCATTTCTGTGTATTGAGGGAGCCACATAAACGAATCCGAGAGAAATTCTGCGTACCATTTGGAAAGTGGTATTAAACCTCATTGCAACCCTCTGGTTTCCTGAAAATGGTTCCCTTTTGCCCAAGTACACAGAGTTAATAAGGAAGCAAATGTAAACACGTTTACCCAGAATGCGTGTAAATTCCGCTGTTGCTAATCCAAGCGTTCTGTGTGGCGTAATTCCGAGCAATAGCGATAATTACGGTATCATGGCTTTCGCGGAAATTAGGAAGGTCGGGGTAATTGCCCAGAGCTGCAGTCCAGAATCAGCGTACACATGGAAAGTTATTTTAGATATTCTTATGGTAAAAGCACAGGAAATAAAATAATGTTTCTCAATATAATCAGTGAGGTATCTCCATTGCAACGTGTGAAGCTTACATCCAGGATGTCTCAGATTCGATTAACGTTGGGCTGGCCACTCTGACCTCTGATTTTCCCTGGAGCAGTGTATAACCCAAGAAATTTTCCTCTCGTTCTATATGCTTGCCATATTACAGGATCGAACCATAAGATGAGGACGGATAGACCGCTGACGTCAGAATGTAATATTTAAAGCTATTAGGGAAACCGTCTCTGTTTGAGCCTGCCGACTCGGATTTGGTCGACTTTAGTATTTTTCGCAACATATGGTAGTGGAGGGGAAACTTGAGAGAATTGCGAGGTTCAGAAATTGCCCTTTTCGGGGCCTCACTTCACTTCCGGTGAAATCTGGATAGGAGTTTTGGGTGGCATGTAATAGATACACTACCTATTTTGTTACCTCTGTGCTAGAGGAAATAAAAAAAGCGTTCACTATTCGGAGCTAAACATTCCATCGCATTTCCTCATGCTCAGTGGACATATTTAATTTACACAGATAGCAGTAAAAAGGAAGGAGTACAATTTTGCGGAGACTCCTATTCACAGAGAAAGGAATAAACTATTCCACAGAAATACGATAGCTCTTAGAGAATTCCACAGTGAGGCAACATGTGCAAATGCTGATGAACCTGGTACGCAACCCCAGGAATGCGCTTTCATTCTAGAACAATATGACAGCTGGAGAGGAAGACCCTACATCCGCAAACCACCGAACTAGGCTTCCGTAACAAACTAATAAACTTAGCTGCTGTCGTGTTTAACTAAAATCTAAACATACATGTGTCGTTGCGTGCTATACTGCGTGTCAAAGTAATTTCCTTTGGAATTTTTTAAGGGAAATCATTATTATTTGGTAAACATTAACAGCTACACTACCACTAAAAGGTTTCCGGACACACAGGATTTAGTTATATATTTCATAATTAAGCATAACAAATATTTGAAAATAATTTATCTGGAGCTATAGCAGCTTTACGTGGTTACACACAAATTTATAAAAAAGTCTTGTGCTTCTGTTAAACTATACAACTGTAGATTCATACTTTGATTATTTTCTACACTTTCCATTCTTCAAAATATCCGCCCTTTGTCTTCAGAACAGCTTTACACACACTGAGCATTCTCACCAAAATATTTTCCCATTCGTGTTGCAAAATCTCCAGAAGCTTATTTGCTCTGGTCCTAATTGCTCGATACAACTCATCCCTAACCAGTTCAATAGAACTGAGATCAGGATGTTATGAAGGCCAAAGCACATTGGCTAATTCCTTTTTTGATTCCATCCTTGCCAAATATAGGATCATTATCCTGTTGCATGACAAATCCTATAAAAACAGTAGGGGTAACAAGCTGGCAACGCTATGTTCTAACGCATATGATTAGGCTGAATTCCAGAACTCTTTCCATTTGAAGCATATAAGAAAACAAACAATATACAATACTATATTAGTGAAATACTTCAATCATCCATAAATTTAAATGCTCATCGAATCATTAGTAGCAGCAGCAGGCACGCCTCAGTAGGCGTGGTGGTAGAGGGTCTGTCTCATGTTTAAGAGGTCCCGAGTTCGAATCTCGTTCAGGGTGAGTTACCTGGATAAGGTTTTTCCAGGGGTTTCCCTTATCCTGAAAGACGAATGTTGGGTAACCCTAAGCTCTATGGACCCTGGGCTCATTGAACATCATTTCGCCCATTCCATGCATCGTCGGATATGACTTAACGTTGGAGGACGTAAATGACAAAAAATAGTGAGCCCAAATGAGACTTTTCCCCCTACTTATTTATTTTAAAATGTGCCAAGTTCACCTATGTGAACGCAGGAACATGCTCATGTTATACTTTTCTTAAAGAGCGGAAAACACTCGTATATAGCAATGAAAATGTACTAATAGCTTAAGCAGTAAAAATTTACTAGTATCCAAATTCTCAACTTAAATAGTATCCAAAACTGAGATTAATCCATTTTTTAAATCAAACTATAACACAGGAGAGTGTCTTGGCTTATAGTGAGTCACTGTAACTGTTCCCCTTGGACACAAAATCACTTAATATTAAAATCACTTAATATGTGTTCTATAAAAATATTAGGTTAGCATAGATATTTTGTATTGATTATTTTGCATCGGAAGGAAATACGCACTATAGTAGATAGGGCATATATAAGTAAATAAATAAATAAATAAATAAATAAATAAATAAATAAAATAAATAAATAAATAAATAAATAAATAAATAAATAAATAAATAAATAAATAAATAAATAAATAAATAAATAAATAAATAAATAAATAAATAAATAAATAAATAAATAAATAAATAAATAAATAAATAAATAAATAAATAAATAAATAAATAAATAAATAAATAAATAAATAAATAAATAAATAAATAAATAAATAAATAAATAAATAAATAAATAAATAAATAAATAAATAAATAAATAAATAAATAAATAAATAAATAAATAAATAAATAAATAAATAAATAAATAAATAAATAAATAAATAAATAAATAAATAAATAAATAAATAAATAAATAAATAAATAAATAAATAAATAAATAAATAAATAAATAAATAAATAAATAAATAAATAAATAAATAAATAAATAAATAAATAAATAAATAAATAAATAAATAAATAAATAAATAAATAAATAAATAAATAAATAAATAAATAAATAAATAAATAAATAAATAAATAAATAAATAAATAAATAAATAAATAAATAAATAAATAAATAAATAAATAAATAAATAAATAAATAAATAAATAAATAAATAAATAAATAAATAAATAAATAAATAAATAAATAAATAAATAAATAAATAAATAAATAAATAAATAAATAAATAAATAAATAAATAAATAAATAAATAAATAAATAAATAAATAAATAAATAAATAAATAAATAAATAAATAAATAAATAAATAAATAAATAAATAAATAAATAAATAAATAAATAAATAAATAAATAAATAAATAAATAAATAAATAAATAAATAAATAAATAAATAAATAAATAAATAAATAAATAAATAAATAAATAAATAAATAAATAAATAAATAAATAAATAAGAAGTGTTTGACGGACTAGAAATGTAGATGAACGGAGAAATAGAAATATGTATGAGGTCCCTCAGCAAAGTGGAGGTTGAGAACACAGGTTGGTCGGCTTTCTTTATAACAAAGCTCACCTCTAGGAACAACGCCTGCGAACCATGTGGAGGGTCAGTCTGTCACCCTGTACCCTCTTTCATGCCAGTACGTGCGTGATCGATACAATTGCTTTGCAGACTAACTGCATTCCTAAACTTTCGCACTGTACGTGCTTCAGAATTAAGTAAGTGGACGCTGTGGGAAAATTTCTACCAACGTTCGGTCATGTGCACATACAAAATTCGTACGATAGTTCAAACTCGAAATGGAAACCAACCAATTACAGTTTAGAGCTTACACACGTGATTCACACAAAAATTCAAAATGTAACGATGTAGAGGGAAATCCAGGAGATGGCGGATCCGTGAATTTGATAGCTGAGACAGTCTCTCTTGGTCGGGGCGTAGTGAAACCACGTCGTACATATCAGCGCGGCAAGAGTACCCCTAATACACAACACATGGATCCGTGAGTTTGATAACAGAAACACTCTCTCGGTCGGGGCGTAGTGAAGTCACGTCGTACATATCTGTGTGGCAAGAGTACCTCGAATACACAACACATGGATTCGTGAGTTTGATAACAGAAACACTCTCTCGGTCGGGGCGTAGTGAAGTCACGTCGTACATATCTGTGTGGCAAGAGTACCTCTAATACATAACACATGGATCCGTGAGTTTGATAACAGAAACACTCTCTTGGTCGGGGCGTAGTGAAGTCACGTCGTACATATCTGTGTGGCAAGAGTACCTCGAATGCACAACACATGGATTCGTGAGTTTGATAACAGAAACACTCTCTCTCGGTCGGAGCGTAGTGAAGTCACTTTATATATAGGTAAGAATACACCGAATACACAACACGTGTAAAGAACTCTGTCGTTACCGCCAAACATATCACACGAGTCTGCAAACAGCGACTTTCCAGGTGGCGAGTGAGGTACCTGATTGTAATTGTGAATAAATCGATCATGGTACAGTCGAAGTGTTTTCTTCGCTAATCACACCACACCCAGTAAGGACGTATTCCACACCCTGGAACGAAGAAGTGAGTCCATGCAGAGTGAACCCCGAGGAAAACCCCGACCTGTCCAGTAAACCTCCTCCATCCGTAACCCTCACCCGTCACCTTCCCTACATTATGAGGTGTTGAGTGCTGGGAGGACTCTACCAGGTTCCTAACGGGCAAGGGCCACCTCATAATTTTTTTAAATCAAACTATAACACAGAGTGTCTTGGCTTATAGTTAATCACCCAAGGGAACCATATTTCATAACTGATTAGAAAAATGCAAAGTATGCAGACCCATCTTAAATTTGCTGTTGGAAAGCAGTGAACTGTTTTGTTAATCGCAATGAAAAACTTTTAATAATTTATCATTTGAAATAGGATTTCGTGTAGTAAAAAGTGAGATTTTATGTTCTTACCGAAAGCCATGAATGCGATTCAAAGTTACGAACTGGTGCAAAACAACACTCTGAATTGCCCTGTATATGAAGGGTCTTGTTCGTCGCAGTTTAATGCTCTAAATTAAGTTGTTCTTGAATCTCCTGCAGATGCCTACATTACCATTAACAAGCCATTACATTTTTAGTTTGAATATTCATGGACTTTAACTCACATATGTTCTTCTATAGACTGTACTGCACTTTGCTTTTCATTAGGGTCATTCCTGTGGATGGTGTGCGTTTGTTTTGATATCGACACAAATTAGAGGGGGAAGCACTCTTTATAAACAGAGAGGGTGTATTACGATGAAGACAAGGAGATAGAGAGGGTTCTTTCCATTGTAAAAGACAGCAGGGGCTGAGAATGTAAACTTGTGATGCAACAAACAAGCATAACACAAGCGTGAAACCTGATGCTGTAGTTGACGTTCGAAAGCTAAAAGGTTGGTATATGGTGTGCACAAACGATCAGTCATTCCTCATCATTATGTCATAGAAATGAAATGCATTAACTACAGACCTATAGTCGGCACGGGAATCTTATGAAATTGTTGGGGACATGCAGGTACACTCTGTCTCACGCTAGTTTAATCCTGCTGTAAACAACAGGGCGGAACTGACTCTACTCGCCACGTGTTAGACGCTACATGCACGCACGTAAGTTTTGCAACTAATAGCAGCGCTAACTTCTAGACAATAAACAGAATTGGGTTACATATAAATTTATTAAATGTATGAGTTGGAATATTAATAGAATCCTGCAGCAACATAATGTTCTCGCTTTTGAAATTTCAATCCAATATCTATCAACAACCGATGGAGAGTACTTCGTGAAAAATTTGGCAAGTCTGTGTCAGAATTTACTACATGCAAAGCCTTATTTAGAGTCGGCGGTTCATTTCTGAGAAAATAATCATGAACTTCACTGCGTATAGCACTTTTCGTAAAATCGTCGTGTTTCTCCACGCGCTGTTTGCATTTACGCGATTTTCCCAGTGTTCTTAGAGTTCCGGATGCTTTCTGTTCCATTCTAAAATTATGCACACTACTTGCGGAAACGCCAATGAGATCACCAGTTTCCTTCTCAATGTTTTTATAGACGATACCGGGTTTCTTTCTTTACGCACCGTGAAATAATACGCGATCATTCACCTCTCGCCACTTTTTTAAGGTTTGCCTCGACTGTGTTTCATTTCGGCTGAAGCACCGGCCTGCTACATGATGAAAAGCTTACTGATTTTAAATTGCATATACATAAATGTTCTTGGGCTTGTGAGGTATACGGGAGATGTACAGGAAAACCGTGTTAAATATCAGAAGCAACTCCACACTATAAACAATAACATCTTAATCAGCATTGAACTCGATACAGACCTCGTTGCGAGAGAGCTGTCTTGTATAGGAATGCAAAAATATTACATAATCACAGTGTCCTTTAGTAATTGTTAAATAAATGCAGCTTAATTTAACATCATAAGTTAGAGGTGTGTATAATTTCACTTTGTTCTGCAAAAACAGACACATACTCAGAGTCTTGAACCCAATCCAGAGACACCTCCGTCTCACGCAAGAGTGGTGTAGGCGTTGGCGGATGTCCGTAAATCCGGACAAAAGCCACGCCATTCTTTTTACAAAGCGCCACACCTCCGCTGACTGCCCCAACTTCCACTTTAGAGGCCGAAGGTTAGAGTGGACTAATTCCATCAAGTACCTGGGCGTTCAACTTGATAGAGGCCTAACTTTCCGCGGACACATCAGGGAACTATCGGCACGGGTACAGGGGGCTATTGCCTCTCTGTACCCAATGCTAGGTTCGGGCTCGATGCCAGTCCGCTTAAAGCTACACCTCTTTCGAGCGCTGATAATCCCACTAATGTTGTACGCCTGTGAAATCTGGGGCATGGCTGCAGATAGCTGGATAGCATACCTTCAGCGTGCACAGAATAGAGGACTCCGATCCATCTATTCTGTGGGCCGTTCTTTCCCTGTGAGGTTGCTTCACGAAGCTTCTCTTCTCCCATACGTGGAGGACGAAATTAGGCGCCGGGCGACAAAATTCTACGCTCAAATTTCAGCTCATAGAAGCGCCCTGGTTCGGTCTCTAGGAGATTACGACGCTACGAGACGCCGCTTCAGGCTTTACCGGGTACCGCGTATGGCATGCGGGCACCCGAGGTAACAAAGGAGTTAACCCATATAGCAGCATAACCTGAACTTCAAAATCTCCAAATGAGCTGTTTGGCTAAAAAATTTACCCCACTTTAGCAAAATGAAACACCAGGGTGTAAACAAAAAAGCGGTTTGGCATCTTGTACCTCAAAAACTTTCCTCAACAAAATAATCCCACATCATCCTGTAACCATCTAAATTATCAACCTGCGGTCAGACCCAAAACCTGTGTGGGTACGCAGCAAAAACCTTCTGGCTGTTAACAGCCTATCAGTATTCGACTTGGACTTGGAATTTCACTTGTCTTGTGTCTAATCTGTATATAGTATACAGAACACATATTTGTGGTACGTGAAGCAGAAAGATAAAATGTGGGGCTATTGCTTTTATAAGAATCGAAACATTTGCATACTTTTCTCTCTCTGAAATTAGCTCGCATAGAGCAGTGATCAGAAAACGACGTACTTAAAGGAGGGGTTTATCGTACGCATGCAGATAAAAGAAAACGCCCATTAACTTCGCTAAACCAAGCAACAGCTTAACCGCTTTCCGTCCCAATATCTCTGTCTCTCTCCCCGCCCAGATGTTGACAGCAGAATTAAACTAGAATGAGACAGATTATAGCAACTTGCCACAAACGCAGTAGGCAAAAGCTTTTTGAAGGAGGCAGTGTTGTCAAATTTATATCTTGTCCCTCTGTTACACTAGATATAAATTATTAAACCATGTTTTACGTACACATGTCCAGTGGTATCACCAGAGCAAATATAATCATTCATAAATGTGCATTTGTATTATTATGGATACTTAGTAATCTGAATCTGAATCTTAAAATATCGGTTGCACTTTCTTCTGAAGTGTCTTCGCGGCTTTCTTCAGAACTTTCAGTTCCACTAAATTCAATATATTAAACTTCATCACTCTATTTCCATAAATCACACACAACCGCGCGCTGTGTGGGTGCACACAACGCTGGTAGGAACAAAGACATTTAACATCGAAACATACGCGGAAGGAAACCAGTGCCTGAATCAGAGACATCTATTGGCACACTTACAACTATCAAAGGTGTGAGTTCAGCACGAAATCTAACGGAAATTTTAAGAAACTGCAAGCTAACGAGGGAACTCGGATTTTAAACTAATTTCCAATTGTGAATTTAGTCACCCGAGTATACTCGGGATTTTACTATTCTTGAAAAATTATAAACCCGAGTTTACTCGGCCTTTTAAGTTAACGGGTTATTGGTAAAACATAAATAAAAATTTACGCTTCACTCTTTTTATCGTCCTAAAGTGTTGAAAATTAATTTTCCTTTGAGATAATTTGCTGAAAATTGCTAAACCTTGTTCTAACGACACAATAATTGCCGCGAAATTGTTTCATTTGGAGATACAGGGCAGGGTGGGACCAAGCGTAATATATTAGTGGGTCATCACACACTTTTCAACTATGATAATTACATTTTCATTGCCATTAGTCAAAAAACTAGTTGTAACTATACCTACCAATAAAAAACGTGGTAAATCATTTAGTTATAGAATATGAATAAAAAATACTTTAGGCAGTGGTACTGTTGTTCTCTGAATCTAATGTAAGGAAGTTTTTGGTTAACAGAAGAGTAAGTGTACGGAGCAAAAATTTAGGAAGTTCGTGATATGATAACAAACCAAATAAAAACGTTTTGGATACGAGAGGCTCAATGATATCACACATGTAAACTAGTGCAGTGACATCGTTGAACTAATGGATGTATAAACACCGCCGTGATTTCATTATTTCCAGTTTATAACAGAATATAGCTTTATCCATAGGGATCTAACAATATAACATGTTACATTATGTATCAGATTTAGTTGACTGCTTTTACTAGATATTGGATTTTATGCTCATTGAACCGATTGTTTGAGACTTAAGTCCATTGCACTAAACATTGACTTTTGACATTTTAAACTAGCTTTGTCATTTTTTTCATATGTTTTAAAATAGATTATAGATTTTACAACTTTTCCCAAGCTAATATAGGAGGCAAGGAGATGTACAACCAACCTCCTCTATCTCTACCATCCTATCACTGTTATGATCTACATACAAAATGAATACTACATGTAGTCTTCAAAGCCCAGGGACTGTTAGAAAACATTATAAAGATTATATGTGAGTAGGAGTTTTGATGAAATAGAAACGACTAATGGAAATGAATTATTCTTTCACACTGGCCGTGTGTAAGCTAAATTGTGGAAACGTAGAGTCAGACTCAAAAATTCAATGCCATAGCCGGGATTTGAACCACGGATCTTCTGGTTTCCGTCCAGCCGCACTACCATTGTGCTACTATGGCCAACGTGCCGATATGATATTAAATTCTCCAACTAACTCGTATTTTCCCGGTAAACCACTTAGGAGTTCTCATAAACACACGAGACAACTACCTTAATGGCGACTTACTATATTGTAAGTACTATGAAGCCCGGGCCTTAAAGTACTTACAATATAGTAAGTCGCCATCAAGGTAGTTGTCTCCTGTATTTATGAGAACTCCTAAGTGGTTTACCGGGAAAATACGAGTCAGTTGGAGAATTTAATATCATATCGGCACGTTGGCCATAGTAGCACAATGTTAGTGCGGTTGGACGGAAACCAGAAGATCCGTGGTTCAAATCCCGGCTATGGCATTGAATTTTTCAGTCTGACTCTACGTTTCTAGAAACGACTAAATTTTAAAGTTAAATTGGCAGCAATTGCGTTAGCCTACATCACGTATTAATTTTAGTTAAAAGACAAGGATACAGCAACTGTCTTATATGTGTGACACTTTCTTGTGCCTTAAAAGGTCAGAATTCTTAATGTGGTCATCCACTAACATTTTTACACGATGGCCACCGTGGAATAATTTATATAGGTATAGTTTAACAGTTACAACAGATGAATATCACTTCCTCTTAACACCAAATGTATTTCACAGTATTCAACTGTCATGTCTCGTGTTTCAGTTCTTTTACAAGGTACTTATACAAAACAAATCAAAACACATACAAATAATGTCAAAAATCTTTAATAAACAAGTGCTTCGAATCCAAAGTACTGGACTGAAGTATCTAACTGGACATGTCGTTGTACTTCGAAATCGTAGTAAAACCATTCCCATGAAATTAAATATAGTGTACCACGAAATTGCCCTCAGTGGTTCTGAACTGTGACTTGCAACCTGATGGCTATTTAAAATATATTACAATAACAAATATGTTTTATCTTCGTACTTGTAATACCAAATAATAATTATTTTCTCTATCATACCCTATTTCCAAACGCTTCAGAATAGTCATAATCTTAATTCCTCGAAAATAGCCGAGTTAACCTTACCTGCTCCTACTGAAAATCCACAGTAGAAAAGGTTAATGAAGTTTGTAGACAGCTATGATAAACATTGTTGTAAGCTCTAAAATTAAATCTAGATAATAACTTTAAATTTTCGTTCTTAAACTTCTTTTTCTCATCAGTTCTGTCTATTTAAAACTTTAAATACGACGTAAGCTGTATTCAATTTAAAGAAATGTTACGTACACGGTGAAGAATGCTATTTCTATTATATAAATGGATAACGAACTTTAGAAACTGAAATGTATATAACTCTTGTCCTAAATTAAAAATATCATTAGACGTAATACAAAGGGGTTTGCGTCTTAATTAGATAAACGGTATGGACATTTAAATTCAAATGTATTTTTAAACAGTTCATCTAAGGCGACATTTGACACAGGACATTAACATTATTTTCAGTCCAAAAACCTACATGAATGAAGGTAATAAAATATATCTCGAAGTTTTCCGATGGTATAGCCTTATATGAAATTAAATAGTCAAATGCACTAACTGAATGCCCGTATCGGTAGCGTAGATGGTAGCGTGTCTGTCTCACGTTCAAGAGGTCCGAATGTCCGGTAACTCTAAGCTCTATGGGCCCGTACTTATATGAGCATCATTTCACATATTTCATTAATCGTCCGATATGACTTAACGTTGGAGGACGTAAAAAGAAAGAAAAAGAACTAACTGAATAGCTAAGAAAGTGTATGTATGTATGTATGTATGTATGTATGTATGTATGTATGTATGTATGTATGTATGTATGTATGTATGTATGTATGTATGTATGTATGTATGTATGTATGTATGTATGTATGTATGTATGTATGTATGTATGTATGTATGTATGTATGTATGTATGTATGTATGTATGTATGTATGTATGTATGTATGTATGTATGTATGTATGTATGTATGTATGTATGTATGTATGTATGTATGTATGTATGTATGTATGTATGTATGTATGTATGTATGTATGTATGTATGTATGTATGTATGTATGTATGTATGTATGTATGTATGTATGTATGTATGTATGTATGTATGTATGTATGTATGTATGTATGTATGTATGTATGTATGTATGTATGTATGTATGTATGTATGTATGTATGTATGTATGCCAACACTCCCCATATGGCAACTACGGCCTTAGGGGTAACCTCGCCCCCATACGTGATGATCGGACCCATTTCTCAGGTTGAGGCACCCAGAGGGCGGTGTCTATTATCTCCAATGATAGGGTGATAGGGAAGATGATGGTGACGCGAGAGGACCTACAGTTTATACCGTGGACTCCGAACCACGTTGGGCATAGGAGACACTTCACATGAGGTAGACAGAGGTGAAGGTGCGGATAGGGCCGACTTAAAATCGAGAACCCAGAGCCGCAAATCGAACTCGGACCCTCAGCACGAGAGTCGCGAACTAAAACCACTGCGCTACCCCGGCAGCCCTATAGTTAAGAAAGTAGGTTTGGGAATAGCCTTACCTTCTCTATCACCATGGTCTATTCTCTTTATGAGGAATACTGTAACTCTACACTGGTTAGTGCACTTAAAGGAAAAACAAATTCTGATGCGCATTTTTTTAGGTTATTTTACTATATATACTCGTCAAAGAAACTGCTTTAGGTGCATAATGGAGCCACCAGTTTCGTTTGATGTTCAGGATACCCTACTAGACACGGCAGATATATCTAACCGGAAGGAAGGGAGGCCCGTTGTTGGAGCTCATTCCCCTTTGAAGTTACGGAAGTGAGGCTGAAATCTGACGTAATGAGCGCAGATTACAGTAGGGGACCATTAGGGAATGTCCCCAATATCTTGGGCTGTAGCGTCTGCAGTGAAAACAACAGTTGCATTAAATAACAAAATCACACAATAATAATTAATACTGAAACAACAAATCTTTCTGAAACCATACTGACCAAAAAGTTTACACAACATTAAGGTGTATGTGTATGTCTGCCAAGCAGATATATTAAGCTATCTCCATATATTTGTAATTTCTTTCATTTGTGTTTCTTAAAGTCTTGGGAAGTTCCTCTTGTGGGAAATTTGGCTCAAAGCCAGATGACATCCTGACGTTCTACTTATGTGAAACTGAATTACAAAGCTTAACTAATGCAAAATTTTAAATTTCAGTTAAATGCGAAATTAGATTCCTCTTACAGTTTTATATGTGATCACTTGCGCTGATGTCTGCAAGTCTTTCCCAGTTTTATTCATAAAGATCTCCAAATAAAGCCAAAACTCTTCAGATTCATTGTCATGGAGTGTGCAAAACTAAGATATATCTGGTACCGATTTAATTACAAAATGTGAAACATTCTGTTAATCATGAATATTTACTTAAATAGTATTGGGAGAAAGATTGTTCTCAAAATGGTGTGGAGATCAAAAGTGGGATTTTCTGGTTTCAGATTATATCAAAATGGTTAATGTAACCAATATTAATTCCTTACTTGAATTTCTTTTAGTGAAATCGTATATACCTTCGTCACCTAAAATCTCTAAAATGCCAATGAGAAAGTGTTATAAGGGAAGTGAAGTAATGTAAAGGGAAACCTTGGCATCCAATTTTATCTTAGGGAACATGCAAACCATCACGAAAGAGGCTGGATTTTCAGTAAAGTATTGATCAGAAATTGCATAATGAAATATGACTTTCCAATCCAAACAAATTTATCCATCTGTGAGTAATCTCAAAAACTGCTTGACAACTACTCATATTCTATATAAAAGATATCTCACTTTTAACAACTTGACAATGTCTTCTTTAAAATATGTACGTTATTTTACGAATACTTGCAGTTCATTTACACATTTTAGTTTATGTCATACGCATACTTAAAAATAGCCTCGAATACCTATTTTATGTTACAAATTAACTTCAAGAAGTGTAAAACGCGACGAAATAATCAGTTTTCAATAATTCTCTATACCTAACACTACATATTTTGGTGTTTTCTTGAAACTTACTGTTATTAGCATAGATTAAAATAAAAATGGAATTAAAGGGTTCAGTTGATTTATGTCCTTCAAGTTTACTTCCCCTTAATATTCTATTATGTTTTTCTATCCCTGATTGGAAGCCATGTTCTGTTGTGGATGATGCAATCGGTGAAATTTCCTATCTTTCATTTCCTTATCAAATTTCACAGGCCCAGGAACGGTGAGCGGGGAGTATAGTAGTGAAGTTTGTTTAGCAGGAATTGTGCTCCTTGGCATTCGATATGTGATGGGCCCCCAGAGAGGCTTTCCATGAGAAGATATAGGACTACGGGAATCTCGTTGGCATTAGGATATAATAATTGGAGATCTTATAAATCCCTCGTATGTCCCAGATCCAATCATCCTCAATATCCTTCGTTTCACTCCTTCCTCCTGGAGGATTCCAGAAGCATCATAAATGGCATCATCTGCTTCCTGATAACCATAACCATCATGATTTACTATAGCCAGTACTGCAGGTAGGTTTTATACAGTTTAGTTCCTCTTGCAGACCAAATTACAAATCAAGATACGACACCCCCGGCGAGGAACCGCCTTTAAAAACATACATGGATTTTCCTCAACCAGACAGCAGCCTAAGAACGTGCAATTCAAGTATCATTTGTCTGTCTCCCCTTCCATATGTTTAGAACAGGATCGTTCTAGTTTCAGGGAGATTATAATAGGACAAACTTTTGAGTTATATCGTCAGGTTTAAAAAAAAATTGGGCAAAATTAAATAGGATGTGAAGGGGCAAATTTAGCCATATCATAAAATCAGCTATTGTTTATAAACGTATTCTGAATGTGGAAACGTAGAGTCAGACTGAAAAATTCAATGCCATAGCCGGGATTTGAACCACGGATCTTCTGGTTTCCGTCCAGCCGCACTACCATTGTGCTACTATGGCCAACGTGCCGATATGACATTAAATTCTCCAACTGACTCATATTTTCCCGGTAAACCACTTAGGAGTTCTCATAAACACATGAGACAGTGTGACTCTACGTTTCCACATTTAGCCTACACACGGCCAGTGTGAAAGAATAATTAATTTCCAGTATTCTGAATGTGTTTGTAAGTAAACAATAAACATGGTGCTGATTAGTGTTGAATCCACAGACTGAAGTACAACTTCGTTAGTTAGTCCATCGAGACAGAATGTATTACTAACACATTTATGCAGAACTCTATGAAATAACCAAGTCTGCTTTTATTTTACTGAATAGTGTTTAACGCCAGCTCTCACTACATTTTGTACATTACCAACGACGGTGAACACAGATACATGAACTGAAATGAAAGAAGTGAAAATAAATGGCAGTTGGGAAACGAAACTTCGGGAAGCAAGCGTTCCAGAAAACTAAATTTAGGGTGCCTTCATGGTATTTGCAGATATGATGACAGTAAAACCTGGAACAAACAAAAACGAAATGCACAACAAAATATAGTCACGGAGGGAGGACGGAGCTGGAAGTATTTGAACCGTGGACGTTCTGTTCACGAGTAGAGCATTAATAACCGGCTATGACATTTAACCAGAAATACACCTTTTGGGTTATATGAACCTAAAACTCAGTGCTTTTATTAGTATATGACCACTTTTTAAATTCTACTGATATGATAGTCTGAATGTAGATAAATCGAATCCAGCTATTTAAGGTTGTGAACACATGTTTTACATTTGTTGAAGTGAGCGTCCCTGTTTTGTTTAGAATATTATGCTAATGGGAAACTTGTATTTAAAAATTTGTTTTAATATTACAAAACATATGCAGCCACGGCTGCAAGTGGTATTTAATGTGATAAAATGTAGGTAAGGGCGCGATATTTCGGATACCATTTTTATTTTTGGGTATTCTACATGTTATAATACATCAATAGACACGAAATTCTGTGACAACCATCTTTATTCATATTAGCTTAGAGTCCCTTAGTCAAAAAATGTCTTATGAAGTAAGTTCTTATAAGATATAATGAAAACCATTAAAGAGCATTTGGATTAGGTTACAAAAATGGTACCTAATTTCGGATACTTCTGTGGAGTGCGATAAGCCAGTTGAGAGTTTCTTTTCATAAAATCCCTAACACTTTTTTTTTTTCAGCAATACCACCATTCGAATCCAATGGATGCCTTACACTGATCAAAGCTAGCCATTCGTCTAATGTCTTTCTAAGTCCAAAACAGCGATCGTCCATAACTGTACAGTATACAGCCAGTTCGGTTTCCAGCTTCTCACCAAGTGCGCACTCTTTACCGATTTCTGTAGTCAAAAACTGTCAATATCTTTCTGTTTGTGGTTTACATAATTCTCTAGTGTGAAGCCAGGTACGCCATACCACTTGGAAGCTTTTAAAAATCCCATTTTCTTCTCCTTGACGGCCTTTATTGCTTCTCGTCGTGGCTTCTTCTGACCACCTCCTTCTGCGCCCTGGTGCCATCTGATGAACAAAAGGTATTTTAGATCGGTAAAATATTGTTCATTCCTAATTTCGCATATCAGAAATTACGATGCCCCGTGGTATCCGAAATTAAGAATTCCGCCATATTGGATAAATAACAGTTTGGATTAAACAAGACAAATAATTTCAAATGTTAATGCATATAAGAGAACTACCATATACTGACATATTACAGGTAGCAATTACGTGATTTAGGACCTTACCTTAAGCTCAAGAAATCGCTCTGAAAAGTAGTCTTCAAATACTCTGATCGTGAACAAAACAACTTACGAATGCTACTTCACCGCAACTAACTGCATAATGGTTGGAGGTTCACTGTGTTCACCTGGTACTTCCTCCTACTTGTTCACATGATTTCCGAGGGAGTGCATTAGCTCACGGAGCAGAAAATCTACCATCCGCAATTAGGCACCTATCCGAAATATGGTGCCCTTACCCCTATATTCCGTATTTCGCATTCTAAATAATATTTTTTTTGTGACTAAGGGCTCATTTTTACGTTGATTTTGGATTTCTCCGCTCACGAAAATGATCTAGCGTATAAGCACTTTATAAAGGTATTTCTTACCTCATTTATTTCTGATGAGTTTGCTTCTCGCCTGAAGGTCGACAGTCAAACAAACAGGAGATTGCACAGTCATTGGATGTAAACGAAACAGGTGGGTGTGGTGTCGAACCGCTTGGAAATCAAACAACTCACTGATGCACGTCATTATGCATGCAGCAGTCTCATTCTATGGGTTTGAAGACTCACAAAATGAAAAAAAACAGAGTGCAAGGAAAAAGTTGTGTGTTACAGTGTGTTACATTTTGATGTAAAACATTCATTTAGTCTTATCTTCACAAAAATGGCATGGAACAGGCTACGTTGTACTTGTTATTAATTTTAATCACTTAACGTTTGATTTTGTTTGTTTATTTAATTCTAATTAGAAAAATTTTGCGTTACATTCCCAAGAACTTCTCTGCTCACTATTGTGATATAGCTTTTACGAAGTCCTTTTAGGAAAGCTTATTATTTTTGTATCAGGTACATAGTAGGCAGATAAGATATTTTTCCATTTACTTCATGTTAATCCAACAAACCGTTGCATAAATAACTTCATTATAAATTTCCTTGTAGGTACAAAGGGAACAGAAGAAAACGAATAGATAGTCAAATGTCTAAAAGCGAGGGACTGTACGCTAGCTTTGAAATTTCATAAACTTTTTCTTACATGCGAGGAATAACTGGATAGCTACAGTACATTAATTAAATGAATAAGGTTGGAAAACTCAAACAAATAATAATGTGTATCTTGGAAATGGCCTAATGCCACAAAAAAGTCATTCGAAATAAATTGTACATCTGAAGATATTTACATTTTTTGTGCTACATTTTTATGCACATCTTAGCTTCGTCAGTTATGCACATTGATACATTCCTTCCGAATGAGGACTTCAGTGATTACCCCAGAAAATTCAATATATACGTTTCGTCACATATCTAAAATATATGGTACTCTAATCAACATTCTGGTAGCACTTTTAAGAAAATAAAAACCGATCTAACAATTTTTCAGTTGAAGGATTTTCTTGAAATAATTCGTGTGGTGCCTTAGAAAAATGTTGAACTTAAACACTATATTTTAAATAAATAACAAGCTTGGAATTTCACATGCAGGCATTTTTATAAAACTGCTTTATTTTTTATTCACTAGCAGCAAAACTTTTATTTCCACTGAAACATTGATATCAAACTTTTTGATAGAATGCCATAGTTTCTCTGCCTTCTAAGTAAGAGAAAGCAGAAATGAGATTGAGGAATCAATTACGACCAAACGGAAGATCCGTGACTGAAAGCTTAGCAGACTATATTCAAAGGATTTCACAACAGTGCTCATCTCTCGCTCCACAAGACGAGATGTTAAATTAATATATATATATATATATATATATATATATATATATATATATATATATCTCTTTCTAGAACTTCTTTTGAATAAACTTTCCTCTTTCCACAAATGTTTGTCAACTGAAATCTTACGAGGCAGCCGGATACTGTAAAACTGTCCCCGGATCTTCTTTATAATCGCTCTCCGGCTACACAGCAATGGCGGTGACAAAATGAACAGTGACAACACGCTTGGTGAAATAAATTCTTATTTATTTTCATTCTTGGAGTGTGCTACAGCGATATATTAGAGAGTTTGTTAATCCTTATCGCAACCACAGCGGAAGAGCGGCCTATGAATGCTTCTATGTTTACAGTTCTCACCGTGGTGCTCTGAAGATTTCTGTACTATTCTATGTCGTTCATTATTCATTGACAAATGCAGTGGATCGGAGTTTCTGTGCAGAGTAGCAATGAGGTAGAAGAGAGTGTTCGCAAGTACATTTGCTAAATAATTATATATTTTTTCTTAGCGCTCGTCGCTGAATTCTATCTTAGACCAAATTCCGAAGTTATCCATACTATGGAATAGATTTATGGATCGGAATTATAAAATTAAAAAAATTAAAAAGTAAAGAAGTGAATAAAATTATATTCTGATGCAGAATAGTGCTGACTGGCTAAGAGACACCTGACCAGGCATGTTCGCGACGTCAACGTCCCAGAAGCTTTACTACTGTACAACTTCCTCCTTCACGACGGTCTGACGAAGTCGGTTCTCAATATGGTGTTCTTAGCCACGCAGAGACATTAAACACATGCGCGAGACACCTCCCTAACTGCTCTGCACAACGGCGGGTTGGCTATCACTATAGAAGTGTCTGTGGTAATTATAATCTATGATTAGTAAGCACAACTTATTTTATAGATGCATTTTTGTACGGGAGGATCTACGCACTCTTGGTTTGCTATTGCATAACATCGCTGAGGATATAAATTATTATTGACAATTTCTTCTAGTTTTCTAAAATTTGGTTACCTACTGTTTGGGGAATAAAAATATAAGACAAGTCCCTAATTCTTATTTTATTTTAACTAGCATTTAAATTTTGTTGTTGAGGACATGGTATTCAGGGCAAATAATAGAGCAAATGTCAGGTTTGACTAGTAATTTTAGAAAAACTGAAAATCTTCACTGGGTAGCGCTGGTGCTATAACATGATGAGAGTATAGATAAATCGCAGACAGAGTTTAGCATCTCTTTTCAAAGATATTTAGACTAAGCAACTCGAAGATCTACCTTATTCAAAGCTTGCAATATGTTTGGAAAGTAGCATTTAGGCGAGGATTTGAAGAGGGAGCAGAAAAGATGAGCCCTTTTGATTGTAACACTGCATACTCACTAGGATGCACTACAAAGGCAACTGCGACAAGTGCAGCATGTTCACGAAACAAAGCGGTAGAATTTCACTTGTTGAATTGATCGCGGCAATCCCAAATCTTCGCGTTCTCCATCCCCAATATAACTTCCTAGGGATCCTTTTTTCTGTGGGGTTATCTAAAGAACTTGTGTACACCTCCAGAATACGCGACATCGATATCCTACGTTCACATTTCAGCAACCCTCACACGTTACGCGCTAGAGTGAATATCAACAGAGCGTTCATTTAAATCTAGTGACTTTTCTGAAGGCATATTTTATTTATACTTTATAAATATATCCACATGTCTTTAGTCTTCCAAAACACTGGAAGATGGAATCACTTGTATAACAGGGTTACTTCATTATTAATTTATCGCCACATCAAACACTTTTACACCATCTACTATGCATCTAGAGTAAGTGGAGGAAGTATTTATTCCACGCAGGACTTCTATACCAATATTTTACCAGAAATACACATTTTGAGGTGCCTAAAAGCCTCTGAACTCCTAAACCGGCGTTTTACAAAAAGGCCCGTGCGCTACGATTGGTGTCTGTGAACAGAATAACTCAAAAACGAAAAGTAGTTTAAATGTTGAATTTGATATTTAAGCTGCTGGGAGTATCACGTAGGTGAAGATGTTGGGTAAGATCGTCTTACCTTGTTTCGCTTACTGAAGTCGCCGACGCGACTTTTATCTTTCGGTGTATGTTCTGGCTAGCTAACAGATGCTACGGACATTCTGCTTCCGTGAGGAAGAAGGCGTGGAGCTCAGGTCGTGAAACAGGCCAAAGATAAGAATTTTTACAGACTATCAATTTCTTGTCTACTTTACTTCATACAATCCGTCTTTACTCTCACGCTACTTAATCAAAAGAATTGCCTTTTCTCTTCTGCTAACGATACAAATGTTTTTCACATGCGCTTTCGTGCAGTTTCTCTATGCCTGCCTATCTTACGTAATACACTCGCTTGTACTACCGCAAGTTCTCGATTAATTTGTTTCTTTGCCGAATAACTCTGGTATAAACATCTATACAGGCACACTATAATTGGATTCCAGCACTGCGCAGATTACGTTAGGAGTCAAATCTTAATATCTCCGCTAGGTCCATTTCCGTTAGATGTGTACAAACATTTGCCCTTCTTCAGCTTAACTTCTTACATTTATAGTTCCAAAGTTTTTAATCTATCAAAATCCTTACTGGTTTATACAATTCAATCCCTAGGCTAATGGTTGAAATTCAACTGGGTTTTAAGAACTCCATCATGGAGATGGGTTTTCCCTTATTTATCTTACCCATTCGTTACATCTCTCTCTTCTCGCCATGGAAAATTAGCTTACAAAACCACAAAGCATTTCCACCCTCGCTATAATACAAATGGAGCGACCACTGTCACAAGTACTCAGCTTTAAGCCTGGAACATCAAATCTGAGCTTCTCAAATCCCGGTTAGGAAAGTTCTTTATGAAATCAACAAAATTACGCTCTTATCCAGCTCTTTAACTGAAAAAAAAACTCTTAATTTATTTACACTTCCATTTATAACTGCGTAACTTAACACAGCCATTTTTGAGAAAATAAAAACTTTCCAACGATTTTTATTAAAGTACCACGTGTTTTAGATACTTTAAAACAAATTAAATGCATCTATACATTTCTAGAATGTTCTGTGAATCACCTCTGAATTCTTCGTTCTGAATGAATTTTGCATAAATGTTAAGCCATAAAAGATAGAAATAGTCTCACTATAAATATAGATATAATTGTTAAAGAGCAGAATTTATGTCAAATGCATTTTTATGGGTTTCCAAGATATTCTTTGCAGTTTATTTCAAATTCTAAAATGTAATAATTTAAGTGGAAAAACCCTATTTGCTGTGCTCTTTTTCCTCCTCTTCCGTTCATTTTAACAGATTGGAATTTCAAAGCATCCACACAGCAATCCGCTCTTAAAGCATTTGTCTATCCTTTAGTCTGCCATATTGTTCTTATATCTGCAACGATGTGTAAACGATTAATGAAAAATTATTTGTTTTAACTAGAGGTAGATAGAAGAATAAACTTTTGTAGGAATGCCTTGTGGAAGAGTGAGAAGAGAAAGTACGTGTGTGTATCAATGATACTTTTTTGTGCATTTGTGATAAAGCTTATTCGCAACGAGGTATTCCGTTCGCGAAAACGCTTTACTGAACGTCCTTTAGGCTGAGAGATTTGCCCCAATCTCCCCGATAATATAACTATTTAGAAGTAGAGGAAGATCATATGCTCCATTGTGTGTGCGTGCGTGCGCGCGTGTGGCGCTCCGCACACAAACAACCGAAGGGTATATTAATTGCCACCCCTGGGACTAACGCTCAGCTAATTACGTCCTGGTTATACCTCAGAGATTTGCGTAGGTATAGCTCAGAGGAAATCTCTCCTTTGCTGCAGTTGTCTATTTACTCAAATCTGCGATTCCATGTTTGTGTATCCACACAGTTACCAACAAGTTCGGTTTCGAAACATCGAGGTTAGCAGAAAACTACTTTAACGTGTAAACACAGAGTCACGCTTCAAGAGCTGTATTAAAATCAGGAAATCCATCGACGGTGTCAAAAATGTAAGAGAAGCAAGTAAATCCCACTCTGCAAATCAAAATATAATGAAGGTAGATTGTTGTTACTGAGTGAACCTGTGCTACGCAGTTGCATTTAAGTGCAAATACTGTCACAAGTGAATACAGTAATAAGCCCTATGTTAGCTTCGCTTTAAATTGCAGTTATTGACAAATTGTGCTGCATCATGTAATATAACATAATATACAGTTATATATAACGCTTATTTTATTCATATTAATGTGTGTGAGTGAATGTGTCTAAATAGGGTCATATAACCGAACTTGATAATCCTTTCACCTTTGAAAAGCACTGTTTTCTAGAGGGTCATAAGCAGGTAAAGGAATTTCTAAGCATTAAGAACAAATCAAGTTCAAATGTTACTAAAATATATACAGTCAATCGCGGTGGGGAACCTCTTGCGCAATGACACATAGAAGTACTGTGACTACCATCCTCTCAGGAGAAAGGGATAAATAGAAGGAACTACCGGAGACAACGAGCCGCATTCAGAGGCACGGGAAAGTCCCTAGCAGACTCACGTTTGTAGACCCGCACAACCGTGGGGGCTCCTAGAGAGTCCGATGAATTGCCAGTCGAAAAATAGCCCTTTAGTTTCAACGAGGAGTTAGGGAGTCCTCTTTTCTTTGAGCAAGCATCCGCGCCGTCTGCTCAGCACCGCCACAGGATACAAAACCCAGAGGTGCACCTAAAAGGTAGAAGAAAACGGAGAGAAAGGGAACTGATGAAAAATAAATCGCGGTAGATAAGAAACCACACAAACATTCGCCCTCATTCCAGTGAAAACTACGAAAACCCAAGGTAAGAGTGGGTGTTCGACATAAATGGACTATAGAACCTCCCGAATGTGTCTTATACATTACCGCTGAGGCAACTCGCTCAGTAAATGCAAGTAACAAACTACTCCGTGAATTTAGGGTTTGTAGACACCACCTGCCTGTCACTGCCCTTAACTACCACTATTTTGCATCCTTTATAGCGTAAGAAATCAAACATGGTTTTAGTTTAAATAACTTGAAACCAATTGCATAAAAATTCCTATGTTTGGTATAAGCTTTAAGGTAATCGCTGACATATTATATTAATGCATTTCTAAAAAGGTTACTAGATTAATAGTGTACGAATTTTCACATTGTTAGTGCAAATATTTTAGAGTCCTTTAAGTATTTTATTGAAAATATTCTTCCTTATATAAATTGGCCTTTTCGTTAAATTATTGGAAGTTTTATAATCACACTTTTCCTTTTAGTATTGCTGTGAGACTCAATTTAGGATTCTTCTTTCATATAAATTTTAGTTTCGCCAAATTATATTTTTCTGTGAATCTACAAAGACTTTCATAGAATTTTCAGCACTTTAACATTAAATTATAATTATTTGAAATTTTCCATACAATTAAGAAAAGAGCTATTTAGAGCATCCGTTTTATGTAATTAGTTTCTAAGTTTCACTATTATAGCTTAACAATTGCACAATGAAGAATGCTTCTTGTAGGAATTTAAAACTGTGGAAGTGTTTGTTTCCTTAGAATATCAAGTTTAAACACAGATGTACGATTACTATGTATTACTAATTTTGAATCGAGATTAAGATTTAATATTATAACTGCAATGTAAAATTCAATAAAATGTATGTGCGCTCACACACGACTTTCTGCAAACTATTCTTATAAACGCTTACTCTTCTAATTCATGCTAATCCAGATAAAACATTTTTATAAACGGTTTTGCAAACATATTTCCTCATAGGTACAATGAGAATACGAGAATACAGTAAGCTTAGGTAAGCGATAATTAGATCTTTTTAAGAGCTGGTTCCTGTGCAATGACTTTGAAGTTCCGTTGTCATTTTATGGCCAGGAAATGAAAAAGCAAACGACTCCCTATGTGAGAAAATTATAAGTTGATGCAGAAACTACGGAACAGTTGTAAAAAAAACAACAAATAAATAAATAAGTGAATAAGTAAATACGTATATAAGTAAATAGTACCTACTTGCGTAAATACATACGTAAATGATAAATAAATAGATAAATAAATAACTAAATAAATAAGTAAATAAATAAAATAAATAGATAAAATCTCTGGGGGTACGATGTCATTGAAGTAATTAGCGAAGACTGGTTGTCAGCCAGTTCGGAGAAGTTACGTTGGTTAGGCGATAAGAGGGCAAAGTTACTATTCAAAGTTGCCAGATTAAGTAGGACGGACTTGCTTCGAATTTGTGGAATACCTATGTGAAATGATTTCTTAGAAATTTATAAAGAGACTTTAGGATGGGAAGCAGCGAATTTCAGTAATGTAGAAATGAAGTGGCAACTTAATGGATGCTAGTATTGGGGGGGGGGGGTCTTAAAGCCATTAGCGACAGGGGAGGTTATTAGGAGAATTTTGGTAGCTGAGTAAGACATTCTAGGCAGATCCTAAACACTTCTGGACTGGTCGCCGAGGGGACAACACGTAGCTGAATGAGGCGTCATTTGTTGCCTCAATGATTCAAGTTGATACTTAAAAATTTATTAAACTTAGATTCCGGTGTCAGCATTACTTTTATTAAACACCCACTCATATCCTGAGATAGGACTCTACTCGAGATTGAGGCAACACATACTGCTTCAAGCTGGATTAACAACGATGGGGCATACAAACCGCTTCAAAGTATTGGAAAATTTAAATAAAAAACAAGGAACATCTCGAAAACTCTATTTACACAATATATAATGTTGGTTTTTTCAATTTACGTCCTCCAACATTTAGTCATATCGGACGATGAATGAAATGGGTGAAATGATGCTTAAATGAGTCCGGAGTACATGGAGCTTAGAGTTACCCGACATTCGTCTATCAGGATAATGGAAAACCCCGGAAACCAGGTAACTCACCCTCATCAAGATTCGAACTCGGGACCTCTTTAACGTGAGACAGACATGCTACCATCTACCCATCTACGCCACCGGGGCGGGCTATAATAGTGTGTGTGTGTGTGTGTGTGTGTGTGTGTGTGTGTGTGTGTGTGTGTGTATATATATATATATATATATATATATATATAATAGTAACGTTTTGCCTATCTCTTACTCTCTGTAGTTATGCTACAGTCGTCCAGAATGAACAGCATTTGTGATAAAACTCTCAGGAAATTCTAGAAATAAGTGTAATTTCTCTTAAAAATAAATTAAACATATAGTATGTCAGTCAAAATCGTACAGCTAGTTTTGAAAACATCAAAATTCTCTGAAAGCTTGTCCATCTAAAGAGCAGTATGGGGTTTGGGGTTTTCTTGAAAAACTGTGCCTGAGGAGATGGTGAATTTAAATCTAAGTTCGACTTTTCGCCGACTTTACCTTTCTGAGTTACGCACGCACGCACCTGTTTCTACAAATGTGGGGATTTTAGATTTTTTTGGTTTTAAATATATTTGTGAGCAGATGTTCTCGAAAATGGTTCAAATAAAAAGCAAGTCTCATACTAGGGTGTTGCAGGATCATTTGGTATGCCTTCTAAAACACTGCTGTTCAACCCTGGCTGCAAACATTGATGTAACAGCGTAACCAAGTCACTAACAAGAGGTTTTTTTGACATTCCTTCCATAATATACAACAATATTACTAAAGCCACCGCCACTGATCAAACCGACGTCAGAGATAGAGAGGTTTTTATCTGTCGACCCACAAAACAGTGGGGGAAGGAATAACTCCGTCCTCCCATCTGCCCTTAAAGGTTGGGCAACATTGGTGGTAAGGAATACCTGTAAGGTGCACGTGTGATCGAGCTTGACTTGCGAAACTCAAACAGATTGAAATAAAGAACAAGTATTTCCATGCGATGTGTTATCTTACATCTTAAATTCTGATTATTTTCTGCATGATAGATTTTGGTTATCCGAGTAGGTACTAACGGCCCAGAGTAAGTCGCCAATAAGAAAAGTGATTTAATACGTCAGCTAAATCAGTCTCATTCACAACTCAGATAACGCTACATGCTAGACGAGTACCTCTACTTCTGTATCACGTTATTAAATAGCCAAAGGAGTGAAGAAAAGGTACAAAGGTTAACGCAATTTAATCCACTGTGATTATCAAAAAATCTTCACACCGATAAGTCCTTCACTTTTAAGTGACATTTACCTTCAGGCCATTAAGAATTCCAGAACTTGGAAGACTGTCAAGAGAAGTTTAAATAAATCATAAATACGACCGCTACCGATATATCATACACGGACGTACGCACGCGCGCTCACACAGGACAAATTGGGGTTCTATCAAGATCTTCCGTTACTCCTAGACGCCTTCCTTTCCGCCCATTGAACGGCAATCCTCCCTCCATTAAATAAATGAGAAAATCCCTGACCATAAACTAAATAATAAATATATATTGAAAAAAAGAAAAACATTACATCGTTCCCATTAATGGATAAACAAATATAGAAAATAAAATTTAAAAAAAAAAGGATATTTGACATTTAAGCTCAGCATCTTCTAGGAACACGACAAAAAAAAAAAAAAAAAAAAAAAAAAAAAAAAAAAAAAAACATTTTAAAGTGTTACAAATGCCTCTATAAAATGTATTTTGGAAGGGAGAGATTTTCGTGTTATATCTTCGGAAAAAAATGATAGAAGAACTAAATAAAACAAAACAATAAATAAAAAAAGAAGACCGTTACAGGCCTGGATGCGCGATTCGTTATGTCACAACGTGAGGCCCAGGTTCCAAGCAATTTGTCTAGATTAATCTCAGGTTTTACAAGGAATTTAAGCATTTTCGCACTTAGAGAAGCATATGAGCATTTATATTTTTAAATTTCCATATTAAAGGTTATTGCGTGTGTATGTTAGTGGAAAACATGCATTTCATAGTCAATATTAGCAGTGGGTGCTACTTGCCTTCTCAATGCGAATACAGCTGCAATTTACATTTTATGCCTGTAGTTAATACCAAACTGTGTTGTTTAATAATGCAGTGGTTTCTAAAGGATTTTGGCTACTAAATTTATTTAATTTTCTTGTCAAAACAGCACTAGTTAATTCGCAATTACTGACGTTCCAGTCAGCGCCAGTATTATTGACACATGTCTTGGTACGTACTAGTACCAGGTGGAAAGTGGAATTAAGTTTCTCTGGTCTTCTAGTTTATAGAATTCTTGTTTATATGCCTTAGAAATTAAGCACTGAAATATACTAAAGGTGAATGACTTTAAATAATACGTGAACTGTACGTGAACGGCCCCTTCAGCACTCCGCTATCGATTACCCTTAAACAGCACTAACTTCAAAATTTTTAATATCAAAATCCCTGTGTTCACAGTCTAATTCTTCTTACACCTTTCGTGCTATCTAACGGTTAATTGGATATACAGCTACATTATCTTCATTCTGGATGTTAAAGATGTTATCATAAAGGTTTGCACTCTTTTTGCAGCCCCTTGTGTGTTTGACAATTCTTGAACGTTACCTACCCCTTTTAAAAGAAATTATAGGTTTTATATACATTTTATATAGCAACATATTTACTACTTTTTCGTGATCACTGAGCATTTTCAGTTTCTCGGATAAATATTTTAAACTCACTGATTTCGAATAACTTTCAGGACTGAGAGTTTGACAAAGTTATCCGAGGTAATCAAAATGGGTAAAAAAGAACACCGAAATCACACATTTGTCTATAAGCTGCTGGGTGAACTCCCCACCACAGGGTATTTTATGTATATTTACCGACTTTTGATTAACCACTTTTTACCTGTTGTTATAGGAACTTAGTTTTGACACATTCTGTTTTTTTTTTTTTTTTAATGTTGGCGGTCTGAAGTAGTTAATGCTGTGTTTGATCACTTGCCATTGTGGACCCACTCAGATGACTCAAAGGAGCATAAAGTTTAGACCATATATTCACATCATTTCTTTATCAAGAACTCATTTGAACTGTGATTAGGTATTACAATTTTACTCTGTAGAGTAGATAAACTGAATAATAAAATTGTATTTAATTTTCAATACTCCTACAAATTATGGAATTTCTTCAGTATCAATTTAAAAAATCGCATAGTTTTCTTTTGAGATAAGAATGAATCCCTCTAATTTCATGTCATTAATTCTATTTTTAAAGCTCCTCAGAACAATTCTGTCATCCCTTCACAACATATCCCGTCTTCTTCCTTCTGGAGCCTTCCGTTTGGCAGCTCGTTCGGAAGTCAGATAGGATGGTAAATTAGGAAACAGAGGGGCGCCTTCATTAAGTTCAGGAATTGTTCTGGGTACTACCGGAACACTTCCTTCACTTCGCGTGACAGTAAATTCCCTCACTATGTGCTGTTCAGAAAAATGTTTAATACATACAACACCTCGTTCTAATTATCCCCGTGAATAGCACGTACCCACTACAGTTTACTGTGTGGAATTTTTTTCGAAACGAAAATACTGTATTATACTTGTCAACACTTCTTTTGTGGATGGACATACAAAACGGCGCAAAATACTTTCTAGGCATTTTGTATTGAAAACTACATGGTGTTTAATGTGATGTTCTGCTCATTCAGTTATTGATAATTATTCATTGACCCCCTGAGAGACCAGCGCAGCTTTTTAACGTTCCAACTCTACACCCATATGCTGCATTCCTGTGATGCAGGTACTCTATGTTGATTTGGTACTAAACAAGAGATTATGTAAGCCTGCGATGTTGAAGTCATTGACACATCTTCTTCAGCCACCTGGTCTGTAAACATAGAGATGGCTTTGGTTTTATCGTCCGTTATTAGGAATAACACAGCAATTTCACAAAGTCAAAGCTTTAGGAGTCAAAGGGGTAGGATTTGCATTTACAGTTTAATTTAATCATCATTCGAGGCGCATAACGTGCCAAAACACCTTAAAAACACCTAACATTTTAAGGAAATTTCAGCGAAAAATCACATTTTGAGATCACCTAAATAAAAAAAATGTTTTATAAAATAACTCGTGGGTGCGTGGTATATCTACCTTTGAATAGCATAATTCAAAACTGAAATATCAGATAAAAATTAAAATTAATTATTTTAATTTATAATCTTGTAAATGTACGACGAGAGGGTTTTCAAGTGGACTGTCTCTTACACAAAAATGCCCTTGCATGGAAAGTACTTTGTTGTGTTTGATTATCTCATAAAGAATCTGAATATATTAAAATGGGATTTTATCCAGATATTTGCACTACAATTAAAATGCAAAGCTGGAACACTGCACGATAGCCTGTAAAGCTCTGTTAATTCTAAAGGAATGTTGTACTTCGTATATTTTTGTATACTTTCTACACTTCTGATAGACGAAAACATATGACATAAAAATATAAATTTCTTTAAAACACACAGTTTATGGCGAACAAACTTTGTGGTTGGATTAACAAACTTCGAAATATTCGTTTTTAACTATATTTTGAAATTTCAAACATTTTATACTATTTTGTAGTGCTCAATTTCAATCTCTTGTTTCTAATGGTCATGCAGAGAGTTGAATATTAAAGCAGCACATACCGACCAGCTAAAAGGAAATTATGAAATATTTTTCCACATTACTAACACATTTTGGCAAGATGATTAAAATGACATAAAGCAAGTTTTCTAATTTGGACTTAGAGTTATGTTTTATGGTAATCATTTAGCCATTTAGCTAAACACAATTTTAATGCGATTTTTGACTTTAGGGTAACTTATTGTATTAGTTAAGGGAATTGTTCATTCAAAAGTAGAAAATAACCTGTAAATGTACAGCTAAGACTTATTAGATGCACATAACTTTTCCCTTTCCTTTTGAGTTAAATGACGCTCACCATATCTCGATAAATAAAGGAATTGTAGGGCTTACTATGACAGATACATAGAAACTAGAAACGATGCGCTATTTCAGTTCAGTTATTTGCTTGCTTAGAGTATAACCTTCGGAAACTGCCAAAATCTTTCGAGACTAAGGGTAAAACGAAATAATAAAGATGATTTTAAAACTCCTTGAGACCCGAGATGGAACATGAGAGCTGGCAAAGAGTAAAAGGCTCACTCACTTCTGAAATACAGAACTCACCGCTAGGAAATTTAACGCTGGAAAACGGTCCTAAATGTCACTTTGGGCCAAAACTATTTCAGATCACCATCTCAGCCAGCTGCCCATGAAACCTGAAAGAAAATCCATTATTTTAAGGGCGGGGTGTTTCTTGTTAGTTTTACAGGAACCTCATACGGGTAAAAACCTTGAATGAAGTGGTCGTTTCCAATTGAAGGTAAAACCGAGACCATGCAACAAAGGGCAGAAAGGATACTGCTTTCACAGAGAGAATAATAATTGCGATATAATAACATCAAGGGTGCATAACCACATATCACAATCTGTCAATATGTGCAATAGAAATTTATGAGCACATCAAGTGATCAAATTTCACACGTGTCGACATTATATATCCCTGATATATTATGCTACATTTACTGCATAGGTCATACGAAAATACCTACTCACCCCAGCGTATATTATGGGTAATTATCGCCATTAATATCTGGGTGAACATGATATGTAGATGTGCTCACGGTAATTTATGGAAGTTTGGAAAGGTGAAACTATTCTATTATTATTTTTTGGTGCTCCAATCCAAACTGAATCTTTGCCTGTTAAATATGTTCCCCACATAACCCATCCCAGGTTCCCACTTATTGTTTCTAGTAATCTTCCTTGTGTTACACATATTGTATGGCAACTTTCTATCATAATTGTTGGAAGGAATTTAGATGTCTGAGAATTTAATATCAGCTACGAAGCGAGTTTTTACTAGATCAGGGATATTTTATTTGTGAACGACGCTGTCAATTTCCAGGGTCATATCAGCGCGGCTGACATGCCGGAATTTCGTTCCGTAATTCTTTTTACATGCCAGTAAATCTACTAACAAGAAGCTGTCGCTTGAAATCACATTTAAAAACCACTGGTCTGGGCCGGATATGAATCCGTGACCAGCACTAACCAAATGAGCCACCCTCAGGAGGTGAAAAACGGTCAGCAGGCATGATGGAATTTGCGTGGGAAGTCAATGACATTCGTACACCGGCTCTGTACATCTTCATTCCTTCAACTCTGCATCTTTCTTGATCAATTATTTTCTTATTCTATGTTATACGTTAACTTTAAAAACTTAGAAGGCATAGTTACAAGTATAACTATCACAAATATAAAATAAGCACTCTGAAAATACAGAGGAACTCTTTTGATGCAGGCTGTAGGCATGTTTAACACGCAAAGTTAACCTATCGCTCACTCCGAGTTAGCTAAACATAACCAATTTCTCTGCGGAACAGCTGGATTGGCAGTAAGGATTACAAACTGATGAAGTAATTAGCCCACTATACCGTTCGGTCTTTCCTTTCCCTCTTTTACCGCTAATTGCACCACTGGATTTTTGTTTACTTTAAAGAAGACAAAATTTAATATTGTCTTGACTCCAGCGAATAGTATTTTCTATTTTAAAAGGTTATAGTAGCCAAACTGAAGCAGAGAAGATTCTCATTTTTAATATGAAGAAAAATAAAAAATATTAAGATATTGTGTTCTAGCGTTCCTCAAAATTTTTCATATTAATAGTTTTATATGTTTTAAAAGCTGCATTGCTGGTTATAAGAGTTGAAAGTACTCCTCTAAACGATAGTTCTTTGTTAACACAGTACTGAAAGGAAGCTGTTATTATTTCAAAAAATATTACTTTAAGCAATGAAAGCCATGAATAGTCCAATTGATCCAAAACAGTACACCGTTTGGAAGAATGGATTCCTAAACAGCATTCCCTGACATGACTGGAAGCGCTTCCCATATCAAACTTCGCATTATTGCTCTAAGGCAAGTATGCGCATTGGATTTCGTGTCGCTCTAATGTGAATTAAAAAAAAAAGGCTATTCAGCACTCTCACGGGACAATTCAGGAAGTCTCAGCACTGATACTTTCAGGGCATGGGAATGTTAACTGGTAGAATTACTATTCGTAATGTATGAACCTAAAAACGGAGGAATTTCCTCTTTCTAAGCTTAGCAGAGTAGTCTTCTCTATAACTTATGTAAAAGCTGAAGCTGCTGGCAGTGAAGTAAACTAAGTATTAAGAATAACTAAACACTATAGTAACACAACTTCACTATATTGTTTAGTTATTCTTAATTCTATATCACTTACCAAGTAATATGAATGACCTTTAAAATAGCTAAGCACAACAGATAGCTGAAAAGAGGAATAAAATTCCTTTGTATATGACAGTTATTTAAGTCATTGAAATGTTCATCCAGTGCAGATTATGTGCAATTGAGTTAATAGTTAATAACCTATTCTTTATCGTTTAGGTAAATAAAAAGAAGAGATGTTATGCTGAAAAAATTCTTTAAAACAAAAGAAATCAATTAACTTGATTTTTTTTCTTCAAATGTCACACATTTCGATTAAAATTTAGGATATAACACAAAATATATCTCCAAATTTCCGTGAATAGTCCTTCAGACCCCCTTTATCCTTACTGAAAGTTGAAAAACACAAACACAACAAAAACAGCAAACAGAGATCAATAAAATATGCATGCATATTGCTGCGCTTTCTTATAAAATTGTTTTAAAATCTACGGTTCTTCCTTTTTCTCCACGAGTTTATTACTTATTAATAAGAAAAGCTGTCTTTAAAGATGAAAAACATACCTTGTGTTTGACATTTCATCTGTTGAAGTGTACTGTCTAGTTTGAAACCATTTATAGACAAACAGAATAAATGATGTTATGGGTGTAATGCAATGTTTAGATTGCAGGGGATAATGTGCAGAAAATAGTGGAGTAGAAAGACGGTATCAAAATATATTCTCTGTGGAGAGTACTAGTGTTTAATGTCCGCTCTTACTAATTTTCGCACAAGTAGTGGAAGGTACATAAAACACTACAAAAGGAAATTTAGAATGAGCGCGTGTGTGAGTGTCAAAGAAGGTGGTTGAGTGGGTGGGTAGTTGTTGAAGAGGAAGAAATGGGCCAATATTTAGGAAGAAGCTAGCCCCTGGAAGCTAAGAGACATTAATGAAAGCGTGACAAATTCACTCTCACAGCGCATCTCTCATGAACTTTTGCTGGAAAAGCCAAAATGTGAATGTAATATAAACATGTAGATGTTTTGTTCGACTCCTGGAAGTGTTTTGAAAAACTAAAAAAGCTAAAAGTCCTCGAATTTTGCAACATTTGAAATAAACCGCAAGAAGTTTCCTAAGATAACGAAATTACAGTTAGGTATAGTTGTGCACAAAGTAGTAGGCCAATGCTTTTTGATTCTTATGTTTTTCTTTATTTAATACACCCTTGTCTTCTTATTTCACGTAGCTCTCGGTGAATGGATCTCTTACTAGTTTGCATTCAAGTTCGACACACAAGCAGGAGCCTATGAACAGAGATCAAGCCGACTGTACCATGTGAGCAAGTAGTTGGACGAAAAATACATTAACAGACAATAATTCAAAATCCAAAAGTTACTCTGTAACTATTGGTTGGCGCGAGTGAACCGGCATTAGGATGCGTCTGGAAAATTCCTCTAATTAATGGGGACGAAAGAGTGTTTAGCTGATTTGGCCAACATAAGTGAATGAGGAAATCCTTAACGAGACCTGTGGTTACAAATTAAGTTTTCGCAGCGTAATCAAGCCAAGGTGAAGATATCAAATAAAACTAGCGGTTTGTAAGAAAACAACGTGTAAATAAATACACTCGACAAAATTCTGTAGAATCTCTGAGAACCTTGGTTCCATATTATGATCAAGCAAAACTAAGGTAGGAGGGAAAAACAATTCGTTTCATCCTCCACATTAGGTATCTGAACCCGTATACACTCTGAACCATCTATTGCTGTAACGTGTTCAAGTGTATATGGTGGTATAACTGCAAGGATACATTATTACAGGTGCATCCCAAACCAAAACGTATGTGCCACTTTTGACTTCACTTTTTAGAGCATTTTTACACCAAAGTTATGCGGTGGTCGATTTCAGTCATGTGCAAAACTGCCTGCTTGTATAGCATTTATTATATGATACATACTAATTTCAGCAACACTGAACATAATCAGTAATCGCTAATCGCTGAGAACATGGGAGCATAATTAAACTGCCTTTACTGTCACTCCGTGAGGGTATCTGTCTTGAACATTTTAGAGATATTGAAAAAATTACTCTATGATTTTATAATTAGTATATCTGTAGTTTGTCACTTGTCGATTTGCGTGATACTTCCCTAATTGCTGTTGTTTTAGAGTTAACTTCTTTTTGCCCTGGTTGTTCACACCATGAATGACCAACACAGATATTTCCGTTTCCGTTGGACTCGTGATTTGGCTCATTAATTTTTACGCCAATAAACACCGAAATGAAATCGATACGCTGTTAACAAGCACAGTGTTTCCTCATAATGCCTTTTGCTGGGGCCCTTGCAAAGTACACAAATGACTCATGTTTGCTTTCAATGCTCCGCTTGTACAAGCGAAGTGTTATTTATGAAATCCAAGCTTCAAGCTTATGAATTGGAATGGAAGAGGGGTACTTGTGGGGAGAACATAAAGAATAGACGTCAATTAATGTTTCGTAATTTCCTCCGTCCCCTAGGACCTTGTTTTGCGAGGGGTAGTGTTCGCAAATTGCGTAATTGCTTTTGTATATCCACGTCAGTGGTCACGTCTCCTGATGCAATTAAGATTCTCGCTGACCAATTTTCTGTAAGTTTCGGAGCTTACTAGACCATGTCTACTGACTCACCATTATAGGATTAGTAATGGCAACAAGCATCTTCGTCCCTGCACCAAATGCAATGATGTATCCAGACTATCCTTTTTTTTTATGAGCTTACTCTGCATGTAAGCATATTCTGTTCCTTCATGTTCCGTTATTTATGTTGGCTAAAACTGTACGCGACATGAACAACATTCCTATTCTAAAGTAGCTTTTATATCAGAATATTGATGGTTTTAGATGCACTCTGGCAACGGTAACGCTCAGTAGATATATTCCAGGCCGTTTGATATAATTACGCCCTTGAGATTGTTAGACAGTGCTATCTCTGTTATCTCATTTAATCTGCAAATTTTGCTGCTGTGTGCTTTTCACATACCAGATGACCGGTCGCACGTCGGATTTGACTACGGTTGTCAGAGCTCTTACTCCCGCTTAATCGGATAAAATATCTCTGCTACAGAAATCTGCAATTTTGTAATCATCTAGAGTTTCAGAACAAGATCTTGCGTTATCACATGTCGTGGAAATGATGCCCTCCTCATGTATCCACACATCTTTGGCACCGTCCCTAGGAATCATCTTTCATGCGCTGTATTTCGGCTTCTGTTGATACTTTCTTGCAGATCTTCTAACATATGGAATTTTTAAATATTAATTATATTTTTCAACTTTCCAATAATATGGAGATGGTGGCTATCTCCAAAATTTTCCTTGACAACATTTAATGATTCTGCAGCTGTAATGAGCGGCGGGAAAATCTTGCTGAGAATATTCAGACCAACATTCAAGAATTGGTACCAAAACGTAACCCGTATAATATTCTGCGTTTGTAGCTGAACAATATATTCGCCCCACTATGTAGGCATTTCTGGCCCCCTACGCCCCAATTTCCACATCATCTAAATGGGGTTTACTGCCCTAATTTGGGGTTCCGTCAGCCTAGATATAGTGGTTCCGAATATAGTGGCTATTCTACGTCGATGCATAATCCTGTAAATAGAACCATGCTTCGCTACAGAGATTATTAAATTTGGATCTACAACCCTATCTTAATATCCCTCAAACTACAGTTACAAAAATGCAACTGGCAATCATAGGATAGCAGTTCGTGGAGAATATGATCTGGTGTGGTTCAAATATCAGGAGTTTAATGGACCTATAGATAGATGTTCTGCTCATTGAAATTGCGATTTTCTACGAAAGTCGTCGCAGAGATTTTTTAGGAAAATGTTCTGATCCTTCTCCAGCTTCGTATACTGGGTAACAAGTGTGCGTTTCTTTACTCTTCATATAATAATTTAACAGTTTTCCTAAAATTAAACACAAACTTTTGCGCAAATGTAATCCTTACGGTAGACACGTCTGGGAATTATATTACAAATTATCTCTTAATATCTCTGCAAAATGTTGTAATCACATACAAATCACGCATGGCAACCAAATACTATAATGGGTGCTTAGCTTGTGGGTTAATAGATCAACACATGAACACTTGGCATAATTAAAAATCACTCAAATCTTCCGAAGTATATTCCGTTTTATAATTAGACTTACGTCTACCAAGGTGTACACAGCAGTAAAGCGCAACCATTGCTTATCACGTGATTTACTCTACTTGAAAATAACGTGCTGCCTCTGATTGACTAAACATAGATATGAATCCACTTCCACTGGATGGAAGCGAGCTAACAACGAACTCTGCCAGTCAATGAAGGATGAAGCCACTGGTTTCTGGTATATGATTTTTCAATTACGTTCTCCAGCGTTAAATCATATCGGACGATGTATGAAATGGGTGAAATGATGCTCAAATGAGCCCAGGATCTGTAGAGCTTAACATTGCCCGACATTTATTTTTTCAGGATTATGGAAAACCCCGGAGAAAACTTTATTGAGATGATTCACACTGACCCAGATTCGAAATCGGGACCTCTTGAACATGAGGTAGACACGCTTCCTCCTACCCTATAGGGGCGGGCTGGTTTCTTGTATGAGTATCTTAGTGGCTATATCAGTCTGATTATACCTGCTGCTTGTGTTGAGACTGTAAAACCAACAAATTATAAACGGAGGTCACAAGATAAACGGAGTTGCTGACATGATCAGTGATCACACTTGTGTCGAGGCATATCGACCACCCGATGAAAAGCATATTAGTTAAGAATCCCAAAGTTATTTTCATATTTTATATTAAAAAGAGACGATGACAGCGGATGTGTGCCCGCCACGGTAGCGTGGTGGTTGCATGTCTGCCTCACGTTTAAGAGGTCCCGGTCAGGGAAAGTTACCTGAATAAGGCTTTTTCCGGGGGTTTTCCCTTATCCTGAAAGACGAATATCGGGTAGCTCTAAGCTCTATGGAGCCTGGGCTCATTTGAGCATCATTTCACCCATTCCATTCATCGTCCGATATAACTTAACGTTGGAGGACGTAAATTACACAAAAAAAGAACAGCGGATGTGTCTTTCTTAAAGACAAGTTAACTAAATTATATGAAGTACAGTGCCATAAAACAAAAAAGGCATATGGGTAGAAAAGCATTAAGCAGGAACTACATTGCAGAGCTGGAAATGACACATAGAAATAAAGCAGAAGATTTGTAGTACTTAAGATCTTTTATTACTTTCATTCGTTTTCGTGGGTATTCTTGGAAACAAGAACTTATTACTGATTACTATTTATAGCACCCCAGAAACTCCTGCAGAAAATACTATCGGCGCGCCGTGCACAACTACCAGATATAACTTCGGGAAGTGGACGAGAATGTAGAACCGCTGTGTGTAACTTATTCTGCGGCATTTGTAAACCGTCCTCCAAGATTTCAGGACAAGGGAAAACCCTGACAAAACCCCTTATCCAGGTATTTCACCGGGTTACTGACCAGGTAACTCACTGAGATTCGAACTCAGGATCTGTTGTACTTGAAGCAGACACGCTACCATCTACGCGACCGAGACGGGCTGTTCTGTAATCGGGGTGCCAAACATGTACCTGAGAAGTAGGTACCTGAACATAGGGATGTTTTATGGTTTATCCTTAATGCAATAAAACATGCAATGGTATCTTTGAATGCGCAGCTTCCGATCAAACATAAAAGCACACTTGCTGGAATACAATACTTTACAATACGTATAATTAGAAACCCGAAAATAAAAGATCAGTGCCCAACGTCCTTTAAGGCATGATACCTATCAGTAACTTGATTTATCTGAAGGCTTGTCGGGGCATATGAATAAGAAATAAATGGACAATGTGGATTCCAAGTCATTAGCCTTCAAATTAGAACGGCTAATATCCATATTTGGAATTCAAACTGTGGCACTCAACTAAAATGCCATTACACTTTCCTCCCTCAGTCTGCATACAATTAATGAATATAACTGGCGATTTGCGTTAATTCCATTCCATTTCTTACTTCGCTACATCTATAAGGTGGCACTAGAAAAAGGAAATTTCCTGTTTACAGAAGTAGGACTTGTAGAGAGCTGCTTTATTTTTAAATATCTATATGCCACTAACCATTAGGAATGGGATTCGGAAATTCTATTGCAGTTTTTTGAGCGACTTCAGACGTTAATGTGTTAATGTTGAAAAAAAAAAAACTAAGGGTAAATGTTGCAGGCTCTAGTTATTACATTAATATGCAGATTTTCTCCAAATACATGACAAAAATAATTGACGTGCCTTTGGATTACACTGCTCACAGTGACGTTCACCAGAAGTCACTGCAAAAATTGTATCTGGGAAGCTTCTCATAGATGAGCTAAAAAATGCATTAAGAATCTTGAATCTGTTAGGCAATGCAAGGCTTCATGGCAGCAGATCCTCTTCTGTCTCCACAAGAGTCTTGTAAACACTTTTCATCCGAACCCAAAGGAAAAGGTCAAGTGGAATTACATCCAGCGATCACCGAGGTCAAGCAATTAGATAAGTTCTAGCTATCCATCGCGAATGTTTGAGTTCGAACAGGGCTTCCATTCATTACTACATCTAAGTGATTCCCTCAGTAATATGTAACATTAGTCTGAGTTGCGAAACTTTCAAGTGCATAAGTAGGTAATGGATACAGTATTCAATGAGTGGTGAAATGAAAATACCTGTGTAAGTCGATCAGAAGGCCAGATCGAGAGGGTTTTTTGTGCATGACATAATGGAAAACTCAAGAGTGTTTGGTTTGCATCAGTGCCTGATGTATGCACGGAATTTCTTGTAAAACTTATTTGGTAGTATAGTGAAATAGTCTTTCGACAAACTTGCATCTTAAACATGAAAATAACAAATAAAGGAATCACTACATGCTGCTAAATTCTAAACAATAATTACAGATACATAGGAAACAGCTGATACAACATATACATTTATTTGAAATGAGTTCTTATACATTTTGACATTTTTGTGTATCTCTATCTCTTATAGTTTATCTGTTATACAAAATTATACAATGTAGGTGCCTCCCAACAGCGCATTTCGAAAAAAAGAGAGGTTATAAATTTTATTTGCCATATTAATAGCTCAAATATAGGGTATTTTAATTAGAAAATTCAGATAAATTTTTAATGAAATAAAAATATTGAAAATGTTTCCCTGTGAAGGATAGTTTGGTGTAAGGGGGTATTTTCGAAAATCTTCGAAATTATATATCAAGTGCTGTTTTTATCCAACATTTGGTTTTTGAGTTAGGCTGCTCATAAACACATAAGGATGTATTTCTACATCTGTTTTTCATCATGATCATGATCATGATCATGATCATCATCATCATCATCATCATCATCATCATCATCATCATCATCATCATCATCATCATCATCATCATCATCATCATCATCATCATCATCATCATCATCATCATCATCATCATCATCATCATCATCATCATCATCATCATCATCATCATCATCATCATCATCATCATCATCATCATCATCATCATCATCATCATCATCATCATCATCATCATCATCATCATCATCATCATCATCATCATCATCATCACCATTGAACATTTGTAGAGCACGGCTAAAATTTCAATAGCAAAAATGAGAAAAAAGTATCTATAATGAATTCTTGGACGTACATTTCTTTATAACCGTGAGCGTTGTCCTAGTACATCGAATAGGCTTTCCTTTCCAATTTACATTGATTTCTGTAGCTGATATAATTTCTTTTTCCAATATTTTATTCTTGTCAATCATCTTTACAGAAGATGTCCTTTCTTCGTTACAGCCACGGTCGCATCCTTTCTCATTCTCTAAGGAATTCTCTTCCTTCTTTTATACGACAGCGTCTATTCACATTCTTAATTGTCCATCTAGATTCACTCATTTTCCTTCAGTGAATATAAGATATTTTTCTTGCTGTTAATTATTGTACCATCTATCTTAATTTCGGGGACATGTAAACCGTTTAGCGGTTTATGTTCTAGCAGGAGGGGATCTGATTCAAATGAAATCCATTTTATAATTAAACTGACATTGTAGCTAAGGTGGTCACAATAGTAAAGTGATATCAGCTCATATAAGTTGATTTACTCCATGCGGAGAAGATATTCCGGTGCCTCTGATAAGCTAAAGTTAGAGGTTTATCGATTCCTTATGGATGGAAGTGGGGGAAAACGAACTCTATTCCAGTCAATGAAGAATGCGACTGCCACCCTACTTCCACACAGTATGAATCGATTCATTTCGGGCAATCAGAGACATGAGAATATCTCCTCCACGTGGAATAAATCACGGCATTGGAGCTGGTTCATCATTGCTGCAAATACCTTAGATGCTATTTCAGTCTAATTATAAAGTCCACTATATCATTATCATGATATGCTCATCTTTTAGGTTTCTTTGCTACTATTTTGCTCATTAAAAGGTATAAACACAATTCTGTTAAATGGAACATGGAGGCGAAATATTAAGGTTCTGATATTATTGACACACTAATTACGTGTACTTTAAAGGTATCTGTATTTCGTTTTTTTTTTTCATTTCTACACTTTCAAACAAATGATACTAAATGTTTGTTACAAATTGCTTTCAGTGTAATTAAAACACAAAATTAATCTTGGGTGGCGCTCGTTGTCTATTTTTTAAGAAAACTTACACAAAATGAAGATGAGATATATGTGAACTTCCTCCCTTATGATGACTATATTTGTGTATTAATTCTGAAATATGAGTGCTTAATATCAAAGTTTTATGTAGCACTCCCGTAACTTTTCAAGGATGGCATATACAAGTTCCAGAACTAAATTCTTAAAAACCTAAATCCATGTTATCTTGCAACCTTGGCTACAGTGTGCCGCCCTATGATTCAAAACCATTCTCTCTCCCCAGGCCGCGCCGTGGCCGAATTGTTAGACCACTCGATTCTCACCAAAGCGGCGCGGGTTCGATTCCAAAGCGACTGCATGTGTGATTTTTTGTGGACAAAGCGGCATAGAGGCGAGTTTCCTTCGGGTGCTCCGGTTTCTCATTCCACCGGTGCTCCATCTTCATTTCATGTATCATCAGTATCACGCTTGCGGTGCCGCCTGTAGTAAAAGCGGGCGTTAAACACAAAAAAAAAGTCTTCTCACACAGCTCACAACTCAATTCAAATATACCATTATTAGCCTCCATTAATTTTCTCTGTCAAGTTAACTGGGTTGATTATCCTTACATCCACACATATTCTCTGAAAAGGACCTCAAACCTCGCTAATGGAGCAGCTGGTAGCAGTATTTCATCGAGATATCGAAAATGGCATCAAAGTGACGTACACGAGGAGTGGTCATAACATCTTATTGTGTAAAGATAATCAAAAGCTTGGGAAATTAAGTTTGTAAAGCTAATTCTGCAGAGTAACGCCGGCCTCGTAATTATAAATATATGCTTTATTTAGAACAATGGAGAAGATTTGAAGCCCTTCTTCTGTTCTTGCTTCGCTTTATTTAATTTGTTTGAGGAGAATATATTAAAATGTTATATAGTGAAGTGACATCTAATAACAGCCCAAAGATTTTGGAGGCAATGGTTGCGATATTTTAAGGGTTCATACCTAAGTCCCAGTGCTCTGAAACATTTGTCTGTAATGTAATTCAAGGACCAAAAACATACTAGCAGGGACCGGGACTTAACAAAATACCTTAAGTGTGATGATTACTGAGAGCTTTAACCTGAATTATCAAGAAGTTTTATAAGTCTAGCATTAACAGGGTATATCTATCTCTACAAGCTGTTTCAAGTCGAAATACAGAGAGTGCATAATGTTAACGTGTGTAGGGAACTCTCAAAATGACTCCAAAGGTCAAAAGATTACTTTATTCATTAAGTGTTCATGAAAAAAGTTACCTGTCGTTTCCTTCTTTGGAATATACGTGAATTTTGGCACGTAGCCAGTCTTATGAACCGAGTGAGCAACTGGTAAATCCAGTTCTATTAAGTATGCTAATACTGTTGTTTTTAAACCCTAAACAGTCAATCATTGCATTATCTTAACAGCCCTATTATAAATATTAATGTATCCCTTACAAAAACTATTTCACGGTTATCCTGAAGTCTTTTCTATATCTTAATTGACAGTTGAATTCCACCTGTCGTCTAGGGATGTACGTACCTCACTAGCAATTACACAACATGCATGTGCTTTGTACAATAGATTTTAAGAGACTATTTATGGACATTCGCTGACGGTTTACAGAAGATGAATTAATGAATATTAATTGAAATTTTCTTAAAACGCGTGAGAGCTGTGTGGCGCCACAAGTGCATAATTTCTAACTTTTTTATGAATAAATGTGTATGGTTACTTCAGTTATAATTTTCAGGATAAATCTATGCACTTGTTAACTGTTGGAAATTCATCATTTCTTCACAGTAGCCGTATATAGTCTAAAGTTTTGGATAGATAAAGTCAACTCGAAAAATTCAATGCCGTGGCTGGGATTTGAACGACGGATCTCCTAGTTACCATCCAGTCGCTCTTACCCATTGAGCTACCATGGCCAACGTGACGTCCTGACATTAAATTCCCCAATTGACTCATATACTTTCCCGGTAAACCACTAGGGGCTCTCGTAATCGAGATACCCGCTCGTTGTCACTTACTATTGTAAGTACTTAAAATTTAAGTTAATTGGTGGAAATTAATCATTTCTTCACGCTAACTGTATATAGGCTTAGGTTCTTGATAGAGTCAACCTGAAAAATTCAATGCCATGACCGGGATTTGAACCACCATTGAGTTCTTCAGGTTGACTCTATCTATGCTCTTGTATTTAAGGGGATAGGTATGATTTACGACTCCGCCGGCCAACAGCGTGTTTCCTGGTACTATGCAAATCCTCGCTGTATTAAGTGTGGCCCTAGTTGACCAGAGGCGATTACTTCGCTGAAATAAAGAACTGAGATTTGATTTTCACGAATCCATATGGCAAGTATTTCGTTTAGGAAGTTCTCAAGGGTCTGTGTCAATTTAATATGTTTGACTGTTGAAGAGCCGTAAATAAAAATGGGAACACCGATAGGACCTACATATTACATTTCTCGGATGACCAAATGAAAACAGCACACGATTATGAGGATATTGGCTTAATTATAAGGAAATTAATTTCAGAATATGAGATGGGTAATTTAGCAATCAACAACTGCGGATATATATAGGTATACGAGATCTTAGATAATAGGAGCCGTGCCGTGGCTCAGTGGTTAGACCGCTTGGCTCTCACCAAGGCGGCCCGGGTTCGATCCCAGGCGACCGCAAAGTGAGATTTGTGCTGGACAACACGGCGGGATCTGCGGTTTTCCCCGCCATCTCATTCCACCGGTGCTCCATCTTCATCTCATGCATCACCAGTGTCATCGCCTGCGGTGCCGTATGTAGTAAAAGTGGACGTTAAACACTACACTACGCACACACACACACACACACACACACACACACACACACATATTAGATAATAGGTTTTCTAAGATAAAAATATTTGGCTTTCTCATCACGTTCTAAACCTAAATATCATGAAATCGGAGAAACAATTGAATGGCAAAACCACTTCAAGTGACAAATTATTGTGACCAATATAGTGATCAATAATAACAGGCACATGACACAAGAATTAGTGGAAATAAATTGTGTTCAAAACATTTATTTTAGTACATTGCGTTTAAACTATCTATTAAGGCTCACCAGTTAAAAATTTGTATATAATTTCCTCGGAATGAAGAGAAATTCACAGGTCACTTCTAGAAAATTCAAGAAATACATTGTATTTGTGAAGTAAATGGTTTTTATACATGATAGTTTAATCAAAACTGTAGAAGAAGATTCCGTGTTGACGTTAGCTAGTGTCGAGTGGATTTTCTTGAAAATATTCCTGTTAGATGCACGCACATATACACACGTCATTATATAAAAATGCTTTTGTTTGTTCTTAGGAGTTGCAAAACACATATTTACGATGAAATATCAATATTGAGATTTTGCATGAAATGCAATATTCCTTCTTCTCTATTATGGGTAGGTGGCAGAGAATTTAATACACCTATACAAATTATTGAGGAGAAAAACTACTTGGGATTTCCTCATTTTATCACAGATGAAAAAGCAGAATAAAATTGATATTTTGAACTTGAAATTAGTTTCTGAATCACTCTCGTCACCTTCACTCTATTGCTCTTTGGGTTGTCTCGGATTAGGATTAGGATTATTACTTAAAAGATTCGGCACTGCGACCAGTCTTGATCTATTGTACCTATGCCCCTATGTTGGGCATCTCCGGGAGAAAAAATTAGAGAAAGGAGACAGAGGGCGGCCGTCCCAGGGAGCTAAGGCAGTGCAGAAGGCAGGGTCCCTACATTTGACTTAGATGGAAACCCTCCCCGGTAGGCCAGGACAACGGTTATTCCCCATTACTGTAGTTCGAAAGCGGTTCCAGCAGACGGTTTGGAGACTGACAAGCGACCTACCGGAGGAGTTCTCTCAGAGCATATCATCCTGCCATGCACCGCCGAGACACCTGGCAACACTTCTATCTTGAAAGAATCCACCAGATGAGAGATGATGTGTAATGCTAATGGAGATAAAAGGCTGGGACAGAAAATTCGGGGGATGTAATTAACCTACCTAGCATTCGGATGACGAACCAGAAAACCCCCGGTAAAGCCCATGGGTCAGGTAGGTTGGCCACGGTAATTGAACCCGGGCCTCCCGAATGAGAGTCACAGACGAAATCACTTGAGCCATCCGCTCAGTATGGGTTGTCCATTTTCAAATTATTATTGCGGCGTGCAGAATTCGATTGAAAGCTACCGCATGTATTTTCCCCAAAAACATGCTAACGAATTTTACACATTTATACACAGAGACGAAAAGGAGAAGGTGAGAATAAGAAATTATATTCTCAGTGAAATAACTAATGTAATCAACTGATTGAATTATAGAATTATAAACTCTAAGTCTGATTATTTACTTAGGGTCAGAAAGTGCTTTTGTAGAACATTTAAAAAAAATTATCTACTTGTTTTCAATAATTCCCGAGAAAATAGGCATGAAACATTAATTTATCGTTAAGAATGGGACGTTCTGCAGCCACTTAGAACGAAAATATTAGTTTCTATTTAGCAAATCAATTGTGTTATAAATCAATTTAGTAATTTAGGTGTGCAATATAATCCGGAATGAAAACAAAAATAAACAAATGAATTATTGAATTCCTAACTCCACTGAAATGGTGACGGGGAAAAACATAATTAATGAAATGAGGAAATTAAGACCATGAGGTACTTCTTTGGGCAAATCATTACTTTCGATTCTACTCTTGTCGCCCCAGGGGGTCCTGAAACTTTTATTGAATTACTAGGTAACTTTTATGGAGGCGCTGTACTGCAATGTGGCACAACCTCTCCACACCACGCTTCACATCGCATGGAATGTCATTGGTGAACAATGGCACTAATTAATGACCTTTGGGAATAGAGCCGCTCAAGTGTTCAGTAACGAGCGCGTTAACACGCCGCTTCAGCAGCTTCCAAGAGGAATGAACCGTGGCAAGGCGGTTCTTCTCGATGCGAGGGTCCTATCTTGAATGGAACCATTAACTTTGCGAAGGATCTTTAAATATTCTATGAACAACTACTCTTTGAAAGCCAAAAGCTGTTTTGATGCATCAATACTTTATGCTAAATGACGGTAACACCTAATGCTAAAGTTGTTGCTCTAAGAGCTATCGACTGGGTAGATTACACTCGGTGTGTACAAAAAACACTCAAAACTACCCAGCTACCTATGATGTGCTAGAGACCCAAGCCTGTTTAAGTGAGTTCAACCTGTGTTTACCAAAATCTTACTGTTATTTTCTTCAAATACAAAGCCTGTTGAAATCAGCGAAGAACGACTTTAATTTTCGGAGATAATAAACTTATTTTAGAACATTGTAGAATCTCGGATGAGCTACATTTGGTATCTAACGAGAGGCGCATCACTGAGGGCGGTTCACTGCTAGCAATATAGTGTTAACAGTATCTCGTCCTGTTGGAGGAAAATGGGATTTTGCATTCGTGCTTCTTATCATTGGAGTACTATGCCAGCGTATCAGGGACGTGGGCTGAGATACAACAATTGAAGAACTGGACTGCTTAGCCATCAGATAAACGATAAGTTTTTAGTCAGTGCCAAGTTGTTAGTTAATCTGAATAATAAATGTTAAATAACCATAACACTGCTTGATAAAATGTATGATGGATAACTACCATGTAGGCAGTACAGCTCTTGTGTTGTGTAAAAAAAAAGTTGCAATTACTGTATAATCCACATTTCAGTTTTCTCAAAAGATGAAAGAGAGCTGAAAACTATTAATTAAACTTTTGTTAGGTTATTGTCACCGTTTTATTTCTTGCATTGCCTCCCTTATATAGAATGTTGTTTTCTAAAAGGCATGTTGGTAACACACAAGATAAATGAATATCATGACCATGAGAAACGTAAAAATGGTATTCTCCAAAGATTGCTGTTATCTATTTCTCGCGTCAGTAACATACCCGTGGACGCAAGAAAACAGCTTTTTCAATGTCAAAAAGGGAGATTGAAGACGAGCACGCCATCTCTAGCCCTAGCCTTTAGTTCTATTCTTTTGTTCTCCTAGATAATTGAATTATGTAGTGTTTTGTTATTGTTATTTTTTTGTTATTTTGGTGTACGAAGAGAATAAAGGTTTACTACTACAAAAAAAAAAAAAAAAAAAAAAAAAAAGACAGTCGAACACAAATTGAAGGAACAGGACCGTTCACTGCTAAACCTAAAGTTTGAGAAGAGTAATAAAATTAACGGAACAAGTACATAGCGCTGATAAATTGGAATTTTAAGTAGATACGAACACTCAGGTGGAGATGAATGTAAATATGCGGCAAGCAGAAATACCAGCAAAGAGCACAGAAACGATATGGGCTAATCCAGATGAAGAGGTGTCGAGGATTAAAATGTCAACAATGAAGACATTGATATGGAATGTGTTTCAGGTTACAAATACGTCTGTCACAGCAGGACTGCTATATACAAGAAAAAGAGTGTTCTACATCAAAAGATAAGCGTTTTCAGCTAAAATTTTACAGTGAGCAACAACATGAAAAATAGCTGTTTTGTGTCTGAGAACCTATTAATCTAAATTTGTAAAGCAAAGTTGGATTATGTAAGTTTATTACTTAACTATGCATGTATACACTGACAAGTAAATACTTACACAGCAGAGATAGGAGGAAGATGGAGGCTGTCAGCAAGGCTGGATCGCCCTAGTGCTTAGAACACCGTTTGCAAATGTTGAAAATCATCTTTCATAGTGAACAAGAAAATTAGCCCAACAGTAACACTTGAGACTCACATTCGGGAGGTCTGAGTTCGATTCCCGTCGGACCGGCTACTTTGGCATTTATTTTTTCATGATTTTCCCTGCTCAGTAGTCGAATGCCTATCAGGTTCCTATTGCATCATGAACTTCCTGTCCTTTCATCGGTTTCAGGGCTGAAGGTCTAAGTGACAGCGTTCAATGTGTTGTGGCAAGACGGCGGATTCTACTCTTTGGAAAGATTTTTCCCTAGTATTTGGTGGATCTTCTGAGGTCTTCTTCCTGGGGCTAGGTTGGCCTGGGGTTCCCAGGGCAGAACAGAACTAACGCGCGGCTAGCCAGCATCAGGATGTGTGTCAACTGGAAATGTTAGGGACCCCATATTTGCTAGCGTACATAGTAATCCGAATGTGGTCGCCCTTCCAATTGCCCCATCCTCTCCCTCTCCCTTCCTCCTTCCCTCCCAAGAATCATACTAGAAGCATCAAAGTGCCGTTACTGACTACTTCCAGTGTCCCGCTCCAGGGTCCTGTAAGCCTTTCCATAAGAGTACTCTTATTCCACTGTCTTTTATCTTGGTTATATTATGGTGTTATTCTTGACACAGAGATCCTGGATGATTATAAAGATGATGCACTGCTATTCATTTCATTTCTTGTTTAAATTGCCTATAGAAACACATAATTTAACGAACTTTTCATTCATATATTTAACATCACTTTTCTTAAAGCAAATCATTGATAGAATTTCGATTCTCCTATGCCGAGATAAAGGAAGTCCTCTTTGTTACATGTTGTGTAAGCTCCAACAGCTAAGGTATACTATATACAAATGACATTGCACCGAGTTTTTCTTGAAAGACGCGATTGACAGCCCGCCGTTCCCTTGGCACTCGAATTCGTTTGTACATTAGCTGTGAACGAGCCCGTTTCCAACCTGGATAATGTCTACAATGCGAAACTCTTTGGATACGTTACATTTATCTCTCTTTATAGCTATAACTAGTCCGAAATAATAGCCCTCTGCACCTATACAACCCTGGCACCTGTTGATCATATTGATCACCTGAAACATTTTTGCAGCCGAAATATTGGAAGACGCTAGCCGAATAATGGCTTTAAATTCGTCCAGCGTATGGGTATTTGTTGCATACACGTTATTTGCAAGTTTTTTCGGAGAAAAAATATAACAGGAATTCAGACCTTTTGGAGAGAAGGGTGGGAGGGAGCAGGTCAGTCAATCAGTCATCACAAATACGTTGTAATGTTTCAATTGACTAATTTACTGTATGACCATTCTGTTTTTATTCTGCATAAAAAATATCGCCATAACCAGACGAAACTGAAACACTCCTCTCCGTTCATTCGTATTTTGAGCCCGTAGTAAAAAGGTCAGTAAAAAGATGGTTAAAATAGTCAAAATGGGGTATTACAAGTCCTCTTAACTGAAGTTGGCAGAAAGTCAATCATACGTTTTAAAGCATAGACTAATGGGAATACATTTTACATACATGTAGGTATAACTTGCATATTTCGTTTGATCCATATAAACTTCAATATGTTTTACTGTAATAATAAATGGGGGTTAAACGTGATTTTATGCTAGGTATTCTATGTTATCTGAATTCAGAGTTCTCAACACCCGATCATGCACTATAATGAGCGCTTGGAACTTTTATGGGTTAAGTTTTAGTGTGTATTTTAATGATAAGCTCGGTAGTGAATTTCATTCTTCATTTACAGTCTTCATCGAGTTCAATAGTCGTCTAGAAATTAGTAGCTACTAGAGTTACCTTAAGTTAAATCTCTATACCAATAGAGTTGTAAGTCATCAACTGAGAGATTTTGTTTACAATATGGTATATTATCTGTAATAACATTTATGGTAAATAGCAAACAACAGAGGTGCAAGCACTGATCCATGTGGTACATTAGTTTTCCATTTCTTTCCAGAAAGGTCGGGTTGCTCTATTTACACCTACAATAGTTTGCTGGCGTTCAGACAAGTAAAACTTGAACTTGCCGTAACACTACTTGACACAATCAAATTTTAAAGCTTGTATATTAACAAATGGCCACGTCGTGGTTGAGTGGTAAGACCGCTTGGCTCTCACCAATGCGGCCCGAGTTCGACCCTAGGTGAACGCAAATCGAGATTTGTGGTGAACAACACGACGCTGGGGCGGGATTTCTCCGGGTCCTCCAGTTTTCCCCGCCAGCATTCCTCCACCATCATCTTTCCTATCATTTAATTTCGCCCCCATTCTATCGTCCACTTCCCTCCTTCATATCAGACATCGGGCTGATCACCTATCCTAGATTATCTCTCTCACTGATCCAGAGATTCCGTTCCTCAACCCGTCGTCTACTGGTATAAGGGTTAAGAGGAACTAGGTTAGCCTGACACCACGAAGTGGTATAAGAGGGCAGTTAAAGAAGAAAAAGTAAATTAATAAGTCAATGTCTGCTGTAGCAAGAGCTTTAAAAAGTTCAATAATGTTAGTAAACTCAATCGTATGTTGTTCGCGGCTTCGCATATGTTCTTGATAACTTCTAACGTGCAGTAATTATATTGTAGCCTTGTCTGAAGCTGCGCTGATACACGTTTAGAAGATCGCTTTTGTTGAGATAATTTGCAAATTGTGTGTGAATTATTAGTCACTCAAGTGCTTTGAACATTACAGAAGGAATACTAATTGGCGGAGATTCCGAGATTGGGGAATTTTGATTTTGTGGAGGAGAGAACGGGGGTTTGCTTCCATAAGTAGAAGAACGTGAAGGTTGTCTTCGATGCATTAAGTATATGGGCCACAGTAGGTAATATAATGTTGAGAATCAGTCGTATCATAGTGATGTTAATGCTGTCACATTCTTTTGCTTTAGTGCCAATTCTCAAAAAGACTGTTTTTACATTTAGCTTTGTAAAGAATGAATTTCTGGTTGCAAGAAAGGGGGGTTGCTTATTTCAATTCAGTAATGGTGTCATGTTTGTCTAATAGGATGATTGCAACTCTTGTGAAGTATACATTGAGCAACACTGTAGGTACCTGTATGTTGTCTACCGGAACCTGCGTTTTCCCTATTCCCATCTTGTTTGAAGCACTCCAAATTGCCAAACTACTTGCAAAGTCTTTATTTTTTTTATTTTATGTCCTCCAACATTAAGTCATATCGGACGATGAATGAAATGGGTGAAATGATGCTCAAATGAGCCCAGGATCCTTGGAGCTTAGAGTTACCCGACATTCCTCCTTTAGGATAAGGGAAAACCCCGGAAAAACATTATCCAGGTAACTCACCCTAACCAAGCAAAGCCTTTAAGTGGCATACATACACATATCGTATGCTTAACGATTCTGAATGCTTGAGTTGACAGGTTATAAAAATGTTCATTTATACTGTACAAAGATATCCATAGTTTTGTTTCTTCTGTAATTTTGATACACTTTTGTCTCTTTCGGCCAACAAATTACGCAGTTCAAGAGGCCAAACAGGTAACAAATCATCGGTATGTTATTTTGAAATGCTCTTGAGATATAGAAAGTATCTCGAAAAAGGAAACAAGAATAACAGAAAGGGAAAATCATAAGCAAGAGCTGGAGCGAGAAGTTAAAAAGTCAAAGAAATACTACAGGGGAAACAGCTATTATTTGGAGCGGAGGAAGGAAGATCTAGAGCACATAATGTTTGATTGTAAAGGAACTAAAAGCTCGAGGGAAGAACTTTTTAATTACAAGTGGTTTTAAAAGGACAGAGGAGATGTGTTAAAAAGAACATTTAGAAAATGCAATAGCGGTGAATACTGTGTGATGTACAAACTAGTGGAAATGGAGCACGGAGAGAAAGACAAATTAAGGACAAAAATACATTTTACTTATTAAATTTGCAAGAATGGGGAAAGTGTCCTACCTAATGAGAAGCCAGGGCCACATTTAATTGCAAACCAATTGTATTTTTATCACTTTCCCAAATAGCATAAAAATTAAATATTATTTGCAGATTTGAAGCTACATATCAATTACATTTGCGCCTTCAGTCGCAGATCACCATCATACAGATCATAATTATTAACCTGCATATCCATCGGATAAAATCAAAATCTTTATGAAGCACTGTTGACGGGGATGACTCTGGAGTATTCTCTCTCCGCAGACCAGAAAAGTACCGTTACGAAGATGGTCGTCGGGAGCAACATTTTATTTACGGAACGAGACTTATCGGTCCCATTCCCCTTACTACCGAGAGATTTGAGCAGGACCTTTTTATGTACAATAAACGTGCAATTACAGAATCATATAAACAGGTGTGTAGACAAGTTCAGAATAAATGTCTTACACGGGATATCTTTGGCCTCGAACGCTCGGAACTGCACGAAAACGTGCTTAGAATAATAATCGATCATAATCAAAACATTGGTCTATGTTATTTCTATGCCAAATGTTGCATTCTCTCTCAATTAACATTTTAATTGAGAGAAGCAAAGTAACAAGATGACATAATACAAGGGCGTCGATATATAATTGCAGTTTAAATCAACAGCGCTAAAATCCGTCTGCTTAAAGTACTTATAATAGCGCAAAACACAATATACTACACATCATAGTTCTTATATTAGTCCTCAGAAATTAGATGCGGAATTTCAATGAAGTGGTTGAAAAAATTTGTAAAAAAACAATTTTCACACCACTAAAGTCACCCTAACAGATTCCAAATCACTTATTCATTCATGCAGTCCAAAAGCCACTCTAATTAGATTTTTAAATCATGGTACGGGTATGTTAGTGTCATAACTTGCATTTCACTAGGCATCTTGAAACATAGGCTCATATTTTGGTGCAGCAAATTGATTGTGAAGTTTGATAAGGATAAGTTTGTATCTTCACCCGTGGTTCAGCATATTGCAGTCTTACGAAATTAGTAGCTCTTCCTACTGCTTATAAAGCCAATAATGGTGCGAGTAGACAAGTGCGAAGTTCTGCATGGAAATGATACAGACCACTGTTGTTCTGATGGTCGTTTCTTATTATAAACATGTTTTCGTCTGGTATCGAGCGTTCAAAACCAAAGGTGTCTCTTGTTAGTATTGCGGTTAGAGATAGAGAAACAATTAGATGTCTGCTTAATATATTTAAGACAACAGGATCGCTGAACGTAAGCGTAAGAAATTAAAAATAAATAATCGAACACAAAAATTGTCGAAATTGACATATAATTAATCTCCTAAGAAGTGTCTACATGTATTGCTCAGAAAGGAGGTGTTTAAAAAAACCACTGCTCATTCAAAGAATAAACTTTTAAAACTGAAGCCCTACATAGTGACTATTTTTCATGAATTATAATTTCGTGACCACGAGGAATGCCAGGAATGTCTCAATGCAGATGGTTACCACTTTCAACACAATTTATAATAAGTCATTAGTGTATGTGTTACTGTTACTCAAGAGTAAGTAAAGCGGAAGTTTTAGAATAGAAATCTCCCCAGTGTAGCAGGCATTGAGCGGAGTACGCATATGTTAGATTTGCGGCCCGGCAGTATAAGGAACGGACAGCCGTTCTCATGACTGAAGGTACTGCGCATAATCGGCTGGTTGACATAAACGCGTTGACCACGTGTCAACCGCTTTACTGCACTCTTTGGATTACTGGACGGAGGTGGTGTACCCCGAAGCATGCACTGACATGAGCTGTCGTAGAGTGAGCTACGATACCTACTCTACACAAACTTTTCAACATAGTATTTTGACGACGTCGACCCGATCTGGGTTGTCGTGCCGGCAGGTTAGTTTCTTTTGCCAGTTACCTAGTCCACATACATTTTTTGTCATTACATTTACGCCGACCTTGGCCCGATGTGAGCTGTCATGTTACAGTTTCTTTGGCCAGTTACTTAATCTAAATAAACTTCATCACTGCATTTGTGTCGACTTTGGCTCGACGTTGGCTGTCGTGGCAGCAGTTAGTTTCTTTTACCAGTTGCCTAGTCTACAAGCACTTGTCGTCACAGAATTCTTTCTTTTTTAATCTCAAGAGCAACTTTCACACATGAGAAATACTAACTGATAAATCTGTCCTATTGCATGAAGAGTCTACTGAATGTTCAATATATCTTCTGCTTCCTACCAATAGGACTTGGCAGAGAAGGGACCTTGCAAGTGATGAGCACACAGAGTGCTCCCAGGCGCTAAGATATGGTTCGCTAGACCATGGCTCTCCAAGACTATTCGTTATCAGAATAGACCTCTTACTAAGACAGAAATTCCATGCCGTTACGGGGAAACGAAGATGGACCCTATTGCTACCGTAGGATGACAGTCTAAAACCACGGTATCAACAACAATAATAATAATAATAATAATAATAATAATAATAATAATAATAATAATAATAATAATAATAATAATAATAATAATAATAATAATAATAATAATAATAATAATAATAATAATAATAATAATAATAATAATAATAATAATAATAATAATAATAATAATAATAATAATAATAATAATAATAATAATAATAATAATAATAATAATAATAATAATAATAATAATAATAATAATAATAATAATAATAATAATAATAATAATAATAATAATAATAATAACAAGAACAACAACAACAACAATAATAATAATAATAATAATAATAATAATAATAATAATAATAATAATAATAATAATAATAATAATAATAATAATAATAATAATAATAATAATAATAATAATAATAATAATAATAATAATAATAATAATAATAATAATAATAATAATAATAATAATAATAATAATAATAATAATAATAATAATAATAATAATAATAATAATAATAATAATAATAATAATAATAATAATAATAATAATAATAATAATAATAATAATAATAATAATAATAATAATAATAATAATAATAATAATAATAATAATAATAATAATAATAATAATAATAATAATAATAATAATAATAATAATAATAATAATAATAATAATAATAATAATAATAATAATAATAATAATAATAATAATAATAATAATAATAATAATAATAATAATAATAATAATAATAATAATAATAATAATAATAATAATAATAATAATAATAATAATAATAATAATAATAATAATAAACCTTAGTTTTGGATTACCACAGGATATTGACATTTTGTTGACGTTGTATGATTATTTTTATATGTTTCTATTTACTGATGAGCCAGATAAATATTTATTTAGTATAATCGTAATTTATGTTAGCATGACAAACCTCATACTTAAAGTAAAAGGAATTATGATATTTTTGATTTCAATTAGGTTATTTACTGTGCCTATGGATGCAGATTCTACCCCGGTCGAGTGTGTCCGAGTGTGATATTCTCATGCCAGTAGAATTATTGTAAACGAACTCTTGCGAACAAAAATCCAGCACACCGGAGATAATACCTCTCTGGTGCTTTTAGTTTTATTAACTAATTTAACAGTTACTTTTAGTAGATAAAAATTGCTGTACCCAATTTGAAGAGAATGTACCACCTGAATATAAATATACTCTGCTAATCAATATGTTACAAAAAGGAAATCAAGCTATCAATGAAAATAGAGAATGATAGTGAACAGAAACATCAAACGTCGAACATTGAACTAAAGATGAACGAAAAGACAAGGTTATATGTATAATTATGCATGTAAATATGTATTAATGCACATTGTGCGAATTTTAAATATTATTATATTTTATCTATAACGATTACAACAGAAATTATGTATTAAAACGATAAGATTGGTTTGATGATTACAAGAAACAGTATACTGTATGTTTTGTTAACTTAAAAGTGATTCTTATTCTTGGGGATTATAATATTATTGACAGAACACAACCAAATTCCATCTCTGCTTGAAACGTCCAGCCTATTAGTTTAGGCAGATGTTCTGATCTATTATCTGCGAATAAACAAAACACGTATAACTTTAATACCCTTTGTCTCATGATTTAATCCTCAAAATTCTATTTGGAGTAATTACGAAGAAATATCTTACATATAACCTTGTTTTAAGAGATGTATCACTTTGGAGAATTTTATTATTCTCTGCTGGCAGTGACACAGTAATGTTTTACATTTTATAGACAAACTTATGGTTAGCTGTAATCTGAAGATATAATAAGTGGTTTATCCTATATAACTTCTTTAGTATTGTGCCATCTTTTTTTAAGAGTAACTTCAGCTTTTAAAATGTGTATCACATTTACGTCTTATGGTATCTGTAAATTAATTTGGGTAAATAAATTGCTTCTATGACCAAATATATAAATATCTGCATTTAAAATGACTGTGGGGGCTCGCTTTTGGATTCCAACATTACAAGGAAAAAAAGGGTGGAAAGGAAGTATTGAAAGAATAAGCTGCAAAATTAATTTTTCATGGAAACCATAAAGAAGTACAATCACAAAATTTGATTTCAGAATTGTAAGCAAAAAGAGAGAAAAGTAACAGATCTGGTTGAAACACGGAACTTAAGTCTTTAATCCCTGCAGTGTTAATCCGTGTAGTATAACTCCATATTTTAAAGTCCCCCTCACGAGAATGGGGTTGAAGTCACCACTAGCGAGGTTATCTGTGGAGAGGAAATTATTTGTATTACTCCACAAGCAGTGCCGCCAATGCTTGGTCAGGCTATTTGACTAAGTTATTTGTTCGGGTTTCCCCTCGGACAAACGTAAGAGAAAGAGGGTCCCTTAAAATCATCCTCTATTATCATAATCGAAGTCTGTATTTAAATCGTCGACGTGTTGTAATGCGTAAAAGGTGACGTTAATCATTAATACAGGGAAAGTTTTAAAACGATTGTGATACTTAAGTAACAGCAAACTAAAAATTAGTTCAATAATTTGCCAACAACTAAGCACACTTTAAACATGTCCAAATTCGTACACAAATGAGGATTCATTACCTAAATTATCCAGTGTGATCAGAAAGTAAATCATTACTCACCCAAATAAGAAATAAAATCGCTTAGAAAATTCTTTAAGATGCTTAACTTCGCTAGCTGCTATTTGGTTTACTCACAAGTAATATTAATTAGGGATTAAAGGTAGAAATATGATAAATTCATTATTCATTATCTCAGAAAGTATTTAAAATAACAAATTGAAATGTTTATAGGATGAAGACGCATGTGTTCTAAGAATATTCATTTACTTTTATTCAAAAGTTTGTATATTAAGGAACATAGTATTGAATTCTTAATTTAGCATATTTTGATCAAATTTGTTAGCGTCTAATTAAAAAAAAACAAGTTTTTAACGCCAAATAAAATCTATAATAGCACCTACAGCATTTTTGGCAAATGGCATTTAATTCAGGTGTATTCAGTTGTTAATGACAAAACGGGTCATTTATACTATAAAAATTCGAAATTCGAAGTTCAATGTTCAAAGTAATAAGAGAGAAGAAACTTGCATATATTTGCAAAGAAGGGAGCATTTTGTGCCATGGAGTTAAAATTGATTAAATGAAAAACTGACTACACTCCTGCAGTAAACGTCTAACAGCATCATAAATGGATGGTATTTAAATAGTAATAACCGATAACAACACGAAACACATGTTTACAGCAATCTTCTCACTGCTTACCATTCTCGGATAGTAAACCATCTCTTGTTTATAATGTGATAATCATTATGGCACGATAAAGACATAAACCCACAACAACTGTCAATCGCATTTGAAACCCACATGTAACAGTTACTACCCGGGGCATTTAAAAATGCGCGAGTTATTTGGGGCACAGTTACTTTTATAGGTATGTGTTTCATGTACATCGGTTAGGCAGAACAGGCATATGGTTGGTGAGAAGTTACTTTGTGATTGACAATGGTGCGGTGTGTATTCACTTATCAGCTATTAGGGGCTGGTCAAGTGGCCATCCAGTCAGGTATTAAGAATGCATTAGTCAGTCATGACGCCATGAGCGTTGTGACAAATATGGGTTGAGTGGAAATCAGAACGTGCATGTTCTGATTTGAATCTTTGCAAGCGCTTCATTTAGTGAAATGTTGGAAACTATTATACATGAGGATTCTGTTGGGCTTTATCCATTGTATTGCATATCCTTCGAACGTTGTTGTTGCCGCTGCCAAAGGACAGCGAATAAATGTGACGAATGCGTACTGAGAGGACCAGTGGCAGCATTAACATCCATTAAAAGGTAATTTCTGGCCAATAACAGCTCCTCCGTTGGCCGCAAATAAATAAACGCAGTGTTGTCTGCCCTGGATCTTATTAAAATAATTTTCACTGAGAAACAGAACGCCTTGTACAGTTGCGGCAGGATAATTTAGTTGTAGAAAGTCGGTGCACGAACATTTGGAAATGCAATTGTTTAAGATAATTTGTCAAAATAACATCTTTTGTGCTCCGGCCATATGCATATATTTTAAATATACGTTTAAAAGTGGTACTGCATTTGTCAATTTGTTCTGTGAATTCTGTATCTCTTCACAGAAATATTTGTGTGCACTTGCAAGATTTTCTATACTCACTCTTGTACAGGGCATTCTTAAAAACGCTTGTTCCTCAATTTACTTTATATTAATCGCAATATCGAAAAATATTTTCATATTAGGGGTGATTAAGGGTAACGTAATTCTCTCGAAAATCCTAGTATCGCATCCATAGAAGATGCTGAAATTGAATACCAAGTTTGGTACTTAACCGACTTTTCATTTTTGAGTTACTATGCTGTTCACAGACACATGTAGGTGCACGAACACACACACACACACACACACACACACACACACACACACACACACACACACACACACACACACACACACACACACACACACACACACACACACACACACACACACACACACACACACACACACACACACACACACACACACACACACACACACACACACACACACACACACACACACACACACACACACACACACACACACACACACACACACACACACACACACACACACACACACACACACACACACACACACACACACACACACACACACACACACACACACACACACACACACACACACACACACACACACACACACACACACACACACACACACACACACACACACACACACACACACACACACACACACACACACACACACACACACACACACACACACACACACACACACACACACACACACACACACACACACACACACACACACACACACACACACACACACACACACACACACACACACACACACACACACACACACACACACACACACACACACACACACACACACACACACACACACACACACACACACACACACACACACACACACACACACACACACACACACACACACACACACACACACACACACACACACACACACACACACACACACACACACACACACACACACACACACACACACACACACACACACACACACACACACACACACACACACACACACACACACACACACACACACACACACACACACACACACACACACACACACACACACACACACACACACACACACACACACACACACACACACACACACACACACACACACACACACACACACACACACACACACACACACACACACACACACACACACACACACACACACACACACACACACACACACACACACACACACACACACACACACACACACACACACACACACACACACACACACACACACACACACACACACACACACACACACACACACACACACACACACACACACACACACACACACACACACACACACACACACACACACACACACACACACACACACACACACACACACACACACACACACACACACACACACACACACACACACACACACACACACACACACACACACACACACACACACACACACACACACACACACACACACACACACACACACACACACACACACACACACACACACACACACACACACACACACACACACACACACCATCTTCAATTTATGACAAGGTTTGCTCCAGAAGTTGAAATTACTACGATGCTCAATGCGGATGCTTCTGGTTGCTCAAGGTGTTTTCTTTGCAAATACGGGACGAGTTCGATTTCCCCAGGTTTTCCGAAGGTCATTTTCTGGTATAAATGAGACGTTTTATCATAAACTATTACATCTAAATCTTCTTCAGAGTGATAAAAACAACTTTTAAGCATTGCTGTGAATTTACTTTGGTACTAATGGGACGTTTAGTTATTTTTTAAATAACTACTGATGAGCTCAAGCTGAAGCAAGGTATAATTGAGAAAAAAGGTCTCATTGTTCTTAATCAGCAAATTTATTACATAAAAGTACATTAGTTGACTTAATAGGTCATGCATCTGCTCTAAACATTTCCGTCTGATATCTTAAATACATTCTGAGATACTGGGTCATGCATTTAGCAGACTAAACGTACGTAGCATAGAGTTTTTAATCTCCTCTTAAGTGCTCAGTCATCACATTTGGGTTTAGCTTCTTAAACCTTCATACAGGATGTACATAATTCAGTTGCACGTAAGGAAATATTCTTTAAAACCACAGAATTCAATATAGGCATGTTACAGTGAAGTAGAACCGAAATGTCTATCATTTGGTGCAGCGCAATGCACATCTTTGAACGAGAAATGTGGCACTTCCAGAAGCTTTGTTTTTTATTCTGTTAAATGTAACATAACAGCATTTTATAGGTTACAGTAGTTTTACAATTTAGCAACTGTTAAACTTGTATAGTATGCTGTGATGTAATTTGTTATTGAAAGGAACGTAATAAATAGAATGTGTTATATTCATATGACTTTCCCTACTCATATGTTTATTTTTATGTAAGTTATACAAGCCATAACACTGCGATAAACAAATGAATAGCGACAACACTTTTAAGAAAATAACAGAAGTATTGAGTAATTCAAACTGATGATAACCGATGTCTCGACAAAGGCTGATACCACAGAAAAAATTATCGGAAACAAATTGTGGGTTTAAAGAGATATTTCACCTGTTATATACAAAATTACACATACTTCATTCCAAATAAATACCAGTTTACACACAATTCTCAGAAGATTCACGATGTGCACTTTATATGCCATGCTAGGGAACCTCAAAACTTTTATTTTGGTGAAATATAGACACTTTTATTTAGATGATTAGTAAGTACCTACGCAGTAGAGAAAGCAATAAAAACTTAGTTTATTCTCTGACACTTAAATAAAACGAAATATTTATTTACATACTTCACGAATTTATTCGTGAAATAGTCACAAGAAAAATATTCAAGATATTTGGTAATATCATAATTTGAAGATTATTTAACTTCTCACTCATAAAGATGTGGAGCTACTTAAATTACGACCTTATAAATTACACGTGAATTGTGAACTCTGCGAAGTAAGGAAGGGATGAAAGGTCGTCTGAGTTGTGGGGTCAAGAATGTCCGTATCTAAGCTAGAAGTTGAAAGTTAGTTGGCAACTTTACTAGAGGGGCTCTTTGCGCTCTTAATGTTTTAGGTAACCAAGCCAAGCAAGTTGACCTCTGGGTCGAATCCTAGCTTTTATATGATATCCTTTTTTGATTTATACTCATTAAAATGTAACTTTTGGGTGCTTCTCTTAAAATTTCGCGTTTCTATGCTTGCAATATACAGATGTGCTCGTTACTGTGTACCGGAACTCCACAGTTAGAATTTTATCAAATTCAAAAATTAAATGTTTTTGTTCTAACCCAATATTTTATACTATGGGTTTTGCTCCCAGAACCTTTTAACGCTTGATACGAGACTATTTAGATGTCCATGAGCAGACAGCGCAATGACCCGTAATTACTTCAATGCATTTTGCTGTATTTCGACTAGTCTCAGACTAGTGTACACTCTTTTGATGCCACCTCTAATACCTGTTTCCATCATATTGAGTCTGCTGTCGGTTGATGCAATGCAGCGAGTTTTGTTAGCTTTATCTCAGGTTGCGTGGGCGGAGTGAGAATTCTGATAACCATTTCAATGTTGTTAGTGCAGTTTCTCGTATTCATCTCTGCAGCGAAGTTTTGGATAGAGTACAATTGGGATTGGGATTTCATTATGGAGGCGATTCGGTACGAAGGCCACCATGCTGGACCCATTGTTCCTATGCCCCCAAGTGGGGGCACCCTCGGGAAAAAGGATGAGGCGAAGGAGACATGGCGGCCGGCACAACAAGCCACGACAGTATAGAGGGCAGGGTCCCTACAGTTTACTTGGGTAGATACTTCCCCGACAGACCAGGACAACGAACTCGCTCCCCTACAGCGGGATGGCAACGAGCCCAGCAGCCGAGCCCTAATGGTCCCAGGCAGGCGATCCGAGCTCCAAAGGTCTCTGGCTGGCGGTCCCGAAATGGCCCCAGCAGAGGAGAGGAGACCGGCAACTGACCTACCGGAGGAGGAAGTAGTTTTCCTCAGAACATATCATCCTACCATGCACCACCGAGACACCCGCCGACACTTCTACCCTGAAATAGACCACCAGATGAAAGATGATATGAAATCATAATGGAGATGAAATGAAGGGAGAGGAAATTCTGGGGATGTAATTAACTCACGAAGCATTCGCCTAGCAACCCGGGAAACCCCCCGAAAAACCCATGGGTCAGGTAGGTCGGCTACGGGAATCGAACCCGGGCCTCCCGAATGCGGGCCTCAGACGAAACCGCCTAAGCCAACCCGCTGGGTATACAGTACAAATACTACATGCTTCTGCCATAGAAGGGGAGAGAAATATTTACCCTAATTATATTAAAATACTGAAGAAGCCACAATGAAGGTTTGGTTATAGATAGATTATAAAACTTCTTCCGGCAATAAGTCCAGAAAAAGTGAGAATTTAATATCATTGGTCCATCTAATTAATTTGGAAAGATTAGCGCCTGAGATGTTAAATGTACATTCATACGCAGTGGCTTTAGCATCCACCTTTGTGATGCAAATGGAGAAACCCGCTTTATGTGACAAATGAGTGTAATTCTAACCAATGAGAGTCCTTATTAATGTAGAACGCTACCTTAAGGCAAGGTATCAACGTAATTAAATATTGTAACTGCCAGAGCAAGAGACTAAGCGATAGACAGTAGAAAGCTGGGATTACGATTAAGCAAGGAAAAAGACAAGAAGCAACAGGTGTGTTACATAAATTTGAGCATTTCTGTCTGACTTGCAAGAAAAGGCAGGAGGTTTGTGTAATGAAGCAAAGGAAGAGAGGGAGGTAGAATATTAGTCCAACTTCGTAACAGACGTCTCTGTAAATTTACTTCATAAATGAAGCTACTGGGAAGTTTTAGAGATTAAAATAGACCGTAATCAGTTCCTTTTTTTCCCTAAGTATGTACATATAAATAACAGAATATTTAATTTTGTTTACCTAACTTCTGACCTATAACGACATTTTAGTAATTTAAAATGAATATTGAAATGTTACCATTATTTACTATGTAAACAAATATAAGATACTAGACTTTCTGTTTACCACTACGGCCTGTGAAATATAGAGAAGGACGGTGGTAATATGGATCACAAAAGATACAGAAATAAAAAAGAAAACTAAAATACTGTAAGTAGTCAGATAACTGATAATTACTTATTGAAGATGCCCAAAGGAGCTGCCGCCAGCTTCGATATTTTGCGCATCGCCTGCTTATGTGATGTGCACGAGGAGTAAGAGTAGGCCCTCAGTAATCCGAGCACTGCACCGTGGATAGGTCATAAAGGACCCTTTTTAATTTCAACTAACCCTTAGGAGAAAGGTAAATGAAAGAGAAACCCAAAGGGCTGATTTTTCCATATAATCGCCTCTCCGGCCTTCGAAAATGCTGTGGACTGAGTGACGCCTGTTGAAATAACGTTGTCGGTAAAGTCGACAAGTCTCTCTTGCTTTCTTAGGGTTCACCATAAACCAGAACCATACTGCACTCTGCATTTGCGTAAAAGGTTGCCAATGTTAACTTCTACTTTATAATAATCACATAAATAAAAACTGTATAATAAGGAACTATTCAACAGAACAATGCCGTAAACACCGTCATAGGTAAAAGGTGAAGGACTGCCAATCATTACATAACAACTGATGTATGTAGTGCCACTGGTAACAACTGCTCTTGTTTGTAAAGTCTGTTTAGTTAACTGGTGTGCACGTCGGCCGCTGCCTTTGACGAACCCTCATAATCGTTTTACAATCCCCGACCCTCCTTCTCCCAGATCTTTCTGCAAGGTTGCCACCTTTCTCGATACGTCATGGGTATCGTACGAGGTTTCGTGTAAATAAATTATCTTATGTCCATTACTGCAAAACTTCCTTAGTTTTGACATATACATACATACAGCTACAATGCTACTGGATTCCATAATAACCCTTATCTTATTCAAAGTGGGGTATTTGAAGCCCAGCTCCTTTAGAATGCCGCGCAAAGTGCAGTGCCCATAAGGAAAATGAGCAACCAATTCGTCTAAGGTGGGTACTTCCCTTTTGCACAGAATCAATAAATTTCTCGACGAATTAAAATGCTTGTGAAATTATCTACTTTAGAGAAACGTTTCCTTTTGTTTGCACACCTGATCGGCGTCTTTGGTATTCCTTTCGTCACAATATTTCTTACTGTATTTCTGTGAATACCCAGAATTTATCATCAGGTTTATTGCACGACCCCTTATCAAGATTATTTGTCAGCACATATTTATATGTGTTCAAAACAAGCGCTTGAATTTGCTTAGAAACAGTTCTCGTTATAACTTTGTTTTTTGAGGATTTTCCAGTAATATAACTCGGTCCAGTTATTCACACTATTGTCATCACTGATTATTTTCACTTGTTCCCTCCCACGGTCTCCACATCGTGACACAACATATTTCTGCACGTAATGAAACAGATCAACTGGAAGTTGGAACTTTGGCAACTGAGACTCCACGTGGAGTAGACATGCGACTGTCATTTTTAGAAAATCAGGGTTGCTATTGGTCCTCAACGACAATGTTCCATTTCTGAAGTGTGGAGATAGATTTATGACGGTCATTAGCGGGCGAGAGGCTCAGGTTCCTTTGGGCGGCAAACTGCACTCCTGTCTACGAGAAGCAAACTGTAGCCCGTCACAGTAACGCTCGAGTTGTTTTTGTTTATAAAACGTCTCTTTAAAAGAGATGATTCTTAACAGGTGGAGAGATTTCAAAGAGGAAATTATATATGATGGGCACACTACATACTTATTCACTACCTAAATGTTGCTTTTCGTGATCAAAATGCTGCTAAAAATCACATATTAATAGAACAAGAACACGTTATGTTAATCATAGCGAAGCAGTGATGAGTATACACTCCAGGATTGATAAGAGTTATGGAAGCGAATAATAGTAGCAACGAGTTTCGCAGACATTGCCACATGAGCAGTATGGAACCAAGATATGCACGAAGCGAGGTATTCGTTGCCATATAAGGGGCACAAGCCAAGCTTCAATTGAGGGACAAGCCAGGGAGTAATTATGTCCCCGCAAATAGTTGAGGTGTCATAGTGCCACACAACAGTGAATGTATAAACAGACCCTACTAAATTATAGCAAGCAGAAGACACATTCACAAAATAAACAGGTCCTTTGTGTCACCAATTCAGATACGCTAAATGTGGAGATTGACATCTTGCAGTTTCGCAGTGGCGACAGCGTGTTTCATTTGTTATCTCTGAAATATAATGAAAATTTCGGAAAAATCGACTTTGAGATTGCCTGTGAAAAACAAAATTCTAAGACATTAATGCCAGAATTAATTCTCATTTTGATATTCTGACATTTACCTTTATATTTAACGATATAAGTATCTGAACTGAAATTCAGTTCGTTTTTTAAATTATGTTATTTTCTGTAAATTTGCGTTCTTTTTTAAATCAAATTCTTCTAGGATTCTTCATGTGTATTATGAAAGGTCAAGAATTTAATAATACCTTATAAAATTTTCTATTGCATAAAGTATTGGATTTCTTGACTTTTAACGCAAAACGAGCGGTAAAACAGGCTTTATAATTATAACTGTTATAATAACTATTATAGCTCCTTGAAAATTGTTTATTTTGAATCAAAACCAGCACAAAAATATCTTATGCAATGTGGTCAGATATATATATCATGTGATTCAGAAGAAAGATTACGTTTAAAAACTCCATCGTATAGAACATGCGGCATAGGATAATAAGTCGATCGTTTGAATCTCAAAATTTAAAAAAATAAAAAAAAATATATTGAAACGAAATCTTAAACCGTTCATTATTTATGCAAGGCGATAAACTTCAGTTTCATTGTTACATTTCCTCAATAGCATTAATGGAGCTTATCAGAAAACGTATCATCTTTTATGAAGGTGTTTTAACTACTCAGATCATACTTTTGAACTCACAAACTGGAACGGGCAGATTTAAGGAGCAGCTAAGGAGGCTTTGGTCACTGTTTCAGGTTATGAAAAATGTCGCTACCTTTAGGACCGTGAATGCCTCTCCTATCAAAAACGAAAACACAAAACGATAAATAAGATATTTACTATGGTTAACAGAAACATTTTTCGACGTACTGCTTTTGATCCACCACCCATTCCTGTTGCCATAGTAAAATTTTAAGTTTTCTCAAATTGCCTGTATGTTTTGCCTATTTAGTGTAGGTTCTTTATTAAATTATCTAACTTTTCATACGTTCATTATTTCATCACTGCAGACACGGAATACAATACTTGTTCATAGTTGAATTTTACAATTTAAATATCACTTGGGCTTTTACTTCCTTTCAACCTGTTAATATTTACTTACGATTTAATTTAAACTGCAGCTTAAGCATGAAAGCAAGTTATTGATTTTTTGACGATTAGCAACCAGGCATGGAAAATCGATTGCCAATTCGCCATCAACGTTCATTTTGGTGAATCTGCTTTTCGAAACACCATGCACAATGGCTACTAGTGGTTAATCTTACTTCATATTATTAAATCTCTACGAGAAAGTTGTAATACACTATACAAAGTGCACAGATGAATCTCTGAAGCAGAAAATACTCGACTTCATCTATTTTCAACTTACCGCACCTGCATTACAATGTCAAACTTTTCACGTCTATCCCTTCGAAATTCCGATGTATACAACAGAATACTCATGCAAATGGTTACACTTTTTAGTGGCGCGTTGTATTTAAACATAGCACTTTCAAAAACGATTTTTTTAAAGCAAAATACTGTAAAACGCTTGTCCTGCGCCGTGGCGTAACGGGCTAAGGCAGCATGCCTTGTTCCCTGGCCACGGAAAGCGGCCCGGGTTCGATCCCACCCATGGAGTGCGGATTTTCGGTCCCGGGAATAGGACCGGTGCCCACTCAGCATCGTGAGGAAAGTGAGGAGCTTACGCTAGGTGTGCAGCCCTGGTCCCGAAAACCAATTTCCGGCTGGGGGATGCCGAGGTGCTGACACCTCCCCGTAGTATCGGTTGGATGATCGCCCACCTCTGCCGCGCGTAAGTGGGCGTGAGGCCGGCAGTCGGGTTGGTAGGCCTTGGCCGTCTTAGGGCTGTCGCGCCAGTGGTTAACTTTAACTGTAAAGCGCTTAAATTATATTGCTGAGGCACTAAGAGACATTACCATTTAGTTCTACAACATTTTTATTTTCCCCACCGCCTACCTACTCACAGTAAGCAGGTAACGTATTGCATTTTACCTTAAAATTCTATACCGAGATTTCATTGGAATTACACATCTTTGATTTCCTGAATGAAAAAGGTAGTTTTACAAAATAGATCGCGTGCACGTACAACATAGATACGCATTTATTGAGCATCTTCCAAGGATGCGACAACAACATTTTCAAGAAATTCCCTCCTTCCTGCTGTAGACTACATTTTAAATGTAACATTTTTCAAAATTTTGATTTTCTCAAAAATGACTAATGATTTTGTTTAATTTACCATATGTATAAGACATTTTTATGATAAATAAAATGTGTATTTGAACCTTCCGGAATGTTTCATTCTGGATGACTTGTGCATAACTCTCAAGTAAGAGATATACCAAAATTTAACCACCAAAAATGTATAACTTGTTAAAATACACATTTTGTGTCTGATTTTTTTTTTGGGGGGGGGGGGTAGGGGATGAAACTTTTCAGAGATATTCCTTGATATTTTCATGAATTGTCCAATACTTTTCACAAATGCAAAGACCTTATTCACTTTTTAATCCCTTTGCCATGCAGAGAGAACGGAATTTTAAAACTATCGCTTAGCGATCAGTTAAAACGACTTGACTATAGCTAAAAGCCTGCTGTACTCCCAAATTCCTCTTGCACCATGACTGATTACGTCACTCCGTCCGTAACGTGTACTCCTAGCGAATGCAGTTGCAAATTTGGCTGATCCGGTTAACGCTTTGGTCTGTAGGATCCACGTATTGAGACTAAAGAATTCTAAACTAGATAGATAAATCAATCTTTTCAGTTCCTAAAGCCATGAAGTGCAAATGAAGCAAAATATCTTAAAGTGTGTGCTATGAATACTACCTCCATAATGTTTACCTAAACGTATAATCTGCGAGGTGCTGACGGTCAACAAAATATCAAGCAGTACTCAAATTGTACGACGATTTTGGATACAAATTTTGCAGAACAGAAATTGAAAAATCCAAACAGGGCTAAATTTATATGCCGCTTAAGGTACTCGGGACCCATTTTGCATAGTAATTAACTGTACAGCCCAAAGATTTAGCATAAAAAGGGGGACTTAATTTACCATTTTAATTGGGGTTATACGAGAAATCGAAATACGCCATAAGCTTCAGAAGTTTATGAAGCATTGCTACATACGGAGTATAGGAAAATAATGTGGAGAAAATTGTAGAATAGAAAACTAGTACCAAATTAAGCATTCTGAATTTGGTGTCACCGAGTCATTGATGTGGTTCTTATTACGGGTTACGACACACTGAAAAAGCAGCAGCCTTTTAAGATGTAAATTCTCTTAAAATGTCATAACTACTGAATACATAATACTTAATACTTCACGCCCTTTGCTGAAATGCTCATGCGCAGTGAAGCGTTTTCATACTTGTCATTATAAGTAAGAAACGCCTATCTTTTCAGCACACGAAATGGCATGTGACGGATTTGATTTTCCGTGTCATTTAATTGAAAATGTGAGAGCATTCTCTCGGAACCGTTCCACACTGGTGACGTAGAAACATTAGAACGCCCTATTGCAATCAGTCTACTCAAATGCAGTTATATCTTTGTCATGAGTACCATCAACTGCTAACCCAGTACAAGGCCAACGGCTAATGCCCCGGGTCTAACAATGTCGCATCATCACCGTCATTCACAGAATTGGTTATCATTCACTTTCGTTAACTTGTACGTTTTCAGAACACGAATTATTTCCTGTGCATCAATTGTGTCCCAATTTTAAAATATTATACCAGAACTTTCTTAGAATATAACACAAAGTTGTTCTTTTCTCTGCAATGTTCGGATTGTAATTTCAAATTTTAACAAAAGTTCCAAAAATAAGAAAAGCTTGTTTTTCAGTTATTAAGTGTACGATTAAAAGCTAATTACCTATGTATATTTTTAAGCTTAAAAAAAAGTAATTCGTCGATTTATTACTTTAACTCAATTTTTAATGCAGCGAGTCTTACTTATTCTACAAATATTTTATTTCAAATGTTTATAAACTAATTCATATCTTGGAAATGTATGTCATATTTAAATTCTCTATATTAATTATTGCTAAAATAATAAAACACGTGCACAAATATTAAGCCGCATACTTAAACATTACAGAAACTGCCAAATTCAGGCCTGGGAGCATTTAAGCAATAAGGAAGGTCATCTACACAATGGATCCTGCAGTCTCTTTAATATGTTTATTTGCAGTAACTATATATTTCAAGAAAGAAAACTTATGGCAGTGCCATTAAAGTTTATAACTATTGTAATAAATGAAAGTATAATGTAGGAGGTTTAATCATTTAGTTATTTAGATCTAAGTACATAAAGTGTGTAAAGTCATTGAATTCGCAAACTTGAAGTTGAGTATGTATGTATTTCTGTGTTAATTTTGCTTATCTTCATTATTTATCTACATTACATTATGTTACATTTGGTTTCTTTACATTAAATTTTTGAAGTTGCACAGCAACAAAGAAACTATATTCAACAGGGGAGAGTACAAAATATTCTTTCAAGCACTGCTTATATAGCATGACTTCGCTCGCCACGGTAGCGTGGTGGTAGCATGTCTGCCTCACGTTCAAGGGGTCCCGGGTTTCAAATCTCGGTTAGGGTGAGTTATCTGGATAAGGTTTTTTCCGGGGTTTCCCTTATCCTGCAAGATTAATGTCAAGTAACTCTAACCTCTATGGACCCTGGCCTCATTTGA
>CM060948.1:139042149-139091128 GCA_030765055.1 Mantis religiosa | reverse complement strand
CTTCTGGGCATTATTATTTTTGAAATCAGTAAAAAATGATCAGAGTGTATATCAGCACCTCTGTAAACTCTAGTATCTCTCACCAGTGAAACTGTCTTTTTATTTACCATAACATAATCTATAATGGATTTGCAATTTATGGCTGCCCAGGTATATTTATGAATTTCCTTATGTTTGAAATATGTATTAGTAATTCTTAGTTCGTTGTATGTAGCGAATTCAATTAACTGCTTCCCATTATAATTCAACACACTCTCTCCATGTGGTCCCATTACTGCATCTATTGATTTGTTTCCAATCCTGGCATTCATGTCTCCTGCTGTGCATATATAGTCATTTTTATTCAACTTTTGCAAGGTATCTTGCAAGGTTCTATAAAACTCATGCGTGTCATCCTTTTTCCCTTCCTCTTGACGTAAACTACAAAAAAAGCATCTCTTCCAACCGTGAACCTAAGGTAGACCTCTGACAAGAAGGCCTCTTTAGGGTGTTCTGCTATTTGGTGGGGTAAGGAGGCGGACATTATCACAAGGCAGCTCAAGAAGAAGCCATAAATAGATCTAGTATCATTAAATACATCGCCCAACGTGAATATAGCATAATTGCTAGCACAGGAGCCCTAAGTCTTGTTGATATAATGAACGTCTAGTACTAAGCTTTCTTAGACAACTCTGGAGTTGATCATATCAGTATATTACTTAAAGTAACATGGCGCTGGTTATGTTACAGTAACACTTCTCAACATTTAACGGTCGACATTGGCTTGAAACGAACTTCGCCACAGTGCAGCGCATACTAGGCGAGAAAATGAAGATTTTGATTGTTGGAATAACCGGTGGTTCTACCCTAACTTGTACGCTTAAGGCATACTTATGCATAGCTCCACATATCAGCTTTTGTCGTAAATGCCACAGGAAAATGGAACTTCCGTTATCTCATCTACTAACCATGTTTCATCTACAAGCACGAGAGCAAAAGGAGTTGAACAAGGGAATTGGCTGCCAATTGAATTTGGAAGCACACAGACAATTAGCATCCTCTTCCTGAACGTTGGAGCTGAAACGTACCGGAAACATTTTACAGCTCCCAGTAGCCATGTCCTCCGCTACTAAATACGACTGAGTGAACGCGAGAGGGTTAGAGACGAGGGGACTCACTTGGGCGTGAGACCAAAGCAAGGCACGGATGCTAGATGTTACAAGAGAAAATTGCAGGATCAGCTGCCATCAATCAGCAATGGGAAACGCCAGCAGAACTGTCATACAGCAACTGCATTTTCCATCTACGCTGAACACCCATAAGCTACAATCCTCGGGTTATACCCAAGACTTATTTTTAAAAATACTTTTAACGTTTAAATACACAAGATTCATACAGAAGGCATTGCATCGACTTTTACGAATTTCCCTTGTTAAGTCACAGCGGACGATGAATGAAATGGATGAAATCGTGCTCAAATGTATACAGGGACCATAGAGCTTAGATTTACTCCACGTTCAGCTTTCAGGATAAGGGAAAACCTCGGGGAAAAGTCTTTACTAGATAACTCACTCTGACCGAGATTCGAACTCGGTACCTCCTGAACGAAAGGCAGACTCGCTACTACCGCCCTTTAGTAAATGACAACCATGCAGATCGAAGATTGACGTTAACCCATGACGCAGCAGCCCCTACTGGGCCAGGGCCTGCCAAACTAACTGCCGACCTCACGCCCACATATGCAAGGTAGAGGTGGGCGATCATCCAACCGATACGGGGAGAAGACGTGGTCAGCATCTCGGCGCCCCCAGCCGGAAAGTTGGCTTTCTAGACAAGGGTTCGCTACCTATCGTAGCTCCTCAATTTCCTCATGATGCTGAGTGGTCAATGATCCTATATATAGGACTTAAAATCTGCACCCCTAAGAGTGGGATTGATCCCGGGTGCATTCCATGACAGGGAACCAAAGCACGACGCCTTAGCCCACTACGCCACGGCGCAGGACGCAGACTGAAGTTTAGTTTACCCTAAACTATTACCACGCCCACCTCAAAAATATTGCTTTACAGCAGCGTTCCTTGGAACATGCTTATTTACTGCTGGGCTTGAATCCCTTAATTACTAAACGCAATACAAACACAAGAAAAAGACGTGGGAAGTTTAAAACTGATAATGTGATATTTGTTTGGAACCACGGTAAATACATAAATGTTTTGTTGTAGACAATCTCAGCCAATGAATGGAGCAGGCGCTGAAATAAAATGTGTTAAAATCATCCATCTTATAGTTAAAACATAATATGTAATGAAAGTTTGTCTTTATTAACAAGAAGTAGGTAGAAGAATAGTCGTCTGTAACAATAGTTTGTAAAAAAGCGAGTAGAGAAAGCCGTATAAATACACAAAATCAGACTTTTACACATAATTTAGGAATGTATGAATGTATATAAAAAAGGAAATTTTTATGTTGTTCAAAATGACCATAAATATTGTGTTATTAAAATTGTAATAATGAAACAGCGTCAAAACAATGTGTTTTGTAAGTACCTTACAGGAAAAAAAGTTGACTGCCTAATTCGAAACTCATTACACTCCTTACATGAATGTGCTCATACTGTACATTCATTTGTTACCATTCATTTAGTTCGGTGTTAGGCTATTTATACATGGCTTTCTTTACACCATGTCCTGATTTCTCTGGATCTGTCGCTTCACAAGCTTGTCATTTGTCTAGCACAAGATAACCGAAAGTGCCTGTAAATGATTTCGTCCTGTAGAAGTCAGTTTATTAGCATAAACAATCCACTATAACAATTTCAATTGTTTCCTCGATAATTTTTACCACGAGTGCTTATACAAGAGCTACTCAACTGGCCGATAGTTCAGAGGCGTGAAGTGATGATTTGCAAATGTGGGAATGAAATTCTTTGTGGAGCTGACTGAGAGTTAAGGTGATTAATTGTAATACAGAATGGCTTTAAGAGAGAGAAAGAGAGAGAGGTATGGGAAAACTGTTTTAATGTAAACGATTGATTTTTAAAGTATGTCAGATCCTACATTCACATCGCATATATGAAAGCAGGCTATGCCAACAACTAACTTTGCAGACACTGTAAAGGCATTTGCTAAGAAAAACTCGAGGAATATTTTTTGTAATGTAAACAATTATTACTACGTATAGAGATTTCCATATTACTGTTTTAAGTTTGATTAAAATACACATTTTCATGTAGCTTGTATTTTTGCAAGTTAAAAGATTATTAATATTTTCTCTACATATTTCAAAAACGAATTATGTAGATACTTTCGTTTATCATTTACTCTCATACTTTATATAACATGTTATTTCTACACTTTTATTTGCACCTACAAAGCTGGTTTCTTTTTAAGGGGTATTTAAATGTTTAAAATGCATAAAAACTAATGACATATACGTGTTTGATTTTGAAAACATTGCGTATGGCACATTTTTAATTTGGGTTCCAAACTTTATTACTACAAAAGCCTTATCGTATTAAGTAACAAAATAAAAAAAATTGTGTATAAAATTGATATTTAGTTTATATTGTACTATGATAATTAGGGAATGGATGTTTAGGTAAATACATATTTTTATGTATTTAAATATGTTGCACAATTTAATTATTAGTACATATTTTATGAATTTTACCAATATACTATAACGAGCTATGTTTCTCCATTTATTGAGTCGCCAAGATGTCTTGGTTTTTGAAAGGAGATGCTTTGCAAACAGGTTGAGAGTCCTTGTATTATATATTATACGGCTTTTACATGTGTATTCTATACTGCTGTAGATATTCTGGAATCGCGACGTAACTTTACTAAAACCAAACTTGTATACTTATACATCCAAAATATATTAACTTCAGTTACACTGTAAAACGACTAAATACACAAGCATAGAGGTCATCTAGATGTCGCTAGGAGAGTCATGAAAGCAATCGAAGTAACTTGATTCTACAAAAACTAATCTTGTTCGATGATTCTGTAACATCAACGTCGACCACTAAACCACAGTCATGGTCTACCGGAGAAATGCACTTCCTCTGACAATGCATCAGATTTCGAAGTACAGGCTCTAAGAAGAAGCAGACAAAAAAGTATATTATTACAGTTGAATATAGTGGGAAAACTTCTCTGCCGAAATCCCTGATTGCTTATTACATGTTATTTTAATGAAATAAAAATAATTTAAAGGCAACACAATTATAAAAATAGAGCAGAAGAGCATACGCAAATACGTGGTTAACTTATGAATAAATTACAAGATCACACTAAAATTCCGCAAAATTAAATCCAATGTTGTCGGAGAAAATTTGGAAGGATTTGGCCTTTAGAACTACAAGTATTAAATCGTAGTTTTCAATATCGCAATAAAAACCTATTTCTGTTCCAAAACTTAATTGCAACTTAATACGCTTCTTTAAAAAAAAACTGCTTAGTATATCACATGAAGAATTCTGTAAATGCAAGATTATGTTCTAACATTTGTATGTAAACCTAAATAATTTAAATTAAGACTAGTTTTTAATAGCTCTAAAGTAACTTTTTCCTGCGGTATTAGCGAACAGTATTGTTCCCAGATAAGTAAAACAGCATAGATGTTTTAGTTAAGGATATGGAAATGAGTTGGGAAGGTTTTTAAAATTTGCGTAGTAGTATCTGATTTTTGCGATCTTTTGTCCACAATACATTAAAGATTTTCTCTGAAAATTCTCTTTTGAGGAAAGGGATAGGTAATTCTGCCTTTGACAGGTCTATACCCCATGTGAAATTCTACTCTCCAAATCTCTAATTTCTGTTGCATATTTTAATTGTATCTATTTTCTCTTCTTCTCGGCGTCAGCTGTTCTACTCAGTTTTTTTTTATTCCTTTTATTTTTCTCTCAATGACATCTAGTAGAAGTACTACTTCTCCTGGTATGTTCTAACCAGTTTGATTTTTCTTACTGTTACTATTTCTGTACATTAAGTTGTTACCACGAGGAATACATTTATTATATAGTTGTAAAGTGTATATAAGGGAACTGCACAAGTTTTTACACGGCTTAAGTTCTTACTTGTATTTCAGTGTTGTATTAACAGATAAACAGCAGTTTTATTGCCAATTTTAAAAAAGATCCCACTACTGCAGACTGCAAGAAAGGATTAAGGGGAAACGGTTATGGCAGGGAGAGAATGATATAATAGGAAAGAAGAGAGAATTTTCATTTACTGGAGTAGAGTTCGTTACTACCTCACTTTTATCCAGTAGGAATCGATTCATATCTAACTTTAGCCAATCAAACACGTCAGAATATCTTCAGCATGTGGAGCAAATTCCTGATAGGAAATGGTTTCGCCTTACTGCTGTGAACACCTTAGTTGCCATTTCAGTCTAACTATAAAATGAATTATACAGTAACCACTTGTTCAGTGCAAGGAGTACAGTACGTGCATGTAATGGTTAGTTTCTCGTTATGTACAAGACTTATTAGTTGCGATTATACGTACATACTTGTGGAGTAAATTAATATTTCACTTTGACTGGCAAATGCTGATATATCAAAAAGTCAGATTTCAGTTGTATTCATCCAGCGCTTCCGCTATATAAAGCATTTGCGACCCCGTGCATTTCAAAATGCCTGTTTGAATACTTTCTACACTACATTTTTTCAAATGTCATTTGCAACACCCTATAAGTATATTTCAGGGATTGAAAAAAAAAACAATTAAATTCATGTGTAAACTCACACTAGACGCCATGAATTATGAATAGAATATAAAAAGTTGGATGAAACTGCAGGCTATAGAAGTCTCGTAAAAATGAAAATCAAAGTTAAATGTTGTTATCACATATATGTACTTACATTATAGCCACTGTACGTTAAATAGTTTATAAGTTTTGAAGCTGAAAAAATATTAATGTTGATGCTTTCTGTATCTGTAAAAATTGAAGTATGCTTGTAGTTAGTATAATTAGCTATATTTATTTCAACATTCTCCTCGATCATAAAGTTTATATACAGGTAAGCGGAAAAAGAGTTAGTCTTGAACTATTCAGGAACTCACGGCCATCAGTAAACTCAAAGAACAAAATTAAATTACGTGCAGAACTGCATTAAGAAAATCCTTGTTACCTTACTCAACCGAGCGGAATGGCTCAGGCGGTTTCGTCTGTTGCCCGCATTCGTGAGGCCTGGGTTCGATTCCCGTGGCCGACCTACCTAACCCATGGGTGTTTAGGAGATTCTCCTGGGTCGCTAGGCGAATGCTGGGTAAGTTAATTACATCCCCGAATCTCTTATCCCTCCATTTCACCCCCACTATCATTTGATATCATCACTCATCTGGTGGTTTCATTCAGGGCAGAGGTGTCGGCGAAGTTTCGGCGGTGCACGGCAGGATGATATGCTCTGAGTGAACGCCTTCCACTCCGGCGTGGGGAAACTGCGCAATTCTCCCTTATCCTTTGGCCGAGGATATCTCACGGCCTGTGTCTTCTCCGGATCTGTGGCCACTCCGGTTGGTGAGACTATGTGGCCTAAGTAGTTAACTTCCTTGCGAAAGAGCTGGCACTTCTTCGCGTACAGCTTCAGTTTGGTCGCCTGCGTCTCTGTAGCACCTTGCTCAGGTTTTCCAGATGGTCTTCCAATATCTCACCGACGACGATGATGTCGTCCAGGTATAGCAGGCAGGCATCATAAGTCAACCCTCTCATCACTGACTCCATGAGGCGTTGGAGGTTAGCTAGTGCGATACAGAGGCCAAAGGGCATAACTGTGAACTGCCAAATCCCTTGACCTGTCGAGAATGCTGTTTTCTCCTTGTCTCTTCGGTCCAGAGCTACTTGCCAGTAACCCGACTTCAGGTCCAGGGTCGAGAACCACTGTGCACCAGCCAGCGTATCCAAGGTGTCGTCAATCCGGGGCAAGGGGAAACAGTCCTAACTGGTGACAGCGTTCAACTTCATGTAGTCCACGCAGAAGCGTAGCTCACCGTTCTTCTTCGTCACCAAGACTGTAGGGGAACACCAAGGGCTGTCAGACACCTTAATCACTCCCCTGGATATCATGTCCTCCAGCATGTCCCGTACCGCCGCTTGTTTCGCCAGCGGCACGCGTCTAGGTTGTTGCAGTATAGGCCTGGCGTCTCCGGTGTAAATACGGTGGTGCACACGGTCCGTTCGGCCGCAGTCGTTGTTACCTTGGCTGAAGACTCGCTGGTATCGTCTCAGGAGTTGTCGAACCTTCTCGAGCTGTTCTACGGTCAGGGGGTCGGCTGCCCTCTCCAAAAAGCCATCTATCCGGGGCCCCAGATTTTGCGTCGGCACCCGCTCATGGGTGTGGTCAATTGGTGTTACGATGACTACGGGCTCGCCAGTCCCCAACTCCGTCCCGGCCTGGAGGTCGTGACCGGTGTCTGTTGGGTTGAGCAGCCTCACCGGCACTTCCTCTCGGCACGGCGACAATGTCCTGGCTACACAAAGTCCGTGCACAGGCGTCTTGTGGTCCATAATCAAGTTCCTTGTTCGCTGGCTTTCTAGTCGCGCAGTCACCACCACCTCGCTTCTCGCGGGGTGATGTAAATTACAAAAAAATCTCCGCAGTGCACTGTCCGCCTCTTTGAATACCTCGCTATGCCGCTTCGTAGCAACAATGCATTCGCGACAAGCCGTAATATCTCTTCAATATCTATTATGTTAGGAACGAGATTAACAGAGTTAAAAACAGTCTCATTGCTCTGTAAGTTAATTTCACTGACGAACTAACGTCGTCGGTGGTTTTTAGAGCATCAACCTCATTTCCCTAATAAACACTACACTGGATGTTTCAACATCTTAAGGGAAGTTTAATGTGACACCTTCCACTAGGACTTCTCCCTAGCATTTTGTTATTCATCGTTCGCCTTATACTTATTAATGCTTTTGCTACATATACAAGATTAGCAAAAATAGTTCGCAGAAAATTGCAGTGTAGAAAACCAGTAGCAAAATAAGCGTTTCGAGTTTAGGAGCAAGGGATCACAGAATAATAAGAGGAGCGCTGCACACACACAATAATTGATGTCTTACTTTGTGAAACACCATCTTCCAGTCAAAATTAAATGTAACTCGCACTTACTGTTTCATGTAATGAGTACTGGTTCACAGTGAGAAACTAAACAGTTTCAACGAGACAAGCGTTCGGTATTACCATAAGTACCCTACAGTACCCCTCACTACACATACAGACATACATCTACAGACAATGACTAGTACTTAAGAGCGTATTTGGTTTACTTATTATAGGCAAATAAATGATTTTATGTTGACGTATTTAGCGCAATAAAAAGCTTCTGAACTCCTGTTTATCTGCTCAAGATGCTTAGATGATGTTCCCTTACTATCATACAGTTCTCTGTACATTGTTTTCAAGATCTAAATGATACAGTATGCTTGAGAGAAACCTATGTTTGTATGACGAACTCTCAATTAATTTCAAGATGAGAATATTGTCCCTTTTTACCTGAAATGTATTTTGTTAACTGTCAATGTAGATATAAATTAAAATGTTTGCGATTTTAAGCAAAGCAACATCTCAGAAGGTGTTATAGTTTATGAAGTTCATTTTAGCTTGCTCGTTATAAGAATAATTAATTATATTTGATCATTTGTGATTACGACAGAGTTATTTCGGGTAAACTTTCAGTTCGCATATTGAAAGGCTCCAAGAAATTGAGTAGCCCATGCCTTGCGTTTTGTATTACTATTCACCACTTCCTGAGTATTTAATCTTTGGTCTTAAAAATTACAAGATGATAAAGAAATTCTTAAACAATTTGCATCATGTGCCCAGGAAGAAAAGAATTCTGCTGTAAAAGTCAACACTTCATCATTTTTAGCTCTATCTGGTCTAAAAGATAGCTTAGTCTAAAAAATTATATCCCTTAAATTAAACCAATCGTTGAAATATCTCTAAGATGATCTGTTAAACGAATATTATATACACATAGACCTATATAAAATTTGTATTCATTTTCCACAGTCTCAATTTACGGTTAAGGGTATGCATTTTTCAAAGGTCAAAGTGGTACTGAAATATTCTGCTAGTTCCTACTTTTTTAAAGAAATATTTTTATAATTTTAAGCAGAAACGCTGAGACAGAAACGGGGTTTTCTCCAATCACCGTTCAGCGAACTAAATAAAGCATTCGGCTACTAATATAATCAGTTAAGGCAATCGATCAGAGACCTTTAAACAGTTGTCAGCAAGTAATATACTGATTCTTTTATTTACCTTGAATTACCTACCTATGTGTATATGGACTCAAGTATAAAAGTTGGTGCTTTTAATCAAGTACTTAAAAAAGTCTCAACTTTAATTACCAATTTTCAAGGACTTAAAAAAAAGAAATCACCTCGATACGCAATTTTAAGCATTTGAAATGAATTTCAAAGTTTTGGGTCATGATAAACTGAAGAAAGAGTTGCAAATGATACGTAGAGCATGCTTAACTTTTTTTCTTCATATATTCCTAATTGTTTAGAAAATGTGCGCACAAATGTGAACTTACGAAGTCAAAGAAGGTTGCCAAGCATACTAGGAAAACAGCAGCTTTCCATTCGCAGCTCTTGGCAGTTGGTAGGAAAATTCCACAGTAATTACTTAAAGATACAATATAAAGAGCTTTTAGGAGTTGGGAGGCCTCTAAATTATATATATATATATAATAATAATAAAGGAATACTCAGATTGAACTCACAAGTCTCAATATTGATCCATATTCAAATTGTCACGTGACAAGTTCACCTTATGAAAGAGTTTCCATTTTAAAATATGGCTAATGAATTTGTTTAGATAGTATATATATATAATCCAAAATATCATTTTTTCATCGTTTCTGTATTACTTCCTGATTATTTTACTACGCATATGTGAATGAATTATGTTAAATCTTCTAACATTTAGATGTGCAGTACCTATTGCTGACTTGAAATAAAATTATATTTGATAGCTTAAATTTACCATTTAAATCTTAGCTAGATCATTACTTCCTTTTTGTTTGTTAATACTTATAATTTAATTTGTACAGTAGTTAACTATGAGTTAAAGTTATTGGGCTCTTTTACGATCAAGTTTGGTGCAAACTGGCGACAGATTACCGATTACCCATTCCTAAATTAATGTTGATTACTTGGTTATTATAAGCATTATTTCCAACGCTTTTTAGTAACTAACAGTATTTTTGCCCAAGTGTTTGTCTCATTCCCTATCACCGAAAAAAAAAAAATATTTCGCCTTAGCAAACTTTAGAAATTCTGGCCGTACATTTGTCAAACAAATGATTTGCGATTATGTGAAAGGCTTCATAGGTAAAAAATCAAATGAAAGTCTAAAGTAGTGAAAAGGCTTATAAAGTGGTTCATTTTTTCATTACCTTAGGGATATATTTTCGAACAATCAATGCCTAAGTGACATTTTCACTAGAACAAATATTGTCGATACACACATGCTCTATATGCTAAATCATTAATTTATTTGCAAAATTGGAGCCAAATAGATGTAATTTTAGGATTTTAAGCAATATTTAGTGCATGATCTTATTTTTAAATATACATTTAAAGAACTTTAAAATGTATGTCAAAATTAATTATTCGATACAAGAAAGCATGTGTAGTTCACATGGCTTACAAAGCAGAAAATTAGAATTCCAACGAATGTTTGTATCCCGCTACCTCTGAACAAGAAGAGAAAAGGTCCTCTACCTCAGAAACCGCAATATGAGACGTCTAGAAGAATTCCTCATGAAGAAATAACACACCCTCAACCTTAAAGGGAAGCAGTAAAAGCGCTGCTACACAAAGAGCATCATAAAGTTTCTCAACTGTTATTGGAAAGAAAGGCGTATCGAAAGAAAACATACGGCAATAATATAACGCAAATGTCATAGAAAATCTTATATGACAGAATGTACAATAATGGAGAGAGAAAGGGACGTAAGATACGGCGCCAAGGATGAAAGTAGACGGGAACAAAGCGGTAATGCAATCGTAACCTTAGAGTAGGAACAAATGACAGAATGGACGAAAAAGGCAATATAGCGAGGAACATTTTCAGAGCAAGAGGGAAAAAACCAAGAAGCCATGCTCGGGTTTAACGTGATTGAACCCAAGGTTAGTTCGCACTGATGAATACACAACGCATTAATTTGATTCTGAAAGGCAAATTATGAATTGAATGATAGGTGTCTAAATTAGTTTTAATAGGTTATGCATCAAAGAAACCGACACGCAATATTGCTTTAAATTATAGCTCCTAAATGTGGGTGGTAAAGATATATACAGAGCCCAGAGACAAATTTTTCTCGGCGTGTGAAAGGGACTTGAGAACAAAAGTTAGTAAAGTCATAAAGAATGCAAAACCAGTGGTGGGATGAGTGACTCCATGCATCAAGTAAAAATCTGACAGTTCATTTGTTCTTTTTTATCTTCTCTTTTATGTCTGAAGTTCATGGTTGCGACAATAAACAATAAAAATAATATTAGTAATAAACAATAACAGTAATAAATCCGTAGCACTGTTGTCTTGATGGGCCTAGGGCTCCCAAACTGACTACCGGCCTCACGCCCACGTACCGCGGCAGGAGTGAGACATTATTTAACCAATGAGTGGAGGCCACCCCATGGAACATAAAATTTGTTTCACCTCAAAACAAAATTCTTCCTAAAAAGCCCACAACCCATCCTTTCTCCTCCTCCTCCTCCTCCTCCTCCTCCTCCTCCTCCTCCTCCTCCTCCTCCTCCTCCTCCTCCTCCTCCTCCTCCTCCTCCTCCTCCTCCTCCTCCTCCTCCTCCTCCTCCTCCTCCTCCTCCTCCTCCTCCTCCTCCTCCTCCTCCTCCTCCTCCTCCTCCTCCTCCTCCTCCTCCTCCTCCTCCTCCTCCTCCTCCTCCTCCTCCTCCTCCTCCTCCTCCTCCTCCTCCTCCTCCTCCTCCTCCTCCTCCTCCTCCTCCTCCTCCTCCTCCTCCTCCTCCTCCTCCTCCTCCTCCTCCTCCTCCTCCTCCTCCTCCTCCTCCTCCTCCTCCTCCTCCTCCTCCTCCTCCTCCTCCTCCTCCTCCTCCTCCTCCTCCTCCTCCTCCTCCTCCTCCTCCTCCTCCTCCTCCTCCTCCTCCTCCTCCTCCTCCTCCTCCTCCTCCTCCTCCTCCTCCTCCTCCTCCTCCTCCTCCTCCTCCTCCTCCTCCTCCTCCTCCTCCTCCTCCTCCTCCTCCTCCTCCTCCTCCTCCTCCTCCTCCTCCTCCTCCTCCTCCTCCTCCTCCTCCTCCTCCTCCTCCTCCTCCTCCTCCTCCTCCTCCTCCTTCTCCTTCTCCTTCTTCTTCTTCTTCTTCTTCTTCTTCTTCTTCTTCTTCTTCTTCATAGCATGGGCAGAGTGCCCGTTCCGTCTCACAATAATTGCGCCTTCCATCTCTTTTTAGGTCTATCAGCATCCCTCTTTCCTTGTGGCTGATATTGGAATGCAATCTTAGGCAGTCTTTTTTCGGACATTCTTTGTATATGCTGCATCCATTCCTTTTGATATTTTTCAGTTTTGCTACTTATCGAGTCTACGTTGAGTTCCTTTCTTATTTTTTCATTCCTTATTCTATCCAACCTTGTGCTTCCCTATGTTTTCCTTAAAAAGTTCATCTCTGCACTTTGAATTTGGCTTTTCATTTTCTTCGTGAGTACCCATGCCTCACTTCCATAAAGTAGTGCAGGGACTGCCATTGTTTTGTACAACTTTATTCTTGTATCTTTTCTTGTTTTATTTCTCAACGTTCTATGCACTGTTCCACAAATCATTTGGAATCTTGCAAGATTTTTGCTCACATCTCTGTCTGTTTTCATCATCTAATTAAGATTACTTCCTAAATAGCTAAATTCTTTTAGTTGTTCTATTGGTTACCCATCCTATAATATCCTGAAAAAGAAGCCCTACCTGCGGTAAAACCCTTAACGGGTGGGCACGCAGTAAAAACCTTCTTGTCTTTATACAGTCAGGCAACACTACGGACGGACGGGTGGGACCAGCATTATGCATACTCCAGCTGGAATGTTAAGGTTTCTTCACATTATTATATTTTTATTTCCTATAAATCGTAATTTATGCTAAATTATGTCGTAAAATCAACTTAATAACTGACCATACATACGCCTCACACAGCTGTGGTATTTTGCACCATCATAAGTTCATACAGGTGTGAAGACAATTTCTATCGTTGTTTCAATATTCGAAGTTCAAGGAAACCTAATATAGGTAGTTGAATTCTTGGTCCCATCTATCGAATGTGCAAGTAAATCCTTTATTTATGTTATACTTTCTTAAATTACTAAATAAAATCTCATATTCGAGCTATTTATATTAATAAATACTTCGATAAGCACCTGAAGCTTTTATATACTTATGAAGCACAGAGTTATTTCTTTTTTACAGTGGGCGTTCTTTTAACTTAAAACATATGTTTTATTTTCTTCTTTTTTAACTCCCCTGGTTATAGCACTATCGTGGTGTTAGGGGATTCTTGGTCCTCTAACTCTTATGCCATTAAGCGTCGGTTAGAGGAACCGAAACCTTAAGTCATATTGTTCGCATGGATATGGGCACACCAGGTAATAGAACAATTCCATCAGCAGCTGAGACTGAGCTCCTATAGAATCTTCTAAAGGATGCTTGCATGAATGGAATTTTCAGTAGTAACCCTGAATAAAAAGCATATTTGGATAAGCAAACACCGTGGTGCACAAGGGCAGATGGACCCTGACCAGCTGTGTCAAAGAGCGCCCTTACTTCTCAGTTTCACTACTTCAGTCACATTCGTCATCTTGTAACCCCTATCCTGTCTATAAGCGGTAGAGCCCTAATGGGGTGGATACACTTTACATGCCCTTTCTGACTGCCCTCAGCCTGCCAGCATATCGCTCGTTAATCACATAGATGTAGAGATTGGTATATACACATGTTGTATACATATACTTCTAAAATGTGTGAATTTGGATTAAAGTACAAAGGCACTTTGTAATTGAGGCAGAGTGACCATTTCAGCAAGGATCGACCAATAAAGCTATACATAAACTGATCTATACATTTTATGCAACAGGCTGAGTTTATGATGTGAAATACAAGACCAAAGTGGTGAATTGAAACGTGACTGATCTAAAGGGAACTCAAGTTGTCTCGCAGCATCTAAGAGAGAAAGATTCCAAAAGCATTTATCCAGTATATCTTCATGGAAGAAATCGTACGGCTGTCAAACTTTATATGATAATCAAGCAATGTGTGCAAATTTATCCGCTAAAGTCTATCGGGGGGGGGGGGTGAATTATTGGTTTGTATCCTATTCGGCAAGGAATTGCACAAATGTTCTTTCTTGAAGCAACTTCACTATTTTAACTTATCAGAGAGGTGTCCCAAAAGAAATTAGTGACTTATGATGTATATGTTTTGTCACCACGAGAAGTGTTTAAATTTAGTTTTGTAGTAGAATATATCTTAGGCAGAAAAGGCAGTATTAATTTTTTCCGTGTCTGTCCAAAAAAGATCTAGGCTTTGTAACACCGTACTCTTTATACAGACAAAAAGTAGTTGTCTTTACAAAGACTGTTAACATTTTTGAACCGAATTTGAGGGATGGTATAGGAGGTAAAAATATTCTTCTTATGTAACAAACCTTTGACGGATGTACCATTTACTTCGCCTGCCACAAACCAACAGTAAGAAATAGGCCACAGCAGATGAGAGAAAGTTTCGTCGACAAAATACAGTAGGCAAGGAGATTTCACCAAAAATACAAGATTTGAATCCCCCTTAATACAAAACAAGAATTAAAAAACGTTAAAATTAAGTATCCTAAAAAGATGTAACGTGAAGATTTTCAAGAATATAAGTTTCATGTGGAAAAATATTCAATTATTATTGTCTTTAAATGGTTCTAATCTTTCTGATTAAAGTTGTTACCAAATATTTACCTGGCAAATAAATTGAATAACTTGAATATTAAGTAATAGACGTGAATACCTCTGCATTCGAAAAGAATTTTATGTAATATAACGTGTGAACCATAAGAGAAACCGAAAGCTTACTGCTAAAAAATACGGATGTTTTAAAAAACGCATAATTTCATATCACTTTCTTTTTTTGCCCTTAGCTCAAGCCCGGCACAGTGCGATAGGTTTCATGTGCGCTTAAAATCGACAGACATCACAGTATATTTACTGGTATGTAGAGAACTCCTGCGGGACAAAATTCCGGCACACCGGCGGCGCTAATATGATACTGGCAATTGACAGCAGCGTCTACAAACAAAATATCTTAGTTGTTTCCGAGATATAGGTTAATATTATTTTGAATTGTGATTTGAGTAAGAAATATTGTGAGAGGCACTACGTTCAAAACTGCAAAATGAGGAAAGTCTCGATTATAAAACTCATTTGTTATTTCTCTTTGAACACTGTGCGCTTTTCAATCTTACTATCTTAAATTGTACAATATCTTATAATATTCTTTTAAAAAAATCGTCATTTATTGTTTCTCGTGATTTCAAGGAGGGCATGGAATGCCAAGGCCAGTATATAGCCAGCTCTGTTTATTTATTCTTTTACATTTCACTACCACTATACCCTGGTATTAATAAGGAAATGTGTAATGAAGAACAAGTAGATAATGAAGTAACCTGAAGTAGATAAAAGAATACGATTTGGAAGAACGGTTTGAAAACACCACATAAACATAAACGATAGAGCAAAGACAGTTATGCAAACAAGATTTTTCGGCTAGGTGGTTTTAAACTGCAAATCACTCGACTTGAGTGGAGTCCCAAGAACTACTTTATAGAGTTTCGGAAGTGATAGAAGTGCTAAAACAAACATCTACATTGCATTGTATGACAAACTTCTCAGTCTTGTGTTCGTAAGTGTAGTTACACATTTTTCAGACACCCGCTACTTGAATCCATATAACATGTGGCCAAAATGGAGATATGAATGAAACAGCTTTCCATTTAACATTCAATTCTTGGTACATAATGACGGCATGATATGCACAAAACACTCAGTTATTATTATAATTAAATGATTTATAAATAAATGAATAAATAAATAATTCTCTCGTCCATTCAATTATGGTAAGGAGAACTTGAAAGGCATTTCTAAACAACTTTTGCTTCTATTCCATAAGCATTCAAAAACCGGGAGTCAGAAAAATAACTTTTATGATTACTTAAGAATACAAATCATCTACAGAGTAAATGAAGACCAAGAAATGAAATGCGTAGTGTTAAACGCCCGCTTTTACTACATACGGCATCGCAGGCGGTGACACTGGTGATACATAAGATGAAGATGGAGCACCGGTGGAATGAGATGGCAGGGGAAACCGGAGGTCCCGGAGAAAACCCGCCCCAGCGCCGTGTTGTCCACCAAAAATTTCACTTTGCGGTCGCCTGGGATCGAACCCGGGCCGCCTTGGTGAGAGCGTAACGGTCTAACCATTGAACCACGGCATGGCCTGAAGACCAAGAATCCCCTAACACCATGACAGTGGTATAACCAGGGAAGTAAAAAAAGAATAAAATAAAACATGTTAAGTTGTTTTAAGTTAAAAGAACTTTCTTAAATTACTAAATAAAATCTCATATTCCTGATATTTATATTAATAAATACTTCGATAAGCTCCTGAAGCTTTTTATATGCTTATGAAGGGTGTAAAGGTAACCTTTATCTGTGCTTTAAACTTCAATTGTTCTTGACACGTCATACAAGATAAAATTTTATTAAAAACCATGCAAGTGGAGCATCCTACGCTTTTAAGCCCCATAGTCGAAAAGTACTGGTTAGAAAAAGTTTTATCACAGAAAACACATTTACTATTATTCCTGAAACACTAAAAACGAACGTTTGCACACTTTTTCATCATTAATGCATGCCTCTTAAAGTTTACAGCATACACCACCGAAAGCTGAAAAAATTAAAGAAAATGTGTTGCTCTTGAGGAATAGGCAATACGTAAGAATATTGGAAATGAGTTTCATTTGTCCACTTTTGTCTACCATTATCTGCTCTGAAGTCGCTCAACAAACTTTTGAACACCGGATTTTTGGTAAACTTTTCTATGTTTTGACCATTGATATCTACATGTCTAGAAAAAGTGCAGCACTCACCTGTGGAAGGTACAAAATTAAAGAAACTAGGTATATGTTGTTTTTAAGCATGTTTGAAATTCGGCTTTATTTGTCCACTCTCTCTATGGATAAATACCAAACAGTGGACGACTGTAAAGCCATGCTTCGCTTAATATATGCAACATACAGAGTAGTAAAAACAATGAGGATATCATAGTAAATGGGACTGCTACACAACTCTGCAAAACAGACACCGTTGTTATGTTAATATAGTTCAGCCATTGTCTACGTGTGACACGGGAATAATAGTTCATAAAATAAAGCAAAACCATCCAATATCCTCTCTTTTAATAACAAACCAAATTTGAGAAGGGCACAAACATACGGACATTGAGGCTAACAAGAATGTTTTCACTCACCGTATTTATTATAACTTTGTTTAGTAAAGTCGTAGCACAAAATATGCAATAGAACGCTTTATATGAAGAACAAAGCCTTTTGTATGTGTGTCACCGTAACAAAGTAATACTCATCTTATGAGAATTAAACACAATGTTAAGAACTCAGAACAAAACTTTCTTAAAATGCAAAACAAATATGTTGCAAGCTATTATCTCAAATATAGTAACTCGATCACATACACCAACAACTATTGAATTATATTTTCGATGTTCGAGCCATACTAAATAGTAACCGAATTTAAAGCTTTTGAACTTAAAGTTTCCTTCATTGATTTTGTTTGAACTAGGCTAAGGTCTGCTTAACTATAAAGTAGCAGTACAGGGGTGCTGAGTTCGGTTCCGGTCGATCACCAACTCTGATCTTTTATAGCTTTCCCTGGACGGTGTCAAACGCAGGAGCGATTTCTCGTCTACCTCAATTTCCTTTCTACATTTCCGTTTATTTGTTCATGTTTCAAGTGTGCTTGTAAGCTTCACGGTGTAGTATGGCAAACGACAAATAATTCAGGTGCTTGCTCAAAGAAAGAAACGTTTTCTGTGGACACTGGATGGCTGCTTGGCTGAACGGATCGTTCACTACCCTCTTTAGACAGTTTCAGTAATGGGACCGATCTTTAAGCCAGGGACACTTGGGGATTTCCTTACGTCTGCCTCCGATGTGTAGCCTGCTGTGCTTCCGTCACTTCATCGTTTCCATCTGAGAGATAGCAGCACAATGGATTTATGTAGGTCTGAGTCTGAGATGTTCTTCGCCGTTGTATAACCCTAAGCTTTCTTTTTTGTAATATACGTCGTCCAATGTTAAGTCATATCGGACGGTGAGTGGAATGGATGATATGATGCTCAAATAATCCCAGGATCAATAGAGCTTAGAGCTACCCGACATTCGTCTTTCAGGATAAGGGAAAACCCCCGGAAAACGTTATCCAGGTAATCACCCTGACCGAGATTCGAACTCGGGACCTCTTTAACGTGAGGCAGACATGCTAGATCTACGCTACCCAGGCGGACACTAACCTTCCGTGATGCTGCTCCTTCAACGGAAGAAATACCTCAAGCCCTCCCTGTTTGAATGTTGCCCATGTTAGCTTTTCAGTCAGCGTTAAGCGGTAACCTAGTATAGGAGTAGGTATGCCAAGACTTGTAAACTGATGTCATTTACTACTTCATCGTACTTAATGCCGTCACGGTTAGTGCGATAAAGCAAAGTAGTAGTAGTAGTAGTCTGACAAACAGGAACATTTTCCTCTTTCTTTCTGCTTTTTACTCTTTTTTAAATCTTCAGGAACTCAAGAAACTAACTACACAAAAACTTTCAAAAAGAGTATATTATAAGTAGGGCCCAGAAGCAGTTGATCTAAAAATTATATAAAAATGAGCTACAAAATTCCTTTAAAATATTAAAAAATGCACATAAAAAGTAAATAATGACCTAACAAAAATTAATAATTTCTTTTATAATAAATTAATAATTGCCACAGCCGAATAATGAGTATAGGGTTCGAATAACCATATTTTGAAATTAACTTTATTAGTAAATAATGCAGTTATTTCTACTAAATATTACATAAATTCAAAATTCATCAGGTATTTTAATGACCACTTCTTCCAGTTGTCCTCTCTGATCTGGGTGTTTTCTGAACTACCATGTAGATTTCGCATTACAATCCATCGTAAATATTATGGATTTGGTAGGATATGCATCCAGTATGTTCTTCATCTTCCTAATGTGATTGTTTATATCATCATTATACTGGAAGTACTGGTTGCTTAGAATGAAACTGTCACCATCTGAAATTACCTCTAAACAGTTAACGTGTTCATCACAGAATTGTGCCACTTTCACTACTTCTATCTCCTTGTTTACTATTATGGTTGCCGTCATAGGCTGTCTTCCCTCCATTATCAATCTTGACGTTGCTGCTGTGTATATGGGCTGATCCTTCAATACATAAGGTTCCTGAATACATAATATATCAAGTTCTCTGTCTTCTATAATTTTCCTTAATTCTTGCAATACCATTTTTGCTCTTTACGCATTTATTTGACCAATTCTTATGCTCTTGTATTTTATTCCCGTTAAGATCCTTTCTTCCATCCTGCTATATCGTTACTATTCGTTCTCCCAAACACGTATTCTTTCACCTCATTAATTTGACTGATCTTTGTCTTGTACTTATCTTTCCTTGTGTACTTGCCATAATCTGATTGTTAATCTGATTATCATTATCTATTCCTTCCATCTGGGTGGCTGCATCTACCGTCTTATTCTTACATTTTTGTTTATACTTCATTACCCATAATGCATTCCATCTTAGTCTGCTCGGATTACTTTTGTTTATTTTCCTGTGTATGCTTTTAGTATGAGTTGTCTTGTCTTGTCCATGATCTTAAATATATAAATTAGACACATTGACGATAGGTGTTGTGTTTCAAAATTTTTCCGTTTCAGCTGAGAAACGAAACTGAGAAACAATATCAGGAAGGCCAGTCGAACAGAAATTCAAACTGGGATTTCCAAAACACAGCTTTAAACTCGCGTCAGAACTGTTCCGCTCGGTAAGTCGGACTGGAAAAGCCGCGACTGAGGGTTTAGTTCAGAGATCCTCAAGTAGTTATTCTGTGGTGCACAGAAGTTGCTCGCATACTCACACCTGTCCTTTAAATAGATATATGAAGAAGAAAAGAGAGAAAGAAGTTACGGTCAACTGAATCATCGGTATTGTATTGGATAAAAATTAAATATTTTTAGCGTAAGTTAAGAAATTGTTTTACCATCTGGGAGCTTAGTAAGTAGCCACAGATTTGGCCACAATTCTGTAACATTATCGTTTTCACCCAACTCCAGTAATATAGGAAAACTACATTCAGGTATTTTTCATTTCTAATACACAAAATATTGCCTTGTGTAACAGGACTTGTTGATTTAATTCCGATACCACTGATATTTTCTTATTCACGATTGGGTGGTTTGGTATGAATGCTGTCTTATGTTCCAAAACCTTATTGTGAAAGTGGTGTCAAAGTTTTGTTTCCTCTAGAACACGATTTTTTTTTCTAAAACATAGTTGATAATTTTCGTCAAACCATTTGGAGTTTTCGCTCCTTTCAAATTGTGATACGCTCTTTTCGCATATAATAATAATAGGCACCGGGTTGTCTGTGGGCATTTGATAAATTTTGGTAAAATTCGTATCTCATTCCTATCCGGCTCCTCCACCAAAAAATGTCATGGCTAGGAGGGTGAGGTCGGAACCACCTCTCAATCACTCACAGATGTTATTGAACACTGCTCTTTACTGATAGCTAACATATTGTGACTGTGAGGGTTCGTGAAATTAAATGTCCAATTGCACAAACTCAAAATGTTCTTTATTTCCACCGAATTACAGTTGGAACACTTGCCGATTACACAGAATTACGTAGCGCACACAACTACAATTCACCAGTTCATCTGTCACAGGTCCACTCTGCACTCGCAATTACGTACAACTCCTCCGATGCACGTACACAGTCTTCCAGTACGTTCCCTTAGTCGGCGCTCCTCACGGCTGTTCGCCAAGAACTGAACTCTCCTCCAGCCCGACGCGTCTCTTATAGAGGACCAACTGGCCAATCTAGAAGGTTCCGTGTTAGATGAAATATCCTGGATGTTCCAGAACTCAGGGGGAGGGGAAAGAGACGGCACAGTGGCCTGCGATCCCTTCAGTTGGCGCTACAAGATAAATGGGTAGGCGTGAGCAAATGCTTCCCGGCCCTCACTCGGCCGTCAGTTGGTCGTGCCTGGGTGACAATATACAATTACAAGAAGGCATCTGGCCAGATTCGCCTTCACAAGATGCTCCGAGCTGGCGGACTGATCCGCAACACCGGCAGCAGGACCCCAGAAAGAAGAATAAAGAACTCATCCCCACATCGATGTGCCCTACATTTTATGCCGTATTCCAATATCCGGCCGGTTCTCTGAATAGTGTTATCAATATGCGTCACAAGAGGTTTCCACATACTCCAAAAAACCAGAGGGTTCTTCCGATTGGACTTACCTAACAGGAGCAGTGTTAAGCATTAGTTTCCTGTATCCCGGATTTTTTGCATCCTCAGGATGGGTCTTGCGGCTCTAGCCGGGAAGATAAGACATCCAGAATAATTTATGATGTATAGTGACTTCCGCCGACTGATGCAACTACTAAACTGCGGAATTTACCAAATAATGCTAAAAGAATGACTGATATTTCAGCTTGTCACATCAACATATAATTCGCCAAAACATGATGTATGTATGATTAATAAAACCATAGGGATAGTGCAAGCATACAGAAAAACAGCGAAAACTTCCAAGTTTGTAGCCTGAGGTACGGGAAACAATATAAATTATTGAAAGGTTGATATACAAAAAGGAAAATGAGCATTTCTTAGAACTTATTGCTCACATTAATGGGGACGCGTGTTTTGTTACAGCGAAGTACTTTCAGAGCCGAAGACATAATAAGAAACACCAATTGGGGAATTCGAGAAAAAACACGTCTTTGTAACAAATCAGGAAAAATAACGGAAAATTCTATCAATGGAAATATTACTAAAGCGTCGGCAGGAAGTGGAACGCAGGCGGAGTTATTCAAATGAAACTAAGATACACAGGCCAGATCACAAAAGGCACACTAACTCCCTAACTGGGCACATAGCGTCGTGAAAATACAGACGCTCCAAAAGTACGTCGCCCCTATCTAATTTAACACAAGTTTCCGCTCTAAATATAGTATATTACAATTCGGCTCACTTAACAAACCGTAGGTTTCAGCAATAATGGAGAACACTGACAAAAGAATTGAACATATCGTGTGCAAGTGAATAAGAACGGGGTCGTCAGTTTTGCGAATATAAAGTAATATACGGTGGGTATATGCAACTGCGTACATCACTTAGTAAATTGTAACAAAAGTATAATTTTAAGATGTAACATAAATATATTTTTGTCTGATTGATGAAAAGAATATATTGGAATTATTTGTAAACCTGAAAATTCTCATATACCCCTGCGAGAAAGAGTCAAGCTGAGGTTAATGGTAGACAATAATTAATTTATTCACCGTGTGAACGTTCAACAAATATTCTGCCGCAGTGGAGAAAACTGATATAAGCAGACTTATCTGCATGTACATCTTAATTTCTTTTAATTATCACTGTTTATGATATTTTAAAGCTGACATTTTAAACATAAAATTTGCTAAGAAAAACAATTGCTAAGAAAAACAATTGCTAAGAAATTGCTAAGTAAAAACATGCATTTAATTCTTAAAAGCGCATGCATATATAACTTATCGTGGCGAATGCAAGCATTTGTCTGAATATTTTGCAGATTGTTTTCAGAAATTCGGCTGCAAAACTTCTAGAGATAATAGAAGAGACCAATATACTGCAGTGCGTTAGCATTACAATATTAGGAAATTGTTTGCTTCAAGATCACCGTTCATCTGAAGGAGGAGTTGCCTGTTAACAAATGCCTAAAGAGGCCATCTTTAATTCATCACACTATATCAACACCAACAATAAGCGACTTGTGACAGTACACTCATAGCATAGGAAGTCAGTGGACATCGTTGCCAGGTTGTACTGGAAAGTTGATAAGCAGTACGAAACACGTACTACAATGGTAACATGTGACTTCTCAAGGTTAACCTCTTTGCAAAAGGAAAGGAGAATTGCATAACCTCACCGGGTTAGTTGTAGAGCACCACGAGCATTTTATTTTTTAATTTACGTCCTCCAACGTTAAGTCATATCCGACGATGAATGGAATGGGCGAAATGATGCTTAAATGAGCCCAGTGTCCATAGAGCTTAGAGTAGAGTTGCCCAACATTCGTCTTTCAGGATCAGGGAAAATCCGGGAAAATACCTTACCCAGGTAACTCACACTGACCGAGATTCGAACTCGAGACTTCTCGAACGTGAGGCAGACACGCTACCACCACGCTACCGAGGATGTTCCTCAAGTGTAATAAATGCTACATTTCTCCTTTTATTCAAAACAAACTATACTGTTTGCTGCAATGCATGAGATTTCGTACCTATAGAAGATGACGCCTTAATATACAGCATTTAGTTAACTGACAAAAGACAACAGCCTCGTATTGTATAAGGCGCTGATGATCTTGCTGAACGCACTTAACACACTTCTATCTTTTATTGCATAGTGGTGCGTAACTAACTTCTTGATATAAGAAGCATGTAGAAAAATGTGATATTTAGCTTTGAAATGGTATCTTCTAAATAAAGATACAATCCTATATGGGCTTATTATGCACAGATTGCTACAGCTTAAAACATTAGCTAACAGCCAGTAATTACTTCTAGCAAAGTTTTTTAATTTTTGTTTTTATTGCCATTAGAAGCTTCATTAGTCATCTCTGAAGACTTGCATTTTATAATTACAGCTTTGCGGACAATGTAAAAATATCCTTTTCCCCTTAGGTATATCCAATAATATGGATTTTTGTATTCTGTTTGTGGTCTCATGCTGTATACTCAACTTATGTTCCTAAAATACTTCGCAGGATAAAAGACTACTTAGATATCAGGATATACCCATGAACTAAGTAAAGTAGGTTTCAGAAATACTGTAATACCAAACAAGATTATTTTTAAAATATTTCCCTGAAGGTACCAAGTGATGAACAGTGCTGAAGCAGTATTTATTCGTATTACATGCAAGACAACAGCAAATTTTTAAGATTATAAGCAGGCACACAAAAACTATCTAATATTTTGGCCCAGGTCCTGGCATTATATGCTCTACAAAACAGTGTGTTTAGTTTTTGCATGCGTATATACCGTTTGTTCTTTTCACGTAAGTAGAATGAAGTTTCGACTCGACATCAAATTTTAAATATTTGTCCTTTGCGCTTAATTAAGGAACCAAAACTACAGTAGGTGCTTGTGAATTGTTTAGAGTCAACCCATTACTTGTGAGAGGAAACTTCCGTCCACCTCGCAAATAATTCTTATATATAATTTAATTGCTTATATCATTTTATGTATGTATACACGTAAAAATGTTCTTGGCTTGCTTATCAGCGTTGCAACAAACGACACCTCGAAGTTTCATATAAGGGGACATTTTATGATTTTTTTTTTGTTCACTGGTAAGCACTGTCCACAGATCCTAAAGGTAAACAGGTGTTTGCATCATATCGAGTTCCACTTCGAAGCTGAGCGTCATTTTGGGTGAAAGTTTCGAATATGTGGTTAACAAGTATCAAACAGCAGCCTATCGGAAGGCAACTGAAATGAGACTCGAGATAATCTGCCTTCCTCCTTTACACTACCAGTACAACCCAATTGAGTTAACCTGGGTTCCAATTATATTGCAAACAGAAATAATGCTTTTAAACTGATTGACTTTGAACGACTTATTTACGAAGAAATTGACACGTAACACAATACTGGGCAAACTGCGTGAGACATGCAGAAAAACTACCAGAAGGCGACTTTTGGAAATAAAAAGCACGTGACACGATTTTTAAACCTATCATCATAGATTTGCAACACCCAGGTGATGAAGACAGTGACTATGATGAATTGTCTCTTGACATAAGTTACATTCACAGCTATATGGATGAGTTAGTGGCAGTTCCGTTGGGTTAGAAAAATAAGTAATTCATAACCTATAATTATGGCATTTAAAACATGTGCATAATTTGCGAATATCCATGTTGCAATTATGATTTCAAAAACTCATTGTTATAAAGGTTTGGGAAATTCAGTTTGGGTTTCCTTACATCAAGCGCCAAGGAAACCCGCACGGTCTGGGACAGTGCGCGGGAAACAGCGAAATATGAAAATAGTGGGGGTAATGAGTTGGCAACGCTGAGCGCGCTAACGCACCTGATTCGCCGCGGTCCAGAACTTTTCCCATTTAAAAAACATAAGTTTGCAGTTTGTACTGCTACACGGTATTTGTTCCCTCGGAAACAGCATAGGATATTAACTAGTATTGCTGTTAATAATGATTCAATATTTCTAGATAATTAAGGTAGAAAAATGAATAATTAATTAACGAAACAAATTTTATGTAGTTTTAGGGAAATTTATTTCAACATATAAAGAAACGAAAATTGAAGAAAAGTGTCAAGAGGACATTGACATGCTGGGAGCTAAATAGGAGACAATGATCAACGGAATCAGATGAAACGCTGTACAAAGTTAACGAAATTACAAGTTACACAGAAACTGATATAAAATAAGTTGAAAGGCTGCACACAAAAATGAATAAATAAATAAAAATAACGCTATAAACATAAGCTGAAACAACGGTTCACAATGTGAGACAAATTAGGAATTGTAAACAACAAACACAGAAGAGCGCAAAGGAAGTTAATACTAAGGAATTAAGTAAGGAACTAAGAAGAGAACCTGACATGATGCGTTGAAGTAGGATTTTGAAGAAATAGAGGCTTTACAGAAAAAAATATAACCACTTAGTGTACCGTAAATAAAACTAACTAAATAAAGACAAAGTAGATTTTAATGTAACTCATAAAGGACGAAAACAGCAATGAATAAATCCATGAAGATTAAAGCAGCAAGTAGAGGATAATATATTGGATATACAGGTGACCAAACAAATGTATCAGAGAACAGAAATTTCCAATATCCACGGCAGAGGTAGAAGTAGCACTTAACTGACGACGGCGAAGTAAAAGGAGCTGATGGAGATAAGTTGGGAGAAGGATAGAAACAAAACTATATTCTTATGGATTGACATGAAACTGGCGAAACCCAAGGGCTTCTTCAATACAGTCAATTTCAATGAAAAATAAATCCAATAAATGCAGTGATTTCAGGGTTTGGAAAATAGTCTATTGATAGTAATAAATCAACGTCTATGGTCTAAACCTCTAAGGTGAAGCAGTCGAATATTACGGCCCAGAATGGCAAAGCACACATAGTTCTTAATTTAATAAACCGCTTAAGAAATATTAATGTATATATCATTTGTGGATTTGGAGGATTCATTCGACAGAGTATTTTGGAAGAATATAAGGACATTCTGTAAAATTGGTATGGTTTGTAAAAAGGGAGAACTACTATGTAATTCATATATGCAACAGCTAATTAAAGTATTGTCACCCGAGCGTCGGAACACCCTATAGACTGGGCGAGCAGCAGACGGGTCGGTGTTCGCCCCGCCCCCTCGTTTGTCTTATAGCGTTAAGAAGGGATGGCTGGGACAAAAAAACATCACGGCGCTGTCTCTTTCTGTTCCACCTGTGTTCTCGAACTTACAGGATATTTCCTCTAATCTGGAACCTTCCGATCGACCCGCTGGCCCTATATAAGCAGCACGTCGAGTTAGTCAGTCAGTCAGTTCTTGGTGTAAGAATGCAGTGCTAGTGTACGACGAGAAGACTGCGTAAGAGTATCGGAAGATTGTACGTAATTACGAGTGCAAGTGAAATTGTGACGGACGAACTGGTGAATCGTAATTGTGTGCATTACGTAATTCTGTGTAATTGGCAAGACTGTAAGTCGGTGGAAATAAAGAACATTGTTGAGTTTGTGTAGTTGGACTTTTCATTTCACGAACCCACAAAGTCACAATTGGTGTCAGGAGTGCGACATAACACAATGGAGGCAGCATTAGAAAGGATTTTAGCGGAACTGAAAGAAATGAAGACGGCAAATGAAAACCTCGCTGCAAAAACAGAAGCGGCAAACAACAACCTCACCGCCGAGTTGAAACAAATGAAGACGGCCAACGACAACATCACCGCGGAACTGAAACAAATGAAGACGGCCAACGACAACATCACCGAGAAGATGGAAGAAATGAAGGCCGAGTTAACCACAGAAATGAGAGCAGCGAACGGCAGTCTGGCCACGGAAATGAAGGCGGCGAACGAGGCTCTCGCCGCAAAGTTTGAGGAACGGTTGGCCGGCGTGAGGGATGATGTCACGAATCTGGGCAAGCGGATGGGTCAAGTAGACGACAGCCTTAATGATTTAGAGGAAAAGGCCGACAACATCGCAAAACCCCTCACCCGCCTGACGGAGGAACACCGGCCCTATGTGTGGACAGAGGACGCCGAAAACGCCTTCCAGCACCTAAAGGAGACCCTGTGCAATGCTCCAATTTTGGGTTTCCCACAACCGGGTGGCGCCTTCATTGTGGATACCGACGCCAGTGACCATTGCATTGGAGGTGTCCTATCGCAGATCCAGGACGGCCATGAGCGGGTGATAGCCTACTACAGCAAGACGCTATCCAAGGCAGAGAAGAACTACTGCGTCACCCGACGAGAATTATTGGCGGTAGTAAAGACCTTGGAGCACTTCCATAAGCACCTGTACGGTCAGCTATTCCACCTGAGGACTAACCATTCCGCCCTAACCTGGCTATTGAGCTTTAAGAACCTGGAAGGCCAGAGGGCACGTTGGGTCCAGAGGCTGCAGGAGTACGACTTCACCTCGGAACATCGTAGAGGGAAGAGCCACGGTAACGCAGACGCCATGTCCCGAAGACCCTGTCCAGTAGAGTGCGGTCAGTGCACAAGAGTGGAAGAGAAGGAGCGTGCCGCAGCAGTCCGAGTAGTTGTGGCAGTGCCTGCGGACGGCTGGGATAGCGCAGGCCTGAGGAGGGAGCAGCTGGCGGACGCAGACTTGGGGCCACTCCTGAGGGAAGTGGAGGCAGGGACAAGACCAACCTGGGAGGACATCGCACCAAGGGGCGCCACCTACAAGTCGTACTGGGCCCAATGGGACTCGCTGAAGACCAGAGAGGGCGTGTTGTTCCAAGTATGGGAGTCACCCGATGGGAAGGCGCAGAGAGAACAGTTGGTACTTCCCCGGAGTAAGGTCCCGGAAGTCTTGGAGGAAGTGCACGCCGGTACTTCAGGAGGACACCTGGGAGCGAACCGAATGATTCACAAACTACGGCAGCGCTACTTCTGGCTGAGACTCCGAGCAGATGCTGGTGGTACACCTGGACCGCCTGGCACGCTACGATGGTGCTGTTCGGGACGACCAGCTTTGAGGAGGGAGCAGTGTCACCCGAGCGTCGGAACACCCTATAGACTGGGCGAGCAGCAGACGGGTCGGTGTTCGCCCCGCCCCCTCGTTTGTCTTATAGCGTTAAGAAGGGATGGCTGGGACAAAAAAACATCACGGCGCTGTCTCTTTCTGTTCCACCTGTGTTCTCGAACTTACAGGATATTTCCTCTAATCTGGAACCTTCCGATCGACCCGCTGGCCCTATATAAGCAGCACGTCGAGTTAGTCAGTCAGTCAGTTCTTGGTGTAAGAATGCAGTGCTAGTGTACGACGAGAAGACTGCGTAAGAGCATCGGAAGATTGTACGTAATTACGAGTGCAAGTGAAATTGTGACGGACGAACTGGTGAATCGTAATTGTGTGCATTACGTAATTCTGTGTAATTGGCAAGAGTTTAACTGTAAGTCGGTGGAAATAAAGAACATTGTTGAGTTTGTGTAATTGGACTTTTCATTTCACGAACCCACAAAGTCACAGTATGGAGACAAAAAAGGAAGGGTGTGTGCCAGAAATGTCCCTACCATCAGCCTCGTCAACAATTCAAAAATTTGATAAGCTAGATGTACCAAATAAAATATTAAGGATATCTTGAAGACAGCATACAAAAGTATTCTTAGAAATATGTTACGAATATAAATAATAACAGCGAGGAGAAAGAAACAAGATAGATCCAAAAAGGTGTAGCTACAGGACTCACAAGTGGTACATACTTTCAAATTTGAAATGAGGCAGCGGAACAAGTGTGCACTTTCAAAATCTAGACATGTACTAAAAGAAACAACATGAGATACTGGCCGACGGGAACTTACGTTTGGGAAATGCAACTTTTTATAGGGACATAAGCATATTCTCTAATCACTTAAACAAAGAACATGGAAGAAACTAGCGATTCTTTGAATAGTACAGAGATCTTTACATTACGAGCAAATGAGGAAAACTACAGAAAGCATTTGAAATATAATAGGATACTTATGTAATGATGTTATGAGTACGTAAGAATACGTGATGTTATAGTTTGAAAGTTATTGAGCAACGAATAAAAAAATTCCGCAACATACAATACATATGAAACACCACAAGAAATGATGAACGACAAAAAACGTCCGGGAAAGAAGTTAACTGAAGATACGCACTATTACGAAAAATGTTTCATAATTGCTGATAAAGGAGGGGGGGACGTAAGAGAAGAGGGCGTTATTTTAAAGAAAACATCTACCAATACGTAGAAAATTATGGTGACTGATATACGAGTGCTTTATTATTATTTTTCTTTAATTTTGGTATAATAATAATAATAATAATAATAATAATAATAATAATAATAATAATAATAATAATAATAATAATAATAATAATAATAATAATAATAATAATAATAATAATAATAATAATAATAATAATAATAATAATAATAATAATAATAATAATAATAATAATAATAATAATAATAATAATAATAATAATAATAATAATAATAATAATACTAATAATACTAATACTAATAATACTAATACTACTAATAATACTAATACTAATACTAATACTAATACTAATACTAATAATACTAATACTAATAATACTAATAATACTAATAATACTAATAATACTAATAATACTAATAATAATAATAATAATAATAATAATAATAATAATAATAATAATAATAATAATAATAATAATAATAATAATAATAATAATAATAATAATAATAATAATAATAATAATAATAATAATAATAATAATAATAATAATAATAATAATAGTAATAGTAATAGTAATAATAATAATAATAGTAATAATAATAGTAATAATAATAATAATAATAATAATAATAATAATAATAATAATAATAATAATAATAATAATAATAATAATAATAATAATAATAATAATAATAATAATAATAATAATAATAATAATAATAATAATAATAATAATAATAATAATAATAATAATAATAATAATAATAATAATAATAATAATAATAATAATAATAATAATAATAATAATAATAATAATAATAATAATAATAATAATAATAATAATAATAATAATAATAATAATAATAATAATAATAATAATAATAATAATAATAATAATAATAATAATAATAATAATAATAATAATAATAATAATAATAATAATAATAATAATAATAATAATAATAATAATAATAATAATAATAATAATAATAATAATAATAATAATAATAATAATAATAATAATAATAATAATAATAATAATAATAATAATAATAATAATAATAATAATAATAATAATAATAATAATAATAATAATAATAATAATAATAATAATAATAATAATAATAATAATAATAATAATAATAATAATAATAAACAAGTTAGACGTATTTACGCCACAGTCGTGCTCCAATACAATTTTACGACATGGTCGTGCTCAGTGAAATGTACTTGTTCTTACTTTTAAATTAACTATTTTTGTCAGCTAGTGTCAACAATAAGATTATAGCGAAGGTACAGTACAAGCTTGTAGCAAATGCTGAATTGCTGATTTCCCTTTATTGGTGTCCTCTTTATCCCTAGTACGATTGTAAGTGCTCTCTACACGGTTTATCAAGTTGATGTGTTAAAATATAAACAATAAGCATATGAATTAAGAAATGTATATTAATCAGAGAATATTAGAATAGGTATATGAGTGACTTCCAACCAGAGGAAGTATTGCAATGGTTACCTAACTATGTAGAGAGTATGAATTAAATAAACACGCACTTATGCTCGATATGGAAGAATTTAAGTCAAACTGTATCCTCCCAACGAGCATGCATAGGGATTTAGTTATGAAACCTACGCTCAGTTTTACGGGCTGCATATGCTTAATTTGCTTACTTATTTATTCCTATTTAACTTAATGTACAACACTCTAGTTCGTTTATCGTCCTGTATGTAGGTATACCTGTCGTTTCCTTTCGTTGTTAAATTACAACTATAAAGTCCCTTGAAATGCAACTTGGCATAGAGGAATTCGATTGTAGACACTAGCCATTAATCCTTCGTCAATGTGTTGAATTATGATATAAGATTAGTGAGGCCAGTCTCCCAGACCAACACAACAAACAATTGAACAAAAATAATCAGCATTAAGTAAAAAGAGTATTTATTAGTGTGTCAAGTGCAAATAAGAATAGAGCTGTTCTTCAGTAACGCTAATTATAGTATGTTACCGATTGTTTAAAAGTAAATATAAAAGTAAGGAAATATTAAAGAAGATATATCATAAGAATCTTTGCTCAAATAATGAATATGTAGCAAATGCAAGCAAAAAGCCATACGTTCGAGCGATACTATTGCACATTTGAACACAACTTACAACAGAATTATTATGTAATGAATGTTATAAATTAGGCAAAAATAGAAAAAGTGGTATTGTCTTCCAACTTTGTTTTGATGTGCATTTTTCGCATCTGCCTGTGATACGGATTGGATCTCTGCATTGTTGCAATCGCTAATCTAGTTTAATCACGTCAGAAATTTTCTCAGGCATAAGGCATGGGATATTTGTCATTTGCTCTAGCGAGAGTTAATTTCTCATAAGGCCGCTGGCTACCTCCGAGAGAAAGTTTAGGTGAAAAATGTTTCGAGCTGGTGCATTTTGAGCAAACACAACTTGAGCATTCTAACAATATTTTTGCTCTACAAACTTAGTGTGGTTGGTCTAAGAGACCGAAACACGCCGTCCAATCTATATGACAGCCGCTACTCAACTTTAGAATGCATTAATCACGGCATGTAGATCACGGTGAGTGAGGAAGGTAGACGGTAAAACACTTCCCATATTATATTGATGGGGAAATTTACCAGCAATGTTGGAGGAGTCGGTGTGTGAACCAGGCCATACTAACGGAGGCTTAAGCTGTTCTTTTCCAAAATATATTGTGTTTCTGGTAAGCTTTGTCCATTGACTTCAAGTAAAAAATTAAAAGACGTTATCAATCACTGTTATAACTAAGCTGTAATATTTAAGATCTTTGTCACTGTTAACGGCGTATACCTTATTATTTAAGTCTGGCACCCACTGAATAACTGTTGAATCATGACGCTGGTCAATACGAAACTTGGTGCGGGATATAGACGTATACAGAAGAAAAAATATTTGATTTTTTTAATTGACGCTAGAAAGTGCCAGTATCAGCACCACCGGCGTGCTAGAAAGTCATCAGAAGTTCTTTCACATGCCAGTAGATCTAGTGACATGAGGCTGTCGCTTTTAAGCGCACTAAAAAGCCAACGGTCGAGACCGAGTTTTAATCCACGATCAGTAAGGCAGCGCAGAAGCACTGAACCACCCAGATCGTGAGGTACAGGGAACTTAAATATCATGAAACGATGTTTTGTTAGCTCTGTTTAAACAAAATCTAGGCTAAACGGAATAAAACGTTTCTTTTTCCTGTGTTTTCACTTTCCCTGCTTAAGTACATGAAGGAATGTTCGATTTTCAATAGGTTCTGCTCAGATGTAAATCCAGAAAGAAGAGAGAACCAATCACAGTAGCCATATAAACTGAAGGCTTTAGCTGGTATTGTTGATAGCCATATTATTGTATTATTGGTCTTTTCTTCTACAGACAAATCCTAAACGCTGCTACACATTGGAAGTTACTTGGAAATCAAGTTGGACCGAACTGTAAACTTATTTCCGTACCCATTTAACCATCGAATACAAAAAAAATTACATACTCCAAAAGGATGGACAGATTTTCCGTAAGTACTTACAGCAGATTTCCCCACGTTGTTGTATTAGTAGGATATGTCACATAAAGTGGCCAGCTAGATCTCCAGATTTGTAACCTTTGTTCTTCTTGTGGGACTATTTAAAGTTAGAAGTATATTTGGACAGACTCAACAACTTATAAGATCTAGAGCATCGCATAATAGAAGCGAAGACAGACATTCCCAGATCTTGGCTGTTATTCCTTAAATGTTTTTTTTTTATGATGGACTGTCATAATGACAAGCTGGCAAGGACTACCAATTTGAACACAGTACTGAGAAAATGAATCACATTTATTCATTATTTATTTGTTTATTTTTTTGCTCTTGTTTTGTTTTACTTGATTTATCTATTACGGATATTTACTTGGTTAAAATTCATTGAAGGATGCTATCTGAATTATATATAATTTAAAATAAAGTTACGGTCGCTTGCTGTTAAACTGGAAGAAGGAAAAACCGGTAATAATTTTTGGACCGTATATGACTAAATCCATTCCCTGAGTTTCATGTTAAAATGAGTTTTATGCTTCAAAAGTTCTAGGTGGTGCGGGACTTTCAACTAACTCTGTATTTCAGTCGGAACACTATCTTCTAACTTTTTGTTTTTTTTGTTTTTGTTTTGTTATAATTTACGTCCTCCAAAGTTAAGTCACATCAGACGAACAACTAAATGGGTGAAATGATGCTCACATGAGCTCAGGGACCATTGAGCTTATAGTTACCCGACATTCGTCTTTCAGGATAAGGGAAAACCCAGGAAAAAACCTTATCCAGGTAACTCACCCATACCGAAATTCGAACTTGGGACCTCTTGAACGTGAGGCAAACACGCAACCATCTACGCTACCGAGGTGGGCTATCTTCTTACGTGGTCGCCTTCTGTGCTTGCGGTTCGCTTCTTTTCCCTCGTGACCAAACCTTAGTTTTGAAATCAACTCTTGTCTTTTGAAGGATGCTTTTTCATTACTCGGAAAACATTCTTTGTTCTTTGGGTAGGAATACAATTTCCTTTTCCTGAGTATAAAACTGTGTTGTACATGTGCATTTTATACGTTATTCCATGTCTAGTTTTCAATTAATTTCGGTTAGCTCTGCTGAATGTTGATATGACCTTTGGGTATTCTGTGGATGTAGGATAGCACAAACAGGGAGGCACCTGCAATCTCATCAAGCGTGTAGCCTAAAATGGCGGAAAAAATGAAATATTAGTCATTCATTTGTTCTTTTATAAAAGAATATCTGAAGTGGAGCCGCAAAAATTACTGAATGTTTTTATTTCTAAGCCTTAGTCAATGTTGACGCGGATAACATAGTAAAACTCAATATCGTATTTTCATCAGAAATGTAACCCGAGACCTCAAAAATTAAATACTTGATCGCATATGTCATTGTTGTACAATATGGAATTTAAAATTATAGTCCTGTATTATTTATTTCTTCTGTAACATGAATAGATTAAATGTACAGCTTTTAAACAGGATTGATAGTTTTCACTTTGTAGCCAAGTTGTAAGAAGTTTTGTATTGTATGTGAAAACTTGCTCTCATACTTTTACTGGAAATAATTATTTAGGCTCCCTAAATGATCAGAAAGGAAAAAAGAAGTAAAACTTCTTGTATACAATTAGCGTCCTTCAACGCAGGTCAAATCGGACAATCAATGAATGGGTGAAATGATGCTCAAATGAGCCCAGGGTCCAGAGAGCTTAGAGTAACCCGATATTCATCTTTCAGGATTAAGGGAAACCTCGTAAAATGTTATCAAGGTAGCTTACCCTGACCGATATTTGGAACTTCTTGAATATGTGGCAGACACGCTACCACCGTCTACAGAGGCGGGCGTTGCATGTATGCGTATGTAGGTATTATTTTTGTACAGATGGTAGATGCTTCAAGCCTGCTCTTACAGTGTTAGGTATCACAGACAATGAACATATCTTAATAAATCGCTAACTGAGAATGAAGCGTTTTGAACCAAACTTACCGGCATTTTCCATTTATAAAAACTGAAGCAAAGCTAAATACTGTTTGTCAAATGTGACAGTTCTAGCGGGAGTGAAACTGCAGACCTCCCGTTAACGAGAGTACGAGCTTAAACGATCTCCGCCATGCATGCTGTTATGTGTAAGTGGTATGAACAGCACAATGAAACGTATCCGTGGGTAACTAAATTCGCCAATTTTGTGTTTGAATCACAGATTTGTGATTGAAATGATACCTTAAAGGGCACTTCCCGGTGTTCCGGCAGTTCGTGTAACTAGAAAGGCATATACGTCAGTTAAAAGTAACTGCTGAAAACATGTGGGTATAAGAGCAAAATATATAACTTATATCACATTATTATGTTGTACTACAGCATTTTTCAAAACACTTGCTACTAGCTGTTTATCTTTCCTCAAACGTAACTCTTTATTTTATTTTACCCTGTGTTATCCCTAAGCAGTTAAGCCTCCTAGCTGTTGCCAGCGTAGCTCAAAAGACTCATTAGGGAAGATAATCTTAACGAGTATATTTCAGACTTGACCTTCTGCACAAGAGCTACATAACTTTACATTAACACTATTTTTACACTAACACTTTTGAAAATTCTTCCATAATATACTTTAAATCACCTTAAATAATATACCTTAAGTATCTAACACATTTTTATCTTTCTCATGAGCACATATATAACTGCATTTGCTAATAACTCCATCGGTTACACCTGTCGATAAGCCAGCTAGCTCTATTGAAAATCGGCATGGCTTTTACTGGCGAGCAAAGCAGATCAAACACTTCAAAATTATTTTGTGGTCAATAACATATAGATTGTACGAAATATCTTCATTTTTAAGTTCTCATTATGTTCATAAAATCTGCAAGAAATGCACTTTACATTTCGGTAGTAGAACTGTAACAGCATGAAAGCAAGTGTCAAATTAAAATATTACAGACTTAAGCACATTCAACTGTTTTGAAATAGATATGATTTACAGTAACTTACATCAACAGCTCACTTAATGCATACTTTTAGCCTTTTGTGAGTGCGCTCCGTTAGGGCAGCTTAAACATAAACGCATCATGTCATGATATTATAAATACATTACTTTTAACAAACATATGCCTATCCTTAATAAAAATTCAGTGAAAATCTTAACAATTGTATTTGGAGCATCTCATACGCGAGATGTAGAATTTTAAAAGAGTTTAATGATTTATGTTGCTTTCCAGTACCACTGTGTCAACGGTCATGCCCGGCTTTTTTAACACAAAACACCTTTTCATTTGAAACACTCTCTATATAGAATACCGGCTGTCAATTGCACCATAAAGGTGGTTTATAAAACAATAGAGATATGATATTTTATTCTAATGACCTGTCATCCTTTGTTCTCCCAGTTGCTGTATTTCAGTGCACCCTTGCCAAATATTATGAATGGGGCATCCGTACAGAAGCGCTGGAACTTCATATACCATCTCCTGGACAGCTAGAGACTGCAAGATAAATGACCATCATTGCCGTCTGACCACAAACAAAGTTCGGATAAACCTGCCCAAGACACGGTCTAAACTGCTTGAGTTATAGGCTACTACGAGTAATAAAGGGTTCCTAATGTAGAGGTAACTAGCGCCCCAGTATTCTTGGTGACATGCAAGAAACGTTCGCAATCTTGTTTAAATTAAACGTATCATAAACTGGCTTACTTTGTAACAAAAACAAACCACATAGCATGTTCAACTTCTCTATTGCTCTAATCCATCGCCTAAAACAGAAAGTAAATTTCTAAGCTTTGAAAACTGAATAATCTGGGTAATTATTCAATACTTCGTTATATTGTAATTGTATCGCTGCCCTAGTATTCAAATCACAGCGTATCTCTAGTACCTGTGTCGATTTGCAAATCGAAAGTTGCATTGGAAATATTGGGAAAGATAATCCCCTTCTCTCGTAATCAATATGAATATTTTCAATCGGATAACAAACAAATAATTACTCCAAATGAATAAATAAAATGTAACAGATCAATACTGTATAATAATGTATTAATTATATGGTTATAAAGAAGTGACAACTACTAAATACTAAATTAGCCCAGGGTCCAAAGAGTTAAGGATTATCCAATATTAGTTACATGAGAAGAGAAACCTCGTTACCCAGAAAACTTACCACAACTGAGATTCGACTTATGTTCCTTTAAATTATGAGACCATAAACTACCCCAACAGAACAGAAGGGGCATTTATACAAAGTAGAGCATCATACACGGGAAAGGGAAACAACTGCATTCTTTGTTCGAATGACAACTCTTTAGTCCTTAATTCACATAGTAATGTTTCACATATTGATTTATTGAACATTAGGACTATTAATTATAATAATAATCTATGTATGATGCAATCGTGGATACGTGAATTAAACGGTTTAAGTAATTGCCAGTTATTTAATTGGACTGCAAGCAGGATATCTTAAAAGATTAGTTTAGGAAAAATGTTTTTAGTATTTTTCTGGAACGCACAGTAATGCTTGCTTCGTCTTCATGCGCGCAACTGTAGTAATATTCAGCTGTACATCATCATTTTAAGCCGAAGGAAATACGTAGTGTGCTTTTCTGACCAGCTGCACAGTTGCTTAACTTACAGCAGGTATCCTTACAAAATTCGCTACTATTCAGCATGATTCGCAAATGTGTGAGTACAAGGCTCTTTAACATTACCTCTGCGCTTGTTATGTCCAATGCTTAAACCCATATGCCTTTTTTCTCTGCTTTAAGTACGCTTCTTTTAGCCTTTGGATATAACTAGGAATTCCTGAGGAGCAGCACTGGCATTCCAGGACTGGCAAAGTACCTTCTTTCTGCGCGTCAAGCAAATATGCAACTTCTGCTATATCACTCCACTGCATATGAAAATCGCATGGACATACTGTTAGAGGGGAGCTGCACCTGCAAATCTAAATAACTGGCAGAGCCTAGTTTTTGCTATCCGTGCATTGCTATGTTTTAGACAATAGATTAAATAGTAGCAAACGAGTTGATTTTAATTTGCTTTATTATAGATAACATTTCCGGCTCTTACATGAATTACAGGAGTGCTGGAAAACTTAATTGATTTCCATACTGTTTGCAGTTATTGATATACGTAATTGAGGCACAATTACTTTCTTTTGATCTTATATTCTTTTGTGTACCTGTCTTGTAACAAAAGGGCACTGCTTCTTGTGGAATCATTATGATGCTGTCACTAGTCAGTGAGTTAGTTTTAAGGGCAGTATATAGCGCCGCTGCTTCAAATATCTCCCCTATCTCCATCGTCCCTACAAAGAAATATTTTATGAAGCTAATCCTCCAAAGAATTATTTACATTAACATGAGAAAAAAAAGTTCACGAGAAGGGTTTATATAAGAAACATAAACAGTAATGGGCAAACATGCATGTGAATGTAACATCAGAATTTCAAAGTTAAGCCTTGCTGCATACCTAAAGCTAAAAAGTGCTGCAATTACTCTGAACAATTAGCAACAGTCTCGAAAATCATCTGCCTCAAACAAAACAAGAAAACACAGATTCAGATTCAGGTATGGTCGAGAATGTCATCAACACCCGTGTTGCAGTAAGCAGGGCAGTAGGCATGTGCTCTACAGATTCCGAGTTCGAATCTCGGTCACTGGGAGTTATCTGGATAAGATTCTTTTCGGAGTTTTCCCTTGTCCTGAAAGACGAATGTTGGGCAACTCTAAGCTCTATGGACCCTGGGTTCGTTTGAGCATAATTTCACCCATTTCATTCACCGTCCGATATGACAACGTTGGAGGACGTAAGTTAGAAAGAAAAAACAATGTGCTCTAGTGCTAGCAACATACAACAAAATACTCGAGGTAATGATTGTACACTATAATCTGAGTTAGCGATTCGATAACATTTGGAGAGTCAGTTAACATAATAGAGCCATTTATAAGATCAATAGAATTTAATGAATCAATTAAATGTGTTTGAGAGAACAACTGTAATTTCCTCTATACATCGTATCGATCTCGAAGGTATTTAGCGTTAGAACATTTGTATGAATCCGTTCGTACGCTCCTCAAAATTGATTTATTTTATCATTAAAATAAAAAAAATATCTGCGGAATATTCAGACGATCGAAGAAGATGGAAGCAGGAGTACCCATATCAGCTACTAAAGGAACTGCACTTCTTCACTGAATCGTTCAGTAAATACTTGCGTTGCGTATACATGTGCATCTTTGCCTTGATTTTCCCTAGCGACACTAGAAAGTTGTGAAATCTTAACCACGGCTTTACATGTAACCAGAAAACCAACTCTATGTCTTCTTTTCAAAATATGGCTTAATATAGTGTTTACGTATCTAAAGAAACTTTAGTCCTACCTAAGTAAAACGAGCGGAGGGGCTCCAGTCGGTTTCCAAACGGAACTGAATTGTAAACCCGGTTCCAATTTTATTTTCTCTGCTACGTACCTTCATTAGCAATACTGTTCACTCCATTCAACATTCTTATATTGATATTTCAAAGATAATGCAATACTTGAGGCCCCTGAAATAAAAACCCAAAACAAAAAGCAAGCATTTTAAGTAAAAGGTAGTTGTGTAAGAACAAGGTAAGTCAACATCGAAAGGTCCGCTACTTATGAAACAGGATACTGAAGTTTAGTAATTTTTGAGAGATGCGACAAACATTTTAAACAAATATCTTTACTCTAAACTATGCTTTATCAGGAAAACCTTTCCTTATGTTTATTTACTCAAAATGGCTGTAACGACTTAACTAAAATACTACATAACATTTTAAACAAGTCTGCATGTGTATATTGATATGTTATATTTTATATGTTCTGTAAAAGCCCTTGAAGTTTTCTTCACTCTCATTGCATGTTGTATAATTTATTGTTACTGCTAAATCATAAGGGAGGTATAATTCTAGACACACAAACATGCAGATCTCGTTAAAATGCACAATTTATCGCAAATAACATTTTACGTTGTATGCATTAACCGATTCGAGTATATTCGTTGCTATTTGTTTCAATTTTGCAATAACTTATGATAAATTTTCTTGAACGTTAAGACACTATTCCTTTTTGTTATTTTCAGATGTCATGCAAATAGTATGGGGTGTCCATCAAAGACACTCTCTTAAATACTTGATTGTGGCTTCAGCTTTCTGCGGCCGTCTTGTATCAACGAAGTATGTAATGAAACAATTTCTTTAAACGTTTACCTCAATTGACCTTCAGAGATGGACAAATAAGTTTTTGAAAGAACGACTTTTACGAGAGCTAAAAATATAACAATGCATGGAGAAGTTCATGTGAATATAACGCACCGAAATGTTTAAAGTTAGGTTGAATCTGAGTTGACACTATTTCCGATTTTGGACTGGACTACGCTACGGAGGGTATTCGGCACGGAAGTCCAAACTTAATGTACCTATGCCCCAAGTGGAGCACCCCCTGAAGGAAGGATGAGGCGAGAGGAGACAGAGGACGGCCGTTCTACGGAGCCATGACAGTGCAGAGGGCAGGGTCCCTACACTTTACCAGGTGGAAACTCCCAGGCAGGCCAGCTGTACCGGCAGCTAACCCGACTGCAGTCCGGAAACTGTCTCACCAGGTCGGCTCGGAGACCGGAAACCGTCCTACTGAAGCAGGAAGTGTTTACCAAGAGCATATCATCCTTCCACACCCGCCTACACTTCTACCCTGAAAGAAATCACCAGATAAGAAATGATATGAAATGATAATGGAGATTAAATGGAGGGCAGGAAATTCGGAGGATATAATTAACCTGCCCAACATTCGCCTGACGACCCAGGAAATCCCCGGAAAAGCATGAATCAGGCAGGTCGGCCACGGGAATCGAACCCAGACCTCACGAATGCGGCCCCAGAAGAAACCGCCTGTCATCCCGCTCGGTTATTTCCGTTTTAGCAATTTTCATTTATTTTGGACGCTTCACAACATTCAAATTCGCAAACCTATGATCGTTCCCTCTGATTCAGCTGCTTTTACCGAAAATGAGGGTAACGTGCCGCATTTGCAAAGTCCCGAGTTGATTTCCATTGATTACCCGTTCTGACCGTCTTCTCTGACCGATAGGCCAATGCTCCAGTTCATTTGCATCATTTTCCCTTCATTGGGTTTCCTTCACATCTCTCTGGTGTGCTTCTAGGTTGCATAGCGAATAGAGTGCCGGATAGATGGCGCCTATGCTTGCACAACAGAAAGAAAATTTCTTGTGGACACTGGAGAGTTGTTTGGTTAACAAATTGTTTATCGTCCCCTCTAAATAGCTCCAGCAATGGGACAGGGGTGGAACTATTAGGGGCTAACACGCATCTCCCTGGTCTTTCTGCTTGCGACCTGCCGTCTCCTGTGGTTTCTTCGCTTCATCGGCTTCTTCTGCGGATGGTTGCTACAATAAATCTTTCTAGGATTAAGTGCGTGCGGTGCAATTATGATCATCAGCCAAGTTTCAGACGATTAGGAATACGGTGAACAAATTTGAAGTAAAAAATATAGCTTCCCAGAGGTGAAATGATTCCAGTTCCCCAGAAGAGCGACGGTTAACCCAAGCACGACAACAGTGAGAACAAGCTATCTGCTATTTTCTACCAACTCTCCAAAAATTCTAATCAATTGTAGTTGCTCAAACTTTGTATTAGAGTTGTTTTCGATTTGCAATGATAATAGGAAAAAGGTATGTAATTTCTCCGCAGAGATGTGGTGAAACCCTATTTCAGCGATATTGTTTCTTGATCCACTTCCCGTTTTTGTCTGACATGGCGAGAAGTTACTCAGTGCTGGTAAGTCAACTGACCTACAATTTTTGCATATTTTACTGCACCTGTGTGAATACATTATCCTGAGTGCATCTTTTAAATGCTAATGTGAGTATATTCCGTATGTGCAGTAATAAATTTGAGAATTGTAGTTTACCATTTATAATTATTTTTATTTGTTGATATTTACTTACAATTTAATTCATGCAGCGGCTAAGCATGAACAGAAATTTATTGCTTCTTTCGATGTCAACAAATACTAGTGGATCGCCAGTTCGCTGCCAGTAGTAATGATGGTGACCTTACTACTAGAAACATTAAGCTCAACACATTGTTAGTGAACAATTTTATTTTCGCCGTAATGAGGTTTTTATTATTTTTATTTTCGAAAAAACATAGTGAAATGCACCTGCCTTAAGTGCACTGGAGTATGTCGCAAATAGATGCCAAACTCTTCCCTGTTTTCCAATGATGCATTATTACACATGATCGCAACATATGACTATCTATGCATGGATGACATTAACCATAGGGGAGTTTTCCAAAACCAAGTGTCAGTCATTACTAAGGAACGGTTTTTATGAGCTAAAAAGGTTAAGTTTATTTATCTTTTATGCATTAAAAGTCAAGAAGATATATGTTAAAAAGTTCAAAATAATTACTAAAACAAAACAAAAATACTTTCTTTCATTTTATGTTATAGAAAAACTTGTAATAAAAAAACTTTTAATAACTCACCATTGATGGATTATTGATGTCACATGTCAATTTTTGGAAATTGTTTGGAGTTAACAGTGCACAACACATGCCTTCTGTCCATTAGAAAAAACTTCACTTAAAAGCATCTGCTTCATAGATGAACGTGAAGCCAACAAGATGTTTGTTGCCGCAAAAATGCTGCGTTACTGTTTTACACATCGACAAGGCTGACAATACAGAATTTTTCCATCTTATTGGAATGTGTCTGAAAATTCTTTAACGTACATCTGCAACCGAAAACTAACGCTACCTTTTACCTTCGGCATTTCGGCATATACTCGAATTACTCAACATGTTAAGCATTACCCGGCACTTCTGAACTGAACTGAACTGAAGGAACAGGAATAACTCGAACAGGTACAGAGAAAAAAAAAAAGGTATTTGTTATCGTAAGATAAACTATTTGCTATCTGTTTAGGGTAGGCCAGCTCACTGAATTTCCGCTGAAGGTCATTCGTCAAGAAGTAACGCTATTCTGTTTGCAGTTGGAGAATAAAGTAGATGTAAACAAAACAAAGTGACCGTTGAATGTAGCGCGCCTTCTTCAAAATTTCCATGATGCTTCCGCCGTGTAAATAGTTCCTTGAATAAGCACTGCTACTGAGGTATGGAGTTTGAGTTCGTTTTGCTAAAGCGCACAGCAAGTGCGTACTAAGTATATTTCAACTATAAAAACATATACTAATAGATAAGTTAGTTTGTGATTAAAGTAAATCATGCTGCGCGCGCATTTTAAAGCTGAACTCCGTAAAACGCGAAAAGTTTATTATTTAGACGAGACGTGAGTTAACGAGGGCACGACAAACAAAGTATGTACTGACACCACAGTGAAATAAAAAAAAAATATGCATCTCGATCTGGTTTAGGTGTAGGACTTAGAAGTCCTACGGGGAGGGGTGAGCGTCTTATGCCCGATTTCACCAACAGATGTTAAAATCGACGTTAACAAACGTAACGTAACAATTGTAATAGCGCTAACAATTTCTTGCATTTCACCAACCTGTTTTCTGAAAATGTTAACAAACACATGCTAACGCCAAGAACTGTGGATGAGTCGTATTATTTTCTGAACGTACTACGATGCGCTTTTGTTTTCATTTTCGTCTGCACCGCAGTCTGCACACAGCTAAAAAAATGATGGATAAACAAAATCATAAACAAAAGCCATGAAACAAATTTCTCATAAATGGAGAAAGGATTGTTAATTGAATTGGTGACAAAGTATAACGATATCGTGGAAAATAGGACGGATGCAGTGAATGTAAAACAGAAAGATGTCAAACGGGGAAAAATTGGAAACAAACTTAATTCAAATGCATGTGTCATTACTACAAACGAAACGTATTAAGTAAATTTAAAACGAGGTGCGAAGAAGTACAAGTGACGAGTGACTTGCACGTTTCAAGACGGAAGGTGGACAGTGTGTTATTCACAGTGAATTATAAAATCGTAAAGTTATTAATACTTGAAGCAAAGGCGAGATCGGCATATTCCTTTCGATGCATGTTCTAACTCAGTATTACGAAAATTTAAAACGAGGAGCGAAGAAGGGCAAGTGACTTGAACGCTTCAAGATGGGAGGTGAATAATGTATTGTCCACATAATTCAGTGAATTATAAAATAGCAAGGTTATTAATACTTGAAGCAAAGCCGAGATCGTCATATTACTTTCGATAGATGTTCTAACCTCTCTTGTACTTCCGCAGTAACCTTCATAGCAACACGTTTCGACAGTCTATATCTCCGTAAAAATTTTTCTTCGGATAGCTCCTCAAAATCATTTCTCCTCATAGGCCGTACTCTATTGCGAATGCCATTTACACGGTTTTAAACATAGCAAATCGACATTAGCAGCTGAGTTTATGCTCGCCATCTTGACTATTTACAATTGTTAAGGACTTAACTTCAAACATTTGGCGTGTTAGTTTAACAAGAGATTTAACACGAGTGTTACGCTAACACTTGTTGGTGAAATGCAATTTTTGTTTTAACTATTGCTAAACTCGTGTTAAGTCTTAACATCTGTTGGTGAAATCGGGCATTATAGTTTTGCACATAGGAAGTGATAATGGCTTTGTCGAGGGTGGCGAGCTTGTTTTCGTCTCCAAAACAACGGGAGACTATCAATGAAGAAATGAATGGCGACGTTTTCAAATTCTGGTTTGAAAAGATTCTCCCCGAATTAAAACCGAATAGTGTTGTTGTGATGGGCAAAACCGTCTACCACAGTGTGAGCTTAGAACGCATACCAAGCAAATTTTGGGGAAAAAAGGGACATAATATGGCTACAGAGTAAAAATTTAATTTTCCACAAGTGTTATGTTAAGGCAGAATTGCTGGCAATGGTCAAGTCTCGTGCTAACGAGTACGAAAAATACGTAAGTAGCAGTTAATTTTCATAGACATTAATAGTGTGCTGCGTGATACTTAGCTCGAAAAATGTGGCTTTAGTGTCGACAATTTATATTGATATTATACTTAACGAAGCGTTTAAGCGGCTGGGTTGAATAAATAGGTGATTTTTGTGTTGAAAATGTATATTCATGTTATTAATATATATATGAATATTATACTTAACGAAGCGGTTACAGTACTGTCATTCCGAACGCACGAGGACGCGGAATGATACAAACCGGTGTTTTGTTTACGGTACTTTTCTCTCGTTTGACATATTGTATAGTCGTGTTGAGTTCAAGTAATTGTGCAATACTCTGACATCGAAAGCTCTTTCCTGCGAGTTTCGTGTATATGTATATATTCTAGCGAGCTGTTGACCACATGTAATCTAATCTAAGGTTAGAGGATAAGCAGAAGACTTCTTCTCTCATAAACAAAGTCATGTTGTTTGCCCACAAAATGCATAAAATGTGTACTAATAACTAAACTGTGGAAAGTATTTAATTACAAGAAATCCGATCCCTATTTATTGCCTTTCAAACGAACATGCACGGTGTTTTGTAATGGGCACTCTTAAATTTTAGCGGCAGTTACTTTATTAAAGTGAATATACTTTTGGGAAGGATTTTCTGCAGCACTCGACAGTGAAGTGCTTAAACCAAAATAAGGATATAAACCGTTTGGAAAATCGTGCTAAGTGCAAGCAAGTATTCTATAGTAAGCTTAGAAAATGTTGTACCAAGAATTTGCAGCAGCAGAGCAGCAACTGTTAAAAATGCCCCAAAGGAGTTTACGACGGTTTTACTGCTCATGATCTTCAAATTGGTCACGCCCCTTGTGTTCTGTTTCTTACTGGAGGGAACTAAAAGTAATTTAGCCGGCGCTAAGAGCAACATCAGTGTCATGTGCGACAAACTGGCTGTTCTTTCCCCCACATAACAATGCTTCAGCTTACAACACACTGTGAACTTCAGACTGTACCTTCATGACCAGATGTTCAATATTACAACGGTGGCTCAACCTTAGATTATACAACATATTAGAGGTAATACAATAACAACAATTCTTACCTTTACTTGTATCACAATAGTTAGTATGTCCCCAAATAAAATGCATCGTAAGCAGGACAGGATTTGATGTCCTAAAGAATATTAAAAATTATCTAAAAGTAAAAGAAATGGCCTAAAAATTACCTTCATCTGTTGATCTATTTGCACATTTCACTTACGTATGATCACTGAATACAATACGTTAGAAACGACTTCTTAAATTTCAAATTTGGACGGTCTATTTTAATGTATTACGGATTTACAGACAGAGAAACTTCTTTCAACATCAATATAAGATCCTGGGTCATACTTAAGGTAGTGCAAATATCGTGGGTTTTCACTCCTTTTTCATCGTGGGAATACTGCTTAACCTGAAATACATCAGCAATTTTACAATTACATCAGATCCTTTTTTCCTATTCAACACATTTTCCATTTTGGCCAAAACAAGTTTGGAACTTCACTTTTCACGGGGCTTAGATTACTTGCAAATGGTTTCACCAATTATACTTGATTTTTAATAAGAATACTTGTTTCTACTTTCACCGAGCTGGATGGCTCAGGCGATTTCGTCAGTGGTCCGCCTGGGTTCGATTCCCGTGGCCGACCTACCATACCCATGGGTTTTTCTAGGGTTTTCCCGGGTCAGCAGGTGAATGCTAGGTAGGCTATTACAGTCTGATGTTTAAAAGAAGATACGTGAAGGTCATTTATTTCCCCCCGTGGGTAGTACAATGTCGCCCACCAGATCCCCTTTCTTTTTCCTCTCAATTCTCAAAACATAAACAAGGGTTCGAGTTATATCACCTCAACAAAAATATGCACAGTTAATCTGTATTAGCCTACTTTAAAACAGAAATTAGTTGTTCACACATTCACACTTCACATATGTGAGTTCTTTTAAATAATTGTTTGCACTATGTAACTAATTTTCCATAAATACCGTTATTGTTGTTATGCATCGTAAGTTGACATTCCCGCACAGTGCGGTAAGTATTTCTCCATAAGAAACACATATAGGCGATGCACGTTCTAAAATCTAACATTTATTTTCAATTACATGTATTAATATTTCAGCTAATATCTTAACTACTAAAATTCAGATTCATATAAATACACATAGTGCAAAAAATGACGTGCAACAAACATGTAGTAAGCGCATAATGGAATCTCGAGAATTGAAAAAACTCGGTGCAAGCGCTTCGTTTTTTCAAACCTTTCCTCGTTCCGTATACATTAACATCGCAATATACTATTATTAACGACTTTGCTAATTGACATGTTCATATCAACGCCGCCGATATTTCAAAATTTGGACCCACAGGAATTCTTTTACGTACAAGAATATCTACTGTCATGGGACTGTCGCTTTTGGATAAAAGGGATAACCTGTTCATTGATAAGCAGCAAACTCTCGTCTTCCTGTTGGAAGAATTCCCTAAGAGAACAGAGAAATTCCCTAGCTTGGCTGCGCAATGTAACAACCCGACCGTAAGTTCATCTTTGCCTTGGGCCATGATTCTTCGGTCCACCGCTAATCCTACTGCCACTTCGTCTTGCTTCCATAAAAACGTATTTTAATTGTGTTTTAACAAAGTAGGCTAACAATACACAGCGCAACTAGGCAAACACTCTTTCCGGCATACAACTAGCGATAACTGAGCTGAGGAGTATGTGATTTACCCGCTTCACCAGCGAATCCAATCTGGCAACCTTTGTTTACGTTACCGTAGCAACAACCTTCCCTTCTTATCTTTCGCGTCCCTTGCCTGATGACCTTCACGTATCTTCTTTTAAAAATCAGACTGTACATCCCCGAATTTCCTGACCCTCCATTTCATCCCCATTATCATTTCAGGTCATCTCTCATCTAGTGGTCTCTCTCAGGGTAGAAGTGTCGGCGGGTGTCACGGCGTTGCGTGGCAGTGCTCTTGGTAAAACTTCCGTCTCTGGTCTCCAAACCCGGTCTGGCTGGGGCCGTTTCGGATCGCAGCTGGGTGGGAGGCCGCAAAGTTTCCAACTGGTAAAGTCCAGGGACCCTGCCCTTTCATTGCCGTGGCTCTTTGGGACGACTGTCCTCTATCTTCTCTCGGCTCATCTTTCCTCTCGGGTTGCCCCACATGGGGACAGGTACAATAGATCAAGTTTGGACGTCCGTGCCGAATCGCCGCCTTAGCGTGGTCCATTCCAGTTTCTACTTTCGGTATGACAAAATACAAATATTACCTCAATTACTAACTTCTCCTTTGTGACCACTTTAACAGAAGGCATGGCGTGACCCTCAAAAGTAGTAGATAGATTCACCCCACATTTCTTTAGAGGTCTGTGTTTCAAGGAATAAAAACTGTTTATTGGACATAATCCGTGGTTGATGAGCCCAAATGTAAAACAAAATGTGAATAGAGGGCCACTTTCCAATAGCTGAGCAAGAATTTTTTATTTTAAGATTCTGAGCTAACAGAAGAAAAATGCAACCAAACGAGCAAAGTATGAAAGAAAACCAGTATTTTTTTCCTCTAAAAACTATGCATAACTGGTAAAGAGTGCCCCATTAGAATCTAAAAAAAGGTTTAATTTTACTCAAACTGTTGTACACCATGTATATTTTCCATGTCACATCGGTCC
>CM060948.1:138765766-139041149 GCA_030765055.1 Mantis religiosa | reverse complement strand
GAGAGAGAGAGAGAGAGAGAGGATGTATGACTGGCAGTAGCAAGGTAAAATATGTGTTACTTTCACTGCTCTATCCACTAACGCTTAAATTTTAAACTCTATTCTTGGGAAACTTATATTTCTATCTAATTCATGTTAAACGAGATAAACACTTGCAAACAGTTTCTACATTACATACTTTAGGAGATATAGGGAGAAAAGAAGAAATTAAATCTGTAACCCGATTTTTTAAAGTGGGCCGCTATGTTCTGGACCTGAAATTCCATAGTATTTGCATGACATCGCAAGAAATAACTGAACTGCGCCCAAAAAATAATGACCTATTTAAGAATTCAGATCAACAATAACGTATCTCTCATAAATGGCCCATGCCTTAAGAAGTTAACGGAAGTAAATTGGGAATTTTAAAGAGATTCATGTTTTTGTGCGGTAGAGTTTTATTTATCTCTTAAGCTTCACCGCTTATAACAAATTACGCAAAACTCCTTTCGAATTAGGAGGATTTCACAGGCTAATCCGAGATATACTTTTTATTTTTCAAATAAATATCTTAGAGGTATTTACAGTGCGTCCGTAAAGTCATGACGTACTTTTGATCAGGCACAGGAAATCAACGAAACAAGATAGAAATATGAAATCTTCACCAAACAAAAGCAAAACTCTGTTCAAGTTTTACATCTATTCAGTGCAGTTCGATGTGGCCTCCATTTGTTGCCCTGCATATGTCTAAACGATATTCAAATTCTTCCCACACAGGGTTAAGGGCATCTGGTGTAACAGGGCGAACAACGCCTGTGGATCTCTGTTTTAAATGATTAATGTCGTTCCCGGTACACATGTTGCTTAAACTAATCCCGAAAGTAAAATTCCAAGAGCGTCAGATCCACTGGTAGCCATGTCTTGACAGGACCCCTGTCTATCCACCGCTGGAGGAATGTCCTGTCCAGAAACTCGGGAAAATTTTGGTGTGGTGTAAAGGAGCGCCGTCATGTTGAAAGATGACACCTTCTGGAAATTGTGGCACTGCATACAGTTCCAACACGCCAAGGTAGTTGATTGCCATTACTGTCTTCTGCGCAAAGAAAAAGGGTCTTATCACTTTATCCTGCATCAGGCCACACCACACGTTCACTTTAGGACTTTTACGTTCGCACTCTATGTAGGCATGATGGTTAGGCCATACTCGGACGTTATGGCGATGGACAGGTCCAATAACATGGAATGTCGCCTCATCGCTAAACATAATCTTCTGCACAAATCGGTCGTGATTGTCATTCTCATGAGGCATATCTGCAGCAAATGCGAATCGTTTGGATCTATTCGTTGGGTTGATGGCGTGCAACAGCTGCAGTTTGTAACCCGTCAAACAAGGACGTCTCTTTAATACCTTACTAACTGTCGTCTAGCTTAGCTGTAATTCTCGAGGACACACACTCTGCTTCTTTAGGGCCCCTTAGGTAACTCTCTCATATAGCCTCTATAAACTCGCCACTGACCAATGGCCTTCCAAAAGGGGGATTGTCCAACAAAGTGCCAGTATCCCCCAACTTCACATTCTTAACTTGATCGTTGTTTTCCTGTACTCGTTCAATAGTGCACCATGACTTTACGGACGCACTGTGTATAGGATGGATGGTGCATACTTGATGCACCAAAATTAAAAGTAGAAAAGTGTGTATATATATATATATATATATATATATATACGCGGTCACGTATGCAGTTCTAATGTAAAACAATTAAGCTGTACTAAGAATTTAGTATTTAAGAACTTATTATTAATATGATTCTTGTGAAGTGAAGTAATATATAAGACAAAAACCTTAGGCAGACCTGTGGATTAGTAATGATGCAAATTAAATTGAATTTTAAAAATAAACTAAATTAAATGTACAATAAATAAATCTACATTTAATTGTAATGTAAACTGCAATAAAGTGCAGTGTGCTCGCACATGTACGGGTATGCTGGTTGCGGCGTAACCAAGGTCAATCTTAATGTCTGGCTACTCTCACACTCACGAGTTTTTGCTGCAATTAAGCTTTCATTCTCAGGAATTAAAATTCAAGGCCGTTCCAAAACTGATTTTTGAAGAAACCAGAAACTCTTAAGCTATTTTCCATGTAGAGAATAAATTTGGGGAGATCAGAATTTCCTTAAAATGTTCATGTTGCATCTTTGGAAGCTGCTGAACTTTATTAATGCGGTTCAGAAGCGCGCGCGCGCACATACACATACACACACACACACACACACACACACACACACACACACACACACACACACACACACACGACGCAGAAACTTCTAAAAATGCTCTTTCTGATAGCCAAAGCTCCTCTAAATATTGTTTCCGATGACATCTTGCCACCAAAATTTTGAGTGGAATACAACACCTTCTTGGATGGTAAAGAAGGAAATAGAGCATAAATGAACGGCCAATATATTATGGTTGTCGTATTTACAATATTAGCTAGCTTGTAAGTTTTCATTTTATGTTTTCAATGCACTGTCTTGGTTACCGCTCATTCTTGTTCTCTTATTAATATATTCAGAACAATAAGGTTAATGATCAACTGTTTATTATCTCTATCAAACCATGTGCATCAGTTTGGCTGCATGATTCTAAAAGTAGTCCTTCTACGGATATACATGCATGTGCGTTATGAAATATTTACATTTACTTTTACTCCAATAAATTACTTTCTCACAAAATATCCGTTTTAGAGAGCTGGACATCATAAAATGGATACCGATGTTCTGGTCAACCATAAGAGCAAAAATTGCTAAATGCTGGACAAAAAGCAACTGAAAAGTGAATTGATGAAATATAGTGGACACTTGTTGACAAGATAAATGATTCCCAACCAAAGAACTTAACAACCTTGCGGTTTTCTGGTTCTGTGCGACAGGTGCATTCAAGTAATTTAACACCACGTGGAGTAAGGAATGTCATCCGGTTTCGTATTTCGTGTATCAGGAAGCATATCGCAGACAGTTTCTCATAGCCCGTACTGGGTAGGGCGTCGTGAGCAAGTTTGTGTAGGGTACTATTTAACGTTTTACTATGTCCTAAATGTTATCTACACGAGAAAACAGCAGTATAATTCTGTTTTCAAAACATCAGATACATGTACGTTGCACAGAAAGTGAGAGCAGGAGGGAGGAGGAAAGAAGCAAAATAAGAGAGAGCGAGGAACAACAAAGATACCGTGAGAGGGAGGGAGAGAGAGAGAGTGGGCGAATGGAGAGAAAAAAGTGTCCAAACTTAAGGAAATAACACAAGTACATCTAGTGCAGAATAACAAACTCTAAATAGCATCTATTACTTATCAATTTTGTTTAAGTATAACGTCATATAAAACGTAAACCTAACTTCAAAATAGAACTTCTTAAAATTTTAATTCATGTGCCAATACCATAACTCACACTCTGTTTAAAAGGTGCGCCTAAGTGGCAAGTATTCTTTCGTCTGCTTGCTGCTTTCGAACGTGGTTTCACCTACCTATGATGGAAAGCTATATGCTCAGAATAGGTTTGCTTTAAACAAAGCCAACCCACGGAGAAATGAAACGGTAGTGGGAGGAGTATTCTCTAAAAGAAAAGTTAAAATATACTACTAGAAAAAGTTGACAAAGATATAAAGAAATCGAAGACAGTGAACAAATAATCAGTGCAACTTTGCTTTCATTTGTAAGGTTTGATGAGTAGTATATAACCATATAGTAACCAGAGCTGTAAGTTTAATCTTTTAAATATGCTATTTTAGCAGCAAATTGGAAACTCTTGCTTCCTTGCATATACATTTCTGAGAATTATATATCAAATTTTCTTGAAGTAACTGCTGAAATCTTCTTCATCTAGCGCGACTTGCATGACTGGTAAACCGTAAGACAAAGTAAAAGATCTTATTACAAAAAATGTACATCTTCTTAAAGCACGCAAATTGTGTCAAATATATTATTTGAGAAGCAAACCATTTCAAAAATATGTTGTTTTTAAGCAGCATTATTTATTTTTGTGCAAAAACAGAGGAATTCTAATGCCATTACATACCAACCAGCTCTTAAAAGGTTTGACTATCGCTTAAAGCATACCTAGGATCATAGTTCTCTTGCACCTACAAGAAAATTAGCAATAAGATAATTTCTGCAAATGTTTTTTCTCCATTAATCTGATGTAGATAGAGGAAAAAGCTTTGTAAGAATAGTTTGTACAATATATAGCACAGAAAGCCGTGTGAGCGTAAAACAAGATTTTCTTTCATTTTTACCTCAATATCGTATAATAAATTGCAAAATGAATACTTTGCAAAAAATGAATATTGAATAGCATAGAGAGACACAAAGGTAAATTGTCTGTATATTGTCATTAATTTTGTTTCTGCTCTATGAATTAAACCTAACAAAAATTTGCAGATTTGTTCTTTAGTTCACTGCACATCCTAATAAGTCACATATTTCACTCATTTTACTTCTTATATATAATCTTTTCTGAAACCCAGCAAATTTAGAAGTATAACAAGAGATAGACTATTCGTCGAAACAGTTTCTAGCTGGGTATATTTTCACATAGCTATCGTTATCATCGTAGGTTGCAACAACATTTTCTGGATACATTTCAACAGGTCCATATTAAACCGACGTGTAAAGCGTTTCTGACACATATAAAATATGTAATAGGCTGGCCCCGTAGCTCAGTCGGTAGAGCACCTGCCTGCCGTACTAGGGGTCCCGGGTTCGATTTCCGGCAGTAGGGGTGGGGATTTTTCCTCGACCAAGATAATTCCCCATCTTCCCCAGAGTCTGGAAGTATGAATGTGTGCGTGATCTAATGATTAAAAACCAAAGATAACGAGTTAACACCTTCAGTATGTTCCAAAGGAGAACGGCCGCCGATATGACCATAGTAGTTAAGGGCGCGGTATAAATGGAACAAGCAAAAAAAAAAAAAAAAAGTGAAATGAAATGTGTAGTGTTTAACGCCCGCTTTTACTACATACGGCACCGCAGGCGATGACACTGATGATACATGAGATGAATATGGCGCACCGGTGGAATGAGATGGCGGGGGAAACCGGAGGTCCCGGAGAAAACCCGCCCCAACGCCGTGTTGTCCTCCAAAAATCTCACTTTGCGGTCGCCTAGGATCGAACCTGGGCCGCCTTGGTGAGAGCCAAGCGGTCTAACCACTGAGCCACGGCGTGGCCCCAAAAAATGTGTAATAGTTTGTTCAGTGCGCATGGGCCGTGTTGATCTGGGAGTCTTCCTCATCACACGAGATGACAGACAAAAGAGGCGTTCCATTGTTGAAGAGCATCATGAAATTTACTAACTTCTTTTACGTTTGTCATTTATAAGATTCTCACCCAAAATAGCTAAAAGTTTTTTAATTCGGCTTTCAACATAGCTTCCACAAAACCTATACCACGAAAAATGTTTAAATAACAACGAGGGAATGAGACAAATTAATTGCACATATAGTCGGAAATTAAAAAAATCTTTAAAGTATATCTTATATAGGTATATATTACATGGATCTTACACGGGCCTAATTTGGAAAGTGCCCCAAAGATTTAGAGGGTGCTAACTGAATCCCGAAGTTGCTATAGCCGAAAAGCTTGCTGTTCCATTATAAAATTTAAAAAGGTAAATTAAAAAAAATAAAAAATAAATAAAAATGCAATTTTCTAAAAAAAAAAAAAAAAAAAAAAAAAAAAAAAAAAAAAAAGTTGTTAGCGTAGGCAACACGGGCGAACGCGCTGCCATAGAGAGACAGTTCCCTCTCCCTCTCCCCCTCTCACTGTCAACATATACCAACGTGCAAATTGGTGGAAGTGTTGTACCTCGGCAGATATGAGCCGCTGACATTTGAAAATAAAATTGTCGTTGGTTTAGCGGCTTCGTCTTCAGAAATGTTACTGTGGATATTTTGTTACAATCGGCTAGCCTCCCCCACCTTTCCTGTTGCATCGTTTACCTGTGGCGAAAGAGAGTACAGGTAAACATTAAATTCCTTTAAAACCTGAAAATGAATAGTACCGAACCCGTAATCATTCATACGCAGATGGTAATAGGCCAATACACCGAGTATCCAAACTTTCAGCAGATTACGTACAAAGGATAGTTTAGGGTAAAAGTATTTGCTTAAAATTTGTATCGTATCTCTCTCGAAAATTACTAAACTTAGGTATCAAGTTTCATAAGTATCATACCTTTCGATTTTGAGTTACACTGTCGCACACAATTACATTTTTTCTAAAAATGCTTACTTTTTGTTTTTAATTCAGGAACCTCAAGTATCACGTTACCTGTAAAATATCAATATAAAAATGTTGGTTGAAGTGAATAGTACCGTAACTGAGCTACCTAGCAGAGAAAGTAAAAATAGGAAAGGTTTTAAATAAATTCCCCCCCCCCCCCACTTGGTTTTGTTTATTTTAAGGAAAATTATATATATATATATATATATATATATATATATATATATATATATCGTCCTAATAAGACATACGGACAACTTTTGTTAGTTTTATTTACTCGAAAATGGCTATAGCGACTTAACCAAAATTCTACCGTATATTTCGGCATGCAGCTGGGCTACTGCAGGCTAGGCTGCGGGTAAGCGCATTCCGAAATTTTCGGAGTGCTTGCAAAAACTGATATTAGGTATAATTAGAGCTGCTTCGTGCGTAAGTTGCTAAATGTCTTTGCACATGATGAAAGTTGCTGTTAGGTTTAGAACTATGGTCACGAATTTAAAAAAATTAATAAAAGAATAGACCAAAATAAAAAAACCTCATTTGGCAAAGAAAATGAACTTGTTTCTTCATGACAATGCTCCGGCCAATCGTTCAGTCATTGCAGTGAGAAAAATGTGCGAATTAAAGATAGAATTGCTTGAACATGCAACCTATTTGCCAGATCTAGCATCCAGTGACTAGCACCTGCTCCCGAACCTCAAAAAATTTCTTGGAGAACGAAGATTTAACAGCAACGAGATCATTGATACATTGAACAGCTATTTTAAGGACCGTGATAAATCGCACTACAGAGATGGTTTAATTAAATTGGAACACATATATGATATATTTCAGGATAAGGGAAAACCCCGGGAAAACCATATCCAGGTAACTCACCCTGTCCGAGATTCGAACTCCAGACCTCTTGAACGTAAAGCACGCATGCTACCATCTACGCTACCGAGGCTGGCACACCGATATGACAAATTAGCCGTTCTCGAAATTATGTTGAGATATGAACATAAAATTCTTTTATTGTGGTTCCCGGGACTTACCAGTCGAACCTCGTATGTACTCGTGGAAACCTAGGGGAGGTTGGTTGACTGGATGTGTGCAGCAGGTTGCAGCACCTCCATTGAGTTTGTTGGTTAACCTTTTTATCATACAGAGTACCATGGAGCTCCATGTTATTAAAAGTTAACATCTCTTAATTTTTAACTTTATTTTTGGGAAACACGTGGATAATGAACCACAGTCGAGGAAGCTGTTAGATTTGTAAAAACCTTTTTAAAAATTAGCACCCTAATTCAAAATATATGCTAATTATTGAATCAATAAACAATAACTCGAGTTCACTTCATCTTTCACACATTAAAATCAGAAACTGACTCAATTTGCTGTGACGTATCTTGGGATAGCCTTAACCTTCAAGAACGGAATACTCTAGCATCAGCATAGGGTATTTATATAAACGACTATGGAACCATTGTGCATCAATATTTCTTTAGGCAGATATTTGCAAGAAGGCTGAAAAAGGTACCAAATGCATTATACAGGTAAGGAGCACACATGTGTACCTGCGTTTACGAGCCGTATTGTTTTGATTACAAGGGATCAAAAGCAAAGAAATAATGAAAATACGTCAATTTACGACAAACAAACGTAGGAAAATATATTAAAAATGGAGTCTCTTTAATTCACAGGGCTGTCTCTAAGTACTATCCTTAATTTGTAGGTACATATATCAATTACACAAACTAATCTAAATAAAGACTATTTTCCTATGCACTTTATGTTAATTGACATTATCTTTTGCAGAAGTAGTTCGATCACGCATTCCGTTGTAGGAACAAGGAATGTAACATAACATAACCCAGTGTGCGACAGCCCATATAGGGCCAGCACCTACCAACCCGACTGCCGGCCTCACGCCCACATACTCAAGGTAGAGGTGGGCGGTCATCCAACCGATACGGGGAAATGTGATCAGCATCTCGGCATCCCCCAGCCGGAATATTGTCTTTGGTGACCAGGGCCGCTAACTTATCGTGAGCTTCTCACTTTCCTCACGATGCTGAGTGGACACAGGTCCTATACCCTGAACTTAAAATTCGCACCCCAGGGGTGGGATCGGTCCCGGGTTGCTTTCCGTGGCAGAGAGCCAAGGCATGATGCCTTAGCCCACTATGCCACGGCACAGGTCAACAGGGAATGTAAGAAATAGAAATTCTAGTCAGAATTTTGGCAACAGTTTGCTCTATGTCACCCTTAAATTGCTACAATGTTTCCATGACATCGCAAGAAACAGCTGACAGCGACTTCGCTTAAAGAAATGACAAATGAGTTAAAAAGGTAATCCAATAATATCGATTATGTCAAAAAAAAAAACATTAACGCCACAAAAAGTTATTTGGAATAGATTATTTGTCTTGAAGAGATTCAAATTTTGTGTGGTACGTTTTCTTCTTTCTTGCGGTGTGCCCGTTACAAAGAATTATCCTTAAGTGGAACCTATTTTTAGAAACAGTTAAAAACGTTTTATGTAAAGGGCAACAGTAAGATATGATATTTTCGTGCAGGTCTTTCAGTCGTATATAATGAAATGTTACTAAACTTAAATACAAATTGGAATTTAATGGAGTTACCGTTTTAAGGTTGACTATTCACACACAAACACACAGATCCTTTTCTAAAAATGCTGTATTTATAGGAAGCCGCAAGACATGCATTTCCGGTTAAATTTCAGAATCAAATTCCTTAATGAAATGTAGTTGCACGCCCGTTACCTTCCAGACACGTGGTAATGACAGTAAAAGCTGGTAAAACGTCCACTACATGTTTTAGGGGCTTTACAGTGTTGTAACAAAACACATATAAGCAAGTAATCGTACAATTTTTAGTAAAATTTCAAAACATTCATTATAAATAACTAATATTTCAAAGAAAACACCAGATTATAAGCTTACCCGCTTCTACAGAAGAACTCTTAGATTTAACAGTCCAGAGCAGGACCCCTTTCGTAATCTGAGCGTACCATACCAACAATATTTTCACCCTCCCTAATCGCAATTTACAAATGATGCACTCTAATATCTACCCTAATTTGATAGAAGGGATTGGTTGTTGATAAAACTACAAATATTTACTTAGTGAACCCAAATACACTCCAACATAATTAGGAAATGCTTCGCTATGGGTTTCTTTAATCACCTTGTTCAAGCAAAGTCTATTAATTTAGGGTTTGGGGAACTGTGCAAGTTCAAGCAAATACAGTACCTACAATAAGTATGAAACGATGAAAAAATAAAGAATTTGGAAAGGGCTAACATTAAAGCAGATAGTGTTGCTATGGTGCCTTACAACTGAAGTAAATTAAGAGATTTTGAGAAAGCGCATACTTCTATTTTGTTTCATAATATCCCACTTCTACTGCAATAATTTATCGGCAGCCTTTATCTTTGGAACACAATGCCTACAAGCAACAATAAATGGAATAAAGTGGTTTTGTCTGAGTTCTGTAAGATAGATCACACATATAGCCCGCCTCGGTAGCGTAGATGGTAGCGTGTCTGCCTCACGTTCAAGAGGTCTCGAGTTCGAATCTCGGTTAGGGTGAGTTAAATGGATAAGGTTTTATCCGGGGTTTTCCCTTATCCTGAAAGACGAATGTCAAGTAGCTCTAAGCTCCATGGACCCCGGACGCATTTGAGCATCATTTCACCAATTTCATTCATCGTCCGATATGACGTAAATTACAAAAAAAAAAAAAAAAAAAAAAAAAAAAAATCACACATATACATTCACGCTCTCAGCATACTTACAGACCCTGGAAGCTTGATATTAGGGAATTCCCCAGCTGGGAATCGAATCTGGAATCCCTCGTACAACAGGCAGGTATTCCGCCGACTAAGCTACGCAACCAGCGTATTGATTTTGGGTGATCTGGTATTGGAAGAATTTTTTAAAAATTACTTTCGTTATTGTGAGGTCGGTTTCCCCCACATTTCCATTGTAGACAACTTACTTCTCTTATTGTTGTGACAATAAGCGGTATTCATGCCATAGACATAAACATTTAATGCTTTGTTTCTATAAACATGAAATTTAATAGCATTTTAATTAATTTTTACCATTTCAGTCTTTCTTCTGCCTTCACCTATATCTTAGTTTTTCTAGTATGCATTTGGTTTTCACATCAGTTAATTTCCATAAAGCAAACCAAGTGAAACTAGCCGAATAACCTTCATCTCACTCCCATTGCCGAACAACTTCTTGAATATAGCATATGCTCTATCGTCCCTTGATTTGGATGTACTAGAAACCATGTCTCAAGTTTCCGACCTTAAAGCTTTTCTTAAGACTCCTAATGCCATAAGAAAATAATGTTTGCCCATGAACTTTGGCGGGTAAGTTTTATCGATCCGAAGTTTGTTTGAAAATAAAGTTTGTCATGTATAAGGCATTCATCAACAATATTTTTTAGGTTGGTACTGGTCAGAGTTTGATATTTCTGAATGCAGAAACACTTTAACATCCATGGGAAAATACTGCTCTGACACCTGTAAGGAAATCTGCCAGCGTATGTCAACCTTGTACCTTACAACCATACGACCAATTGTCATAAGCGTTTAGTTTACCAGTACACAACAATAATAATGAATAATACATGAGCGAAGTGTGGAACTCTTTTGAAGTAAAACGTACTAATAATAACATAGCAATATGTGGAATATGCAGAATCACAATTTTGCGCGGTGGTGACACAATACAACAGAAGTGATACAGTATAACAAATTTGAAGAAGTATGCTGCATTCATACACCGAGTGAAGTTTACAGAACCTTTATTGAAAGAGAAGTACCACATATAATTTTCCGTCGCTGTTAGAACATGATGTCGTGACATCTTAAAATGATGATCAAAAAACAAAATTGATTACACACATTTATACACAGAAAGCTAATTAGAAAATAATTCAGTCAACAAGGTATCGCATTTACAGCTTTAAGTCAATATGAGTATCAGTACTTCAAAATCAGATCAGTATCGAGTTCAAACATTTAAATATCGAGTGTTAGATTTCTGCTACCACCTGTTGCTGTATGATTTCAGTTAAGAAACCACTAAGTCTTATTAAAAATCGTTTTTGACGTCATGAGTACTCCTATTTCAGACTTATATGTCGAAGTTATGCATCACAAGTATAAACTTTAGGATTGCGAAGGAATAAATACCGAATGGATGAACAGGTAAACAATTGAACATCAAAATAATTCTAGGGATTTATCATCATCATGGCTATTCAAAACTTTACAGCCCTAAAAGGAAATATGTAGGAGCGTATTTCAAGCGTAGCAACACAACATGACGAGAAAGAAAAAGAACAGGAGGTTGAAAATGCAGATGATGGCTGCGAAGCTCCAATAGAGTAATAATTAATATTGATTCAATGTTAACACCTTTTAACACATGACTTCTAATTTTATGTTTTCTAAAGAGCTCTCAGAAAGGAAAATCAGACCCCAGTGCCTTAGTGATGCAACAATCAATGACAATTGTTGTTTTGTAATTTACGTTCTCCAACGTTAAGTCACAACGCACGATGAATGGGATGGGTGAAATGATGCTCAAATGAGGCCATGATCCACGGAGCTTGGAGTTACCCGACATTCGCCTTTCAGGATAAGGGAAACCCCCGGAAATAACTTATTCAGATAACTCAACCTCACCGAGATTCGAACTCGGGATCTCTAAAACGTGAGGCAGACATGCTACCACCACGCTACTGAGGCAGGCATCAGTGACAGAGCATTTAGTAATTTTAGAGAATTTATACAACATGATAGTGTAGATATAACTACCAAAGAGGGTTGTTTCCATAGCTGTGTTCAAGATCTAATGCTTTTAACGATCAGAAGATCCCTTGGGAGTCAAGGTGTCTCTTCCGTTACCTGATTTATGCTATCCTTTGTGTGGTGCTCTAGTGTCATGGTACTAAAACAAAACAATAAAGAATTGGGTTTATCAAAATGCACATATTAATGTATTTCTTACGTATCAGCTACAACAAGAATATAAGAATATTAACAATTGAGAAATAGTGACAGCATGACAAAAGCTACTCAAAGAGGCTAAGGAAGACATTGTTGCTCTACATTAATATTCTTTGACCTCAGACCTGGGTTCCAGTGGCATTTCTAAGGCACACGAAAAGTAGTTCAGGGCTCTCGTGGGATGTCAAGAGGTAAAAGGGTAGCACATATCCGTGCTAGTTGTTAGTACCTGGTAGGGTCGTCTGTGGCACCATGTGCAAATAGAGGAGTGTACTTTATACAAAGCGACTCGATGCAGTGCTAATTAAAAGCAATAAATGACATTTTGTAGTCTAAAACAATTTAAAATCGTACTTTATTTCACCTTTTGTCACCTGCGCTTCTCTCTCTTCAGCCACATTTCAAATTGAACAGCTCCATCAGTTGCCAGCAGCAACTGTACAGCTTACCACAGGTAGAAAAGCACAGCTTTATGAAAGCACAGTAAGGACGTTCGTAAAATTACAATATGACAAATTTAATAATATTCGGATTCGGACTTATCTTTCATTGGCTGGAGTAGAGTTGGTTGAACTCCGCTTCCGTACAGTAGGAATCAATTCATTACATTAGCTGATCAGAGGCACCTATCGTAAATATCTTCCCCACATGAAGTAAATCACATGAGGGTAACTAGTTTCGCTTTGCTACTGCAGTTGCAAGTCAGTCTTATAAAATAAACCGTTAACACCTAAATAGTAATGCAGGCAAATGCAAAATGTTATTTATTAGTGTCCAGAAGTTTAGGGTAAAATAGCATGTTAGTAGTGACAGGGTTATACGCTACCTGCGTCTCAAACATATGGGAGAGGGTTGAGTGCCATACAGTCGCGCACGTACTCATACAATCAAGGTCACAGGAAACGGTAATCTATTAAACGTCTAGTCACACGATGGACACAGTGTCATAGAATGTATTATACACATATTCATAAATTAAACAAAACATACCTTTCTTTACCAGATATATGGATATAAGCAAAAGAATCATTAATATTTAAAATGTGCACAGTAAATGAAAGGCTAATTCGTTGTGACAGTACTACATTATGTTTTCGCATATGCCTCAGATACCAACAATTACATGCGCTACTGTCCTTCTCATACAATCTGTCCTTTCGTCTATGGAAAACCATATTCTGTTGTGGAATATGGAATTTCAAATATCCTGAAGTACGTCTTCGTAGCACAGCTTTAGGTATTCCTTGCGAATTGTGGACTAGGATGACAAAATTTTTCTAGTATATTTTTATTAAAACTGCTTGAAATAAACTATTTTCTACTGTCCAGAATGGGATGTTTGCTCCCACCATCATGTTACACAGATCGTGACAAAATCTACTGTGTCTGTCTGCATTAACGTTAGACGCTGAAGGCACATTTTGCCTCTCTTTCTCTTTTTACCAACAGCAAGAGTTGCTAACTCAGTTGACCTCAGTTGATCTATACTTCGTGCACAACTAACTTCACGAATTTTTGGCTAAACTTCCGGGCCCTAGTTATTCTTTTAAAACTGAATATGAACTCTGAAGCACCCTAAACTCGTGCAGCTTGATGTGAATTAGTCCATGGCTACATTCACTAAAACTGTGCTTTCGGTCACCTTGGAATAATTTCTAGCGCAAAAACGGATAGTGGTATACATCGTGGTTCCATTATCGTTGCATCGGCAGAGATGTATGGTGATTCGCTTTGGAAAGTTTGCACACCATCCCTTATCGGGCCACTTTTGTTTTAAATCCACATTATAACAAGTACGGCAGGAGATAAAAGGGCTTTCGGTTTATGTAATTTTATGAGATTGAAGTGCACAATTTAAGAGGAGATAACGCGCAATAGTGTAATGTCACACAAGAATATTCAAGGAGAACAATTTGCGTGTGAGAGTGGCATACCTACACGTTCTGAGTAACGATACCTCTAAAAACACCGATCAACACGTTTACTAACTGGATAAAATCAGCAGCTCTGGGAAATATAAAAGCTTCTGTAAATGTTTAAAGTTTGCAATAATTGCAATACCTATAACAATGTAGAGATACTTCCTGCCAAGATTTGCAGCTTTGATTATCATCATCCCCTTCACCAATGGTACGGTCCAGACCCTCTGGTCCGTCAGCTTAAGTGGCTTGACTGCTCAACGAAATGATATAAAATGCAGAGGGTTTGCTATAGAACATATAGTAAATATTTGGTAAATGAAACAAATGTTTGGTAAAGGAATTCCAAAGTTTCAAATCTTAAAATTTAGACAACTTAACGTAATGTGGCATATTTTACGATGTCCATTTCAGACATGCATATTTTAGTTTCCCTACATCTATTTTGTCGGTAATGAACAGTTTATACAGAAAGACGTAACCCGAGAAGGAAAATAAAAGAAGTTAAAGAGCGAACTACGAAGTAGGATACTGTTACTAATTCAGGACTACTAAAGATTACTTAGGTTAAACATTTATAAAAATGCTATAAAACAGTAAGTCTTTAATATAGTTTTAAATAAATTGTCATATGAATTTGACAAATTTAACTTAAGGAGAAAAGGATATTTAATCCTTTTTTGAAACTGGGTTCCTACTTACGGTTTTCTATTTGCTTTCATGCTTCTTCATTCAGCTTACCTGCAAAACAGATGCATAAGTACTTAACACAGATATAGTGTATATTCTGACCTAAACTACTTAAATGCATAATGCCTCTGAAAACAAACACAAAAATCATCTAAAACAGAAAATGCAGTTTCTCACATTTATCTTTAAGTTTAGAAGTACAATTTTAATACATAGGAATTAGGTTAAGAATAAGCTGCATTATCAACGTAATTGGTGCTTTCCTATTGAAGAGTATCCAGTTACAAACTCGGTGGAGGCTGTCGGTCGAGTATCCCATGTGAAAAGCTGGATAAGAGTGCCCCAATGGTTGCAGAACAACTTGTATGTGTTTGAACCACATCCTCTGTTTCACAAGCATTCCTTAATCTTGGTGGAAATTCATTGAAGTTCTGTTAAAGCCTACGAACAATGCATTGGAAATCCCCTTCAATCGTTGGAAAGAATAACTGAGATTTTTATTTCATTATCCACAAATAAAAGAAATACTCCGAATTAGGTGTTTTGCCAACTCCGAGGGTTAAAGTGCTCCTTTTCTGACCTCCACAGAATAAACAATGGCATCCAGCGGTTGCCTGATGTTTAGGCTTTGTGTATAACATGGCCAGAACGTACTTTTGCTGGTTGTTTTCGCAAACACCAAGTGTGTATATGTTTTCAAATGTGTTTACTGCGTTAAATATATACATTATCAATGCATACTTAGCAAAGAACAACACAATTCACTGCTAAAGACTGATATAAATTATAATCTTGCCCCGCTGACAGTATCCTTTCGCGTTGCGCTTTCCTCCCCTTTCCCACAACAGCCAACAGGAGTGTAAGGATATGCGACAATGTCCCGGACATTAAGGTTACTTCTAATTTGGGAGAATTGAAACGAATAAAAAGGAATATCTCAGAAATAATTGACTCAAAAATGATTTGATATAAATTTTGTATTGTGTGATATTTTTGCCTATCTCTTGCGATTCAGCAGTTCTTCAATCAGTCGGAATTAAGAGGAGTTTTGAGAATATTTCCAGAAATTCAAGATATACGTTTCATTTGGCATAAAATATTTTAAACGTAAGGCATTTAAATCAAAATTATCAAGAGCCATTTTGAGAAAATCAAACTATTCGAAAAATGTTCATGTAAAGCTTTGTATGTGAGGGATTCTTTTGAAATCTTCGTTTTGCATCCATGGAAGATGCTGAACTTATGCAAAAACAAAAGGACGGTTAAATACAAAATTTGGTATTTGAGATATGCTTTTCACAGATATGTGTACACACGCGTTGGCGAGCAGCGCGAGCTCATAGATCTTTATTTTTTTTAAATGTTTCTTTTATATTATTTTTTTATTCCGGGAGTTGGGAATCATGTAAAATCTTGGTATCGCATTTTTTAAATACAATACTTCCTCCACTCAATATACGTAGCAGAGAAATTAGGAAGTGCGTCCAGCATTAATCCCGTCCTCCGCAGGGAGTGATACAAAGCTGTCCGGATCTAGATCTACATTGTGGTGGCACACTCATTGAAGTAGAACCGCTGTCGTTTAAAGCTTGCGTGAGCTATGACTGAGACAGAAAATGATGCTAATAACCATATGTAGTTCCTACCTTCTAACAGAAGCGTAAATTATGATACAGACCAAACCTTGTGCTAAATTGTGGCGAAACTGGCCCATTAAGGTGGAAAGTGAAGATAATAGAAAGGTAGGTCAGCCACTGTTCTGTCATAACTGCACTTAATCAGAAAAAGTCATCCCATATTTGAACTAGGAAGCCATGGAAATGTTGCATTCATCTCTGTTAATGAAATCACATGTTAAAGCAAATAATGCAATTGTGAAAATCCAAAATTTCATAGTTTTCTGCTGATTGCTTTACTTTATCTGGCATATACTCAGAACATGAAGCTTAGGGTGCATACAGAAGTTTAACGAGTTGTCACAATGTTGTCATTAAGTTACTAATTTATTAATTCTTTATTCTTCTTATTAGATAATATGAAATGTTTCTTGAACACCAAGGTTTATCGCAACGATCCCAAATTTTTATTTCGAGTTAAAGAAATTCTTCTGCAATTGTTTCTTAAATGCTAATAAACTTAAGAGAAAAGAGGGATGTGTATAAATCATTACACTATTGACCTTTATTCAGCGTCCATTATGAAAAATAAATAATTTCAACAGAATTATTGAATATTTTTGCAAGTGCATAACACCTTTTAATCCACAATTTCTGGGGTTATCCTTCAAATTTCAAGCTAATCAGTTACACATTGTGATCCAAGAAGCACCCTGAATAGTGCAAGCAATATTTACTTTGTTTGCAGAATAATGATGTTAGTACTATTCTTTTCAGGTTGGTTAATATCTGATTGCACGTGGCACACACAATCTGTATTTTAATTCTACCGATAGCGCGGGGCAAGTTCTAGATGTTCTCAGGAGAACAATGAAGTTGCGAGCACGAATCTAATAATAATAAACGGAGGTATCAGTCACGATCTTAACCCATAACCCAGGGTGCTACAGCCCATGTAGGGCCATGACCTGCCAACCCGACTGCCGGCCTCACGCCCACATACTCAAGGTAGAGTTGGACAATCATCCAACCGATACGGGGAGGATATATGGTCAGCATTTTCGCATCCCCTAGCTGGAATGTTGGCTTCTATGAACAGGGCAGCTTACCTATCGCATGTTCCTTAATTTCCTCATGATGCTGAGTGGATCCCAAATATTCATTATTTGTCTTTAAATAAATGGTTTAAATACATTCAATTGTGGATTTAAAGTTTAAACTTGCAATTCCAATAAATCCATTCCTTAAATTAAAGTGTAACAATTCGAATTGCAAGCTAATGACCTCAGACACCTAGACCAACAAGTTGGGTGCTAACGTTAAGGAAACCACTGTGTATCTAGCATGGCATGCGCTGTTTATTGCGCGGCATAGTTATGACCGTGCAGAAAGCATCAGGTAGTAAATTACGTGAAAACTGTTAGACGAAGAGAGAGGAACTAATGCACTGACGTGAATACACAGAAAGGCACCACTTATCAAATTATTTACACTTACACCCCTAACAACCTGCATATTAGGTATATACAGCAAACATTACAGTTTGTTTCACATTTATAGGTGTTTAATATGATTTTATATATTCTCGGTATTTTACGCCATTTTATCCGTCAGTTATAAAATGTTTAGCACGTAAAGACACAGTGGTGAATATTTCACAATAATTCACACTGAATAACTTTACATTCATCACCGTAAGGTAGACCAAGTATTTTTATTTCATATGAAACAAATTCACACACTTCAATTTTTACGTTAATTTTTTTTATCGATCCCAGTTACGAGAGCCACCTGCATTGTAATACGCTGTGACAAGAAACAAAAACTAATGGATTCAAACTTCTACAAAACGAAATTTCAAGAGCGGTGTGGTGTAAATTTTTCGATGGCACACGGCACACTTCGAATAGTTGCTAATTGTGAACTTGTCAGCGGATCAACATGGAAACAAAAGAGTAATGCCGGGTGTGCATATTCTGTCTTTGAAAAACAATTGCATCTGATTTGCTTAGAGGTGCTGCATTGATACTATGAAAGAACTGTATTAGAATGACAGGTATAAACCCAACTAGATTTTACTAAAAATCACTTTCATTAGCTAAATGCGTTTAAGGGGAGACTAAACTCGTGAACTGACAAAAATGTGCACTCTTAGTTTTTGTGAAGTCAGTGCAGTTGATAATTATAATTTGCATAGAAATTATATGAATAAAACTTTTGTTTTAAATATATTTCTAAAATTCTACTCCATATCTACTGTGACTTGTGTTGCATTTCCAGAAAAAAAAGATAATCCATACTTTTAAGTAGAGTGATAAACTGTAGCCAAAGTTTTAGTGAACATTTTTGCTCTGCAAATTACTGCTATTGTTAAGCATGATGGTTTTTATGTGCCCAAGACATGTTTCTTCCTTTTCTACAGATATTTGTGGATTTTTTTTATTCCCTATTCAATTTGAAAAGAATTTTCTGTGAATGTCATTTTCTGGTATAAATGAGCAGTGTTCTGGGAAACTAGTGAAGAAGATACATTTTACTAAGACAAATCCTTCTCTACTGCTGAGCCACTTTGCTGTTAATAAGCTATCTTGTTCATTTTAAAAGCAATAATTGCCCGCCTCGGTAGCGTGGTGGTAGCGTGTCTGCCTCACGTTCAAGAGGTCCCGAGCTCGAATCTCGGTCAGGGTGAGTTACCTGGATAAGGTTTTTCCGGGATTTTCCCTTATCCTGAAAGACGAATGTCGGGTAACTCTATGCTCTATGGAACCTGGGCTCATTTGAGCATCACTTCACCCATTTCATTCATCGTCTGATATGACTTAATGCTGGAGGATGTAAATTACAGAAAAAAGCAATAATTGCTGATAAAGTTTATCTGAAAGACTTTAAAATTAAGGAAAACAATCCCAAATTCCTTGATAAATAAACTCATTTCAGTGTACACAGAAGCCAATACATTTAAATTACATAAAAGTTTACGTCTGACATCATAAATGGACTCTTAGTAATGATTCATGAATTTAAGCTGATTCTCGTTTTGAGGGTCCATGGTTTGTTTCCCGGTTCTGGGGTGGCGACTTTAAGTCGGCCCTATTCAAACCTTCACCTCTAATCAGCTAGTGTAAGGTAATCGGAGTCCACAGTAAAAGCTTTAAGTCGTCCTTTCCAACCGACATCGTTATCATAATACTACTAATGGAGGTAACTGATTACGTCCTCTGGGTGTCTCCAACTCAGAAATAGATCCAACTCACTGGGGTCGGTCAGGCCATATGGAGGGAACTGATAAATGAAAGATTGATAGGAATATTAAATATTAACACTCCCGTAAATAGGATCAAGGATTCGTTTTCTTAATATTGCTTCCTTACCTTGCAGGTTACATACATATTTGCATCCTTATAAACTTAAACACTCTAGAGTGTTTAAAATGTTGACAGAAATAGCTTCAGAATACATTTTATGGCAGGTATACAAGAGGATAAAGTAGGATGATCCAACAGTCAACTATTAGTCATGTGTGGCTTGATGTTGCTTTTTTTCAGAAACAAAGGAATGCACTTGAAAGTATATTACTTAAAGTATTGGAAAATTTAAAGGAACACCAAATACTTTGGAAGAGGAAATGCTACGAAATAATTTAGTTAATCACTCGAATCTTTTTTTCTTTATTTACTTCCTCCAACGTTAAGTCATATCGGACGGTGAATGAAATGGGTGAAATGACGCTCAAAGAAGTCCGGGGTCCATGGAGCTTACAGTTACCCGACATTCGTCTTTCAGGATAAGGGAAAACCCCGGGAAAACCCTCTCTTATCCAGGTATCTCGCCCTGCCCGAGATTGGTTTGGATCTGACACCGTATTACGGGAATTGCTTACCTGTTTCTAACGTTTTTGTTCGCACTATACTTTTTGTCCCCTCCATGTAAAAGCTTATCAACTGACGTAAAGACTTCGTTCTTCGTCACGTGTTTCACATTATATGATGTTGTAATGCTAAAACGTCCACATTCTTTAGCACGCAAACAACCTTCATGTATGATTTCTAGGTAACAAAAAATTTAGAAAAGTGATACTGCGATTTATAGATAGATTCTTTGTCACTAGTGCTCTTCACAGGTTCGTAAACTTGTAAGTAGGTTTGGAGAAACTGTAGCTATTTTTCATAAAAAGTTAAAATTATATCGTAGTGTTGCAGAGGAAAAGCCGCCAACATCGAAGAAAAGCTAGAATGAAATCAAATGAGAAAGCTTGTATAGGAATTCTACAAACTCGGTTTAGAATGTCGCTAAACATTTAAAATGAAAACTCTATACGTAACTTGAGTCCAGAAATAAAATTAAACCGCGTGTTTATCCGAGTAGAAATATTTCTATAACTGGGTGTCGGATAATGCTAATCATCGCTCTTCTGACCTGCATTCAATTTTTCTTTAACGGGCCAAATGGGGCTTTGTTTACATGGCAATGAAGCATTAATGGATGTTCACGCAAATTTTCTTCATAAGATAATGAAGTGTTGCACCAAAATTCTGGGATGGAGAGTAGTTACCTATCGGTGTCACTAAAATTCTAGAGTTTGGTCGGCCACACATCCAAACGAAAGAGCTGTGGTTTTTCTGGTGTATATGTGATAGTTTAACAGTATATAAAATTCAGTAACTGTATTGATTAAGTTTATTTGTTTTCTTTTTTTTAAAAAGAAAGATGTACATATTCTTGGAGATAATTAAACCAAAACCACAAAGCACACAAAGTACAATAGAACCAAGAACAATTAAATGGTTGTTTTGAAACCATTTCTTAAAAAGTAAAACTGTAAAACTGCATTACAGCTGGTTAAGCTCCGTACAGACGGATGAGAGAAACCCTGTTGCAAAAGCTCCGTCGCTATCAACTGACACAAAATGCTTTCGTAAAGCTGCTCAAACAGTTCTCGTTTTTCTTTCCTTATCCGCCTCCTAATCCCATAAACGTGAACATCAGGGGGTTTCACCCGCCCAGAAAGCTATGCAAAGAAACAATTGAAGTAGCCTGCCACGCACTCAATTGCTGAATGTGAATAGCTCGATGTGTAATGTCTCAATAGTTAATTGATGGACTGCCGGATAATATTTACGCATATAATTCGAATTATGGCGGTATTAATAATATATATATATATGTTTTATACATTGTAATATCAAACGTGTGTTGAAATTAATTAAAGCAGTTAATAACACAATGACATGGCGTACATGTCCAGTGTGGGAACGGAATGTAGACGTTGGATATTGCAGCTGTTTCTGATCTTTTCCGAGGTTTGAAACTTCAGAGAATGTCATAGAATTGTTGCCAACATTTTTAGATGTTTTTATAGATCTTCGGGAACAAAACTTCAGAGGTATACATCCGATGGTAGGTAAATATAGTTAACATATCGATGTCCACTCTAATTTCGACGTGAAAAGGGGAGTAAAGAAGTTGACATACGGGTCTAGCATGTAACTTTTTTATTTAAATTTACGTCCTCCAACGTTAAGTCATATGGGGCGATAAATGAAATGGATGAAATGATGCCCAAATGAGCTTGTTCCATAGTGTTTAGAGTTACCAGATATTCTTGTTTCAGGTTAAGGGAAAACGCAGGCAAAAGCCTTATCTAGATAATTCACCTTGACCGAGATTAGAACTCCAGACTTCTTGAACGTGACGGAGACACGTTACCACCTACGTTACAAAGGAGAGCTCGTAAAACTTTTGTATAAGTGATTCTTCTTCTCCCTATCAAGGTTTAGGCTAATGACCAGTTTCGAGGCTAATTCTGTATCAGTTGTTTTGGTCACTTAACATATTCTTGGTCGCCGTATGTCTCTTGTTAGCTTAGTTTATAATACATTGCTAGCCCAGGTAATCTAAAGGATGGCAGTCTCATTACATGTTCTTTCCATTGCTTCTGGTTTTTATATATTTCATCAAATATGTTTTGAACTCCAAACTGCGTTCCTATATCCTGGTTTTCAATTCTATGTGTTCTAGTCTTCTCCACCAAATAGCGCATAAGTGCACTTGTGCTGTTCTAGCCATCATTTATCATGACTTCTCAACGTTCAGATTTCAATCCCATATTTTAAGGCTGGCTTAGATACTATATTATACAGTCTCTGTATTGTTTCCTCCACCTGTAATTGATATAAAAGAAGTCCTAAAATACAGCTCAAGGGTTGGATGAATTCCAAGTGTTCATTCATTTCGCCTGGTAGCAAAAGTGCTGCGAGATTATTATCTGAAGGTCTACAGGTTAGAGTGGGCTTCTAGCCAACCTACTATTCGTCCCATTAACTCACGTGTTTGTGGCGTTTAATTGCTCCAGAAACTATTAGCCATTCCTCCGCAAAGTTGGCTAGCGAATGCTGGCTAATAATTTTTGACGACAGATGCTTCCTTCTATATTTCACATTAATAAATTTTCTCTTCTCTTTTACCGCAGTTAAAGCGATAGCACGCTGCATTGTACGCTAAACGCGACTTATTTTCACGTCATACACCTTAACGACAATGTACACATTGGGAGAGTTATAGTACCACGACATGACGTTCAGAGAAAATGGAAACTTTCATGCGATCGCTCGGTAAACTTATATGGGGACCAAAAGAATAACCCGGCAAAAGATGACATTTTTATTATTCTGTTGAATATTATAATTTTCAGCTATAGTACTTATTTGTAGCTATAGTACTTACAGATACTCCAAAAAGTATTCGTCTAATCATAGCACATAGAATATAACAAGCACAATCACAGAAAATATAGATAAGAAACCAACAATAACCATTTCCTTAACTCTGTTGACATCTAGATTGAAAAATGAAACAAAATTTGGGTTCATATATTGTTTAATTGGTGAACAGCTACACGTTATTTAAAATCATGTCCCATTTGATGTCAAACAAGTATTCGTCTAGTAAACAAGATCCCAGGTATGGTGCCTCGCCCTTCCCTTTTCTTATGCAGTTGTGTTACATACTGACAGTTCCATCTGTTTTCAAAGCCGTAACTGCTATTTAAGTAATATGGGTCAAAAACGTCGTGAAATACAAAAGAAAAGATATATTCGCACCAGGTTATTTAGAAAAGGAAAATATTTTCCAGAAATTGGAGAAACCATTGGAAGACCTACCAGTACAATGAAGACTATTATATGCAGGTTTGATCAGAACAAAACTGAGGAAAATCAATCAACAAGTGGTCGTCCTGCAGTTCTATACGAGATTCAGAAACGACAATTACATAGAGAAGTCAAGAAAAATCCTAAACTAAGTGCTTCAAATCTTGCTATTACAGTTCAAACACACACAAGAAAGTCCGTTTCAGTACAAACTATAAGAAACGTGCTTTATGGAGCTGAGTATGGAGACCGAACAGCCTGTAGAAAACCATACATCAGTAAAATCAACATAAAGAAGCGAATTGCTTTTGCAAAATAACATAAATATGACGGGTTTGATTTCTGGAAGAAGGTTGTATTTACTGACGAGAGTCAATTTAAGCTCGTTAAGTCAAAAGAGCGAGTAACAATGTTGAGAAAAAAGAATTGTGAACTTGAGGAGAAAAATATAACAGCTTCAGTTAAACATGGAGGCGGTTCAGTACTTGTCTGAGGTTACATGAGTAGAAATGATGTGGGATATTTGTGTTTCATTGATGGAATTATGAGCCATAAGGTTTATATAAACATCCTAAAACACATCTATCCAGAAGTGTGAATAATATGGGTCTTTCTGAGGATTATATTTTCACACAAGAAAATGATCCAAAACGCACAGCTCTAGATGCAATGGAAACGTTGTTTTATATAATACTCCACGATGGGTGCGACACCACCGCAATCCCTAGACATGAATCTAATAGAGAATTTGTGGAGTATACTGGACAAAAATATTAAGAATCATCAGATATCTAATATAAAAGATTTAAAGAAATCTATATTAGAGGAGCGTAAAATTATAGTGGAAACAACAAAATCTTTGGTGAAATCCATACCAAGGAGAATGCAAGACATTATAAAGAGGTATGGAGGGCCTACTAAGTACTAACCGTAACATTCTACACCAGTTTCAGTATGCGGACGAATACTTATTTTGCATCCTATTCTGCATATTTTTACTTTTGAATGTTTAACTATATTTATATGAATAGATACTATGTGTTTCTTTATTGTATTCTCTTTTTTACTAATCAAAAAATAAGACAGTGTCCCTGCGTACTTATGCTGATGATTTTCCACTATCCATACATCGTTAAACATAAACTCACGCATTAGACGAATACTTTTTGGAGTAACTGTATATGTTAAAACATTTCACTTCTCTACCATTATCAAGTACCAAAAATTTTCAACTTCGAGATTTCATGAAAATACATGTTAGGTTCCTCTGAATAAAAAATAACTTATATAGGAAGTTCATGGTATGTGCGAAAGAGAGAGAGAGAGAGAGAGAGAGAGAGAGAGAGAGAGAGAGAGAGAGAGAGAGAGAGAGAGAGAGAGAGAGAGAGAGAGAGAGAGAGAGAGAGAGAGAGAGAGAGAGAGAGAGGAACGTAACTGAAAAACGAAAGGTCTAATAAATAACAAACGTGACATGTAACTTCAGTATTTTCCAAAGAAGCGCCACGAATATTTTTGAGAACATTTCCCTGTCCCAAATTTCCCTTTACATGGAATGTTTTTGAATATGGTTTACTTCATAAAATGGCTCTAACAATGTTGATTAAAATATTTTAAGTTCAAGACATTTATATTAATAATACAATACATATCCTTTGGGTTGTTTTTTCTTTGGAAAAGATTATGAAGTCCACTTTATTTGGAAGGAATTTCGTATGATCTATGTAAATGATAAACGTACTACATAAAAATGCAGATCTCTTTAAAATATACAACCTATTTAAAATAAAATATTTTGTGCAATAAATAATTTCCAAGGTACCCGTAAATAATGGTTCGAATTCTTTAATACCTTTTGTAATTATTTTTTATTCATTTGTTTCTCGTAATTGTTTGGAAATAATATGGAATTTTAGATCCAGCTATAGCGTCTAGCTCTTAGACGTTTGACTAGAGTTATTCTCTTTGTATCAATAACAAATTGTGTAATATAGATATTTCTATAAAGACGTGTTTCGATTTAAATAAAGTAGTCAGAAAAATAAGCTTTCATGGTATACTAATAAAGATAGAGGGCAGAGAAAGGCATCTGAGTGTAACACATTAAGACCTTTTAAAATAACTTTATATAACTTATAAAATAACTTTATACTTGAATTATGCCCGCCAAGTTCATAGAAAAAAGTTGTTATTCCTACAACAATTTGAATTAGAGAGAAAAACTTCAGCCCATCCTTTAGAGGAAGGTTAACTCCACAAATTGATACTTCCTCTGTCCCAGAACAATAGTTGCATTCAATCACAAACTTTTATTGTTAAGGACGAGAATGTAACAGCAATTCAAGTACTGCTCAGTGATGTTTGGTCTGACCACAGATCTTAAAAACCGGTTTAGCAGTCTAGGATGCAAAACCAACACTGAACTTACCAGAACAGAGTGTTTGCAAGTTTGTTTGTCAGTGCTGGATCCAGCAATTTTAATACGTAGAGCAAGATTTCAGGATGGCATTCATATTGATGAAAAATGGTTTTACATGACTGCAGACACGACTGCTTCTTTACGACGGTAACGTTTATAGCAGCAGTATTGTACATCTTTCTAATTAAAAAAAAAAGAATACAAATAAACTTAATCAATACAGTTACTTAATTTTATATACTGTTATACTATCATATTTACATCAGAGAAACCACAGCTCCTTCGTTTGGATGTGTGGCTGACAAAAATTTTAGATGTATTGAGTAACCAGTGCTTTGATGGTAAGCGTTCATGGATAATGCAAAACCTCACATTGATCCTTCTAATCCTGAGTTCAAAGGTGCAACTTCTAATACTGGTCTAACCATACAAATTTACTGCTTCCTAATAACCGGGATATGAATATCTTTGAGTTCAGCTTTTTCCATGTTATACAGTATCTCCAATATCAAGAGGCACCATCCACAGAAAATCAACTTGTTACTGCTGTTCAGAAAGCCTTCAACTACCTTCCTATTGAGACAATGAATCATATTTTCCCTACCCTGCAACAAGTTATGGTTGAATGCATCGAGGTTCTTGGAATAAACTTTTAGAAACTGCCTCACATGGGGAATCAAACTGTAACGGCTATACAGTGTAATCTCGAAATTGTCATATCAGCTTGTGGTGCCTTGCGAAGTCTTGAGTGACCAGGTGCAGTAGTGAGTATTGTCAATAGCATCGGCTTGTTGTGGTTTATTAATGTTTTTAGCCCTTTCTGTGTTGTATATACCCCATAACGTACCTCCTAACGAAATGCGACTATTATTTTGGGAGAGAAGTAGTACTACTTTAGATATGATAGATTTGTGTCATCAAGTCATGCCTGTCATCAAGTCATGCTCTTTTGTTCTTTGCAAATACATACGTGTTTGCTTTCTCCAATTTTACTTTGAAAAGTTTTTTTTATCTAAAAACACTTTCTGGTGTATAAATGACACATTTTCTGTAGACTATTGAGAATAGTTACAATAAAATGTATGATGATAGAAAATAACCTCTATATCCTTCGTAGTTCTACCTTGGTGTTGCTAATACCATTTTTAAAAGAAAAATAATAAAAACCTGACAACTTTTAATCGAGGGACAGTATAATTGAGAAATTAAACCTCTCTTCAAGAAACTGTCATATAGGATAAAAACAGATTGGTGAATTATGAAGATATGCATCTACATCCTATATACATTCATTCTGATATCTCAAATAGTTTCCAATATTGATGGGGAATGGATTTTAGCAGCTCTTACATTTGCAGAGTACAGTTTTAAATTTCTCCTTTACAATTTGGATTGTGATTGTTCTCGTCACCACGATATTCAGTTTTCTCTGTAAATTGTATTCAAAATTTTTGCTTTTCAACTCAAAAAATGTGGTGCGAGCTCACGTTGAATCTAATTTTACCTAGGTACAGTGCATCGGCATTATAAGATGGCATGAATATGAGTGTACTTCATCACAGCCTGTTTCACGATACTTGATTGAACCCCTTCTTACTCTCGTGGGATCACCCCCCCCCCCCCACCGCCCATGTACCTCTTTCCACCGTCGCAATTACGGTCTCTTCATTTGCTGATTTTGGTTCAGTTCGTTGACAACCTGCATTAGCATGCGGAACAGTCTGCAATGCCAAGCACAGCTTCGTTCTTCGGGATACATCATAATACGAAATTATAACAGATGTATATCGGGTCTACTCCATCACTATTTTTTAAAACAGCTTCTGACTTCAGAAAAATCTGATGTGTTACACCAACATGCCTTTCTCTTATCTTGTGCAAACTATTCTTACACAGGATTATTATTCTATTTAGTTAATGTTAATCAAGATAAACATCTGCAGAACTTATTGCACCTTTCGTTATAGGTGTAAGGGAAGTAAGGGAATACAATACGCTTAAGCGACAGTCAAATATTTTAAGAGCTGGTTGCTATGCTATGGCTTCATACTGCATTCTCATTGTATGGCCATAACTTACAAAAACCTTGTGTTGCACATACATCACTTTCTCAAATTATTTTTACAAACGTTAGATATTCCTCTATTTCATGCTAATGGAGACAAGCATTTGCCGAAATAACCTTACTGCTAATTTCCTTGTAGGTGCAAGTGAAATATGAAAATACAGTGGGTTTTAAGCGATAGTCATATCTTTTGAAACTGGTCATGTGTGACAGCCTTGAAATTCGTTTCCATTTCCATGACCAAGAAATAAAAATAAGAATAATGACTTCCCATTTGAGAAAAGTATCATTCTGCGAAGTTCAAATAGATAAAAAGGAATATCTCAGAAGTGGTTTGCTCCACAAAGAAGATACATTTAACATAACTTGTATGTTTAACGACATCTACTATTTGAGCAGAAAGATTTGTCTATTTCTCACAGTTATGACAAAGTCATCCAGAATGTAAGAGATTTCTGGAGACATTCCCAGAAAATTAAAGGAATACATCTTATTTGTCATAAAATATCTTAAGAGCGAGCATAAACGAAACCTCAATGTCAATTTAATATGACATTTTAATCAAATTCGTTAGAGCCATTTTTGAGAAAATCAAAATATTTGAAACATTTTCATATAAGGGGTATTTTGGGGCAGAAGAATTTTTGAAAACTATTCCGTTGCATCCTTGGAAGATGCTGTACCTGAAGTTGGGCATTTAATCAACCTTTTGTTTGTGTTATGCTGTTCACCCTCTCTCTCTTTCTCTTCGAATGTTTTCTAAAAATGCTTTCTTTGGATTCAGGGACCTTAAAGCGTGTATTTCTACTAAAGCTCAATATCGAATTTTTGGTAGAATGCAAACCTGCTCTACTTACCATGTATGTGGTACAGAAAGTAAACACGTATTATGTTGACAAGTTACTGAGTGATCAACGGCATCAGTTGCACACACACACACACACACGCGCGCGCGCGCACACACTGTACAGTAGATCCACGACAAGAAGGCAAGCTAGAGGAATGTGTACCGTAATCACTTTTGCTGTCCCAACGGCGTTTGTGCTCACCTTCCCAGTATGACAAGGATGGAAAGTTCGTTTAAAATACACAAGTGTTGTCACATATCTCACCCATACATAGTATCTATCACTGCATTTACTGCAAAAAAACATTAGATCTGGCAGCATGGGTGACTCATATGCACTCTGATACACTCATTTCCTGGTAAACAGATCCGCTACCGGAGCAGATAAGCAGTTCAAGCTCCTCTGCCCTTCATGCCATTGTAGCTTTCTCGTCGTGGGCATACAGTAGCCGCGCAGTTGTTACCAGCCTTCGACAACCTCATGGAGACCACCACCAGTTCCAGTCGGCACCGCCGTGACCCACGTCATTGCAAGCCCTTTTGACCGGAACCGCAACAAGAGTCGTCATTCAGAACTTCCATGCGTATTCACTGAACATTCGCACCAGTTTAGCCACCCTAGAGGAGGCGATCGCCGCCACGATCAGTACAGAGAAACTCCAGGATCTGTTGCTGGCACTCTCGATAAAAAACTGCTATAGTCATACCGCCGAGGTGTTAGCACGGCTGGAGAATGGTATGATTCGTCTGCAGGTACTAGAAGACCACTCCAAAATTATTTCATCTTCACAACAAGCAAACCATCGCACATGCTAATCAGAAGCAGATACCAATGAGGTTCCACCGGAGCTCTGACATCTCTTTGAGAAGTGCTATGCTATCAGCGTTGACGCCAACCCCTACATCAACAACACTCTACTTACATATTTCCTTATCCCTCTTATCACCTTTGAACCTCTAGAACTGAAATCAGGGCATATCGTCATGTCTGGAGCCTAGAAACTTTACCAGCTCTCACATTAGATCGCAACATTGTATCTTTCACCGATTTAACGCAGTGCTGTTTGGGATTCAGCTTTCGTTTCCTTCGATTTCTTCTTCACACCTTGGAGATTATTTTAGTGAGCAATGTCACAATAGCGAAGTTACGAACCAAGCGTCGGCTGCCATAAATGGATTTTTCCCCATTCCAAAAACAGCTTACACTTAGATTTATCTGAATTCTTTACTTATCCTTAAATAATTCAGGTTAAATTTAATATACATAACTATAGTTGGAAGTATCTAGAAAAAAAAGAATACTAATTTACTGGCCAGAGTTCAAAATACGTTTGGCCACTGCTGTGCTATCATCATCATCATCATCATCATCATCATCATCATCATCATCATCATCATCATCATCATCATCATCATCATCATCATCATCATCATCATCATCATCATCATCATCATCATCATCATCATCATCATCATCATAATTATTTAGTTTTCTGCCCAAAGTAACAGATATTCTTTGCCTTAAATTATCGACCGGCTTTTTAAACATTTGTACACCGTCCTAACATCTGGTTTACTCCTATAAAGACGTAATAAAATGTGCATATAAAATACTCTGAGCAATTTTTATTATATTAGTTGATCAACTATGATAATGAAGGACTTCAGGAAAAGTATTTTAGTTGTAACAGTACATATTTTTGAGATTTCATATTACTGTGAATTTCAAAGGTATATGTAAACTTTTAGTGATATATCGGCTTGTACCAAATTACATGAATCTTGAGATTTAATGTTTATCAATGAGTTACATTTAATTATAAATGGTAATAATATTTTGTTACTTACTGATATTTATTGATTAATACTATTGTTACTAATTGAGAGTATTGTAATTAACGTTTGTGTTGTCATGTTTTAATGAAACCTACGTTGGGATTAGATTATGTGTTATTCTAAATTACAGGAGTTACCACGGCCTGCATTAATATACAGTTACAGCAACAGAAAGCCCTTTCATTTTGTCTCCCCTTCTAGGAGAATAAAGAAACTACCAATTTGATTACTCAATACTCAGCAACGTAATAGCAAAAACAGAAGATACAAAAATGTTCATCATTTATCAGAAGTCTTTCGTGAAGGGCGGAAGTGCCTATGCACTTAAATATCACATCGGAAGGAAGAAAGTTTATACTGAAACGTAATTGCTAGCGAATACATAAGCGAATGTAACACTAATTATCAATTCTTGTGTACTATCGGAATAAATGCGTATATTTGATTGCTTAACAAAAGTTACAAATACATAAACTTCGATAAATGTATTAATCCTCCCTTGCAACCATGTCCTAAGTATAAAAATAACTCAATAACTGGAGTGCGTGACATTATCAATTCTTTTTGTAAAATCCTCTAGGACTTGAAAAATGAATATTAAAAAGCAAGCATGAATTTTGAATTTCGTCTATTTCGCTCTGTACTGCAGAGGTGAACTTCAATCGAAGTAGAAGCACCAATGTCTAGGTAATGTCGCTGTGTTCAAAACATTCGTTACGTGTTGAATGGCTAGTTTACAAATAAAATACAAGATTCTACGCAAATTATTTACCTGTATATTTAGGTTCAGTGCGACGAATATATTTGAATTGCGTCTTCTAATTGCCTTAGATCATTAATATGACCAAGTGAGAAGGTATTTTGGGAGTAGACACATGAAACGCAGTCTCGTGCTTGACAGGTTGTCCACAAATTGAATATTGAAGGAAGCTTTTAGGCAGATCCAATTTATCAAAAGGTACCTCCAGCAGGTTCGGAGAGCAACTTAAGGAAACCTTTGTATTATAATTACGTTTGCAAGGTTTTCTTATAATCTACAGACTGTATATTTTCTACTGAAAAAGAAAGATACATAAGTACTGCATACTCTGAAGGAAAAGACAAACTATTATGAAATATCCATGCCCTTAACTACCAACTAATCAGCTCAGGTGATCACGGAATATTTATGAGGACCGTTTCCGACATATTTTTTTATTTATTTGAATATGTCGGAAACGGTCCACTCTTTAAAATACATTTGACATAATTATTTCTTTTAAAGAGATTTACATATTTGTGTTATAATATTCTATTTCTCACGGTTTATCAGTTATGCAAAAGTCTCCCAGAATGAATAGGACTATAGAGGACATTCCCAGAAAATTAAATATATAAATTTCATTAGTCATGAAAATATCTTAAACATGTGGGATATTAATCAAATTTATCATTAAAGGCATTTTTGAAAAAATAATTTTTTTCTAAAAATGTTCCGAGTAAAACGTAATCTGATGGTTCCTGAAATGTGTGCTGTAGTGTTTAATGTCCGCTCTTACTACGTGCGGCACCGCAGATGGTGACAATGGTCATACATGAGATGAAGATGGAGCACCGGTGGAATGAGATGGCGGGGAAACCGGAGCACCCGGAGGAAAGCCGCCCCAGCGCTGTGTTGTCCGCCACTAATCTTAATTTGCGGTCGCCTGGGATCGAATCCAAGCCACCATGGTGAGGGTCGAGAGGTCTAACCACTCACCCACGACACGGCCCATGGCTCCGGAAAATCTTCCTATCCCATCCTTGTAAGATGCTGAACGTAAAATACCAAATTTAGTATTTCAGCGACTTTTGGTTTATGAATTGTGCTGTCACACACCAGACCTTTTTCTATAACTGCTTTAGGGGACGAGGGATTCTTGGAATTTCAAAACCTATATTTCCGATGAAATATTAGTATCAAACTTTGGAGTGAAATAAAAAATTTTTCTTTCTTACTGTAAGGAATATAGAAACTAAAACTCAATGTCTGTGCTGAAGAACATTCACGGCTATCATGTTAACATTTTAAGGACAACTTGCATTAACTATACAGTAAAACCTACCTATAACAGACCCCTTATATGCCAGAAATCTGGAAAAACGGAAAATAAATTTTGGAATGGGGCTATTCCTCATGTAAAATCAATATCTAAGGCGGAAAATTGCTAAACATGGAAACAGAAATATTTTTTGGGAACCGTTTCTGTAAATAACCTGATTAAAACGGATTACTTTATGTTTAATGGGTTACAACGTACGTATTTTAAAAAGTGAAATAATCTGAGAGCGACTGCACCCCTGCACCGCAGTTCCATGAACAATGAAGTCATAAACTGTAATAAATTGAGGAAAGGGAAAACAATTAGCTCTTTCAACTCTCTTCCAAGATACATGGTATAAGGGTGCAACTGTTTTGTGGTGTGTTCATTCTCAGTTTCGTTGTTACAAGTGATCAAGTACGAGTGGAAGAAAACGGCGAAATTTTGTGATTTTTAAAAACTTTGCATGAACAAAACTGCTATAAAATGAGTTCTAAACATAAGACATTATCATTGGAGGAACAAATTCAGGTTATTGGAGACCACGAAAAGAACAAATGTCCAGCTAAAGAATATGCTGTGTTGTTTAAAGTGGGGGAAAACTCAGATTTATGAGATTTTAAAAAAAGGAAAAATTAAAGACGTGGAACAGCAGGGCATGTGAAACGCGTCACAAAATGTACAGAGTATGACAAGCTAAATGGTGCTGTCTTCGAGTGGTTTGTTAATGCGCGCGCTAAAGGAATCTCCATTTCTGGACCATTACTTCAGACTCAAGCTTTAGAGACAGCACGAAAATTAGACAAAGACAACTTCAGAGCTTCCAATGGATGCCTCGAGAGTTTCAAGCATCGCCATGATGTTGACGTACAGACGGTAGCAGATTGGATTGGGAAAATTGAAAACAAAGAAACTAGGCGATAAGCTACAAATACTGTATGTAAGTTGAAAATATAGTAGATAACATATCAGCCTAATAATTACACTTCATTGTATATTATTCCTTCGCTGTAAACCTGTACGACTATTTCGTAATTTCTTTGTATTCAGAGAAACTCTGTAAGACGGAAACCTATGCAAACGGAAAATAAATGCCGAAACGATCGAGTTCCGTTTTGGAGAGCTTTTACTGTACTTACTCATTAAATTACATTAAATATCCGTCTTGGAATGAGATGCGAATACTAATAAATTAGTTTCAATTATCTGCTAAATCAGATGAAGTCAGATACCTGTATAATATGTAATGAATTAGTTTTATATAAAATAATGAAGTAGTGGAATCCGGGAACCTTCTGTCACGCAAAGGAATAATATCAAAATGTATTCTGTTGTCACATTCCTGTTAAAGCTCATGGAAAGACTTCCCTACCACATCTCCAACCCGAAACCCATTTACGTAATCTTATCGAGAAAGGTAGACATTTGATACCGAGCACATCTTTTTTCTCCGCTAGCAGCTCTCTCACGGAGCGTATCGGGTCAGATGATTCTTCCTGCCTTGGAAACCCTTCCAGAGAATCTTGCAGAAAGTTTATGGTTCACGGTCTTCTGTTCGTGGTTTCGAATGTCCTCCGTATAAACCAAATGCGCAATTCCTTTTGGCATGGAAACTGCTGTAATGGATTTTGGAACAAAGACTGAATAGAAAGGGGGGGGGGGGCACATGGGTCGGAGGATCCCCCAAATGTGTGACAAAGGAAGGAATGACAATTTCATCAGAAAATCATGGATTAATTGTAGTTTTTATCCTTCTTTTTATTTATTTACGAACAGAAACCGGATTACCGGATTACACATGTAGTGGGTGAGTGGTGTTTTAGGGCCCGTCGACAACGAGGTCATTTGGGCCCGTGGATTACACATGTATGCGAGCTGAGTAAAATCTATGGAACAATGCTTGTAACTGTGTTGTTATAGTTTTGTGAAGTGGTATTTTCTAGAAAATCTGTAAGATATCAATATGTCTTCATATTACTATGATTGTGAATAGGTCGTGAATTCTTTTTATGGCCACGTGTTATTTTTTAATTATTTAATGAATTAATTTATTTATTCATTCATTTATTCATTTATTTTTGGTCCTCAGGTCTCTGAACGTAGAGGTAGATGCTGTTTTGAACTATAATTTAAATTTATAGAAGGTATTACTGAACATGAAATTTAACCCAAGAAAACACATTCATAGCAAAATTACTGGTGCTGTGTTGTAACACATGATGAATTCCTTCAAAAGGTGCTCAAAATGGGTTCCATTTACTGCCAAACAATGCTAAAGTCTGTCTTTGAAATTAGTTACTTTATTTGCAATCGTAGTAATGTGAGGGCAGATTGATATCCTACAGCTTTTCTAAAAAAAAATATCACTTCATACAGTTGCAACAGCAGCTTCACAGGCATTGTTCCATATTTTCTACTCGCCCGGTACACAAGTACACTTTTGCACTAAATGTAAATCCTAGTTGACAAATATGTTGAAAAGCTCGATATTTAATAATTGACGTTTTCATATATTTGCAGTTAAACTAGATTTTCCTTCCGTCATTCTTTCTATTTATTTATATATTTATATGCATATATACTTATATACATATTTATATACATATATACAGAATGTTACAAAAAGGTACGGCCAAACTTTCAGGAAACATTCCTCACACACAAAGAAAGAAAATATGTTATGCGGACATGTGTCCGGAAACGCTTAATTTCCATGTTAGAGCTCATTTTATCACTTCTCTTTAAATCACGTTAATCATGGAATGGAAACACACAGCAACAGAACGTACCAGCGTGACTTCAAACACTTTGTTACAGGAAATGTTCAAAATCCTCCGTTAGCGAGGATACTTGCATCCATCCTCCATCGCATGGAATCCCTGATGCGCTGATGCAGCCCTGGAGAATGGCGTATTGTATCACAGCCGTCAACAATACGAGCACGAAAATTATCTACATTTGGTACAGTGGTTGCGTAGACAAGAGCTTTCAAATGCCCCCATAAATTAAAGTCAAGAGGGTTGAGGTCAGGAGAGCGTGGAGGCCATGGAATTGGTCCGCCTCTACCAATCCATTGGTCACCGAATCTGTTGTTGAGAAGCGTACGAACACTTCGACTGAAATGTGCAGGAGCTCCATCGTGCATGAACCACATGTTGTGTCGTACTTGTAAAGGCACATCTTCTAGCAGCACGGGTAGATTATCCCGTATGAAATCATGATAACGTGCTCCATTGAGCGTAGGTTGAAGAACATGAGGTCAATGAAGACATCACCGACAATTCCTGCCCAAACGTTCACAGAAAATCTGTGTTGATGACGTGATTGCACAATTGCGTGCGGATTCTCGTCAGCCCACACATGTTGATTGTGAAAACTTACAACTTGATCACGTTGGAATGAAGCCTCATCCGTAAAGAGAACATTTGCACTGAAATGAGGATTGGCACATTGTTGGAGGAACCATTCGCATAAGTGTACCCATGGAGGCCAATCAGCTGCTGATAGTGCCTGCACACGCTGTACATGGTACGGAAACAACTGGTTCTCCCATAGCACTCCATACAGTGACGTGGTCAGCGTTACCTTGTACAGCAGCAACTTCACTGACGCTGACATTAGGGTTAACGTCAACTGCACGAAGAATTGCCTCGTCCATTGCAGGTGTCCTCGTCGTTCTAGGTCTTCCCCAGTCGCGAGTCATAGGCTGGAATGTTCCGTGCTCCCTAAGACGCCGATCAATTGTTTCGAACGTCTTCCTGTCGGGACACCTTCGTTCTGGAAATCTGTCTCGATACAAACGAACCGCGCCACGGCTATTGCCTCGTGCTAATCCATACATCAAATGGGCATCTGCCAACTCCGCATTTGTAAACATTGCACTGACTGCAAAACCACCACGTTCTTGGTTGATGATACGTACTGATGTGCGTGACTCTAGTACTGTAGAGCAATGAGTCGCATGTCAACACAAGCACTGCAGTCAACATTACCTTCCTTCGATTGGGCCAGCTGGCGGTGAATCGAGGAAGTACAGTACATACAAACGAAACAATGGGGGTATTTTGAAATTGTCTGCACGAATGATTTCAATTTACATTTAAAGAGGAATACTAAAATGAGCTCTAACATGGAAACTAAGCGTTTCCGGTCACATGTCCACATAACATATTGTCTTTCTTTGTGTGTGAGGAATGTTTCCTGACAGTTTGGCCGTACCTTTTTGTAACATTCTATATATATTGCATTATATTTTATTTACATTCACTGGTAACCCAAGTTTATACATCACCTTATCCCTCCATTTTTGCCTATCTTTCCGAAAGCTTACGTCAGTATTTGTTTTCTTCTAAGTGATGCCTGAAGTCCTTGTATCCGTGTGCTTGATGGTGTTCTCTTTTCTTGGCAGTTCTGAGTAATATTAGTGGCTTCATAGCGAGTTTTGAAGTTTTTCATTCCAGCAATTTACTTTTTTTCCCATTTAAAGTCATCAGTCCTTTTTTTAAAAATTTTATTCAAATTATTTTGTATGTCAATTGCACTAAAATTTGCAGGATGTGCTTAGAATCGAATATTAGCGTGCTGACTTTTATGCTTGTTTGGAACTGCTGAATATCTAATGATGCAGAAAATATTAACGTTAGGGGAAAATTCAAGTTGTAAAACAAAAACATCTGAGGTGTTACAATCACTTTTTCTACCCGATTACATACTCATAAATACATGCATACAAGAATGCACGCGCAAGCACACACAAACACATATTTTTAAAATTTGTGTTTGTGTAAGTGTGTGTGGTTATGTGTTCTTTTTATAAACTATTCAGAAAAATAGAAGCATTTATTGCCAATAATGATAAAGTCTTCTGAAATGAATCCAATAAACTTTTAACATATCTGCAGAGAAGTGCTCCAGAATCCACACCTAGTGTGACAGTCGACTGTTGAAACAAGAAGTCCTTTAGATGTATGCTGGAATTGATACTATGAATACTCTTTGCACAGCTTGACGAGAAAACGAGAGATTACGTCAAGTACGTAACTAGACATACGGGTAAATTCTGACAAACAGGAAATAAAAATGGGCACGTCTGTAAAACAGTGATTTACACAAGTAATATATGCTAAAGAACTCACGAGGGCTTTTGCTTATTAAGTTTGGTTTATTTCGTCTATTTAAAGTTATAGAACATTCAAACAGAATTAAGGGCTTTCCACAAAATATTCACACAGAAATAGTGTATACGTTTTAGTGTATTTTAATCAAAATCGCTAGAGCCAATTTTGAGTAAACAAACGATACAGGAAATAGTTCCATGCAAATGATAGGAGAAGCAAAAATTTCATGAAAATCGTTCTGTCGGATAATTGTTAGTTTGGTATTCCACCAACTGCTTGATGCTATCCACAGGCTCAAACACGCAGGCAGTTTTACAAAACGTTTTACTTTAGGAGCCAAGAAACCTCAAAACACATATTTATGATGGAGTCATTATATAAAATTGTCGATTGTAACACGTTTCTTTCTGCACTTAACGCAATTAAGAGGTAAGTGAAGTCATATATTTATATATAATAGGCATGTATGTAATATAAATTAACCCCACATGTAGATTTGTATATATACACACTTTCTGAGCAGAGAAATGGTTTAATATTAACTTCAACCTAGACCATTTTAACATTATTCATTTATATTTTTTAAAATAATAATTTGAGAACTAGCAAGTGTAAGGAATACAAAATTGGTTTCGCATGTTAGCGAGTGAGTGAGTGTGTGGTGTTTTAGGGCCCGTCGACAACAAGGTCATTTGGGCCCGTTTGCATGTTAGCTGAGACATGAATATCACATTACACATATTTCAAAACAGCTGAAGGAAGAGTATTTTTTTAATCGTGGTTTTATAGCTAAACAGAATTATTGTTTCAGTATACGGTTATCTTTTAAAACGTTGTCTAACCCAACTTCAAAGAGTTTGGAATTTGGACAGTCGTATTTTAATTAAAAAAAAAGATGTTCGTACATTTGACATATAACATTTGTAAATGTTCATGTTAATGTTCACTCCCCACATGAAGTTTGGTAGGTGTCAAGTAGATCATTAATATTAGCACGAACTTTGAAAGCGTGAATTATGAAAAAATGTGGCTGCGAAATTCGGAGCTACATGAGATGGTACGGATTGGAAAAGACTTCAACCAGAATCTATGATTGAATACTCCGCCCCAAGCGAAATTTCGCATTTCCAGCAGCAGAGGCGTGCTCGTAGGGGATGTGTATGTTGGATGCCTTTTGAGCAGAGATGAGATAGGAAAAAGGAGAAATTGGGGAGGGGATTGTGATGGAAAAGGGAGTGGAAGAGGTCGAAGCCTTAATATGCCATATCCTCTCTCCGATGTCGTCATCATCACGCACGTCCGCTTTAGGGGTGGGGACCGAGTTCCAAATGGAGGAAGAGGGGATTCAAGAAGAAAAGTGCCCTAAGAATCATACTATTGTACCATGCTTTGGCTTTGTAACGCAACATGAAAACGTTACCATGGAAATATAGCTTTTTCTTCACTCTGGGGAACAGCTTCTACAATGCTCCTGCCAACCAAAAGCCTTTAGGTAACTTCTAAATAGCTTGTGCAGATATCATGACTACTCTGCAGTAGTTACACCATAGAGGCATTGTATATTGAACATAATAATCTGACATGTTTTCTAACTCTGGATAAGGTTTTTAAATTCGACACAGTATTTCTGGACTTAAAACGCAAACAAGAGTAAGCAGGACAGAAGTTAATGTGTTTACATCTAAGATTAGGGGTACTCTCAACAAAAATTTGATGACATTTTTAAAAATTACAACTTGAACAGTTAGCTTCAATTATACACTATGATTTCTGCTCCCATAGCCTCTTTCCTTCGTTGTCTGGGGTTAACACGCTATAATCTATTTGTTGTTACAATAAAGTAAGGCGTTTCTCTGCGTTCCGCACTGTGCTCCACTTTTAGTACGCTGTTGGTTAACATAGTATCTGCACGTAAGTAGGTAAATAGTAATATTAATACTGACATTGCGTAATTTCTCCTCGTTCAGATTACCTGATTTTCACTGATCTCTTTGTTGTTACATCAACCACTGAACACTTGAATTTCTGAGAGCCTTCGTGTTTTCAGTACTCACGTATATGATATAGTAATAAAGAATACTTATTACTTCTATAGTTCAAATATGAACAACATAAAATTTTAAATCAGCTATGCACACAAAGTGGCTCAATTACTTTCAAGTCCAAATCTCCGATTCACTGTTATCGCCGTCACTTTTCGACGATGATTAAACTACATTGCCTACCACTTCCTCTAACTCTCACATATGCTGCCCTTCATTGTTACATGTTGAACACATTGGCGACAACTTCATTCAGTAATTTCTTTGAACGTTGAATAAACTATATCGCACCTCAGTTCGTTTGATCGTCGAGATGTTTCATGCTACATGATCCTCAACTGAGTAAGTTCTATTGGGTTAAATTTACAGCACACTGAGGCAGATTAATTACCGTATGTATGCACCTTCTACAAATTAATTACATATTTTCCTACATATTTATACATCCCTTAACCAGCCCAACCAGATAAATTTTTGCCATTGACTCCTCACAATTAATATTTTAGATCTCATGCGAGATGACACCAGCTATTTTCCAAGTAGTATTTCAAATGCGCTCCACTCTTAATGGTAAGAAGCATTGTCCATTATTATCACGCTTCCGGGCTTGAGTTCGAGAAGCACGTTTGGAAACCAGTTCCCGAACACATCCCCTGTTATTTTGTTATGATAATTACCTGACTACTTGGATTCGAATACAAGTTCACCACCGTCAAGAAGGCCATTCTAGCTGCCGATATTTAGATAATTAAGCCTTAACCTTTTCCACTCGGAATTTTTAATCACATGCTCTAAACATACAAAAATGCATTTCTTCAAAAGTACTTCAACCGCTTATCTTGAAGGGCATATAGCCCTCATTAACTCACGTTTCGTCTAAGTAGTACAGAGGACATCCCTCCTTCTTGAAGTGTCTTATGTCACGCAAATACCGCCTACGTCACTGCTACATCCTCCTTATCAACTATTACACTTTTCTTATGGTGGTTAATGAATTCGAAGTCCACTTCCTTAAGAAGAGAGTACAAGCAAGATCTCTTAATGTTATGCAAATCATGGTCACTATTCGCTGCATGCAACTCTACGGTAGGGAATTCGGTTTGGAAGGAAAAATATGCTGCCTTCACGGATTCATCACATTGCCCTAATACTGGCCGATCACACTTCTGCTTCTTTCTTGTTATTTTCCCTGAAGAAGCTTACTCTTTTCACGCGCTATAAACAGCTGATATCGACTTACCAGATTATTTGAAGCCAGGGTAGGATATTTCTCCGTAACATTATTGATGTTTCACCGCTACTTAAAGGTTTGCCCCCACGCTTTAACAAAAACATCCACACCCGATCTTGCTTCCATTTGGCAGCGATAATAGCACTAAGGCAACAGGTAAACGGTACGCTTGATCTTGTGGTGAAAGAGAACTCAATATTCTGTGATTAGCGATAAGGTATAACGTGTATAACTGCAGTATATTCTATTCTATATTACAGCAACTTTGGTGCATTGAAAACAGGGAAATTAAGAGGCTTAAACCGTGCAACTACAAGTATATTGTTTAGGAATACGGGAGTATTAAAACGCACTAGCCAACGAGGTTTATTTTCGCCACGTGTTTCTCTTTACATGTACCTACTTTGTTTTTAGAGTAAATAGATAATAAGCCTTTGGTTCCCAACGTCATGGCTTTCTACAGGAGGGAAGCAAATCTAATTACGAAAGGTAAAATCCTCAAGCCTGTTAAAGAGGCCTCTGAGCAAATATTACGTTTTCTTTCAGGTAGAATATAGAAATACATCACCAGGAATAATTGCAGTTAAAGAACATCCGTAATTAAAAACTATTTATTTTATTTCTCAAAGTCTTTTAAAATTTCATTAGGCGAACATTTAAATGGCTATGAATACACGATCTAATGTTCTGAATTTTCTCCTAATGTTCTTTACTCAATTTTGATATCCTTAGACTGTTGTACATTAAAGTGTTTCATGCGATGTACTTTGAAACCAATCTTATTTAAATATTCAGCAAATACATAAAACAAATGATCTAAATGTTCTGGCATATGGCTCTTTTTGCTGCATTTATTCTAATCGCTGTACCTGACGTAATTAATCCAGTTACTGAGAAAGAATTGATACAAAGTTGTATTTAAGGGTTACAATTATTGTTTATGAAACAACTAAAAGAGCGAAAAAGTATATACCTATGCCAGAGCTGTGAATACGTTAGAATTTTTTTTTTCAAAACTACTCTTTCTATATTGTGCAACACCTGATTAATTAGTAAAATAGAAGTAAAATTAAGTATTTTGTTTCTCAAAAACTATTAAAGATGTATCATAAAGTTTAAAATACTTCTATAAATAATATCGATAAATAATATCGTCGTATTGCTCTAAATGTCGGCATTTGGAAAACATTTAAATAGAAATTGCAACGCTTAGAAATGTCACCTATGTGTACTTAAGAAGTAAATTAAAATTGTCAAGTTATATGAATTACTTATGTGACGGGGGGTAAGGGGTATTGGTTCTAACAAATAGTTTTAAGGGGGAATGCTCTCTAACCGAAGGTGTATTTTAGACATATGCACTATGCCTTTATGATATATAAAGTGCTAGCAGAATATATATAATTTAGCGAGTGAATTGATAGTTTTATAACGGGCTGGTAATGTACATAGTAAGGGGTATATATTTTCCAACAGTTAAGTATGGTTGCATTATTTTAGAAATTTTGAGAAACTACATATAATGTTTGAAGCACTCTAGATTTATACTGTATCGCGAACGGACTGGAATGGTCTTGGAAGTTGTGTTTTACATAGGTGGCATCATTAAATTTATATTGAACAATTCTAGCGGTATAGCGAGTATAAATATGTCAATATAAAGAATCCAATATTTGATAGATTATTCCGTTTTCTCCAAACCCTTAATGCGCACAAATGGTTCGTTATAGCAGTCGCGACATTCCACGCCCACAGTCTGAATCCCCACATACCCCAGCACTACTGGACTTCAATCAGTCTCTAAAACTGGTTACCAGAAGATTGTCCCTAGGGGTGAAATTGTGCAGCAGGTATGATCAACCCTTCAAACTCTACAGTGTCTTGGGAGAAAATGTCAGAATCTCACACTTACTCGAAATCACAATTCTGTGGACTATGTCCGCATTAACTTGACTGCTTCTCCTGAGTCCATCAAATATAGTATGTTCTGGTCAACATGATAACATCATGGCTTTGGGTTAGTCAATATTCTAGCTTTATTTCGCGCCTTGAAGAAAATATATGGTAAATTCATACGACTTTCTCTACACTTTACAACTTCCATGAACTCTTTAACATCTTGTTTACTTATTATTATCTTCCACTCAGGGTATGCTATACAGAGTGACTAAAAAAAACACACATGCACACACGCGTGCGTGGACAACGTTTAGTATGTTGCGCAGACAGAACACTTATCATTTTTGAAGATGGAGCCCATGTTCGGAAAGGCCCGTTTTGGATGTGTAGAACGTCAAATATAGAGAACTGGTGTCCTAAGTGCATGTTTGAGCGGACAAATTATCATCATCATCATCATCATCATCATCATCATCATCATCATCATCATCATCATCATCATCATCATCATCATCATCATCATCATCATCATCATCATCATCATCATCATCATCATCATCATCATCATCATCATCATCATCATCATCATCATCATCATCATCATCATCATCATCATCATCATCATCATCATCATCATCATCATCATCATCATCATCATCATCATCATCATCATCATCATCATCATCATCATCATCATCATCATCATCATCATCATCATCATCATCATCATCATCATCATCATCATCATCATCATCATCATCATCATCATCATCATCATCATCATCATTATTTGTGGGAAGTATTTGTAAAGCTTTCCGACTAACTTTCAAGTGTATTTCCGGGAATGTGCATGAGTTATTTAATTATTACAGTTGAATGCAATGTAATTGAAGTATGTACCTACAGGAGAACCCGCCAAGATATCTCAAATATCATCTGCTTGTGACATCTATCCCCTGCAGTCGAATTCGCCGGTTGGTAGGACGCTGACAGTAATCGGAAACACTGCAGGCACCTCATTAGCTCCAGTTACCACCTCATCTCTATCCAAGATGGTAAGAAGAAAGTTTACTTCTACGTCTTCCAACATTTTCAGTGCCCCCCTTCAATTCTGAGTAATGTGGTCATTAAGTGCAGAAGAGAGAATACAGATTACAGAACTTACAAACAGTCCTGAGAGGCAGGAATTGTTAGCGTCAGTATGAACGATGTCGCCAACGATGTACAAAGCATTTGGAACTGTTGACACAATTTCATATATTTTGTGCAGTCATAACATGTAGAGTTACATCTAATAACTTTTCCCGTGTGTGCGACAAAATTTGGTGCTGTCTCCATCGAAATATCTCCTCCATTTTTGTTGAATCTGCTACCAGCTGCTTCTGTAGCGAACTATTTGATCTTTATATCCAGGGTGGGGAGAGAATAGATAGCACTAGTTAAATTGGCCAGTACGTTTAATGGAAACTTATAAATTCGAAGAGAGTTGCCGACCGCTTTAGAATATGAATGAATGAATATTTATTTGTTAACAATGAAGTTACATAATTGGATTACATATGTAAAAATGATTTCTTTATAATTATATATCACTCAGTTTCAATTTACTTTACACTTTCAATACTTTTTTTTTAATTTTACGAGAATCATTACCTCTGTTTTCCCATTATATATATATATATATATATATAAACACTAGGTTATCCATAAAATGATGCAATGAGATCTATATAATGAAATAATACCTCATATCTTAAAATGTCGATTACATCCTTACATTTTTACCAACTAGTGTTTCTCAGGATGCAAATTGTGTTCAATTCTTTCAAAGCGTTAATTCTCTGAAGATGAAAAGAAATCTAAAGGGCCTGTCCTTGATATCAAACAAAGTTTTTTATTTGGGGATCTCAGAATTGAATATATCGTTGCTAGTGTATGGTTAAACCTGCTAAACAATTTTATTTTCAGGGAGAAGCATAAGTGTTTCACCAAAATTAATATTTGATTCTAAAGAATTGTGTTCGGGGAAAGAATTCATCCTACAGATTTAAAAATTTCAAATTTAGAGACTTTCATCTTATGGGGTATTTCCTTATATGGCATGATTTTGATATACTTATATTTCATATTTTCATATTTTTGAAAAATTGTTTTGTGGTAAAATTAAGCAGAAAGTCCCACAAAATGAATTCATAAGCCTTACTTTGCACAAATTTTGATAAGAAATAAGTGATTGAAGTATCTAAATATAAACACTTTCAATACAGAGCACTCATAGTGCAAATCAGTTTTTCCTGAATAGAAAAGGAGATAGAAGCAAAGGGAAAATAATGTGCTCTCTTCAAAGTGGACGCATCTTCATTGTTCGTAGTAAAGTTCTAAGGTGTGAGGATGGGGTTTCTACTTTAACATTAGTAAACCCAGTTTCAAATAGCCGTTGGGCTGACTTCCGTGGACAAACCTTTCTTTTCTAGATTTTTCTTAATTCTAGCAAGAGAATTGAGTAATTCTCGGCTTTATGAACTCCCTTAACATACAGACACACACACACACACACACACACACACACACACACACACACACACACACACACACACACACACACACACACACACATTAATGGAATCTTAAAAAAGCTCAAGCCTATGTGAGAGCGAAAGGGGAGAAGTATGGAAACACATCATCATGGTAACTCAAAGACATTACGAATATGGCGGTAATTTTATAACATCGCAGTGTTTATTAATATAAATTACCTCTAGTTCTTTCTTGATAATTAAGCCACTGATTTCGTCTAGTGTCGTGCTTCCTGACAAACTTCAGTCACTTCAGAAATTTAAGTTTCCGTCAGTAAATTAATGGATGGGGCTGTATCTTTTCATCAAAATAAAAAAGAGCATATTCAAAATAAAAGCGTTCTAATTCTAGAAAACAATTGAAATATTGAAGCACAGTCATAGAGGCCAAATATTTTTGTCGCAGCTGATGGTAACATTTTATGAACGGAGTTTCTGAAACATAACCCCACACTTAAAAATCTCATAAAATGAATTAATTGATAAGGGAATTTTTATTTATTTATTCCTGAGACGTTTAAGTCCTAGTATATGAATTTATGTATCTAAGTGGGATGTTATTACTTTTTTGACTAAGTCATTACGAATACCATTAACTAATATATAGTACGTTTATATTAGATGCTTCATATCTTATCATTTAATCAAACTTCACTCTCTTCAGGTCCCGAATTTCGTATAATTTAAAACTGGTAAATCAAACTGGAAGACGTTCATCGTAAAACAATGTACCGTCTAAGACATAACTTCTTAAACTTTGAATTTTCTGAAGAGTATCATACTAAAGCACGACATTTGACTTCTTTAGTATGGTTCACGGCAGTTATAAACGGGATTCAAAATGATACAGCTGTCGAAGGCGCTTAACCCTCTCACCTTCTCACTCAGTCTCTCACTCACTCAGTCACTCACCCACCCAAACTTTCACTCATTCTCTGACTCACTGACTCACTTACTCATTCACTGATTCACTCCCTCCCTCCCTCCCTCCTTCCCTCCCTCCCTCCCTCCCTCCCTCACTAACTCACTCACTCACTCAGAAGTTCTACTACTTCAAGTCTAGAAATGCTCAGAAAGGGATGGAAGCAACCCTGTGATAACTTCGTCGTTGAAGAGGATGAGAGAGATCAGCAGCTGTGGTCAGCATATTCTGGCAGTGATAAAAAGCTGAATTGCATTAAATGTGGAAAACCACTATTAACATAGAAATTTATATAATACATTAAACGGTAAGGTAATGTGGACGGACGGGATCTTCAATACCTCGGCCGTGTAGCCCTTTGTCCTTCTGCCGCCTCCTCCCTCCCTCCCGATGAGGAAGAGACAGGGTAGGGATCTAGCAGTCCCAACATAGCGAAGGGCAGCTTCCCTACCACTTACACTTTGAGTCTCCCCAGTGGCGTCTAGGTCAACCGGCAGCTTCACCCACAGGAGGCGGACACGCCCTTCGCGGGACTTGGAGATGAAGATCACACCACCGGGAGACGAAGATTCACCGCAATGCAACACTCTTAATATTTGCCGACGAGAGTCAAATATAGACATGACATGAAAGGAGAATGGAGGTGAAATGGAAGCAGAGGAAATTGGCGGAATGCAACGAAGTTTTCAGGCATTCACGTAGCTTTCCGGGGAAAACTCCAAAAAAAAAAAAAAACCATGGATCAAGATGGTCGGCCACGGGAATCAAACCTACGCACTCCCGAATCCTTCCAAAACTCTATCCGCTGAGACATCCCGCTCGTTAAATTCACAAAAGCAATAAACAAAGCTGTTCCTAGTTCAATGTGTGATCGAACAGCTTACCACTGGAGAGAACTGCACTCTTTGGATAGATAAAGGTCAAATATGTTAATGAATACTTGTAATCAGCAAATGCCATGCTGTGTAAATAGCTTTGTTATATATCTACGCATGAATCTGCTATTTCACCTTATATCCCGATCAGTCACTTCACATTAAGGTAATCTCGTGTGTAATACAAGCGTGACACACATTAGCGACGCATTATGAAGAGATAGGAGACTGTAATAAAACAAATGGCAGTGCATTATGTTCTCTGTTATTTGTGACTGAAATGCATGGAAAAGCAAAGCATAATTTCACCGCACTGTGCTAGCTATGTGGTCATATTGCAGTGTAAATACTCTCGCTCCTAGATTGTATGCACATGTGCGTTACTGAAAATACACCATTTGTAGTAGCACATAGCCCGCAAAACAAGGCAAGTTATTTCACTAGTTATTCCTCTTAATTAACGTACATCAGTAGAATCGAATCAGTTTTCCTTCACGTTAAGGTTCCAGAAAAAAAGCTCTATAATTAATTATCGATTAAGTTATCACAATCTGCCTCTTGAGGGTACATATGACTAACTGAAGAATATAAAGTTTAGAAGATTGACTTTTGATGAAATATTGAGTATATATTTAAGCTGTTACCATATTATTCTATCCGAAGTTTTAACTCTCTAAGCTGATCGGTTACACAAGAGATTCGGGTTCGATTCCAGGTGTAGGGACTTTCTCCTACTGAGCGACTTGGTCCGAGGTTCACTCAGCCTCTTAGGTCTCTGAGGGGGCCAATCGAAAAGCTACATACTTTGATTAAGTAGCGATCCCTGATTGTGAAGACCGCATACACGGACCTGGAGGGACCTGGGGCTGACGACACCTCATCCTCCGTACTGCATCCCACACATCACGCCTCTGATGAGCAGCGGTGGGGACGCAAAGGCCTTCGCCTGGAAAGGGCTAGGCACCGCGGGGTTAGTTTAGTTGCTTGGCTCAGAAAATATTGCATTCACACAGTCCCTGGGAAGAAAGCCTTCACCCAATCGTTCTAAAAAAATGAGAAAATGGCTCTTTGATCAAAGATAAGTTGAAATTATATTAGTTTTTTTATATCCGAGCGCTTGTTTGGCATACAGAAAAATATAATTATAGAAATTTCATGACTTAGAAAAGTGCAGTAATTACATATCCTGGACGATAAAATCACACTGAAATCAGTTAATATCAGAAGCCAACACAAATTTTACTTTTGGTGCATAATACTGAATAATGCATACGTTTCAAAGCATTCTGATAAGAAATTCTCCGCAAATAGCATTTTGTGTAGAGCAAAAAGCTCTATGTGTACGACTGATATTAAAATCTAAAAGGCTGGTAAGTTGAGTTCTTATATTTCTTTTCCTTTTCCTTGGCTGTTGTATTTTATGTTTTCTTCTGCTTTAGTTCTAGATTTTCTTTGCTTATTTTGCATGATGCGAGTCAAATTTTGTTGTGTTGAAATGTTCTTTATGAATGCACTGTTATTTTACTTTCTGTTAATTTTTTACAATTATTTATAAAAAACAGTTAGTTAAAACATTGTTATAGTAATAAACCGATCATATATTGGGTGCCTTTGTGTGCCGCATCATCATTCAAGCATGCTTATTATTTAACCTAGGCTCACCCTATCCTAAACCACAGGCGAGATAGAGCACCAAGTAGGTCTAGCCACACTCCACCAACGCCATATTTTCGGCTGTGAAATAGAAACTAAGATACAAGTAAAGGCATAAAGACTGTTGAGCTCAGTTTACAGTCCATTTTATTGTGACTGTTTATGGGGCTTCCTTCAGCTTTTTGTCTAAATGTTAAAACGTTACATCGTTTGGGCATGTGTTATGTTGAAGGATGCTGTCAACTGTCATACAGCGCCTTAGAGTACAGTGTCTTAGAGTTCCTGAGAGTGATCTTTACTGATAAAGCAAGAATTGAACTTTTAAAACATCAGAACAAAAAATAAATTTCTGTCCCAAATTTTACTCTAGGCGTCCTTAATTAGCGCCGAAGTATGTGAGATTCTATTACACTAGCGTTATTGCTTTAACCGCTTAGACACCTCCCTTCTCTCTTTTCTCCCTCTCTCCCTGCTTAAAAACGTCTTCCTGCTTCTCTACTTCCACTCTTTCAATGTAGGCGGACCTCACCTTGTTTCTGCACCTGTACACGTACGCATGTTCGTACACACATCGAAATGTGTTATAAAATAATTTCTGCAAATGCTTATCTCAATTAATATGAAGTAGATGAAAAAAATTAGCTTTCGTAAGAAAGGTTTGTAGAAGCCCTATAAAAATAAACGACTATGGGTACAGAAATTCTTGCGTAGCTCATCCATCTGATGTTTTCATCCATGCCGCATTGGTCCCACTTTCGCCAAAGCGGCTAAAGTGTCACATGGCCTGCTTTCCTAAGTAAGATCTATGGTCTCCTATATAGGAAGCTGCATTGCAATCTGTTTGGCCATTCTTGAATAAAAAGGTAGCACATTCACTAACATGGGTATGTACCAAAACACACAAAGAAATAAAAATTTGTAAACTGTTATTTTTGGTTGAGATAGCCAATTATACGAGGGCTGTTCAATAAAGAATGATCATAATTTATTACGGTCATAATTTTTGCACTAAAATTCAATCTTATTATATTCTGTTAGCTTAATGTGAAACAAACACGCCGTAGTAGTTTCATTGTTGGTACTCCTGGTTCCCTCCTGTGAGAATCAGGCAAGTTCAGATATGTTCAGTATCGCCTACCACTACAATGGAGGTAACACGCGAGGAACAATATACGGCTTTCAAATTCTGCTTTGATCAACAAATATCTAGTTGAGGCCTATACAATGTTACAGAAGGCTATGGAGAGTCTGTTCTTCCCTTCAGCCAAGCTCGAGTATGGTTTAAAGTGTTTAAAGAGGGGAGACAATCAATTTCAAAGGAAGGTGGACCTGGTGCTACAGTTACTGCTCTTACGGAAGGAAACATCAACACTGCTGATGCCATTGTGAGACAGGATCGACAAATTACCTTAAGATTACTTTCTGAAATACTGAACATTTCATTGGGTGCCACCCACACGTTGGTGACAGAAACATTATACATGAGACGTGTTTGTGCGCGATGGGTTCCAAGACTGTTGATGCCCGAACAAGAGGATATTAGCATGCAGGTCTGCATTAGGTTAAAGTTGATGTTAGAGGAAGATCAGGAGTTTCTTTCAAACGTAATAACTGCTGATGAAACTTGGCTACATCATTTTGATCCAGAAAGCAAACAGCAAAGCTCAGTGTGAAAATCTCCATCACAAAGCCCCAAAAAAAGTAAAAGTGGTTGCTTCTACTGGGAAAGTTATGGTCATCTCATTCTTTGATATTCATGGAATGATTTATCAGCATGATGTACTTGCACACACACCAGTAACTGGACAATACTACAGGGATGTCCCGAAAACATTGCAAGTGCATATCAGGCGCAAAAGACCACATTTCCGTGAAGTAGGGTTGATGCTGCACCATAATAATGCGCGATCGCATATTGCCAATGTTGTTGCTGAAGATCTTGCAGAAAATCAAGATGAAGTGCATCACTCACCCTCCCTATATTCCGGATTTAGCCCCATGTGACCTATTTCTATTCCGTAACTTGAAGAAACACCTTCGTGGGAGGAATTATCCATCATCAAAAGCAATGGTGAAAACTGCGGAGGCGATTTTGAAGGATCTCTCAAAAAATAGTTTCCAGCACATCTTTGAAGACTGGAAAAAACGCTGGAACAAGTGCATCGCATTCAGGGGAGACTATTTTAAGAAGGACCATCAAAATTATGAGAATGAGTAAAGGTACGTTGTCAAAAAAAAAAAAAAAAAAAAAAAAGGTGATCATTCTTTATTGAACAGCCCTCGTACATTTTGACATCGGTAAGTCACCCTTACTTTTTTAGAAAACAGGTCATCCTTAAAGCTGCAATAATGTCCATTTTCACATCTATTACTTGCCTTTCTTTACGTAGATAAAGTTCGAAATTAACAAAAAAAAAAAAAAATGTGGTTTAAAGGACACAATGTACAGCTCTAAAGCATAAGGTCCGTTTACCGAGAGGGGTTTCCGTGTTTACAGACGATTTTATAAACTCTCACGCTACAGAATATATATTAGGATAAACGCCTCTGATAAAAAGGATCTATCATATTCAGCCAAAAATAAAATGGCAGATTTTTGTAATAAAATTAAAGACGGGACAGGCTCCGACACATTACAGGTACACACGCCTTTATTCACAAAGAATCCTGTACAATAAAAACACATAGATTACTGAATAACTTTTATTTAAATTTTGGCGTAAGCTACGTGTCATGTTCCTAAAATAACATACATAACAGCTTAAACCTTTTGAATAATGTCAATATGTGCAACACATGATCAAAGCTGGTTTAAATGGCTGTAATATACAGGAAAATTTGGAGTGCCTGACAAGCATTCAAACAAGCATTGACGGATTGCTGATTATACACTCTAACAAGCTGACTGTGTGTTTAATGCTAACCACCAGTAACACGGGTTGGCATCCCGGCGTTGCACTTACTCCCTTATCCTGAAAGACGGATGTCGGGGATCTCTAAACTCTATGGAGCATCATTTCACCCATTCCATTCCAATATGACTTTACGTTGGAGGATAAAAGAAAACTCTAATTCTACGTTATAATTCCATTATACCGGCTGATATACAGCAAAGTGATATTTTCAAGGTCGACTGACTTCACCATTCACGGGTATGCTTCACATAAAATGTGTGCCCCTCCTTCATTATATGTATATTTGTAAAACGACTACGTTGATATGCACGTTATCTACGGAGAGATGAGAGGGAATGCACAGTAGCTCATTATCTAGATATCCAATTAGACAATAACCAAAAGCAAAAACTATCCAAAGTGTGAAGAGATGTCTGCATACAACAGCATTACTTGCTGAATACTTCTTGTTAAGCACACCACTGACATCCATGCGGAATCGGTTTGGAATGCCATTCGTATATAAAGTACACGTGCAGCTGGTCAAGGGGTCAACACTATCCATTGTTCCATATTGTGAATACTGAAGTTAGTAAATTCCATGCATAGCATTTACACTTCACCAAGTGCTTCACTAGTTAAATTTCAAAGCACCAGTGAAGTTCTGTGAATGGATCTAAGGCGAATAGCAAACTATATATATAGGTTTCGCATTCATGTTCCGACAAATCAAGATTCCACAACAATGGCACCGTGAATCTCCACAAATGCACTTCTTGCGGGATGATAATCTTCACCCGGTAAAGGAGGCAGCACTCCATGGGCAGTGGGGAGTGAATGTCTGGTGTGAAATCTTGGTGGACCATTTGCATCGTGGGGCAAATAACAGGAGCACACAACCTGGAAACTTTCCGTAAAGAACTTTACTTATTAGAGAACATACACCTGCGGGAACGAATAATGATCTGGTTTCAACACTACGATGTTTTTCCGTACAGGTAGATGATCTCTGAATCATCTAAATACGTCACATCCTGGTAACGAGATAGCTATAACGAAGTCAACTCGGACGTCGAAGTTACTCGAAATTGTCCGTGGCTCTTTCCAATAACTTCAGACTAAAACGTCACCCCCTCCTATAGTGAATACGTCACTTACAACGCACGTCATCATATTATGTTACTAGTTATTCAGGGTAGAACCGGAGATTCTCGGTGCCTCTCGAAAATCTGCCAGCCAGACGAATCCAGTACTCATTGGTATTGGGAATAACTACCCCATCCTATTAATTGAAACGGCTCCTCTTCGGTGAGGGGACCTCGAATTTTCAGCACGGCGTATTTAAAGTAAGGCGTTTATTTAGATGAGTTAGAATATCTAGAAAGCCTTCGCCAACGTATGTACAATGATGATCTGTAAATGACTGCACACGTTCAGTGCCAGCATTATTTCGCCGACTTTTTTAAAATATGATTAATTAATGCTTTTAAAGTCGGACAGGGAATATCCGATGGTGAATGAAAGAAATAGTTGAAATGATGCAGGATGTACATCAACGTCACCGAGCGGGATTCCTCTGGCGGTTTCATATGTGGCCCGCATTTGGGAGGCCCAGGTTCGATTACCGTGGCTGACCTACCTGACCCATGGGTTTTTTCGGGGGTTTTACCGGGTTACCAGGCGAATGCTGGGTAGGTTAATTACATCCCCGTCATTTGCTGTCCTTCCATTTCATCTCCATTATCATTTCACATCATCTCTCATCTGGTGGTCCTTTTCAGGGTAGAAGTGTCGGTGGGTGTCTCGGAGCTACTTGGCGGGATGAGATGCTCTGAGGTAAACTATTTCCTCCTCCGGTAGGTTAGTTGCTGGTCTCCGCGTCGCTGCTGGGATCATTCGGGACCGCCAGCCAGGGATCTTTGGGGCTCGGCTGATGGGCTCGTTGCCGTCCCACAGTAGGGGAGAGTGTCCGTTGTCCTGGCCTGTCGGGGGAAGTTTCTAAGTAAACTGAACGGACCCCGCTCTCTCTACTGCCTTGGCTCTGCCACCCTCTGTCTCCTCTCGCCTCAATCCTCCTCCCGAGGGTGCTCCATTTGGGGACATAGGCACAATGGGCCCAGCATGGTGGCCCACGTACCTAATCTCCTCCGCAGTGAAATCCTAATCCTAATCCTACACCAACGTCACCAGTAGTAATCTTTTCACTTCGCATCGATAGGACCTAAACGCTACCTAATGGCAACGCTAAACTAATCACGTCCATCGGACTCAGAAACTTTTCTCTACGAAATATCGAGCTGCCGCAAAGTTTACACATACGAGACTACAGAGTAATGTATCAACCTAAGTACTCGCGTAGTATTTTAATGCTTCAACATGCGTGGACTAAATCCACCACATATTTTTTCTGGCTTGTTGTCATTTCCACCAAACAATACTCATGGAAAGCGGAATAAAACATTTTTGACTTCAGATTCTTGAAACAATTCTTTTGTATGTGCATTTGTGTGTAGACGTCCTATTAAATCCTACACGCTTAACAGATAATTATGTACAGATGAGGAGCACATCCTTCTTTGTATTTTAGTTTCACGTTGTCTTCTAAAGATAATGTAGAAAATTGCTACAGAGTAAAACGCATACTTATTTATGTTAGTTAAAGAAAGAAAGAAACACATCTCAGCACTAGAGCATTTATCAGCTTTAAGCTTTCGTAGCAGAAGCGGACTTTCTTTAATTGCAAAGTATTGACAAGTTACTTATTTCTCACTTTTGAATAGATCGTGAGTCTTTGGATAGGTTGGTATTTCTGATTGACATGAAGTGCCAACGATAGCCGTAACAGATGATCAATGGCACTGCTTTGAGCTATCCCCTTGCACCTTCACATACCGCCAGTGTCTTGAATGAAATTCAAAGTACTATCCGTGCCAAATTTTAAGTGGCTCGGACATATAGAATTGTAAAAATAGTGATGCAGACTTACAACTTGTAGTCACTTCCTTCAGATTCTGTGGCTTTCTGTTGCAGTATAAAACATTTTATTGCGTCCTGAAGAATAGCAAGCATGGCTCTATACAAATGCATTAAAATCGTATTTCTTCCCTTTGTAGGTAATTACCGCCGGATTCGCCGATCGCCATACTGCACCCAATAAGAAACACCATTCGTTAATGTGTCTAGGCATGTATAAACCAAGAAGGTCATCATCACGAGCAGGCGCTTCGTTACAGGGATTATGTTCAAGCATTAGATCTGTATGAAACAAAAGGGATTCTTTAAGAGACATAAAAGGGACCAACAGGAGATGATATTAATAACAATATGCATTCATATGTGCTGTATAAAAAACTCAAAAGTGTAAAATTATTAAAACGTCCAAGCTAACTTGAGATGTGGAATTTCCTTCCCCAATCCTTAATTCCTTTTCCCCTTCTTTTTGTGAGTTACATTTATATACGCCCTTAACATCTAAGGCCATATGGGCATATTTGCCTTTGTAAGAACTGGTCACCAGCAATGATGTTCATTCGTTTTCTATTGTTAACCCTTAATTTTGGATTCGTTTACGTTGGATTTTCTTTTTTGAATAGTATATCAACACATATACATTCACATATATGCTAACATACTCTAGGAAGGACGGGGGAAATCCTGCTAAAAATTACCCCATCCTCCCATGGGATCGAATCCGGGAACTAAATCCTTTACCATTTTTTTTTTTTTTTTTTTTTTTTTTTTAAGATTTCGAAGGTACTTGTCGTTTCCCTGCTTTCCCGTTTGCTCGCACACGCATACGCACACACTCGCGCACACACACTCACACAGCCATCGCCCAGGCAGTACTGTAAACCGTATTCTCTACACCACGAAGCACCAAAGCTAGGCATTTAGAGAGCGCGGCCTTGGACACCGAGGAAGTCCAGAGGCTAGCACATTAATTGCCAGAAATGTGTCATACGGTTTGGTTTAAGAGTTTAAGAAAGACAACAGCCCATGTAGGGCCAAAGCTTACCGCCCCACTGCCGCGAACCTTGCCTCCGTCTACAACGAGTGTTATGAATAGGCTGCAGTAGAGAAGGTGGGACGCAATTAGCGACCCGAGTCCCTGAATATAAATGTTCTTATTGTCTTTACATCAAATTGTATAATCCTTATTTCCTCTACATCAATATAGTATGTAGCTATTTTACATTTAAACAACTATCTATCTGCAATTTACTAATAAACACTAAACGGTAATAACATCTGAGCGCAAATAAAGATTTAGAGTTTCAAATGAAAGCGACAGGAACGCTTTGAACATAATGACCGCTTAAACTAGAATTACCTTCTTATGAGTGTTAGAACACAATAAAAATAAATTATTCTAGACAGATCTTTTTACGAACCAACCCATTTAATCTATAAATTTTACAATATCATATATTTAATTTTAATTCTTTTGTTAAAATATTGTTAAAACTGAACTATATAGGAATAAGCGCAATAGATAATCAATTTATCATAATATGTTTTATTTGCTTGTCTCAGTATACAGTTTCAGTTGTGCAGAAGTCAGCTGTCTAATTAGAGTGTATTAAAAAGCAATGCTTTATCTTCTGTGCTATTTGGAACTTAGTGGTGTATGCAACCAAATACACACTCTTATTGGACCCTACCTTAGGAGATGATGCTGGCATGTTGGAATATGAACTGCCGATTGCATAAAACTGCAAAGAAAGGGGCAACTGGCTAACCTGGTATACCCAGAATTGAAAGCTGCCAGAAAGAATGTGTATTTAGGGCTTTATGATATGCTTTATATTTAAGAACATGTCAATCTTATTAAAGTCGCAAGAAAACCATCCAGTTTTCCTACCATGGTGCCCAGGAAAACAAAATGCTTGCTGATTCGTTCAGACTGTAATACCGTGAAAGCAGAAGCGTTGGAAATATAATTACATTAAAACCAATAGCAGGGGTTCTGAACAGAAGTCACCATGCGTTTGATGAAAACAGCAAAGTATTGCAGCTCCCTTTTTGACTTCGGGCTGATTAAATACCGAAGAGAAATGCGTTGAACCAGAAAAACAAAATGCTCTGGTAAAAGGCTGATTAATTCGTATGCAAACGCTAAGGCATGTGGATTTCTATCCCTTTATCGGGATTTAGAGCTTGAACCACAGGGTATGTTGGTTGATAATATCTGGATGGTGCTCAGAAGCTTTATTGCAAACTGGCGCCCGCAGTTCCACCATGCCTTCGGAGACTCCAGCGTTTGGAATTTAGTCACTCTAAAAAATGTGCGATCTGGTTGGTAACGGAAACGTTACACTGCATAGTTGAGAAGAATCCTGGAAAAGTGGCACAAAATGGGGAACCGTTTGGTTTCTTGACAAAGACACGCTGGAAGTTAATCACTTCTGGCGTTAGCGGTTCCATGCAGTCCCACATCACACAATTTGAGGTTCCATAATCTGATAATTGAAGTGAAAAATAAACTACTTACTGTCCAAGACATTATAGGTTTTCCGTTGCGTCTATGCGCCATCATTCCCGCCCAATGAATGGAAACCCTTACTACACTAAATAACAAATACAATTACCATTGCCTTCGATAGGGTAAACCGATGCAAAATGTGGCAAATATTGGAAGAACGAGGATACCCACAACAATTAGTAAAAATGATACAATGTTTCTACTTCCAAACCAAAATAAATGTGAGGAACAATGGTAAAATTTCAAAAAAATATATTACTAATCAGGGCGTCAGACAAGGGTGTACTTTATCACCTAAACCTTTTAGTATTTATATTGACGACCTAGTGTGCAAATGGAAGCAGCTAGTTGATGTAGGTTTTAAAATTTCAAATAGAAACTTTTTAAATATTTTATTGCTTGCTGACGACTTAGTTATTATGCAAAATAGCGAGTCTGCCTTGCAAAAATCTATTTTTAAGCTTAGTGAACTTTGTAAGCAATATAACATGAAAATTTCTTTTATAAAATCAAAGGTAATGGTATTCATTGGGAAAGAGTCAATTAGAACAAAAATAGTTATAAATAATCGTTGCGTTGAACAGGTAAGCCATTTTAACTACTTGGGAACTGATGTTAGTTATGACAAGGAATATGATGTCTACAATAAAATATGCAAATTTCAAAGAGTGTGTGGAACAATAAATAGAACATTTAGGAACAAAATACGTAAAGAAACAAAATTAAAGTTCTACAAAGTTAAGCTATGGCTGTACCTATACTGACATACGGAAGTGAGACTTGGACGTTAACTAAAAAGCAACAGAGTAAAATACAGGCTTCAGAAATGAAATTCTTGAGAAGTGTGAAAGGATGCACGAAGAGGGACTTAATAAGAAATGAAAATATAAGAGAAGAGCTGGACATTTTTAGTATGAATGATAGTTTAAAAGATCTCAAACATAAATGGAAGGAACATGTTGAAAGAATGCCAGATAATAGACTTACAAAATAAATATTACAGTATCATCCTAAAGGTAGGAGATGGTGGGCAGACCCAGGGAACGATGGCTGCAGGACTTCGAAGGCGGAACAGGCACTCGATTGCCTATGCCATGAAGTGAAGAAGAAGAAGAAGAAGAAGAAGAAGAAGAAGAAGAAGAAGAAGAAGAAGAAGAAGAAGAAGAAGAAAAAAAAAAAAAAAAGAATTACCATTACCTGAATAATGAATCGATTGAAAAATAAATATTTTTAAATAAAAGATAAAAAGGTATAAAAAGAGAAAAAATAAGTGAAACAAATTATTATTGTACTATTTTGATGGTTTCAATGTTATAAATAATAAACTAAAAAAGAAAACTATTGCAATTACTTTGTTTTTTACCTGCTGCTAAAACACCTCGTTATTGATACGTAAGATACGGTGATTTTTTTACAATCGTAAGGTTCTGCGCTAGGAGTTCTAGCAGCTTATAATAATGAGATGCCGTGTTCATCATAAATATTTATCAAGCGGATTATCGTTGTTTTAATTTCACAGTGAATTAATGTTTGAACGATCAGAGCTTGAAGTATTTCCGTTTCTGTGCTTTAAACCAAATACTGAACAGTATTTCATTTCTTGACACACATATCTTATAATCATTTTATATCTACTTCTGTATTATATTACTGAAATCTCTTATATCCATTTCTTGTCATACGAACACGAATGCATGTGTGTAAGATCTTGTAGATGTGATTTGAAGGATCTCATCTCTGAAGCTTCACATCCTTTCTTTTCTACAGACCACATACCGTAAACATAAATCAATGTATTGTGTATTATCTTTAAATTAACTATGACATAGTTCTTGGCTTGTTCTTATTATTAAATAGTATAACAATTTTTGTTTGTTTGAATACAAACCCTTCCATTAAGTTGAAACCATTAAAGTATACTTTTGCTATTTACGTTTTGATATGCGCATTGATCCTTTATTTCCTTCCCCCCATTTTAATTACTGCCTTATCACGTGCAAATGGAACACAGCTAATGGGTAATTTGCACGTGCAGTTTTCTGTAAACTATACGGTTTGAAAGTTAAAATGTATGTGTGCAGGTACACTTTTTTTACCCATACCTATATATACCCCGCTTTTAACTGCAGTGGTCATACTGGCGGCTGTTCTCCTTTGGAACGTATTGATGGTGTTAACTCGTAAACGTTGGGTTGTATCATTAGATCATGCACACATTCGCACTCTCATCCATACTTCCAGACTCTGGGGAAGATGGGGAATCATCTTGATTGAAGAAAAATCCCCAACCCTAGCTGGGAATCGAACCCAGGACCCCTAGCACGACTGGCAGGTGCTCTACAGACTAAACTACGGGCCCAGCCCACCTTGTGGGACTCCTCGTTTCAAATTACTTATTTAATTACATACATTTTCTGCTATGGAAATTAATTGTTCTTTCACACAAACAGTGTGAAGTACAAGGTTTGCTTAGGCAGACTAGGACTGAAAAGTTTAACGTCATAGCCGGGATTTGAACCACGGATCACCGGGTCTCCGTCCGGTTGCTCTAACGATTGAGGGATATACTTGTTTCCTGTATAATTTTGCTCTTTTCAGATGAATAAAATGAAGTATCAAGTCGAAAACAAAGAGCATTAAACAATAGGTATATAAGCATACGAAAACTAAACACACTATTTTGTACAGCACATAATTGTCTATGGAATATTATAAAATTGGCGACAAAACATTTCATTTCCCACGCAAAACCTTCACTAAAAGAAATCAACAACGCCGGAAATTATAGACGAAATCGTTAAGCGACTCCAAACAAAGTATTCACATTAAACTGCCAGCATTGCTCTATGAACTAAGAAATAATACCTGCTTTATAAAGCTGCTCCCCACCCCTGAACACACGCTGCTATCTGACGGATATGTCCATAGGTGAGTTGTTCTTATTTTCTAGTCCTCATCTAAAGTTAAGTTAGGTTTCTTTTACCCCAGTGAGAACGTCAATGTTTCTAATACTTTGACTGCATTATTTTCAACCTTAACTTGGCAAGAATACCATTTGCGATTTTATTATTTTACAGTATATGCCCCTATTTATATGTACATTGTTAAGGCGTTACTATTCTTAATTAAGTTTGCCAATTATTTCCAAATTGGAATAAACAGAATGTACGCTCACTGGAGAAGAGTAAGAAAAAAATGCAAAACTTTCTTCAAGAGTAAAGACGACAAGTAATATACAAAACAGAATTGGTAGGGAGTATTTAGCTTCGAAGAAATTAAAGGCGAAGCAGCCAAATTTAGCACCAATATTCACATTACGGTGTTACATAGCTTACAAGGCAAATAATTCTATTCCTAACTTTCTGAGTTAACAATTTCCTTCTGATAAAAATTATTAACATTAAATTCCAAATATTCGTGCTTTTTAAAATATTAATATTTTCATTTTGCTTATGCCAAGGGTATACAAGTATTATTCAAGTGGAATATATTTCAAAGCCTTAAAAAATTGTTTACCGATGAAAAAACAAAGTACTTTTAGACCAGTGGTGCCCACGCAAAAGACGGTCCTGAGGGCTGTCTGAATTAATTGAGTAATGCTGATTCTTATATCTGTGGTCAGCGAAACCACCTATTCTATTTAAATTGTTAGGGCATGAAATGTTTAAAATTACAGGAGTGCCCATTGTTCCCTACTTTTTGTAAAATACATAGAATAAATACGCTTATTTCATATGTACTGGCTTCCTTGGCTGTCAGTAATTTACTAAACAGAAGTGCCATAAAGACCACAGAGAAAGATTTAGCGTAATTTACTTTGCCATTTTATCATTATGGAGATATTTCATCAGTTTTATTTGCACATTTTCACAGCAGAATAATTAAATAAATGTCAAAACATATGTGAAAACTACTGTTCCTGCTCAATTAATTTATTTTGGAGTTCTTAATACCATAATGTATGGTTTACCTTGTGGTTTACGAGGAAAAATACCACTCAGTTGGGAAATTTAATGTTGGTCTCACCCTTCGCGAGGGTGGTCCAGTTGGTTAGAGATACGCCACGGAAAGCCGCAGAAGTGTAGTTTAAATCTAGACTTTGGTATTGAGTGCTTCAGTCTGATAGTGGATATCCAACTTCGGCCTATATACGGCTAGCGTGGTAGAGAATGACCGTAGTTACAGTTTATCTAACCATTATATAAAGCCAACACCTTGGAATTGAATCAACAACTGTTTATTCGCAGCTTTTTATGTAGTTCAACCTACTTTGTTTCACTCAGTATTTTGTAATTTTTTTAAACCAGTAACTTGTTATTGTAAAGTTCAAACTAATTTATTATATATATATATATATATACATATATTGAAATAGGTATTTATGATAAAATCATTTTAATTAAAATGGGATAGACCATGCTATATGTGGAGCTATCAGAGGGCAACAAATGCCGAAGGCGCCTGACTGCCACGGTCTGTAAAAATAAATTAAAAAAATAAAAACAGTCTTTAGCCAAACTGGAACTACAAAATTTTCTATACGGTTTTATCTGCATTATTTTAACCCCGTCTTTAAAGAATTTAAAATTTACAGCTTATATTTTGTGAATGTAGAACTAAATGGCACGAAGAATACATCCGTGTCCAGCAGTGAAAAATTTAAGAAAAGAAAGGAAAGGATTTTGATTATAACTGGAAATTTTATATATATATATATATATATATATATATATATATATATATATATATTGCTATTAAATTATTCTAATTTAATATATTTTAAGAATAAAATTCCTAGCCGGATTCATTTCGTATTCATTTAGATATCTCTATTGACAAGGCTTCCAGAAGCCGAATATCTGTGTAACACGAGGCAGGTTCTGGTTTATTTAACATTCATGTTCGCAGAAATGTAAACTGGCATTAGGAAGACAGCTTTGTCAACTTGCTTGTTAGGAACCTGTCGCGAGAAACACGTGGCTGCTTAGTGTATCCACAGGACGTTAAGATGACAGGTAGAACTTGAAAAAAATCCCTAACTGATGTTTGGGAACCAATTTCTTTCTTTTTCCCACGAATGCAACACAACTCAACATGCAGCCTGACATGTGTCTTTCTAAGCTGTCGAATGGAAGTAACGTGAAATATGTTTTTTTTTTTCCTTGTATTCATTTTCGCTCCATAGCAACAGCGTTCTGCTTTCCATATGAGAATGTTTTTCCAATAGTCCCAAAAATATGGCTCATGAAGCATTTATCCTAATTTTTACTTTTAAGGATATGTCATATCCTAACATTTAAAAAAAAAGTACAACTAAACGAAAATTTTTAAGGGTTGAAAACAGGATAATATTGTCTTAGGGAAGAAAAATTTAAAAAAGAAAATGAAAGTTGAAATTTAAGGGAAATTCCGCTCCTAGACAAACATATGACAGAACATTCACTTCTTGTTTAATACAATATGAATGTCGAAATTGGATGAAAGTTTTGTTCCTGGACAAAAATACCGACATAGCACAAAATCATATTAACTTCCTAGTAAGTAGGTTGGCTGGTAACATAATGATATGCTGTATATTACTTTGAAGCCAATTATGAATGTTCTTCTCTCTCTCTCTCTCTCTCTCTCTCTCTCTCTCTCTCTCTCTCTCTCTCTCTCTTTTCCTCCCTCCTTCCTCCTGTTTCCATTTTCCACTTATACCATTCTCTAACCCTCCCTGTTTCACTTTCTTCCTCCTCCCAGAACCATCTTAATTACAGCTTTGAGAGAGATAGGAAGCTGAATCGATAGTCAGATGTTTAAAGGCAGGTCGCTATACTCTAATCTTGAAATGCAAACGAACGTTGACAGGACTTAAAAGTAATGACGTACGTATTGAGCAACTCGAACCATTAATAGCGAAAATCTAAGAAATGGCTTAATTTACAACAAAATTATTTGAAATACAGTTTATTGTGTGTTTTAAAGAGACTAATTTCGTGTAGTATGTTCTCATCATTTGCTTAACGTTTACCATTTATACAACATTAAACAATGCCTTTCCGAATGAAGTGGACTGCACAGGCTATTCTCAGAAAATAAGAGATATAAATTTTATTTAACATGTAAATATCTTTATATATGTGGTGTTTCAAAGAATATCATGAAAGCCATTTTTGAGAAAATTAAAAACACCGAAACATATCTCAAGCAAAGGTAATTTGGAATAGAGAAAATTTTCTTGAATTGTTTGGTGTTCGGCGTTGAAAGTGCTGAAATTAAATACCAAATTTAAGTATCCTACATTTAGCTTTTGAGTTATGCTGTTCACAAACTCTCATACACCCGCACAAAGTGCCCCCCCCCCCCACACACACACACAAGCTGAACTGTTTTTCAAAATCGTTTAGAATGAAGAGACTACAAAAACAAAAATGTTTGTATTGAATTTTACGGTATAATGCAATGTTTACTCTACCTATTTGGTAGTGATGAAGAAAGTAAAAATTAATGGTCCAACCTTTAAAGTTACTTTCAGAGCAACCGTTGGATCTATTTTCAGAGCACCTTTGCATGATAACATTCTATTCTCTAAGTATTTCGGCCTGTAATAGCATGCAGGATAGGTATGTACGGATGCAAACAATAAGACGTTCGGTAACCTGTTATATTGAGATATCTTATTCAAAACTCCAAGTCTCCGAGTGTTGTTTCCTTTCTTCTTCTTTGAGAAGCATTGCATTTAATTACATTAGAGCAGTAGGACTAAAGTCAAGTAATCTAAAAACTATTGCACCTAACTCTCAAATGGTTTTATTAAGCTTCACTTGGCCTCTTACGCGCCTATTTCAACTATGACAAAAGTTTGCTTTCTTCAAACGGAGTACTTAATACCTTGAACATTCGCTCAATAAGTTTCTAGGATTACAATCCACAGAGAAATTGCAGGGGCAAAGTTTAAGCTATTCTTTCTAATTGTTATATAATCATAGGCGTAGCGATTTAATTGATGATGTGGCAGTTATGCACTGGTTAGCGTCAAACACTTGTTACTAATAAATGCCCATGTACACTGGCAGGCATACCTGGCTGGTCAACTTGATGCTGTATCTCCCTCCTTGCCCTTTCCCATTTCGTTAGTTAGGTTCTTGTTAAGAAGCAAAATATTTGCATGCACAAAACTTCGCCAAGTGCTAAAAATACTAAAATGTAGCGCTAATTGGAGCGATTATGTGGATACTTAAAGATTGCGTCCTAACAAAAATAAAATTATTAATGTTTTCAATGAGTTTAAGAATATCCAGCACAGAATGTTTTTAATAAGGATACCTATTTATTAGAAAAGGCCAAATATTGCTAAAATTCGTAAACATAAATTTTAATGTTATTAAGCATTACAAACCTTCCACTTTAGTTCTATATAGCATTGCAGCTGCATGCCGTTTTTATCATGTCATATAGCGTTAAAGTGTGGGCTGTAAGCCTACTTCCTCCTAATAAAAACGATAAGTTTTGTTAATATTAAGGTTAACAAACCTGAAAGAGAGGCTTTAGGAATTTTTAGGAATTAAGTTTCATGCAGAGACTCAGAAAAAGATAATGCAGCAAATGTTTTAGTAGTACAAACTCAGTAAAAACGCCATTTTAAAGTTATTAAAGTCAGTTCTCGGTTTTTATTTGTCGAGACATTCTCTTTTTGAAATTGGTCCATAGAATGTACTGTTCGGAATAAATCAATGATATTGTATAGCTCCTTGTTAATTATAGGATAAAATCTACGGGATGAATTTTTAATAACCTGCTGAGTTGTGACGTTATTAAAAGTGGTAATCATATTCTTCAACGTTTAAGCAAAAAAGTTACTATTTAACATTTACTATCCTCAAAACCAGTAGTAGATTAAAAAGTCATTTCTACAATGTACTGATATGCTATTAAAAAGACTTTTTCAGAATTACAATTTAAAATTAAAAGTATTTGCATTATACAATTTTTGAAAACAGTAAAAAGAATAGTAAAAGTGAATATCTGAAGAGGTTAATTAAGAATGCATAGGATTTCTCTTCGTATCATCCAATAAATTATGATTACTGTATTAAAACAGCACCTGAAATTGTGGATTTTGAAACTTCACATGTGGATATATTAAAATTCGTCTACAATTTATGCACATTTGGAAAAAAGGGTAAACACAATTTTAAGAATACTAAACAAATTTCCAGTACCACAGAAAGCGAATTTGTTCTAAAGTGTAATTGAATATTGAATTTTGTCATTTCTTGACAAAATCACTACGCTGGCTCCTTTAAACACTTGCAATAAATGGTTCCCATTTAAGTTTATAAACTCCAATGACATGTTACAGTAATGACAATACATTTTAGAAACAACTATTATAGCCGCCATATCAAACCAGAAGATAAAGACACAATGAGAGGGAAGCTGCTTGTTTTTCTTTTGGCTTGCCTCACTGCATGATCTAAACCGAATCAGACACAGTGGGGAAAAAAAAAAAGAAAAAAAAAAGAAAGAGAAAGAAATCTCTCCACTTCAAATTGGTAGCCGTTGAGTGATTGGATATCTTAGTTGTACGGACTGTATATTTATACAAGAAGGACTGAAGGATGTCTTGTAGTGTTTAGCAATTAGTTGCTTTTTAGTACTCTTCACTTGAAGCTCTCGAAGGCAAATCAGCTCCTTGTAAAGTCTCACGTACTTAATAGACTGCTGCGCATTTCGTAGTCACATCGTGCGGGCTTGGACAAATAAGGTTATGTGTAGAGAGGACCCGTTTTACATACAGGAGTATAGAGATAGCTTTTGTGTTCCACCATTCCTGAGTAGCTAGACTAATTTAACAAACAGGCAAAAACTTTTATGTTTCAGGTAATGGAAAAATGAGTAAATATTAAAACTGCACACAGAAATCTCAATTTGCGTTCCAGTATAACCCTAAAGTTCAACAAGGAACGTTATATATACTGCGCTTTAAGTTTTTTGCCCCCACTCATTAATTTCATTTGGGTGATACATCTATCCACTTAGAGGCATTAAATCTTTTTCGCCCTGCAGGATTTAACGCACCCAAGTTAACGGCATTCTTGTTAAGCCGCACCTTTGCAGCGCTCGTAATGTGGCCATGAGACCGGATTGTGCGAATCAAGAGAGAAACCGATGACAGAGACCAATACATAAAAATCAAGCATGAAAAACTTTAATTCCTTAAGTTATATAGCTGTATTCAAAACCTGGACTGGCGTGTCCTCTACAACAGAACTAGGTAGGTGAAGTGACTGGTCCATTGTGGTAGTCTATTTCTTAGTCTTTATTTAGCGTTGAAGTTGTCCTGGAAATAATTTTAAAATGTGGCCAAATAGTTTGTAAACAAGTGAGTTTTTGGTATTTGTGAATTTCACTTTCATTGGACATATTAATTGAGAAAATGGAATTTACATTTATCTTTAACCAGTTCTGTAACGTTTGAATTGTATTTTGTAAACGAAAGGGACCGGCAGAAGCCGATGAAGTAATGATGCATTCGGAGCTCGTCAAAATGGAAATGCGACGCAATCTTCAAGGGTTACAAACAGGTAAGTACATCTCATTCAGATTGGATAACTGCTTGAGGCAGTGTTGTTGAGGTTTAACTGTCTTCTATAGCAGAGCAATAAACAAGTTAGTTCTTAGATTTATAGCTACTTAAATCACATCAAAGTACAAGCTTGAAACGACCACTCCTTCTGAAAGCTTAGCTAGATTTACCATGTGCCTGAAGTGCATTTTATGTAAATCTTTTGGCCCGCCACATTGGAAATGGTGGTTATAAAGATGGTGATGGAATTACAAGGATTAGTTAATTAGTTTATGTTGAGGTTTACCGAAGAGAAATGCACATCAAACTGTGTTATTAAAAGTCAAAAGCTGTTACACTAAAATTTAAGTTCAGAGAAGATCTGAAGAATCACTGAACTATAAATTCAAATAGAAGAAAGATAAATAAACTGTTTCGGGGAGACACCTTGGTCTTCTGAAGCGGCAAACAGAGTGGTAGAACACTGAGTTAACGTATTCAGATTCCTTATGTGCATAAATGTCTCGCTCCTGGGTTCCTTATCCTTCCATGAAGGTGAATAACACTTATTAGGAGCAATGATATACGCTTTTCTCATTTTACAAAATGAGTGCAACATATTAAAAGATATCAATTCCTCAAGTGAAATCAACCTTGAATCCATCTATGTTCTTTGCTGGATAAGTCACGTTATATATACACATATATATTATATTAATTATAATAATACCTATTATCTGAATGTCGTTGTAAACATTTAACGTTTGGTTCTACTAATCATGATTTTTTGCAAATATGATAAACTTATCTCCAAATAACCGATACCGAAATGATATCGAAGATTCAACTAAACTATTGCTGCCACCTTCATCGAGTAATAGTAACAAGCTTCTCTTAAAAGATGCAACTAGCAGTCGATTAATCCAAACAAGTGCCACGAATTCGTTCATGGAGTAGCTGTAGACTGGCCCACTACTGTCTATTCTCCTCTATACATTAGCGATGCGAAACAATATTATGTGTTAGGTCTCAATTTCCTTATAAAAAGGTGCATAATATATCACTTTTCGTCTATACAAACCTGGCACTAGCTGAACATTTAATAAATTTATGTAGGGTCACTGAAAAGCTTACACCAAATGCTATTTTTTAATTCATCAAGCCTATGGGTATTTGCTGCATAAACATTATTTTTTAAGTATTCTCCATACATTAAACACAACATGAATTTCGGTGTGGTGAGAGAATTGGCTTTCCAGTTATTTTACAGTTAAAACTATGTGATTTTTTGAGGGGGGGGGGGAGTGAGGAGGCTTTTTTACTCCACAGCACCCATATTCTCTATTCTCGCGCTTTCTCTCTCTCACTCACTCACTCACTCACTCACTCGCTTTCTCAAAACTGGCAGTGGATCGTTTTATTTCCGTCCATACAAACTATTTCTGTTCAAAATGCTTCTAATAAGCTATAAATGTGGATTGTTTGTCCATGAACGGTGACACCAGGAAAATTCTGTACAAATTCAAGGTGAAAATCCATACGAAATTGCGTTAGAGTAAAACTTAACACAATAAACATGCGCTTTTTTTAGTATGAAAGGCCAGATGAAGGCCCAGATTTTAATGAATTTAAAATGTTTAAAAAGTGACCTATAACAGTACCTTAAAATTATTTCAAATGACCTAAAAATGTAAAGAAGTACCTAATTCAAGTTACAAATTTCATTGTAACTATGTATTAATAATTAGAATCGGCCTGAGACAAATAAGGATAATTGATTGAGGATAATTATTCTAAAATATCTAATTTTTTAATAATATAAAATAATTATTAATTAAAGATTATCACTAGATCAATATTATTTCTGTTAAACTAATGTGAAAAGTTATTACTTAATCACTGGTTGTCATTAAGACTTCCATAGATATATTGGGTGCACATTTGATAAACATCTGTCATTGCCATCATCAAAAATATAAATTCTGAATTCTTTAACTGCGAAAATACACGCTATTTGACGCATTGTCTGAAACTCCTTGTTTTAGTCTAACACAAATGTCTATTTCTGTCTAACCGCTTCCCCAGGATCTCCATTTACATCGAGAATTTTCAGCACTATTGATTAACTCTATTGAATTTTCCAGTGACATACAATATTTTTCTAAAGGAGTTATTGTTTCTGGCAAAAATCAAAATTTGATTTAATGCAACCAAATTTGCCTTAAATTTCAGGATCAGAAAACAGATCCTGTGCACTCCCAATTGCCTTAACTTCTGTCTTATCAAAGCTGTTTACTACCTCTCTCACTTACTGAAAATTGTCACAATGGTGTTTGCAAGCTGTCAAATACGTGCTCCAATCCGTCAAAATTAGTTCTGGGGTAAAGCTACACCTGGGGCCTCGTTTTAAAACATTTAGTTTAACAAAGACTTTATTTACTGTGGAAATTAGTCTATCTACTTCTGTAAACTTTGATCTGATTTCCTATGTGAGTCTGTGAAAGTAATAGGCGAGACAGGTAACATGTACTAGCTAACTGGAAAATGATTTGATTGAATTCGCTGCATTTACCGTATAAGGCGCTGCGTCTGCTTTGAAGAGGAGCATGCTCTCATGTGTTGCATTAGGTCACAGTAAATACATGGATTTATCAAACAGTTTGAGTATCTCAGCGTGGTTAACTGGCTCTTGCTAAGGCCAGAAGAAAGATCTGCCCGGGGTTTTTATTTCTAGGGTCCCTATCATTACATTAGATACAAAACGTCCCTCTGGATCTGTAGTCTCTTCAATTGATACATACATTTTCTTTCCATTCACATATTCACGTTTATGGTTTATTTGTGAAATAGCTTTTACGCAATGTTTTTTTCGTCTGGAACAGAATGACCTGTACGGTGTTCAAGGAAATCACCTAGTTTAGAATTGCCCAGTTGTCATAGTGAAATATTTGCATTGACAAACACTTCACGTAGTTCTTTATAAAAACAAAGATGATTTGCTATTTGGCGTGGAAGGAGTTTGTTGTAACAATAATTAAGAACACTTTTCTTTTATTCACATTTTGAAGAGTCCGCCAATGTTTCTTTAGCCCGATATTTTGTACAGTGAAAAGTTTATTTGCAGCGAACGTATTTTCGCACCTTGCAAAATAATGTACTCCTCTCAGTAGAAAATACTTGTTCACCGAACTCAGTTCCATACGTCTTAAACGGATATCACCATACCTTTTCTGTTTTGGTATTTTGCACTGCACGAAAATCAACACGAACATACAGAAATACTACTATCCTGTGACCAATGAACATATTACAAATCGAAAGATTGCCGCATTGAAGGGGAAGTCCCAAATCACAGCACGTGGAGGCATTGTGCAGTGGTTTTACGTTTCATTTAGGCACGCATTGGTTTCTCACTGACTCGCCTGAGCACAAAAAACAAGTTAGAAGAAAAGAGCATTTAAACATATATTATTTTAAAATTTTGGGCAAAAGTAAGTAAAGCAAGTAAAACGACTAAAATTACTACAAATAAGTTTTGAAAAATGACTATCAGAAAATGTGGAAAAAATTCATTTTAATGCCCTCTAAAAAACTCATATCTAAACATATTTATTGTACAATGAACTTAATTATTAATCTGCATCCTCTCCAACTACTCAGAAGAAAGATGACGTTTCATCAAATTCGGGGCCCTAATCATTACCTTCTGTAGGAATGAGGACTAGCCTACTACAAAGCGAGATCATTTGATAATACTTGCTTACGAGTCAGATCCGACGACCGCTAGTCGCGTCATTCTAGATCAACCGGTTACATCTCAAAGGAGTACGCTTTTGTAGCGTTTCCTACTGCTCCCAGTATAAGGAATTTTCCAAGCTATTGCACACCACGGAAATAAAATTTTGCATCGTGGACCCACGAATCAAAATGAGTAACCATAAACTGTAACAAAAACGAGCAGCAATTGACTAAGGAAAGGAGTCTACTAGAGGAACATTATAACAGAAGCCTGCGAGGCGGACTGAGCCTCGGAGGTTCAGCTTGGCCCCACCCGAGCAGAACCTATAAGAGAATTAGTCAAACATGGGCGACAAATGTTGGGCATCCTAGAAAGCGTTTGACTGATGCTTTGTGAAACAGGAAAGGCAATTTCATAATCTTTGCGCAGATAATGCTGATACTTCAACACCCGGTTTGGGCATATTTGTGCAGAAATTATGAGCTATGTTATACTGGCTACAGTGTTGTATCTGAGGTGTTTTCAAAGTTAATTATAATTCTCGAATAGAAAAATGTGGCATACATAATAATGAAATGCTTTCTTCTTACCAACGTTTAGATCAGCTGAACCCGATAAACACTGGCAATTATTAGAAGTCCGAGGAAACCTTTGTTTACACTATTAGAGCTCTGAACCGCCCAAAGAACTAAAGGCTTACTTACAATTTTTCTAATAAGTTCGTTGACAATAATGTGTCTGCTTAATAACCCAAATTATATGGATCTGAAGCTTGGGATGCATTGTATGAATTCCTGAAAAGACAAGGTAAAGTAGTCGTACTTTCATAAGGTCACTGGCAATGGCGACGATTCCGGTAGGCGAACCGTCCAGCTGTCACATGCGCAAACCTGTGTGCGCGAAAGTCATTGTGTTGTTGGTTGCAGACGAGTAAAGTACTGTACGGGTCCAAGTTCTATAATAATCACTTTATTATCACCTACTACATTCATGAGATACTATATTAAAATTTACGCCCTTAAAAGGTTTGTTTGGAACCATACCCTACCAGTGGTGCTTAAGTTGCACACAAAAGAGTCCTTTAGATGCTCAAAGACGACCAGAAAACATAATTTTAAGCATTCACACATAAATGTGTTAACCTTTTACAACACATTACAAAACATTGTTACATACTGAGCATAAGCGTAAACGAAAAACCCTATTGGATCGCATTCTACAAACTATACAATTAAGGGACCCACTTAGAACCTTCTATATTTAGTGGTGTTTGATTAATTATAAAGTTACTTATATTATGTTTCCATAAACTATTATTTCACAAATATTTTTGAACAATTATTTCCATACATATGAGATACCTTCCACATTACAGCATTAAAAATCCTACATACATTTTGAATTCGAATAGCTGATTCGCTGAAAAATATACAGACGCTTCATCGATCTTCTCTTGATATCAATGCAGTTAAAATGTACATACAATAGATGAATGGGAGAATATAAATACTACGTAAAGAGTTTGTAAACTAAAATTTACTATAGAAATTTTGTTAGCATATAATAAATTAAATACTCCACAAATGCTATCATAATTAAATATCAAAAAGATGTACACGACATAAAATTTCTAAGTGCAGTAATTTTACCTTTAAACAACACTAGGGCAAAACTAAGAATACTTGCTTTTAGAATAAAAAATCAGGACACCAGATCTTTCACCTCATTTTCACCTTTTTAGTAATTCCTCCCTTTAAAATGCAAGTTTTTACAGTAGTTTTTTTCAGTTCTCTCCAACCGAAACTTAAAATTCAGTAGTTTTAGACATTAAAATCTTAACCTTTCTTACTCCAGTTGCTGTTGCTCAAATAGCCTTACGTCAGAGGGGATAAGTATTTCCAATACTGTGCCCTTTCTCAAATCTCCATGGATGTGTGATCGTGGATGGGTGATGGGCGATTATTATTATTATTATTATTATTATTATTATTATTATTATTATTATTATTATTATTATTATTATTATTATTATTATTATTATTATTATTATTATTATTATTATTATTATTATTATTATTATTATTATTATTATTATTATTATTATTATTATTATTATTATTATTATTATTATTATTATTATTATTATTATTATTATTAGTAGTAGTAGTAGTAGTAGTAGTAGTAGTAGTAGTAGTAGTAGTAGTAGTAGTAGTAGTAGTAGTAGTAGTAGTAGTAGTAGTAGTAGTAGTAGTAGTAGTAGTAGTAGTAGTAGTAGTAGTATTATTATTATTATTATTATTATTATTATTATTATTATTATTATTATTATTATTATTATTATTATTATTATTATTATTATTATTATTATTATTATTATTATTATTATTATTATTATTATTATTATTATTATTATTATTATTATTATTATTATTATTATTATTATTATTATTATTATTATTATTATTAAAGTAAAAGGGGAACAGCTTAAAACGTATAAAGTGTTAAGCTGTATAGCTTAACTCCTCCTCCCTGCAATAATACTAAACAAGAGTACACCAAAATAGCGGCTAAGCTACGCTGTTTATACTTCATATATTGTTATTCCATTTACAAGTATATATAACATGTGTTATTACTTACAGTTAGCAAACAATATCTTCCTGTTAGCTTTCAGAACTTACCTGTAAAGGAAACAAAGAAAACAATTAGAATATAAAGCTCGTATATGAACATACTTTATTATTTACACATATAGTGAAATGATTATCACCTCCTAAATTTTGAAAACTACATAATTTGTATAGCTTACAGAAAAGTTATTCTATGCCTTTATTTTAATGTTCCTTACATATCTGATCAGCCTATGGGGGTACCCTCATTTCATCAAGCGATGATTAATCCTGTTTCTGAGGTGGAGACATCTAGAGGGCTGTTGGATGATGACGTGGATGGAGGTGGGATGACAGGATCTACAACTTCTTCCTCTGAATCACTTTCGGAATTTTAGCACTTCCAGCTCTATGAAGTTTTTAATGTTTTAAAAATAATCAATTCATATTTTGGGTAATATTTCAAGGAGAAATTGAGGCTGAACATAAACGCGATTTAGAAAGGAAAATTATACTGAAATTAGGTAAATAATCATTGGACACTTTAAGAAGTTACCTGCAAAACGCTAAGTCAGCAAGTATTTTATATGTACCGGATTTTAAACTTTTATTATTTTACTAAGCATTTAGAGGAAGAGAGGAAGTATTAACTTTCACCCAACATTTTGGTGTTGAAATTTCTTTGAAAATATTTTTTTGTGAACCCGATGGCCCTAAAAAGTCATTTTCAAAAAACGGTTTACGTGTCTGTGTGAGACAGAGATAAAAAGTGACAGAACACATATACCAAAGATATGACATGATTTTCAAAATTGCAAAAGAACTCGCCCAGGTCAAATAAATCATTATAGGAAGCACTTTTTTAAATTTTATTTCAGAAAGGGTTCTAAAGATTTTGATTAAAAGACTGTATCATTAAAATATTTACATTGGCAATTTGCCCTGCAATGGCATGAATGTGTAAAGAGTCCCTTTATAACATCTCATTGTCGATTTGGTTTCCTTTATTTCTCTTGTACCTATAAGACATGTATAATGAAACCATAAAACAAAAAACTGTAAATGTTTATCTCGATCAACAGAGAGCAGGCCAAAAAAGGAGTGTCTTACTCATTATAACCTCTTACATGAGTGCCCGCTTCTGCAGCGTAGATGGTAGCGTGTCTGCCTCACCTTCAAGAGGTCCCGAGTTCGAATCTTGGTCTGGTTGAGTTATCTGGATAAGGCTTTCTCCAGGGTTATCCCTTATCCCAAGAGATGAATGTCGGGCAACCCTAAGCTCTTTGGACTCTGGTCTCATTTGAGATCATTTCACCAATTTTATCATCGTTCGATGTTACTTAACGATGGAGGACGTAAAAATGAAGGCAAAAGCCTCTTACGTGTGTACAAACTACTATTAAGAAATCTCATTCTTCTATTTACTCCTTGTTATTGCTAATTAACTCCATCAGTCATTTACCGATTTCATCGTAGATTAAAGGAGGATACATGGGATGTCACTATGTTATGGCTTTGAAATTCTGCTCTTTTTGGATGAACACGAAATAAGCATATGCTGGCTTGAAAAACAATGCCATCTACTGTTTGTCTTATGAATCTTCATTGTTATGCCTACTTCAATTAAACCGCAAAGTGAGATTTGTGGTGGACAACACGACGCTGGGGCGGGTTTTCTCCGGGACCTCCGGTTTCCCCCGCCATCTCATTCCACCGGTGCTCCATCTTCATCTCATGTATCATCAGTGTCACCGCCGACGGTGCCGTATGTAGTAAAAGCGTGCGTTAAACACTACACATTCATTCTACTTCAATTAAGTAGATAAACCATCGCAGAAATATTTACATTGCACATTTCGCTATAGATACAAACGGAACATCGATAGTCAAGTGTTTTGAGAACTGCACGCTACTCGTATGTACATTTTGGCCTTAAAATTCTATGCTCTTTTCATTCAATCGCGAGAAACCTGTGAATTTTAACACAATTATAAAAGAAATACAATTCGTTGAATAATTCGAACTATTAGGATTACTACGGAGGAATTCGGCACCAAAACCTGTGGTTTATTGAACCTAAGTGGGGCATCCCCGGGAGGAAGGATGAGGCGAGAGGAGACAGAGGGTGTCAACCCAAGGATTCACGATAGCGCCGAGACTACCGCCGATACTTCTATCCTGAAAGAGATCATCAGATGAAAGATGATATGAGATGAGAATGGAGATGAAATGGGGGGACAGGAAATTCGGGGGATGTAATTAACCTACCCAGCATTTGAATTGCGACTCGGGAAAACCCCCGAAAGAAGCCCATGGACCAGCCCCGGGAATCGAAACCGGACCTCCCGAATGAGGACCACAGACGAAGATGCCTGAGCCATCCATCTCGGTTATTCCAACTATAAATAACAAATAATTTGAAAATAGTAAAGCCGCAAAGAAAACATTTGGAATAAACGAGAGCCACTTTTGAGAAGAAAAATGTGTTTGGAGGATTTTTATTTTTTAAATCTTGGCGCCGCCTCTTTGAAAGATACTGAAATTAAATACCAAGTTTGGTGTTTAAACGACCTTTTGATATTGAGTTATAGTGTCTAATGCAAACGCACGTACAAACACATACGTACCTTTTTCATTTTTCTTAAAATACTGTTTCGAATGCAGGATTGTCTTTTCGTGAAATTTTAATAAAATACCTACTCCACTTATCACGTAGGTGTTCCTGCCGTGGCCTTGTGGGATAGTGTGGCAGCTGTTTCCCACCCGCAAATTATTCCCGGGTTCTAACATATCCATAGGCGTGACGCTTATAAGACCGCACATTCTTCCAGCGTTCAATTTGCTGGACTGCCAGTAACAGAGGCAGCATAAAAAACTTGAGGTTGAGATACAAGTCCCGGTTAACACTGTCCAATCCCCACATTTACTGTTATTATGTCACTGGTAGAGTATTATGTCACTAGGGTAAGAATAGTTTGTAGAAGCTATGTAAAATAAATATCGTGTAGAGGAATGTCATGTGAACGTGCATCAGATTTTGTTCACAGAAAAGCAGCGATATAGATACTGTTTGCCTATCACGAGAAGGCAAGGCAGGGGAACGTGTAACGTAATCACTTTTTTGTGTTTATGCTTCCCTCCGAATATTTTACGGATGCTGGGTTCGTCTGAAGTACACAGTGTTGTCACACAACTTACCCATGCATAATATCTACCACTGCAGTTACTGAAACGAGCATTAGATAGGGCAGCAGGGGTGACTCATGCAACCTCATACACTCATTTCATAGTAAACAGATTCATTAACAGAGCAAATAAACAGTTCATTGCATTAATTTTTCAGTGGCAAATTATTTTTAAAATACTCAAATTAATGTACCAAAACAGACAATGGCAAGAGCTGACATCAATTTTGATGGCAATATACGTACTTAATCGGAATACGTCCGAAGGCCGACTCAGCAGCAATAAGGAAAATATTTGTTATCTGCCAATATGTCCTCTAGTTTGTCCAATTTTAAGTTGGTTTATACTACTTTCAGCATATATACAAGCAAACATGCACATAAACGTATACAAAAACTTCGATACATTAGGCTAGCCTGGAATGTGAGTTCCCTATACAACCAAAACACGCAAAAAAGTGTTAACGAAAATAACCACCGCTACCCGCAGTTAAAACCTTTCAAAATAATGAAAAACACATCATAATGGGTATATTCTATTGAATTTCATATGGAAAAACTGACAATTCTAAAATCTGCACATTTCTGAAGGGGAAATAATATTAATTTAAACAGAACACCCTTAAAGGAAACTTCCTATAACTGTAGGCCGTTCTGCTGAACAGAATATCTTTATTCACAGGTGTTTTATAAACTTTAAATCTTTATAACCTCAATGCAATATGCAAAAATCTTCAGAAACGTCTTCTTAGCAAGTACGAAGCTGATATACGCAGCTGACTTTTTTGTTTAGTAGACTAACAGTCCAATTCTTTCATAGGAAATGTAAGCACTGAATTTCTCATCATATATAATCGTCGTGCAAAAAATTGGAGAAATTTAGGAGCGGTAATTTAGAAAGAACTGTAAGAAAATTGACGGCAAGAAGATAATGTTGAGTCTGAAGGCAAGTCACTGAAATAAAAAGTGATCTAGGCACATTTTGGAAAGAATTTCAAGATGCCTCAGACCACTTAAGTAAGATTGCATATATTAGTTTCTTTTCTTTTTTCCTCTTAGCTGAGTTTGTTCACTCGTGATAAGTCAACAGAAAACTTTCTGTGTGTGTTCATATTTTAAACAAATTGGCCAACATAGGAATGGGGACCTACAAATTGGTACTGGAGCTATAACTACGCCCTCTCCAAATGTTACCCCCATTGCATATATCCCGCCTGACAAGTTGCTTAGGTCAAACTAAGAGTTAGGTAGCGGCCAGCAAAATCAATAAATTATCTATGTTCTTGCTAATAGAATATCTACAGATTTTTTTAAAAAAAAAATGTGTTGCATTCACATAACTTCCTTTACTATTATGCAAACTATTTGCACAAGCGCTTATTCCTCTATTTACTTCAGGTTAATCAAGACAGTATTTCCTAGAAATCCTTTATCTATTTTCTTGACGTACAGTAGCAGTGGAGAGTAAATCAGGCTTGAGCGATAGTCAAATATTTAAATAGCTGTGACGGGTTTGATGCTCCAGTACCTTTAGGTGTGCAGGATATATATAAAAATAAAATAAGTATTGTCACGCGAGCGTTGGATCACCCTATAGAAGCAGCTGGGAGCGGACAAATTGATCACCGAGGTCTACTTCCCATAAGCCCCAGCCCCGTAGGACCGGGAACCCGGGCCTCATCTGTTATTTCCATTAGGACAGTACCTATTTTATAAACTGCCCCCCCGTCTGCCTTACGGCAAACAGGACGGATGTGGATACGCCACATACGCGCCAGTCCTTAATGAACCAGCTACCAAATAACCTTGGTAGGGCCGCCAGTGTCTAGCTGGGAGCGGACAGCAAGGGAGGTCCGTGTTAGCCACGCCCTCCCCTCGTTTGTCTTATACTGGTGACAGGCGATGGCCGGGAGAAAAACATCATTGTGCCGTCTGTTTCTGTTCCACCTGTGTTCTCGAAATTACGGGATCTTTAATCTACTGGGGAACCTTCGAGATCGGCAAGCGTACCCTATATAAGCTACACGTCGTGCACGAGGAGTCAGTGTTAGTGAGGAGACAGTCGCAGTTCTTGGTGTAAGAATGCAGTGCTAGTGTGCGGCGAGAAGATTGTGCAACGGAAGACTGTACGTAACTGTGTATGTGTATCGGAGTTTACGTAATCGCGAGGACAAGTGAAATTGTAACGGACGAACTGGTGAATTGTAATTGTGTGCAGCACGTAATTCGGTGTAATTGGCAAGAGTTTAACTGTAAGTCGGTGGAAATAAAGAACATTTTTGAGTGGTGAAATTGGACTTTTCATTTCACGAACCCACAAAGTCACAGTATATACGACTTCCCATTTGAGAAAAACAAAAATACGGACAATTGAAACAAATAAAAAGCAATATCTAGGAAATAATTCTTTTCTCAGTGTGTGTGTGTGTGTGTGTGTGTGTGTGTGTGTGTGTGTGTGTGTCTGTGTGTGTCTGTGTGTGTGTGTGTGTGTGTGTGTGTGTGTGTGTGTGTGTGTGTGTGTGTCACATAGAGTTTGCGTGTTTTAACGATATCTGCATTTTCTGTATAGCAAGATTTACGATTTACCAATTTAAGTCAGCCGAATGAAGAGGACATCTAAGGATATTCTCTGAAAATTGAATATGTATATTTCATTTGTAATGAAGTGTTTAGCATGTGGTATTTAAATTAAAATCGTTAGAGAAAAGTTTGAGAAAATCCAATTTTTTTAGAAATGTTGCATATAAAAGGTGGGCTGGGGAGAAAAGACTTTCTGAAAACCGTAGCTGTAGAATTTACTTAACCTGTCTCTCTCGCAATGGAGACAGGGAGTTTCGCTCCCTGGTGATGTGTCACACATGGCGTTTAACTTCTCTAATTCTATGCACACAGATGACAACACTCATTTCTAAAAACGTACAGTTTGAGCTTCGCATTTGTAAAGTCCCAGGTTCCATTCTTGTCGGATCGGCCACTCTGACCATGGATTTTTTCATAGTTTTCACGGTTTGATAGAGGATTGTTCCGATGGATTTTCTTCCTGTCTCCTCATTCCTTCTCATTTCGTTTCCCTTTCATGTTTAAGTAGGTTTCGAGACACTGCAAAGTCGGAATATGACGCCTATGCTTGCTTATTGTAAACTTCTTCTCCGAACTATCAGATGATAACTTTCTTTGTGCCGCGTAAGTTTGGTCAAGCTCTCTCCGGCTTTGTCAGAAGAAATACTGCTTTAGGATGGCAGAATATATTTTTATGAAAAAGATTATGTATCTGAATTAATATATAGTTTGGTGGCTGGCGTTTTTCTTTAACTTTTAACGTCTTTTGAATAGGTATTTGGCGGTATCAAGGAAAAGGTAATTATTATATATCATATAATATATAAGATACTATATATTGTGACTTTGTGGGTTCGTGAAATTAAAAGTCCAATTGCACAAACTCAAAAATGTTCTTTATTTCCACCGAATTACAATTGGAACACTTGCCGATTACACAGAATTATGTAGCGCATACAATTGCAATTCGCCAGTTCGTCTGTCACAGGTCCACTCTACACTCACAATTACGTACAACTCCTCTGATACACGTACACAGTCTCCCACGTCCGTTCACTCACTCGGCGCTCCTCACGGCTGCTCGCCAAGAACTGAACTCTCCTCCAGCCCGACGCGTCGTTCCAGAACTCAGAGGGAGGGGAAAGAGACGGCACAGTGGCCTGCGATACCTTCAGTTAGCGCTACAAGATAAATGGGTGGGCGTGGTCTAAATGCCTCCTGTACCCTACCCAGCTCCAGTTGGTCGTACCTTCCGATAATTGCGTGACAATATATTATTCATTTGAAGTGCACATTTTAAGTGAAAATTCATAGATTGCGCACATAATAGAAAGTGTAATACTGTCTCGCTATTTTTAGACGCTACGTGCCTCACCCACTTCAAATATCAATTTGTCTCAATTCGTTAAGTTACAAATATGTACATATTTACCGAATAGTTTGTGACATTACCGGTTACGTTTGAAGTCTTTTTCGGTTATATGAGTATGTCTCGTACAAATTTTGATTAACAAATTATATCTGAATCGAGCTTCTTCCTTGTTGGGACACACCTTAATTGCAACTTACGCATGCACTGGCATAATAATTAAAGGGCATAGGCTGGTAATAACGCCGTTAAAACATCCCAGCACTGACTTCAGTGAGGCCATTCTTACATCTCTTCTAACGTTTCTAATAACAGGAATATTTGCATAAAGTGTTGTAAACATGTTTGTTCGATATCGCCTCTCGTTACATCTACCCCAGGTGACAAATTTTAATGACAGAGCAAACTCTTCTATACTTATGTCTCCCTTTTAATCTTGCTGGAATAATATTTGTTTTCCACAGATGAATAGCTTGCACCATTTTCCGCTTATCAACCTGGGTATCGGTACTTATAAAGAAAGCTACTGGAGAGAATTTAGGACCACCGTAAAGGAATGGTGCTTGCAAGTTAAGTGAAATTATTTCAATACACAATTAAAGTATACAAATATGCCGGAACACTCCGATGAAAATGGTGAATTTTGTAATTTTCAATTTATATAGAGGAGGATGGGGCAAGTGACCCACCTTTCGTTTTTTTGTTTCTAAAGTATGTGGTATTTAACTTCAAGTTTCAAAACTATGTTAAATTACAACTAGTACGTTCAGCAATAAAATTTCATATGTTAAAATACTATTTTTTTTTTTGTAATTTAGTAAAATACAAAAAGAGGCAAGTGGATATTAATAATTTTTTTAAAAATTTCCGAAAATTACTACAACTTACGTTTTAAAGGTATTATTTCTTTAATAAAACATTTTATACATAATGCAATAAAACATATAAGGGGTCTACATATCCAAACAAAAATATTCTTTGAGGTATTAGTTGAACACTTATCACCACTCCAAAAGTTAATTTCAAAACTTTTGTATTTTCATTCACTTCATAAGACTACTAAGTGTTAGTTCCAAACACTGCATAAGATGAAAGAAAGGAAAGAAATAGAAAGAATATAGTCAGTATTTCCATTCAAGAGCAAGCATGACATTGCCAGGTTTGTTGTCTATTTATTCCTCGTATTTTTTGGTAATTGTATTACAGTAAAGCCTGTCTGAGGGATACTAAACCCATATTTTATCTTGTTTAATGGCGAACAACTATTTAAAGATTTGAATATCGCATGCAGAAGAGTGTCAGTGTACACATCAGAAGTTGTTTTGTGACATGAGCGATTACTAGAGAATGGAGGCTCCTTAACGGCTGTGTTTTTCAGATTCCCGTTCCATATTGGGCAGGGAAAGTAACTTAATTTTGCTTAGAAGCCTTTTTATCAGGCTTGAGGTTGTTTTAGGTAAGAAAATATAAGACACAGAACTACCGGCTTTACTTCACTTCCGAAGAAAGTAATGCTAAGGATTTTTTACGTCCGAAAAAAATCTATCGGCCTCCACTGGATTTGAGCCCACGACCTCGGGGATCAGACGTTAGCATGTTACCCCTGTATCGGCAACGTCCTTAGTTTATGGGAGGATGTAAACAAAAGCACATGTACGTGTTCGACATCATTGTCTGTTTAGCCTTGTAACTCTATGCGGATGAAAACTATAGTTCGCATATCATTTTTAAAGACTTTAAATCTAATACAAAATATATACCTATATTCACAACTTCACATTATTACAAATGCAACATTCAAACAGTAATTAATTAGTATTTTATTTGGTAAGTGTATCTATTAGAGTGCACGCTATGCTTGCGCAGTTTAAAAAGGAGAGAGTCAGTTGTACCACATGGCTGCATCCGTGCAATATGTGAAACATCTAAGAGGGAAACAGTCAAAAGTCGGCGAAAAACAAATTATATTAATTTGCCAGCAGAATTAACTGGTGTCTCAGCTCCTATCAATGCAGCTCGAAGTGAGATTGTGAAAATAGGAAAAAACATCCGAAAAGAAAGAAGCCAGTTGTGGAAGGTGAATGCGATCAATTTGTTAAAAGTACTATCCGTCGCAAGGTTCATAGCTTCTTTGAAAGAAACGAGCCACCAACAATTACAAAAGTGCTTCAAGCGGTAGGCAACAATAATTTGGATTGGCCGAGATTTGAGAAACGAGCTTCCACACCATTCTTCACGGAAGGTTTTGAATTTGTGAACAGAAACAGAAAAAATATAATTGTTGAGCATGAAGATATATTGTTGTGGCTTAGGAATTATCAAAGGAAAACTCGGAAGTGGAAGTCGTTTAAGGAATTCATCCGTTTTCAGATTCCAATTAGGTACGTAAAATACTTTTTTTTTATCAGTTGATACCAGTATAACTTTCAAGTCATTACCAAAGTGGTACACAGTTATTTAGCACTGCTATTCTACAGAAAGACGTGTGCCCTAATTTTTTATTTATAAATGAGGTGAGGCTATGTGAAGAAATCAAGTATTTGCGTAACTTTCGTAAGCATTCAGTCACTTTTTGGCGTACAAAAGGGGAAAAAAATATATTACACAGTGCACACACCTTTGCATTTAAGCTTAACGTAAAAGTGCTACCGCATAAGCTGCTCAAAACATGGAAAACGGCAAAGAAAAACTTTGCATAGACATTCGTTGACAGCACACGTGATTGCCTCGTGGGGGTAAAATAGCGTGAATATTCCCTCCAATCACAATCGCCGGCGGAGTAATACATTTTCTCGCTTTGTTTACATCTCCCAGTGAACTAAGGACGGCGCCGGTATAGACCAAGGAGTGTGGTTCATTACTAATATATGTTGGTAGATTTTAATATGTAGTCATTTTATTAAAACGTGTTGTTATTCGTTTTTTCTTGCTATCTTGTGAATAGAACAGGACATTCTAAGCAGTACAAAGCAAACCACTTTCTAGCACCTGACTTTCCACTCGGCTTCTTTATACCTACTACGAAACGTGTTGTGGAATATTTCTGCTAAGTTTTATCTCAACTAACATGAAGTAAAGAAAAAAATAAGCTTTTGTAATAATAGTGCGTAGACGTTATATGTCGACAATAGAGGGTTGAGGAAGCCATGCGAGTCCAACACCTTTTTTTAAATTCATTGTGTGACACATTGTTATTTCGCTGACGTTCGAACCGGGGTAGATCAACTTCTCCGTTGCAGGTTGATTACGATGATTTTTATGTTAATACACGTATTGGTTTATCGTGAACATAACTATGTCTGTCACTATTCTTTCCAGGCTTGCGCAGAAAGATCAGTTTGATCAGTTCAATTTCTTGCTTGATGTGATTCTAAGACCAAAAGTGATGTGCCATGGCAGACTTGTCCATATGTTTGAATTTAATATTTCTAAAGTGTTCTTTCATTCTTGTTTCTAGATTTATTCTAGTTTTTCCAAAGTATATATTGTCGCAATCCTGGTAACTCATTTGGTAAATGACTGATAAATGAGTTTTTGGTATGTTATTTTTCAGAGGATGGTTTAGTAAGTTGCAGATGTTGTGTTTGTTCTGAGGGCTTATTTTATGCTTAAGATCTTAAATATATTTTCAAATTTCTTGAAGTATTTTGGATGAAAGTTAAATTTGCCGCATCTGTTTAGTTTTTCTAGTTTTTTAATGTAATAATATCCTCTAAGTTTTTGTTTGGAAATTACTTCGTTAAAAAAACTATAAAACTCAAACATAAGATATGGCAGATTTACCTTTCATCCAGATTTTAATCCTCCCTCCCCCCCAAAAAAACATCTACAAAATAACAGAAAACAATGGTTTCTGTAGAAATACTATACACAAAAAGACAAAAGGTTCAAAGACTGAAGATGGTACAAGGAAACACCAAACATTCAACAGAAAAAAGAAAATGCACATGTTCACGATCATGTTAAACCCTAAGGCACAGAAAATACTCAAATAGCACATCATTCTGGCACACAATATTCCGTATTGCAACCTAAACCTACCATGTTCTGAACTATAGGACACCATACCAGCTACAGAAAAATCAGCAATATACCAATATAGGTGTAAAGATTGCAGCAACATTTATATTTGGGGAAAAATGGAGGAAAATGAAAATAAGGGCAAATGAATATTTCAGGAATATTAAAACAAGGAGAAAAATTGACTGCAGCACATTTTTGGTGTGAAAACTGAAATTGACCATGAATCTATAATCTATTAAAGGCATCTTAAACTTGAAGCACAGTATAGAGAACATCTTCATTTTAAAAAATAAATATTAAGTTATCAAGTTTGAGTTAGCTCCTAGCAATGCCCTCAGCAAAAATTTTCTTAAAGAGACACTAGAGGATGATAGCATAACTTGCTCCAGAAGTGGGCAAACGGTTAATGATGGCAGAAATTGAACTCCTGAAGTATGTACTGATTTACAAAAATGTAAGTGATGTAATGTCAGTAAATTGACTTGAGAATACTGTCTTTAAATTGTTTAGACATCCCTTTAAATAAAACTTCTGAGAAAATAGAGGAACCTAATTTAAATCTCATGAGGTGCTTATTTGGGAACTGTCATTCATAAGTTTTGAAAGAGACTTCGGTTGAATTATCGCCAGTGTCTGTGTCATTTTCATGTACTTGATACAGTATTGGATTCACAAAGTGTTCTCATTAAAATCGATGTGGTAGCTCTGTCTTCTTGGACACCTCATTCTGAGTTTAGATTTTATCCCTCACAAAGGAATTGTTCTATATAATAAACTCCCAGCTTAGCTGAAAAATCTAAATAAGAATTTCAAAAGAGCTGTAAACAATATCCTACTAAGAATAATGCCACAGACAACATATGAGTTTTTAAGCAGTAATAGTATAAAGAAGGGAATGATATTTTTGTAAAATTTTTAATCTCTTAGAATTTAGTTGTTAAAACGTGTAACACATTATAAATTATCTGGCCTGATTTTTCTTTGCATACATGTCCATTAATTAGTACTGCATTATTTTAATTACTATTGTGTTAGTAATAGGAGTTGTATTATTTTTATGGGTACAATTTTGACGACGCCATGAATATTGTATATTCCTATGGTGAAAAAAAACTTACTGACTTCTCTTGCTGTTGAAGGAAAACTGTATACAATGAGGGGACCTGTGTTTGAACAGAAAAAAAGAGACATGGTAGATTTATTGCCATTTATTTCACCAAACCATCAGCCTTTCTTCAAGAACGTGCCTGACTTATCAAACACCAGATTAGGGCAACTATATGAAACCATTGTTGTTACTGAAACAGACTATAATGATAAACTAATGTATGATGACGCATTACAGTTTGTAATGCGTAATGCAGCTTTATTTAGTGTTCTGATGATTATAGCAGCAACCACCGAGTACAGGAAAACGGAAGATTTTGCATTAGTGTCGATGAGTGACACGTGACATTACATCATAAAACTGTTTGATTTTGTTTATCCATTGCAGTCGTCGTTAGTTTGAAATTAAGACTCTTAACTATTCAGTCATGTACATAAAAACAGAAGTATTGTGAAACTGGGGCACACGTGTTCATCACGTGTTTAAAAGGTGATGATCTGGTCCTAGTTAATGTTAACATTATTATCTTCCTTCTCCAGCACGATGGAATGGAAAATCCAACAGCGGCCGCACATGCACAATAAGGATCAAGGAAACTGAGCAGCAAAGCCTAGCCATGTAACGTAGTCATTCACATGCAAAAGAGAGCATATCTTCACCATAGCAACCAGCTTGGAAAAGTCTCCTCCACCTGCTTCTATATTCGATTCCGGGAATAAGGTAGAGATTACGCGCTGATTTCACAAGCACATTATCTTCCGCATTTCTTATATGGGCACTAGCGTCACGCCGCAAGGAAAGAAACTACCCCAGACTCCTGTGCATCCGCGTAATTGCGGACAACAAGCAAGCAAGGGCATATTGTGTGGGTTTGCTGGAAATAGGGCGTGTGTAATAACGTCTCCCTTGGTTAAAATGCATAATAATCCTTGCTATTAACTCTACCTGCTTTAACTGCGCTAGTTATTCCGTGAGATGTGCCACTACCCGCTGAGCAAGCCGCATAATTACGAAACCCTGTAAATAAGCATCAGGCAATTACCGGCGGTTTCATTTCACACAGTTTTTGTGATTAACTTTACCAGGCATCTCAGCGTCCGTAATACTCCGTTTACTATAATGTGTATCCAGGGATTATATTAGGGAACCCGCTGTTACCACGAAATACCGTGTGACACAAAATTCAGTTGTCAAACTGGGAAAAAGAACCTCTCTATTTAAATATATTAGATGTGCACACTTTTTAATTGGATAATGTTTTTTGTACAATTCTGACATTATTTACCTATCATTGTTTTCGTTTTATACGCTTGTATCAAACATAGGTAAAATGGTTTATTTCTTAATGTTAAATTAAATTTCTATTATAGTAAATGTCGTCAATTTACTTGGAAACAGTGCCTCGCTCCATCCTGACATTCCTCTGTCTTAAAAGGTTGCGGTGGAATATTATGAATAGTTCAGCTGATCCTTTGCTTTAACTCATCAAGTTGCGGGCTATTTCTGAAGGAACTTCTGCTCTACATACACCCATAGAAAAATCAAGGGGTATCAGATCTGATGACCGTGGAGGCCACGCCTGTGGTCCACCTTCGCGGAATCTATCGAATATCCCAATTACTTTCTAGTGAGCAGTCAGAGCATAACGTGTTGTGGCCCCATCTTGTTGAAACTACAATCTTAACAGTTGATTCAGTAGCCTACCACTCAAGAACTCTTGGAAAGTGGTGTCCAACAATTCCTCATATGGTTTATATTTCCATCAAAGAAATGTCGTCCAACAACCATATAACCAATTATTCCACGCCAGACTACAACTAGGATAATTAGATTCGCTCATCCAATTTGGGTTTTCTCTGAATCAATATCGTGCATTATGTGTATGGGCGTACCATAAACATTAGTATTCGCCCTGAATAGGACATGGTGAAGGAAGAATCGATCACCACGCAAACGTAGTGTGATCCAGTTGCAATATGTTTGCCTATTGAGTGAATCACTTTCAAGCACTGTGTGCACATGTAATTTGTAGGGGTGAAAATGTTTAATTTCAGTATTCTGCACGACCACTTTCTTGAGCAACAAAGAACACTGGTACTTTTGACCTGGTTGTCATCTTCGCAATCACATTTATTGTATTCTGTTTCGATATCACATCTGGGATGAACGCTTCGCTTCTTGTCTAGTACTCTGTCTTAAATGTATGCAATAATTTGGAAACATTCTGGTTGAATGGTTTTAGAATGTGTGGATGACGAAACTCATCTGCAAGTTCTCTTACTGTTCTATAGTTGTCTCCGCAGAGATGTACTAGCAGCACTGTTCACAACTCCACATTATCTTTCTTCAATTCTCAAAATGTTAATTTCTCTATTGGAAATATTCTGCTTTTAATTCATCCCGAAATCAATAGCTTCAAAGATGCTAAATAAAATATCATTGTTGTGTATTGTTGTTTACCATGGCGTTCTCCAACTTCTAATAATTTTAATCTACAAGTAATGTAGAACAACGTGAAAGATAACAGTTGGAGAACTTTTAGGGTATATATTAAAAGAAAATAAATATATAAAAGTTAAATAAGATAAAAGTATATAATGGGAGCATAACTTCCTGAAGTTCTTTGATATTCCTTATAAAGGACAAGAAGTACACCGACATTCACAGATACGGATATGAAGTAACGGCCAAGTTTCAATTTCTGTCAGTCCTTTCCTGGCAGTCTTCCAAATTCTGCAAATGTGAAGCCTACAAGTATACCTTTGACAATGAACTAATCTCTGAATTTAGGAAACTTCCTTTTGTTAATTAGTATTTAACATCTCAAAACATTTTAACTTCAAAAAAAAAAAAAAAAAAAAAAGACAAAACTGGTGAACATAAAGATCTCTAAAAAAAATTTCTGGAAATGGTATCAGTCTACAACTCTGAGAAAAATAATCTCAGAAGTTAATCATAAGCATTGTTTCCTGCCTCTGTAGCGTAGATGATAGCTTTTCTCCTCACGTTCAAGAGATCCCGAGTTCCAATCAGGTTGAGTTACCTGGATACGGTATTTTCCAGGGTTTCCTTTATCCTGAAAGGCGATTATCAAGTAACTCTGACCTCTAAAGAACCTGGGCTTATTTGAGCATCATTTCACCGATTTCATTCATCCTCTGATATGAATTGATGTTGCAGGATGTAAGTTTAAAAAAAGAATAAAAAATTGGTTGAATAATTTCTGATGCCATGTTCTCTTTTTATATAAATATCCAGAATTTTATGGTAATTAACCATCAGCATTACAACGTAAGGGACAATGCAAAAAAGGTTTTAAGCGTTTGTGAAAGGTTTCAAGTATCGCCTACATGGCTACAAAATTTAACAGGATCCGATTGCCTTTTATGTCGCTGTGCACTTTTATTTCTCAGTTTATAAATATTTGCAATCTGTGCGTATTGCTTAGAATGAAGCATCTTTTATATTTTAACATACATTTTCTGTCTTAGATTCTCCACCAAAAGACGGCTTTCTTGGCAAGTATTTTCCTTTATAAGTTAGACAATTTCGTATTCCAACATGCAAACCTTTTAACTAACTTCATGTAATAGTATACTCAATTATGAGCAGAAATTAAAATTTGTCTTCTTCTAATCTATGCCTGTGTGGAGATGAATTATCAAAATCGGGTATGTAGCACGCACATCTTCCCACCCCTCCCACACACATCTTTTAATTTGAATACTGTGGTAGAAGTTTAGTATCGCAGATGTATGCATTCAATTTCCAAGTATTTGTTTAGGTACTATCTTTATGATAAATGTTCTCTATAAGTTTAAAAATAATTGATTTTATGATGAATATTTAATCTGAAGTAACTCGTTTCTAAGTAGTTATTTTATGCAAAATCCTGAAAATGTAGTGACGTTAATATGCTAAAAATATAAGAACTGTGTATATCTGAAACCCCTAAATAAGATTTTCTAAAGAATATACTGTCAGATGAAACACAAAAATGCATAGATATTACAGTTAAAGAAAACGAGGCATATGAATAGAAATTCGTCCTTAATTTTAATTGAAAACAGAGAACAACTTATATTGGAATTTGTAAGCAATATATCATTGAGAATATGTGGTCAATGTTATTTTCGTAGAATAAGAAATGGTTTCAGGTGATATAAAGCAACAAAAGTGTATATTATAAAATATATAATTAAACAAAGTCTACAAATGTTTATCTCGAAAAACACGAAGTAGATGCAGAATAGACATTTTTTAGAATAGTATGTGTAAGACAGAGTGAGTACAGAAAGTCATGTGTGTGCACACACATCAGCTTTCTTCATTGTCATTAGCTCCACAAAACAAGTAGGCGGCGCCGCGGTAACGTGTGCTACTCGTTTTCGGGAGGACTTAGGTTGGATTCTCGTGGCCCACCTTCTTGAACCGTACGTTTTTAGGGGGGAGGGGTTTCCGGGTCGCTAGACGAATGCTGGGAAATATAATTATATCCCTTGAATTTTGTTCCTCCATGTAATTCAGGTCTTTCACTTCAACTTTCATCCTGCTTGGCTGTTAGAGTTATGTTGGCGTTGCACTGCAGAAAATAAACCTTTTACATACCTCCGTCCTCCTGATCAGGAGCAGCCTCCGAATCCAGGGGGCCCAAAGGGATGTTTGAGCTTTCAGTGGGGAAGGTAGCCGCTTGCACGAGCTGCCACGGGGAGTTTAAATCTTAAACTAGGTATCCAGAGCTCTGCTCTATCTTGTCTCCTAGGTCCAGCCACTATATCTCCTCGCACCTCATCCCTCCGGAGGCAGGGGGGAGCACCCAATGAGGGATATAGGCACAAAAGATCTTCCGCAGGTGGAGATGCTAAGCTTCTCTTCTGAACTTTGTCATATCTCATATGCTATAGGTGTATTCTACTGTGTATAAACTCAAGTGATTTGATTGGGAAAGTGACACAAGCATACATTCTTTATAAGTGTCTAGTAAGATGTTTACATGGAAATGTCTGTTTATTTGATATTTACTTTCCTTCATAACAAGCAATTTATGTTTATTAATATACTGCTTCAATTCTCAAGACACTAATTAATCAGATTTAAAACAGCAAACTTACAGTTCAAAGAAATGGTACGGCGGTGATAAAAAACAATTGATGTGAAATAATTTCCAACAAAATATGCTGATAACAGGTGTTATTTGTAGTTTGATTAATATTTTTATTTAGGTCGATTTCCCATTTAAAAATAATGTCACAGGTGATACTATACATGGCTAACTATGTATCATTTGGTTTTAAAATATACACGACTGTCATACATTAATTATTAATAAAATTAATTAACTCAAACTCAAGGTATCTTTTGTAGTAATCAACAATTCATAACCGCAACAGTCATTTTACCCAGTCTCGTACTCGTTGAAGCTAAAAGTACAAGAAAACATGTCGAATTATTAAACCACATACTTATCTCGTTATGTACGTTTATATTAATTATATATGTACCAGTTGTGTTTCTAAGAATGAGTTTTTTTATTCAGTTGTAAGAGGAAAAAAATCACCGTTACGTTGATTTTACTCAAAAGTGGTTTCTCTTGGTATCATTAATAATGGACGAGTTGAAATCAATATTCCTCCATCACGGTCTTGCATAAGGAACGCTATTCCATTCTTGTGTTCATTGTTTTACGTGCGTCTATTTCAGAGAGTGAACGTAGCAGGAGATGGTTGCCATTGTATTACATAAAGCATGGAAAACTACCGGTTTGAATCTTATTATCCATTAATTTGAAAACTCGTCAGCTATTGTCAAATATCGATCACCTCTGACGAAACACGCTATTCCATATACGATCAACTTCCTAACTACGCAAATAGATCGCTGTCTAACGCGTTGCCGTAGTGTAACAAAATTTTGATCCATAGGGTTGTTTCACTGTAGTATCATTGTAGCTTGCTAGCTGCTTTTAGCATAATCTACTTTGCTCGTTCTTTTTCCCAGTGACCGTTCTACCGGAAATATTGTATGCTATATGGTGCAAAATGTTGAAATATAAAACACTCCAATTCAACTGATCATACAAAGTATATATATTAAAAATAGAACATTCAAGTTTATATAAATGTGTTTCTTAATGCTTTTATAATATTTTATAACAGATCTTAATAAATTCTGGTCTGGAAGAATACAAAACTAAATGTCATATTATTATACAATTAATAGTTTACACTGTAGTTTTCCACAGTTTTTTGTTTCTCTAGTGTGGCATTAATCCCAGTATGGATTGGGTTTTTATGGTGACTGTGCAAATGATCTTTATCAAATTATGTAAATTTTAACTTGCTATACAGAAGCTTCAGCGTGCTGTCTATCGATCAACTATGGTTTGATCGAGCAGATAAACAGAAGCGGATGCACAAGCGTACTTATTATTCCGATACAAATAAAGTTACACAGCTTTGGTGCTGGAACAAGGGCTTTATCCTCTGTTTGTCTCTGAATGGGAATGTTGTGAAGTAGTAAATAATGATTCCATTCACGTCTGCCCTCACATAATGCAACTGATCACGTCCACAAACTAATTCGTTGAATAATTAATGACTGGCCAAATGCACTCGTTTAAACGGCGTCCATTTCATTTAAGCTATTTTGTGATTCATTTATGAAGATTTACAGAGTACCTGAACATAAATAAGCTTTCAGTTACATGGAAAAATACAAACTGCAACATACATAAAATAACGCGTTTTTGCAGCATTGTCTGCACAAAAATTAATTATTTACTAGCCGAGAGAACGATGCTCACAACAAAATCAATTCACGTATTCCAAGACAATAAGAGAAAACAACATACTTGTTTCATTATTGCTCTATAGCAACGTAACGTTATACAATTCTTTTTTGTGATCCAATGAATTTGAAATCTCTAAATGTGTGTGGAAAGTTTAATGCTAAAGGCTTAAGCCTGAATCTGAATAAGGCTCAGATATTTGTTTTTAGTATTTGTAATAATGTAAGGAATTAATTAACAGCAATTTCAACTTGCCATTAAATGTATTTTCTATCACAGTGACTATCTGAATCTAAGCTGTAATTTGTATAAAGAAGGTTTAACCAATTTGCATTCACTCTAGTTATTATGAAAGCAATATTTTAGCGAACGATTTACATAATAACCATAATACTTTTATAACTTCAACTTAGTTACCCCTAATCAGAAGCTTTCTTGTACAAGTGACATCTATATTGTTCTAGCTTTTTAGTTGTTCAATAAATTTCTTTCGAATTATTAATAATATTAACATTTGTAAGCGAGTAATTAAAGTTCTAAGCTGTGCAGGAGCATACTCATAATAACTTCTGTACTCAATATGTAACTGAATATAAGAATTTCTAAGCATTACAGCCAGCATGCAAGGAAATAAAGTTGACCTGTCACATCGAGGTAACCCACCGCCACAATCCTGGCCAAGTATTTAGTGTTTGTACACAGCACTCAGACCGGGTGTATCAGTGAGCCTTTGTCGCACTTCGCTACTGTTGTGCCTGTTTATGACAAACGTATAGCAACCTTGTATACCCAATGGTGCCAAATAAATTATTATTATTAATTTAAAGTACCAAATATGTTCAAGATGACCATATTTAAAATGACAATTTATTTTACTCCATCGATCTTAGACTTTATATTTGCTAAACTTGTAACAAAATATAGCTATGATATACATATTTAATTTACTGATGTCACATTCATAATTATGCAATTTATTTTAACATTAATATAGAGATTTTTTCCACAGCATTGTAACATTATTGTAAACTTAAAGGCCCCACGTCGCCTATGTCAAATCTGCTAATTTCATTCTCAGAACCTTTATAAGACGGACAAATTTTTACAAGATTAGATGAATGCCTTGTAAGTTCCCAGAAATATTTTTATCCAATACAATTGTTTATTAAGGAAGAAAAAATATTTGTCTGTTATACCGACTTTCATTAACACTTATCAGAAATTAAATTATTTAAAAAATAACACAAACCTTATTAAAATCAAAGAAGATCAACAAGAGCCGTTAGAGACAGCTTTCAATCATCCAAAAATTTTACTTACTGTATTCAATAGTTTAAAAAAGTGGCTAACAACCGAAAACGTCATTGGCAGAAGAATGCTCTCAAATTTAAAATAGAAGAAAAAAAACAACTAGCATCGGTATGTTCAAAAAAAGAACCAATATGACAATAACTCAGGAGCTGTGGTGGTTAACAGTATCCAGTAATACAGTTTTTCAGCACACTTATCGGTCCGCTTCAAAGTGTATCAGAGTTATGATTATTTTGGTTTTCTGCGAAATGTTGCAGAATTCACATTACATTATGACTGAATGTGGTGCCATATTTAAAAATGTGTTAATTATAAAAGTGTTATGATATTTAAAATTAAATACAAACAACTGCTTGCCCACCTCGGTAGCGTAGATGGTAGCGAGTCTGCATCACGTTCAAGAGGTCCCGAGTTAGAATCTCAGTCAAGGTGAGTTACCTGGATAAGGTTTTTCCGGGATTTTCCCTTATCCTTCAAGACGAATGTCGGGTAACTCTAAGCTCCATGGACCCTAGACTCAATTGAGCAGAATTTCACCAAATTCATTCACCGTCCGATATGACTTAACGTTGGAGGATGTAAATAAAAAAAAAACTGCTTTGTAAGACTGCATATAGAATCTAAAAACGTTATTTTCTGCGTTTTTGTCATTTGGACTCGCCTAAAATAAGGTATATCTATTTAAACTTGTACCGGCATAACAAGACCTATGGTCTTACTTTTTATTTTAGTCATTTTCGTCCTCCAAAGTTAAGTCATATCGGACGATGAATAAAATGGATGAAATGATGCTCAAATGAGCCCGGAGTACATAGAGCTTAGAAATACCTGTCATTCGTCTTTCAGGATAAGGGAAAGCTCCCGAAAAACCCTTATCCAGGTAACTCTTCCTCTGACCAAGATTCCAACTCGGGACCTCTTGAACGTGAGGCAGACACGCTACCATCTACGCTACCGAGGCGGGCGTCCTAACATTTGTTCGGATGATGCAAACCTTATATATATATATATATATATATATATATATATATATATATATATATATAATTGAATTTTAAAAGTACCCAGTGGATAAGCTGATAGCCTACCAAATCTAAGAGCGCGGTTTCGATTCTTCGCGCAGCACTGTGTATATTTAAAAGATTGCGTTGATGGTTAATTAAATATTATTATTGAGCTACTTCACTGGCTTCAATGTAATGTATTTTAAGATACAACATAACTTTGAGAACTTTTTTGCTGTACAATTCTGGGTTTAATGGTTTTACTGATGTGTACAGTGAATGAACGACGTGCATGGGTGTATGGCAAAGCAATTTTGCTATTTCCAAATTAAGAACTGAATTGCATTGAACGGATTCACATGTGGATTCTCAGCTTAAATTATATAGAAATCCTCTAAGTTAACAGTTCTCAGAAAATTTACAATTTATAGGTTGTTAGACAAATTTAAATATGCCGCCGAGTACCTGTTAGAAAAAAATTAATATGAACTGTCAGCAGTTCTAACCGAGAAAGCTTAACAGATAGGAACGGTCGTGCAACAGGGTGCAATAAAATCGTTGCTCTGCATTACAAGGAGTGATAAATTGTCTAAATTACGTTTAACACATGCAGCGAATGGTTCAAGATAAATTTTATGCCAAAACGCACCACATATTCAACGAAGTTAAAAGACGTGCAATTTCCAGTATTTCGACTGCAGCTTGAGTTGACACTGTTTTAATTACATATCAGGCTTCTGTAGGCGCACATGAGATATATTTCCAACAGCAATTATAACGAAAGTCTTCTGAAGTATTCATATTTGTTTCGCACTTCACTACCTAGCAACGATGCGGTGGACCGGTCTTGCACTACTGAAAGTTTAGATTTGATATAGCAGTGCACCGTACTGCCAAACGCGTGATTTAAGACAAAACGAGTAATAATATGCCAACACACAAATGGTGTTTTCTATTTAGGTTACACCAAATCTATATTTTTGGCGAAATGTTCATATAAAATTCTTTGCAGGAATGTCATATTTTTTTCTATTGATAGTAGTGGCAGAATATAGATTTAAGCACAAGAACTGGCATGTCACACTCTTTAATTAACTAAGTTAATAACAACTCGGAGTAATGTTCCACAAAGGATGTAAGTGGTTTCCAAGTAGGACGATACATGCCTCCCTTTCTTAAAGAGTCATCCCTTAAATTAAGAGATGAATGTATTCTTTTCCTTGTAAGAGGGAGAGTAACACAGTGTTTCTCAAACTCTTCTGTCTCAAGGACTCCCTTGTCCTCTAACAACTTGTTCTTCGACCCCCATAATTTAGCAACTCAATTCATATGAACGAGTCGACTTTTGGTTGAAATTTTAATTGGAGTTTAAATAATTACTCTATGTATAATTTAAGATGTTTTCTTGTAAATTTAATTTATAATGTAATTAATAATTAATTAAAATGTTGAAGTTAAACCAAATAAAATAAACTTGCGTATAAAATGTATTTCAAATAAAGCATGTATATTTTAATTTCCGTTACATCGTTGCGACATAGCTGCATAAAACTGTTAAGTAAAACGTATGTAGTTCGGCACCGAGCAGATAAGTGACTCAGTAAATATATTTCTATAGTTTTAATTCCACATTATAACCTGACTTAAGGGATCCCCTCGCGGATCCCCTGACATCCCTACGCGGACCCCACTTTGAGAAACACTGAGTTAGCAGGTATGTCGTTGCTATGCAGTCCCCCTTCCCGTTGATCTTGAATTTCTGCTGGAAAAGAGATGGTACAAAGATCACTCTTCCACTAACAGACCAGAAACGACCCAACTGTTAAAACTTAGGATGGCGCATATGCCGATTTTTGTGATTAAATCAGCATTATGTTGATACTTGCAATCATATATTTATGTATGTGTGTATTAGTTATTTATAAATTCATTGATTCATTCATTTATTTACTTATTTATTTACATACTCATTTATTTATTTATTTTATTTATTAGTGCCAAGAAGTTACAATCATATATATAAAGTGGACATTCAGCCCAGGCTCTTTGGCAGTCATATCCAGCCACAAACATTATACAATAATTGCTACTTACAATCAACAAACACCCGATAGTCAAAACATCTCTCTATTACAGAACTCGGCCAATATCTACCACATACGCCTGCCTATTCACTTAACTGACCAAAACCATTTCTTCTTCACTCTAAACAAAAGCTCACCTAAGTTAATAATCTGGGATCGATTACAGAATATTCGTCTTATTACTAATGATATTGGCAGTTTTAACCATTTATTCTGGATCAACTCTTTCCTCCGTATGTCCGTACCCGGACATTCTAATAAAATATGGATTACATCCTCCCTACCCTTACATATAGGACAGACACCTTCCGTTTTCTCTCATCGGTAACCTTTTAATCTCCAGACTCCTAATTTAAACTATGCAATACATTCTCTTTTCGCCTTACTACACCGCTCAATATACATGTTCTTCCCATCATTACTTCCAAATTCTTTATAAAATGTTAATTAAATTCTTTTCTCCACCATGGCCCATAACATTTGTCTATCTTATTCTCCAAATGAAATCTAACTACTCTCCAGAATCCTGCCATCATATTCTCTCTTTCTATCCATACATCCGCCAAACCATTAACTATAAGCTGATGTCTTATTTGGCCCATCCAGCTCTTTGGGTGAATGCACTTCTGAATATTTAAGCAATCTTTCAGAATATGCCCCTGCGGTAATCAGTCTTTCCATGATCAACCCTCTTACACTCACTTTGCCTAGTTCTAACATAGCTCCTTCCCCGGCCGAATTCTATGGAACTCTTACAAAACATTCTCAGTATCCTATCTATCTTTTCCCAACCTTCTCCTGCACCCCATACATCCATCTTGACTCCACTAAAGCTTTATACATACGCTCCAACCATGTTACTGCATTCATATAATACTTTCTTTGCTGGCATTATTTCTTGGGGTTTTTGTGGAAATCTGGTGAACATTGCAATACCATTTTGGTAATGTTTAAAAATATATGTACGAAGTATGTAAACAAGTGTTAGTATTAAAAATGCCACAGTCTATAATGAGAAAACTCTATTGACCATGCGTCTGATAATGTAAGGTACGGTAGTATCAAAATAATGCATGGAATTTTTTGGAAATTCTGGTAATTTTAAGAAATTCCTCTTTGGTGATTTGCGTAAAACAGATTTAGGCTATTTAAAAAAGACATAAATATCATTCATGTGCAAACTAGATATTTATTTATTCTTGAATTTGATTCGTTAGATAACAAATAAGATGTATTACATTTACATAACTTGCCTCGCCCATTTTTCAACAAGCAATTCTGCCAAACCTTATTCTTTAATCCACTTCATTTTATCTACTTAAACATCTACTTCATGCTAATAGAGATAAAAAGTTAAAGGAAAGGATTTAGTACATAGTTCCTTGTACACCCAAGGGAAATAGAAAATACAGCAGGCTTCAAGCCATAGTCAAATTATTTTTAAAGTGGGCCGTTATGTGAGGGATTATAAAATTCGTTCTCTTTGCGTGTCTGCGGGTTAATTTTTGTTGTTATATTCTCTTCAAGACGTTTATTTTCAGTGACATTTCTGAACCTCTGCACTTAACTGTACCGAATGTTATGGATAGAATGCAATACTTGCCCTACTGACTAAGCAAGCGTAAGCAGCATAGAAAGTAAACATTAGTTATGCCTTCAAGATTAAAACATGCCTAAACAAGTTACATATTATAACCTCGTGTAGTGTTGTGAAACAATGGTTAGCTATATGAACCTGAAAGACATATAATGCTGTACTTTCCTTTCCGTTTTCCACAAACTAAACAGAACTGACAAGTAACGTCCACTCAGAAACACTTGAATAGCGAACGGCTGAACAAACACAGCTGGACGGACATCTATATCTCGTCAGTAAATAATATAGTGAAACTCCCGCTTTATTTAAGCATGCAAACACAATTGCATTACTGTTTTAGGTTTACGAAGCTTGTTTATTCCTTGATTAGCGGATGTGGATAATAACTTACTTTTAAGAAGAGAGTAAATGTCGAAAACTGCAGTTGGATTTGAAATTTCCTTTTTAATTCGATACATATTTTACTACTGCATGCAGAGTAGCTATATACTAAAAAATTTTTAATAGTACTAAATTTGCAATTCTGTCTCGAGAATTCTGCACCACTACATTGAAAAATTATATGTTTTACATTCACTATGATACATTTCGGTTGTTTATTAGTAGGTACACAAACTATTCTTATGAAAGTCTATTTTTCCATCTCCTTAAAGAAAATAAAGATACACCAATCGCGAAATATAGATATGCATACATTTACTCGTAATTATAGATAAAACGGGAAAATCAATGGTAAATCCTTTAAGAGCTGAATGATATAAGCTGGCCTTAAACTTACTACTTCAGTATAATCACGAGATAAAGCTTAATATCGAAAGGACTTCAAAGGAATAAGAATGAGAGGGTATTGATAATTCGGAAATGGCTTTTAGTAGGTTAAACAGGTTATATGAAATAAAGTCTCTATTTCAAAGAAATCTATACTATATTTTCTCTGAATGACATTTTCTGGTATATATGACCCGCATTTTCGGAATTATTGAAGAACGTGAAATCAAATTTTGAGATGATATATTCCAAATATAAATACCATCGTGAAGCTACTTTGTTGTTAACAAACTAGCTGATAAATTGATTAAATATGTATAAGTTCACAAACTTCAACTACACAATGTTAAATATCTTTAAGAAATTGGTACAAAAGCTTACTGTGTAAGGCAAGATCATTATATCACTGGCAGAATAGGGTTTTTAGTTACCTTTAAGGAGACCAGGAAGTTATGGATATGCACTGAACAAAGAAAACTTATACAATTCAGGATATAATTATTATATGTGTGCAGAAAATTGCTCTAGCATTGCCATGTATTGACAAGGACGCTATCTTAGGTAGTTTCTTCTCAGAAACTACTTGAAAATAAGACTGTAGGCTTTTGATATATACCTATGACGAACAATAAGAACTGAGGCAATAAAAGTACATAATTTCTTCTGAAGAAAATAAATCGGATATTTATTAAACATGTTCAGAAAAAAATATCAATATTTTAAAAATTTACTAATTTATTATATACATCAATATACACATCACATTTCATTATTATAATTAATAGCGTTCCATTACATATTACGTAAGTTATTTTACTGAGAAAACAACACATTGCATTTTCAGCTAAAATGCATTCAATTTTTTTAAATATTTTGCAGAACGCCTATGCATGTCCCAGTTGAGAAATTAAAATCATAAACCTTCGGTTTAAACTGTTAAAATTTTAATATTTCATCATCCTGTGATTTCCAATAATAAACATGTGTTCATTCCATGTACTGCAAGCACTAGAATGTCCGTTATTAGATGAATAATCACTCTCATAAACAAAGTTAAGCATTTATAAAAAGTTGAATAGATGGGTTAAATTTGCTTACTTTTTGTTCTAGGGATATGGTGGTAGTCTCCGATTCCGGAAGTCACGTTCAAACCCGGCAGAGGACAATGTATCTTTTGGGGGGGGGGGGCGGGTGTAAACAGCCTTAGCATGGCTTCCTTCTCAAGTTAAAGAAAACCAGTGGACCCGTGCTGTAGATTTATGGGACGTAAAGAAACTAAAGCCTCGTAGAGGCCTCTGAGCAAAATGAAGTGGTTTTTCACGCCCAAAATAGAGTAGGACGCCGAGAACCATATGAGTTAAAGAGCGGTGGAGATAAAAACTCGATAATTACTATAAGATGTGCATAACTTGCGGCCCATAATGGAACGTAGCTGTTTATGTTGGTGCTGACAAATCTAGCAGTATCCACTTCAGGTGCATCCATCTCTTGTTTTTCGATCAGTGTAATCTAGACATTGGATTGGCAGGTTTCTTTAGGTTCCCCATAATGATAACATTACTATTTGCTTAAAGCTTTTCATAATACGCATTTTTATAATACGAGTTTTCTGTAACATTTCGAGATCACACCACTAAAGAAAAGCAGCAAAATATAGTTTATTGCGATATTAATGTGGTAAGTACTTTATATGAAACGAGGAAAGGTTTGAAAAAACGAAGCCCTTGCGTCCCGTTTATTTCTTTTTTTTTTTTTTTTTTTTCAATTTCCGAGATTCCATTATGTGCTTACCACATGTGTATTGTATATTATTTTTGCACTATTTGTATTTATATAACTGTACAGATTGTAAGATCACAATAAATATTTCAAAATAATTAAAATAAATTGATGTTTGTTTGTCTCGCAAAAGCTCCATTAAGGCTGAAGTGATTTGCCCAATTTTGGTTTTGAAATATTTGTATTAAGTTCAAGGCAGGTTTAAAAGTTGATTAAAAACCCTGAAATGATAATGGACTGGGTTATTAAATAATTATAAAAGTACACACGCAAACTGTTACGGAATACATACATATTGTATTTTCGACAAACAAAAGCATTACAAAGTAGAAAGATATTCGACTCCTTGCCAAAGTCTTCAGAGCTATTTCACTTACCATATCCATATAATAAAAATAAGTTTGTAAATCTTCGTAACCGTAAAACTTCGAAACGGCTGGGAAAATGTGGTTATTTTTTTGGAATATTTAAGCGTGAGGTAGGTTCTTATGAAGAGAAAAATTGGTAAAATGGCGCCGAAAATAGGAAAAACAACATTTTTCTTTTTCTAAACTGATATGCAGTCCGACGAAGCTTATTCTGAAAGTTAAAACAAAAGAGAACCAAATCAAAATATGAAAAAAAAAAAAAAAAACAGTTGAAATTTAGTTAGTAACTTTATAATTGAGCGTAACTTTAAAGTTAATATTAACTACTTGAATACATCCGGAATTTTGACTGTTTCTCTACGATATAAAGTTTAACTATTTGGGAGCTCTCAATTAATGCATGTTATTTGAAAGTTCTTATATTTATCTCTGGTTGATTGGTTTATTTTATATGTTTATACTCAGTTCAAGATTCATACCGCCTATAAGATACGAACGGGGCAATTTAGGTCGATGAATTCGAAATACTCTAAAGCAATCTAATTTTCGGTCTAATTGGATTGCACAGCAAGAAGAAATGGGCAATAAAATTGAAAGGACAAGGATAACACAAGCACGTGTTTCAGCTAATAATCTTGCAGGTTTGAAGCGAGCTGCTTTCTGTTACGATGTTTCAGTTGAGTACAGTGCCTACCAATGCGTTGCTATTGCATCTACGAACTCAGTTTGCCTATAGTTTAAGACAGTGTTTCTCAAGCTCTTCTGCCTCAAGGGCCGCCTTATCATTTAACAACTTGTTCGTGGACCCCCATTGAGTTTGGCAACTCAATTTATTTGAACGAGTCGACTTTTGGTTGAATTTTATAATTACAATTTAAGTAATTACTGTATGTATAATTTAAGATATGTTCCTGTACATTTAGTTTTAAATTTAATTTACAAGAAGTTAAAAAATGAAAATTAAACTAAATAAAATAAACTTGTGTATAAAATGTATTTTAAATGAAATATATCTTTTAAAATTGTATAATGCTATAATTTTTTCCACTATGAAGTAAATTTTACAACGCCAGGGTGCTAAAGGAAAGCATTCTATCCTTCTAGAGGAGTATTAAACTACCTCGAAATCAATTAGCCATCCTCAAATATAAACAGCCATCCTAAACCATCCCGAAAAGAAAATTCTATCTGTGGTTAAACCCTATCCTGGGTGGGCACACAGTAGCAATCTTCGGGCTAACACAGCCTGCCAGTACCTGCGATGCGATGGAGTGGATTGCAGATAATAATACATCGTGGTAAACTTCTGCTAAACTTTAAAGACAAGGGAAGGAGCACAACTTTTAGAAATATACGTTCTTTCATCACTTTAAGTCACGCACCCTCACGTCGCAACCAGCACCAATATTTCTATATACGAGTATTACCTATCAATGTGAGAGCTTTTAACTTACCTACGAAATCCAATTTTCCGCCCGGTTAAATTTTAAGAATCTTGTTTGCTCTTATTTTCGGAATTTCTTGCAATTTATAATTCTGAGCTTAGTTGCTTTCCTATTACATCTGATCTAAAACTTTCCTTGTCGGTAGAATTCACTAGACTCCTGTTTACCTTAACCATATTGACATACCTATTAGCTGATCATCAATATCACCTAAGTAAACTAATGACCTCAATTCTTTTACAAACTGTGACCCTTGTTCTTCATATTACGCATTGATTTTCAATACTATTTGCAAATAAGCAGTATATGTACAGGGTGCTTTCAAACGACACCGAATGAATATATAGAAGCAGTTGCTTAGCTTCTATATGAAACACACAGATAGTTCTTACCGCCAATATAGCCGCATAGAAAACGCTCCAGAATGAGTGTGGATTAGGCAGTGACAGGAACAACGACACGTGCCTCACGCTATCGAAGTAATCGCAGGTAGGTGACATACCGTGTTGTAGCAGTTTGTAAACACACTGCCATACTCCACGGTCGCTTGCCACTATTAAAGTTTTATTAGGCTTATGAAGCCGAAATAAAGAAGTTATTTGTTCATGGCTGTTTAACGTGGTCCAACATTCCGTTATAAAAATCCATGACGGCAAATTAGCTGGTGGACATACGCAAATTAAACCTTTTAGAGAGAAGTTAATATTAGTGAGGTTGAGAGGGGTGGCATTAAATGTTAAAAAGGACAGACAACAATATCAAAGAATTGCAGATAAACTTAACTAAAACTAATTGTCTTATGCAATGAGACAAACATTTCATTTCACTATGTTTAATAATACTTAATACAGCATTTGTAACTTAAAAGGAAGCTGTAGATTTCACAGTAAATGATTGAAAGTACTGTAAAATTAAGATCATAGCAAAATGAGCAACCTTGGAACTGTCCGAGTCATTACTCAACTTTTTCAAAAATATCTGCCCTTTGCCGCATTACCTGAAAGCGAAACTAGGGTCCCTGATAACGAGCAAGGAGCAGTGCTTTTGCTATCGTGACCGGTGCGTCTGAATAACAACTTTTGAGGTTCGCTCACCAGTGGTTCCTGCGCTGCCCTATCACAAAATAGTGTAATATTTAGTGCTGAATAAAATTTTACCTAAGAGAATTTCGAAGCTGCGACACGAAATTCGGATTAGTTAAGTTATAAACTACGAAACATCTATATTCGTTCGGTGTGGTTTCAAAACAGCCTGTATATATATAATTAATATGATTGCAATATTATTATGCGGTATTATTTATTGGAATTACCTACATATATACTTTTGATTATAATGTTACTAATGCTAACCGTCAATAATTCCGATTTCGCAAAGACAGACATTTTAGTACTGTGTAAAAACGAAAAAAAGAGAACACACGCACACGCACACGAACACACACACACACACGAACACACACACACACACACACACACACACACACACACACAGACAGATAGGAAACTGAATATTATCTGCCCTTAAACGAGAGGCAACAAGAACAGAAAGCTGGAAGTGTGAACTGTAAATGCATTTAGAAACAGAAAGATGAACCTGTTAAGCTGTGTATTTTAACTTTTAAAAGTTCAGCAAATGAAATATTTGGAAACTCCGTTTTAATAATTTTGTCCTATTATTAAATACAATCTAATGAAGAGCTGAAAACTGTTGCATTGTCGTTTCTGTGAAACTGCTGGCTCACCCAGCTGTTCCTCGCAGGGAGTTGAGAAAAGAGCCGCAGAAATAAGTAGCGTTCAGAACTACATTTTGAAAGTTTTTGAGTTTTATAATACAGTTCTCATGTAGGGTCCACTCTTTGACCTAATGAAATAAATTCGAAAATTAATGGGTTCTCCTAAACAGCAATGACTACCAAAACAACGTCTTCTCTGACAAGTGCTGACAATATCATACCTAGAGCTATAGAATATACTTACAGCTATTTATAGTACCTAGATTTTTCAGTTAGTACGAGTCTTTCCATAGAATATTATGTTTACCTATATTTAAAGACCCTATATTTAAAGACCCTGCAGATCTGCCCATTTTATTTTGTTAAATGCTGGGATTTTAGCTCTTATATTTTGATGTCCTTGTAAACCATTCATATGAATAGATTGTTGTTTCACGATTTTATACAAATTGCTTAATTTCAACTTCAATTGTTGAATTTCTATTTTCGGATTAAGCGTTATTTACCCAAACATATTGCCTTCATTGTCCTAATGTACTGGTACTCCCTCACACTTGAATATAGACATTTGTGAAATTGAAATAATTAATTGATGGAATACCCGTGCATTAACTAATAGTTTGTGAGGATATCTAGTATTGTATACTGATGTCATCTTTATTATTAAAATTTATAAAAGCTACTTGCTTGATCTCATGAGGGATTTCAAGGAACAAACGATGTTCTCTTGCTTTCTTTTACATACATCTGTTGATTCACAACAATTTGTTCAGTTAGTTCACGTTGCCTGTAGGCATATTCCAGTCCTTTAGTTTCAGTGTAAAGAAAGCTAGTTTAGGACAGCTACAATTTTAATTTCTTACCTCCATCAAATCCAGCTTGTTCCCTTGAATATATTTATCATAATGAACCTACAAGGAAATGGTTATAACTTATAGGTATCTTATATTAAAACTGTGTTACTATACCCATAACACACCAGGACGTACTTACTTGGAAGAGCCGAAATCGTGAAGTTGGTGTTATTTTCGCTCCTTGTAGTTCAGCAAAGCCGGAGTTTCGAATCCCATGAAAACGCTTTCATAATATAACTTTCTTCAGATCTATTTCTGAAATAAAAAAGCTACACATCCAGCGATTTTTAATGGTTTTTAAAGCATAACAGAGGCACAAATTGTGCTTAAAGCAGCTCAATGAATGTTTACCTGCAGGACATGTGATTTGAACCAACTTGCAATTCACAGTTCGTGGCGTGACACAATACTGGGAACCGCGCATGCGCTCCGTATCAGAACACGCACAGGCTATCTGTGAGTGGGAATCTATCATACTCCATAGATCGCAGCACCAGTCTCTTTGTCTGCTTTGTTGGTGAAAACCAACAAATACGGTCAAATATATTAACATTATAATATTATAATATTAATACTATTAATATAATTAATAATATTATTAATTTTAATTATAATTATGATTTTATTATAATTATTAATATTAACTAATAATATTATAATATTAGTAAAATAATAATAATTTTGTTAACAGAAAGTATAATTAAAGAATGTTTAAACCAATACAACAAGGTAATATGGCTAATAGAGCAAATGTTAATCTCAACACGGTAGAAAGGAACTTGCAGAGAGCTTGTATGAAGATTTTCAAAACATTATAGTAAACAAAATAATTAAAACGACTGACAGCAGGTGATTTGAATGCAAGACTAACTTGCCAACCTGTAACTAATATAACTGGCACACTAGGAGAAGCATTGTAAAATGAAAATCGTAAAGAACTTCGACAATTTGCTATATTTAATGGATATAGAATCACTAATACTTAGTTTAGAAATAAAGCGAGTCCTAAGTATGCTTGGTCTACCAGATGCTCGAAATAAATTATAGATTTTTTCTAGTGAATATAAAATTAATACAGTGGGTCACCTTGGCTCAGTGGTTAGACCGCTTGGCTCTCACCAAGGCGACCCGGGTTCGATCCCAGGCGACCGCAACGTGAGATTTGTGGTGGACAACACGGCACTGGGGCGTGTTTTTTCCGGGACCTCCGGTTTCCCCCGCCATCTCATTCCACCGGTGCTCCATCTTAATCTCATGTATCATCAGTGTCACCGCCTGCGGTGCCGCATGTAGTAAAAGCGGGCGTTAAACACTACACATTCAGTGGGTCACCAAAGTAAGAGTATATAGTGGTTTTGATACTGGAACAGAGCACCTCCTCTTGACATTTAATATTAAACTATTAGAAAGATGGAGTAAAACAACAATGAAGAAGATTCAGAATGAAGAAACATAAAATTTTCAGCTACTACAATATGAAAGTATACAGAAAATGCGCAAAAATAGATTACAGTGGAGTGGCATGGGTGATTCACAAGTGTTGCCAGTTGCTTCAGACTTATTCTTCTAAAGCTCGCCTTGAAAAGGGAGTTTTCAGAAGTTCATTAAACGTGTTCATTATTTATTTGTTAAAGTTTTCTTAATAAAAATTACTCATACACTGAATAAAGTGAATTTATAACACGTTTCACACTCACAAAAGAAAGAAACTGATATCAGCCACTAAATAACGTTACACAAAGGAATACTTGTATACAGTGCGAGGATGCGAACCACATGTACTTGTTATGGGGGGTTCTTGTTATGTTCGCCGGAATGGAATATCGTGCCAACACGATGATAGGTTCATCACAATCTGGCCTGCGATTGTAAAACTAGTTGTGTAAAACTTGTAAATATTCCTGTAAAAGAGTTTCCTTAAATTTGAACAACCCTTTGATATAGCTTTAGTCCATGACAACATCTTGAAAATCTTGAAACTCTCCGTAAAATAATTTATATGCCGTTATTAAGAGAATATGAATTTAACGATGTAAAACACAAATATAAATAATATACTTTCAACATATCACCAGATAAGTGACAGGCTTCAGTATTATCAAATTAAGGAAATCAGAGATCGAATTTTGAAAGAGTATGCGCCTTATCTGTTCAAAGTTGACTGAGTCTCAGTTTCTATTTTATTTTTGTAATCTTTGATAACATTTCTGTTACTTAAAAGCCGTATCTCTATTTTTTTAATGAGGTTATACTTAACAGGAGTAGTCAAATATTTAAATCCCTTCTTGAGAGAAAAATAAGCGTGTTTGTTTACAATCAGTTGACATTGCTTGGTGAAGGTCACCGAAAAAAGTCTTAGCGCTGATTACAATAGCACACTGAAGAGGGAATTGTTTTAATTATACAAACCACAACCCGGCGCACTTAATGAAACCAAATAAGACGAACTTACACTTAGTGCAAAAGAAACGATAAAGGTTTGTATTTGTAATGTGTGCGCTCAACGATAATTAATATATGCATAACTAGGCAATGTAATTATATCAACTCATGTACAGACTCCACTTGTATTAACACAAGTAACATGCATTGCGAGTAATTTTATAAAAATCGGTGGTCATCAAATATGCACAGTTTATTACGTGGTTTTCTCACTAGTTCCAATATTTCGTAACAAACTTTCTCCTTTGTAATTTTCAGTTTTAATTCATGAAGAAAGTACGTTGCCCTACTGACTCAATTAGGAGTCTTTCCTGCAGTAGTAAATAACATTTTGTTTCATACACACGCCAGCACTTGTGTATACTTCTTGGCGCTTTTGCGAGTAAACCCATTACCTTTTAAAAGTTGCCCAGTAAATAAATTAAGTTAGCCCTTAAATGTAGTTTAACGCTTACCAGGAATATGTAATTAATACGTATATTTGGTAATTTGCATTTAATTTTAAGGTACATATTTTCCTAAATAGCCCGTAGAAGAGTTACTTTTTCACTCGGGTCCATGGAATATACGAATATGCTTAGTTTAAGCACAGCTAGAATATGAAAATTGACAATAAATGAGAATTCCTGAAGTCCTCTAATCAGATCTACTATCAGCATAGGTTATCAGTATCATAAATATAAGTTAAATTTAAAATGTGTCCTAGTATTTTATGATCAGCGATTGTACAAGAAATTATGGGATCGCACGCTTTAATTAGAAAAGTGCCCGTATTTTGCCAGTTTCTACGATTGACCATCTCACTGAACTAGAAATGTCTCGGAAGTAATGTAGATACCGTTTAAAAGAGTTTTAAGTATATACATAGGAAGTATTCGCTGCTGTTCGTTTATGATTGCCCACATTTTAAGCTCGGTCCGATTTTTGCTTTTCATGTGCTCATACACAATTTTTGAAACGTCGCGGCTAGTCGAATTATTACGTATATTAAACAGTAGGTAATTGTACCTACAAAAATGTACCTAAAATAGAATTATTCATTCAATGTACTCTCTAAGAGTAGATGGGAAATATTGAGATGGGTGCAGAAATTCTCATAACTGTTGTACGTCTTGTACTTTACGTCATCTGTGAAATATTATTTCCAAAATAATAAAAACAATGTATGTTTTGTAGTGTTTAATACTTTAGTTCTCTTCATGCACACAGATCGGTGACTGCGTAGAACATAATTGGGATATTTCATCATTAGAAAGTGAAGTATTCCCGTTGCTAAGTTTGACTTGCTATGTAAAACTGTATGTTTAAAACACTTTGCTATTTCCTTTAGATAATTTGAATATTCCCATCAATTTTAGTCCCTTTCCATCTCCCTCCCTCGTACAATTTCTCCTTCTCTCTAAAAGAACACCAATGAATAAATGAATTATTTGCCCTATAAATTTTTCATACAATTTAGAAATACATTACTTTCTTTTGGAGTTGTTTATTGTTATTTTTACATTTCTTCAATTTAAATTTAACATTCTGTTACACATATACTGGGAAAATCTATTGTAACCACTATTCTGTTATACCTCATGAACCCTTTTCCGTGCTTTCTCCAATTCGCTTTCCAATTCTTTTAGCCATTTAAAACTTATCGTATCTACATCCGAACCTGAGACAAGGAATCTTCCTAACATTTGGCTCCATTGGAAAATTTTCACATTTCTCTAGTATTAAATTTCCTCTTCCTTTTCCGTACAGTATAATGCCAACAGTAATAAAATTTACAGGAGTTGGAACATTTCTCCCCACTTCTTCATCTTAGGCCATTTAAATTCACTCTACATGTCCCCTCTCATGCATGCTCCATTCTGACCTCCTTGTTGCCTGGTTCTGAATATTTCTATCTGATCCATTCCATTTTTAAAAATCTATAATAGTACATTTCAATGTATTTCATGTTTCCTAAGAAACAAATATAAATGAAAATACCGGTGTTACGGGTCTTTTTGTATGCTTCCTCGTGAGAAACAACGTATCGTAGTTGCCTCTGTTCTGCAATTTTTCCTTCATCCGCAGCGTGCCCGTTATCGCTTCGATTTTCCAGCTGGTTGTTCATCTCCGATACTAATCACGCTACAACGTTATTACTTTCCTAAATCTCCAACTTGCTTGGACCCGCTGGCATTTGAACCAGCCTTAGTGATGACAGCGAATGATGGATTTACCCCGGTTTAAAACAGCTCATGGTTTCACTAGTGACGGTTCCTGAAATTCTGCGTGCTTGATAATGAAACTTCTCTTTGATCGCCACGAGATATCAAAATGTGTGTAGGTTTTTCAGATCTGTTAAAATTTACATAACGAAGGAGTGCCGTCCTTGCATAGATCGGTCTCTTATTCCCCCTCCATACTGCAGTAGAAACTGTTATCCTTTAAGTGGAGATTATAAGACTTACTCTACTTATTCGTATATTAGATCTCCAAAATTTGTAACACCTTCTCTCAAAAATTAACAGAAAAATATTTACACTAAACAGTCTTTTCGAATCTCGTTTATCTAACTTGATCTATTACGTTTGCTTATTATGGAAGTTGCGACTCCTTTTTATCAGTCCAGGCAACATCTTGATTTAAACTAACGGTCGTCTCCTTGGCGCAGTGGTAGTTCAGCTGCTTCCCAAGCTGGAGGATCGGGCACCATTCCCGGTATTGGTGGAATTTTCTTCCTCTGGAAGGTGTGCTCCAGGATGTATCCTTAGGGTAGCAACTCAGGAGCTACCTAGGCATATACTAATAAAAATAATCCACGGCGTAACAGCCTGAATCGGGCCTCAACCTGCCAACCCGACTGCAGGCCTACGCCCACATATGCCAGGCAGAAGAGGGCGATCATCCAACCAATACAGAGAGGAGTTGTGGTTAGCAACTTGACACCTCCCAGGTGGAAAGTTGATATTTTTTACCGGGATTCGCTATGAATTGCAGCTCCTCAATTTCCTCACGATGCCAAGTGGGCACTGGTCCTATACCCGGGACTTAAAATCCGCAGAACAATTGAGAAACTAACTGATGGAAACGTAACGCCTCCAGTTTGCGATGAGCACATTCACCGACTCAGGTTGCTAACCACGTCCCACCTTTCAGTATTTCATACCATTCATCACGCCTATTGTGGGCAGAGAGGGATTACATGGTTCGGGCTAGAGACGTTGTCAGGCTGCTGTGCTGCGGAGTTTAATTTATGGTTTAGCTTAAATTTCGTAGTAGCTACACATGTTTAAAGTAATGAAACATACTATTAATACGAAGATAGATCCACAATTTACTTGGGTTGTTTTTATCACAAAATTTGATTCAGGTATCTTTAATAGTTTTGAGAAAACGGATCAACAGAACGCCATTCACAGAAAAAGCTGCTGGTAGCAAAACTGAAATATCTGACACGTATATATTTGCAAACGAAAGAAACGATATGAAAATAGCGCAGAAAGGCTACCTCGTTTAATATAAATACTAATTTATACAGTAAATCTTCCCCAAAAAAAGAATGGAAAAAGTTTAGATAATCTCCCTACTCAAAGATGTGGAAAATGTGTGTTTCTTTCCTGTTAACTGGTGCATAATTCACATTAAAATGACATGTGCATTACCATTTTAAAATATATTTAAAATATAGCTGCTGTGTCTACAATGATAAAAATATATATCAATATAATTTAAGAGTAAATTTAAATGCATAAAGTTAAAAATGTCACATGTGAATGACAATTTCTGCTATCTGGTTCCCAGTTAAATAGTGACATCTTTTCAATATAATTGGGGATCCAATCATTTGTAGAAGAAACATCCATCAACAAGATACCGAGTGAAGTATGAAATTTTACGTCTGGTGTGTTTTTAGGGTGACCGGGTTATAGTGTCATTCATTTTCCCTTATGAGAATAACCAGAGGAAAACAAGTACCGCACTCCATTGTTCTGTGGGGGATGGACGTGGTTCTCTGACTGAGTTATGATAAGCTATATCAGTTGGTTTTTGGAAATGCCAAACATGTGACATGTCACATTTTGAATGTCAACGGTATTCTGAGAACTGGCGAAACCCTGCAGATACTGTTCAGAGCGAATTATCTTGTATTAGTTGAAGACTGTACAAGAACATTGCGTCTTGTAACGGTACTTCCAAAAGTAAAAGTATTATTCATGATAACACACTATCTACATGTTAATGCATGCCGAACATGAAGGTTAAACAAGAATGCTAAAGCTTTTCAAACGTCTGCCAATGTAACTTCTGTAATTTCTTACACATGTGAAAATAGTTTACAAAACTAAGTGACGAAGCACACCTCTATAACTTGCGTACCCTGCTACATTTGCTTTAAATTGGAAATACTTCCAAGTATTTCGAAACTTAACTTACTTCTACTGCATTTACAAAACTTAACATTCATTGCAATATTTTTATTTTCAGCGTATTCGACCTGCTCAGAGAAGTTATCTTTCTTAAAATATTTTGCAGCATGTTTTCTCGGTTCTTAATCATCAAGTAGTCATTTTGAGTTTGGAAAATATCGTACATCCTGTTGCTTATATACGAGACTGTATGAACTTTGCACAGCGATGAACCTCACTACAATGTACACAACTTTTATGCTGTCCGAAAAATCGGGGCACGTACGAAACTTAACTGGTATTTTGCTAGCTGCATGAAAGGCCGGCAAAATTGCAGCAAGAGTGTATACCAAGGTAAGTGTCACTGGCATAGAGGGAGACTTCGGGGTGTAAAATATGTTCTGGAGCGTCGCTCTCCAATAATTTTACTGAAGGACTCTGGCTACCACGAATTCCATGATAGATATATCATTAAGCAAATGGAGCTGCAAATGATTGCCTTTATTTTAAATACAGAGTTCAACTGTTAAACAAAAGCAATGGTGGAGCAACTTAGCTTCAGTTAAGTTTGGGACAGAACCGGAGCATACAAACAATGAAGCTGGTAAGTTCAAAAAGGGCATGTTATTTTTTTATCTCATTTAATTGCTATTTTGTGTATTTTTGTGATTTAATAGTACAAGGGAACATCCTGACAGTCCAAAGAAATTTGAATGTTTTGTAATTGGTATACGGGGAAACAAATCTGACAAGTCGTGTTAATCCGTGAAACAGGCTGAGACGTCCAGTGAAGTTAATATAAATGTTATTGTTTTAACGATACCTATCCTGCGCAACTGTGCATTGTTACTTATATGTCATGGTCTTGGTCATCGTAATGGCTATCATTGTTTCTAGAGTGCATTTTAAGTGGGGTTCCACTGAAAACTTTATGAAGTTCAGAAGAAAGTTTCACCATGGGAGGATAAATATGAAAAAAAAAAAGAAACTCGATCGTGTTAAGGATGCTACATCAAGCTAATGGCTGCAGTCACATGAAGCCATACATATGTAAAAATATCTGTGAGCGATGAAAACAGGAGGGGGCTTGGTATCAGGATGAACCACTTCAAAACACTTGATGAAATATATCTGAAGTGCGTTAACAACAGTGGTCTCTGTGCAATGCACACGTCACAAAATGGAATAGCAGTTGGTACAGTTTCGTGATGCCCTTATAAGTTTAGTATTCGTGTTTCTGATAATAATGAATGCTGTTCGTGCAATGATTTGATAGCACATTCAATCATTTAAAGAAAGGAATAGCGATTACAGTTTGAATACAGTCTACCTCCCCGAGTTCCTCAATATTAAAAAGTGATCAGTGATCAGGACAAATTTCCACACCGGACAGTATCATATGGAATTTTAAACTCAAGTTTTCAAATCAAGGTTTGAATATCCATGGAGTGATACACGTGTTTCTGAAGATAATGTATAGCCCCATATCGACATTCGAGATACTGAAATGTCCCACGAATTTTACCTTATGAAACCGAAAGAGTTGCACGATAGAAAAAATAAAACCAAAGGAAATACGTCAAAATAATTTATTGAAAACAGGCAGTAAACATGGACTATACCAAAACTTTTTCTTGCAGAAATATAAAAGCGAAAGGTTTCTTTAAAACTGATGTGCGCTTTAATTGACACATCATTCCTGATGAGGATAGTTATTTTTATATGTATCCAAAAAGCATCAGACTAAAACAAGCCAACAAGTTCGCTTATTCCATCATTAGGTTCACAATTTTCTAATTACAGAAGTCAGATATCTGGAGATGCGTTGTGCTCTTGTTGTGACCAGAATAATAATGCTATTGTGTTGAGACTCTCCAATCATCATGTACATATTGAAAAACGGCTGGACTTTGCGACGATGTAACACCCCGTAAGTGAATACATATACCTGGAATGTAATAAATGCATGGGTATGACTGATAAGCCAAGCCGCCAAATGGCTAATCTATATATTGGTGTCAAGCTTTACGAAATGCAGGTACAAATCCTTCATTCTTTGTTGTTATAGATGTTGAGGACTGGTCAAAAATAAATGGAATGATCATACATCTGGACAGTCAATGCAAGGAAAAAAATTAATATCTGTATAAAACATACAGAGACCTACAGGGCTTAAAAATGTCCTTTTATAGGGACAGAGTATTTTGATCGGATTCTGCATTAGCCAAATGTAATGAAAAACAATATCATCAGAATATTATTCAATGTCAATAATTGGATTATAAGAATCTGAAACTATTAATATTATTGTAATTTATAATAGCAAAAGTATTTGATTTTGAGATTTCTTGAGGTCATTCCTCCACAAACGGTGTATTCATTGTAGCATATTCAGCATATTTCTTACTATATCCTATAACCATTTCTATAAAACTCCAATTTGTAATGCTCCTCCACTTTATACTTCGTCAGTTCAAATGCAAAGAAAATAAAGCACAATAATTTGAAATAACTTAGTACCTCTTGGGTTTTTAAACGATTAATTTTTTCTCTACAAAATAAGTATCTTGAACTATCAGTTTCATTCCTTCCCATTTTCCAATTGTTTTTATACGTATTCTTAGCTTAAACCTCAATTATAAAAGCTGTTTTGCAGCTTTAATATCTGGGATCAGTTTATGAAATAAGATCTTTGCAAAACTCAGTTATCTTCTTGTACATTATAGAAATTCAGTAACCTATAGGAACGGCATTTTCGAACCCCTATCTTCACATACACGTAGTAGATACCTTTTAAAATTGCTTTTGTGACTTGTGGTCGCGCACAGAAATCCTTGTATTCGCCTAAATGCTCTTGGTGGCATCCCTGTTATCACGAGCAAGTCATGAATTCAGCTCTTCATTTATTGAGAGTCGTTAATAAATAGGAGTAAATGTATTCACGTTCTTATTACGCAGGGGACCACAGGTGCTGCACGCTGAAATGATGGAAAATGGGAAATAATGGAAATAGGAAATGATTCGGGGACAAACGTTTAGGGTCCCTCTCCGGATTTGCCAGTTATGAGGAATGAAGACAACATAATAAAATTCAGGGAGGACGATCCTGATATGATTTCATCCGAACACCTCCCATTAGCGAGTACACCTCGGCCACCTATGTCGTCAGTAGGAATGAAATGAGATGTGCAAGGTTTTCACTGGAAAACAAAAGGTCTCAGAATATCTATCATCATTTTCCTTCATACTTTAATTATTAATATACCATTTATTTTATGTTCAAGCAATTGAAGTTTTTCTGCGTAAAAATCCCTAACATGGCTTCCTTCGTAAGACAAGTGAAGCCGGTGGTTCCATATAGTAGATTCATAGCACGCAAACGAATCCAAGCCTGATAAAGAGGTCCCTGAGGAAAATTAAGCGGTGACACACTCAAAATATACACTATCGTTTTGCGAAAATTGCAGCACCAAGAAGGAAACGCATTAATGCAATAAAACCAATACCACGATTAGATACATGACAGGTAACAAATGAAAAACTTTTCAAAGCTATATAGTGACCTTCGTGCCCTAATGTTCAGTATTTGGTGTGGCCTCCATGCGTTGCAATTAGAGCTACTTTACGCCGTGAAATTGAATCAAGAAGGTTTGCAATATGTTCCTGAGGGATTTCCCTCCATGTACTTTGTATTTGAACCCCGAAATCCGTGACGTGGTTACTGGAGGACCGCGACACACCAGGTGCCAACCAATCATATCCCAGACATGTTCGATGGGTGACATATTCAAAGAAGGCTTGTACGATAAATTCAGGCATGTGGTTGGCATTATCCTACTGAAATGTGGCCTATGAAGATGCCTGAAGCAGGAGAAGTACATTGGGTTCTACAACTATCTTTAGATACTGGTACTTTGTTCAAAGTGCCCTAAATAGGTAGGAGGCGAGATCCATTTCTGTAACTAATGGCGATCCAAACCATTGCATATGGTCAATAATCTAGATTGCGTTCACCACGGTACCGCCGGACATGTATGCGGCCGTCGCTGTAGGACACGGTGAAGGGGACTCGTCCGAAAAGACTACATCTTGCGACTCAGCCTCTAATGATGGTGTTCACGTGCCCATTGCAGTCGGATGAGCTTGCGGGTTTGTGGACAATGAAAGCCGACGTAATGGCATGTATGCAACCTGTCTAACCTGCAGCAGACGGCGATGCAAACAAGTTCACACTTGTTGCAGTGCTCCAGCGTCAAGCCAATACTGTGGATGAAGCTGTACGGTCCGTTATGACATACGGACAAGATGGTGGTCATCCCGTGCTGTGGTCATCTTCCGTGGTCCAGTACCGGCTCTTCGTTGCGCACGATCTTCATGTATCCACTGCTTCCACACTCGCATCACTGTCTTGGCAGTATGCCCTGTACGATCCGAAATGTTACGGTACGACAAACCCGTTTCCCGGAGACCGATCATTTTGCCCGTTGAACTCGGTCAGATGCCGACATGGCTCCCTTTGGCGTCAACGAGGCATACTGACAATTATGTTATTGTTTCCACGTTGTTGTGTACACCATCTCTCTGCAAGTCGCACTCTCTGCACTTATCGCTTGCTCACTCTTCTACACTTCCACTAAGTTTGGAGTTATTCAGGAAATTCTTCCTTGGTGTTGCAATTTCACAAATGGTAGTGTACATATACATCGCCAAGCTCAGAACCATAGCAATTAAGGTGTGTCCATAAATAAAACCTTAATTTCAATTTCAGACAACTGAGAGCATCTCTCAGTAAACAAAGATTGCTTTAGTACTTGCACTAAACGTTTTATTAATACCCAATTTTATTGTACGATCCTCCGCCTCCAAAACTATGACGATCCACGTCCAAACAGAGCCAAATAGAGGTTTATATTACTAATGCGATTATATGAGTATTTTTATAGCCAGTTCCAAAAGTAAAGCTGTGATAATAAGGTGTATGTTGCGTCCCAGTACAGCAATAGGACCTTGGAACCATCGTACTGCCTAGTTTCAGTAGAGAGTGACGGATATTAAAATTTTTCTGACCTATCAGATTTAATTATGCAATTGAGCCCTTCGATGTACATGGAAAGGCAATTATCGGATATGTTGTTTTAGAACATTTGATCACTAACGTAACGCAAACCGAAGGCAAATATGCTACTCCAAAGCGTCCAGTATCTGTTGCAAGCTGTGGGTAGACGTGGGCCAAAGTATACAACAGTTTTATTTTAATTATTTATGTTATATTTCTCTAATTATACGAAGATAATTTCTGACTACAATAATATGAAGTGAGGACATCCACTATGTATTGCGTGACAATCTTTATTTTGTTTCTTTAAATAAAACGTGATAAGTGAAGGTCAAACAAATTTCCATATTTTCGCCCTCAATAATTGTAAGCACAGCAATGAAAGGCAGATTTATATTATGAAGATATACGTAACGAGTGCAAGAATCAATTAGAAACAGTGATGCATATTAGTTGTCCCAAAGAGTCATGCTTCACAGTTTAAGGCACATATCAACTCTCACAGCTAGAGGCCAAAAACAGATCGCCTCTAACAGTGGGCTAAATGGTAAATGAAATATGTTTTTGTAATATCCCCTTTGACGTAAGTCATGAGCGATGGTTGGGAAAGAACTCCTTGTAATTAGATATGTTTCTTACTGGAGTTGTCCAACGGAAAACAGAAGGATGAGTGACATGGAGAGTAGGCGATGTTAGAGGTGGGGTGACAATTAAGTCGAGAGTCCTTTACACGATGCGTAAGGGAGGAAGGCTTCTGTACTGGCGTCGAGACGGAACAGGGGAAACCGCCATGAAATATTATGAGTACACTTGGGAAGCGTGCAATCTTGTGGCGGGTGGAGAGAGAGCAACTCTTTTCAACTTGTGTCATAATTAGTCCGGGGGTTAAACTGCAAATTTCTCTTTTAAAAGCCTTACTACCTGAGTATGTATGTTTCTCCTTTGTTTATATCAGTGAGGGAACGCACTGGGCCCAAGAGTGGTATTAGCAGTTAAATTTGCAAGCATGTTCGTAGTGCAGGAATCAAGGAACATTGTCAATCGAAATCTGCATGAGAGTTTGAAATAGTTTCGGATGTAAATTATTTCTCCAATGTCCCTGCTGATATTCCTTCCGATTATGGTTAGTAAGCTTTGAAGGATAACATCAGGGTACAGTGATGATGACTTTGGACAAATGACTTGCTTTAAAGGAAATAGGAAAATAATTATATATGTTTAATAAGCATTAATCAAATACTACTATATTTTATGCACTTTATACTGCCTAAAATGCTCAAAAAAGAGAGCTAATATCTGCCTTAAGGTTACCGATACCCGAAATATGTCCAATTTAAAAAAAATTAAAACCTAGTTCTTTATCCAAAAGCCTTGGTACCGGAATTGGCTAAGATTATTAATTGTTATGGATTTACTATAGGAGATACGCAAATGATTTCAATAAAATGTTCTATATGCTAAAATCGATATATAATGTTGGCAGCCAAAGTTAAGTCACTGCCAAGGAAATTTAAAAATTGTCATTAGAACTTTTGTTAAAGTTAAGCAATTAATACGCTGAAGTAGCTAAGACAATTAGTTCTAGTATAATCAGGCGTAAAAATTATTAGCTTAAGGTTTACCTGGAAATTAGTTATGTTCAGAAGTAAAAGGTGGAAACAGTTACGTAGACAAATCCGGGAAAATTACAGTCTTGCAAAAGCGCTTACCGTGATCGATTATTATCGGAGTGCCGAAGGTATAAAAACCGCAATTGGGTTATACGGATTTAGCGGTAGCCACCAGGGAGCCTTCCAATTAGTATTGCAGCTATTTAGAGTAATTTATATTTTCCCCTGTCGTCACCGTCGTCGTCGTCAAAAACTGTCAAGTATTGGTACGTCAGATGCTCGAAGGTATAACACAGCTTCTAATGCTAGGATTCAGAAAGGTTAATACGGCATAACTTCTCAAACAGTTGGCAACTTACCTCTAATTGATCACTAATAGTTTCCATTAATTTTATCAGTCAAATTAATTGATTACGCATATCCTAAGAAGAAATATTTTCGTTATTTACTGGAGCAGCGGGCAGCAGATACTTCGAAGACCAAGATAGGTGTTACAGATGTTGTCAAATGGCAAAGCACACACTTCTTCATTACTTCACCTTTAGCTACTATGACATTTGCTCTCAGAGCCCTTTAAAGCTTCTTTTCTATATTTTTATCACAATGAAACATATATCTATATATACAGATAGATATTTTTTTTTATTTCACCGTTTTTTACTGCTTCCGATTGTTTTACTGTCTGTTTTCTGTAGTTTCATACATATACCCTATACACATAAACATCTATGCACAAGACGGGACTCGAACCCGCGACCCTCTAAGCGGCGGAAAGCTAGATATACGCTCTAGCGACCACGGCTACGAGGGCCGGCGTGGCCTTAGAACGTGACCGTTTAAACGCCCAACAGCATACGGCTTAAGCCCCTGTATTTACTTCCAGTACCTTTTATTCAAACTTGATAATTTTTACAATTTTGCGTTTTAGAAATGTTTCACACGATGTAGTTGTACATAATTTAACTGTCGTAGGAGAATGAAGTTAAAGAACAGAGCATATGATTTTTCCACATGTTTAAGTTGCTCAAAATACGACATAAATCGAACACTTAGGATAATGTGCCACAAAAATTATATTTAAACGTATAATGCTTTCTCTAGAAACAACCATAAGAGAAAAAAATCTATCTAACGTTTTGTGTATCATAATATTACATAGTAGTGTTTTTTTTAAAAAAGTTACGATTTCTGCATCATGTAAAACACCTGGGCAAACAGCTTAATAAAAGTAAAATCATATTCTTTTCTCGATAAACATTAAAGTATAAACATCCTTATAACTCTAGTAGGCCCTGGAGTAGGCATATGACAACATAAAAGCTGTAACGTTTAAAATTTTCACTACGAATACCCTTAATGATTTTGACACAAACCTGTCTAAAATAAGCAACTACCTAGTTGCTGGTGCAGCTCCCACTGAAGATGGTCTGAAGCAAAGACCGAAAAGCGCATCTGGAAGGAATGGTGATCATCTGCCTAGTCTGAGTGAGTAATCTTAAACATATTAAGCATGCCAGCTACTCAATATTTATATAACTACCTAGTGTCTAGAATTGCGGTTAACGGTCACTTTTATTTGTGTAAGATTTGTTTAAAATAACTAATTTGTAAAGTCCCATTTACTTTTTAACTTCTATCTCACACAAAATGGGTTTGTAATGTGGCCATTTCAGCTTAGCGGCCACAGTCTCACAGGCCTCTGATAAACGTGTGCTACCTAAATTATTTCAACAATGCCCAGTTTTACCTGCCACGATTAGTCATTATATTCATTTGTACTGTACAATATACGCGGAGAGACGGGGAGAGAAAGAGAGAGGAACAGGGAAAACGCCAACTTCGGAATCTTGTTAATACCCTCCTGACCGTTATATTATAAAATATGTATTAATTTCAGGAGGCTTTTGATGAATAAACGGTAAGGATTAAACTGTTTCTGTATATAATAAGGTCAAGCAATTTTAAGCGGATTAACAGGTACTGGCAATTGTTGTGTTTAGAGAGAATAGTGAAAAAAACGAAAAATAAAGCCTCTTTAAGAAAACAGTTTTAAAATTAACTTTACGCTTCAGCTTTTCCTACTCAGATTATTTTCCTTCCCCGAATCCTGAAAAGTTTTTAATTGGCCAATTAATGGCTAGATGCTTGAAGAACAATCGCAGAAGAAGTGGACAAGAAAAATATAAAAACGACTGATGCAGTACAATCACACAGCTCTACTTTGGATTACCTCTGGTGAAAGAACAAAACCAGATTTGAAATCTAAATGCATTAAAGCGCATTCCTCCAGGATTTGTCAGAATAGGAGCAGGGATTATGGAGGATGAAGGATGACGCTCTCTGCAAAGTTATATGAATACTGCAGAGAAACACAGACAATAAGTGGCAGTGTTTTGTAAGAATGAACTGATTACAGGAAAGTGCAGGACTTTGGTTCAAGATGGGGAAAAATAGCTCTATCCCAAATGAGACAAATTCCAAGGAGAGTGACAATGACATTACAGAGAGGTTTATATGCTGATAGAACCACTAACTTGCGCCATTTTATCAACATATGCATCTATATTTTCAGGATTTTTAAAACAAAACGAAAGAAACTCATTCAAGGACTTCACTTCGAGTATGAACACCTGAAGGTGGCGACCCAGTGTTATGTATGATAAATTCAGGTAAAACTTTCCTAGAGATCCCGTAAAATGCACCACATAGAATACGCACATCTTCTGCGGAAGATCAATCGCTCTAATAGATTTAAATAATACAATTGTTTGGCGAAATAATGCGTAGATCTGTATAGTACGCCAGATGTAGTTCATCTGCTGTAAAATAATGTAATCACACTATGGTAAAATATCAGTAGTATTGCGACAACCTCCTGTGATGATTACAGATATAAAAAACCACAATTTAGGATAGTAATAGAACTACTCTCAGTATAATTACATAGTAAATAAAGCAGTTTAAATGAAAAAAATATCAACTGCCTTAAAGATGACACTCTGCTTAGGAAATATTGAAATGCTTAACGTCCCAACACAAAAGAAATTATGTCGAGATATACAGACAATACAGAAGAAAGATTTTGGAGAAAGCAAGTTATCCAACAGGCGCAAAATTACAAAGAAACTGCGGAGGGAAAAAAAAGCCAATATTGGCACTGATCCAACACCACAGGGAAGTGAAGGGGGAAGAGGCACAAAGAATAACCGAACACGTGCAACAGCTGTTACACGGATCGTAAAGAAGTTTAATTTTAATATATGAAACGAAAACATGGATTCACACAAATGCAAATAATTTGCAAGTCACATGAACTAATGCTTTAACCTGAATATACATGTAAATTAGAAACAGAATTGAATCATTATGTTGTACTGTAAATTATTACATCGAAATTCATACGATATGTTGCCACATCTCAATTCAAATGCCAAAAAACTTTGTTGTATCGTATAAATGTGGTAGTAGATCATTTAAAGTTTAGCTTTTAGTACTGTACCTATATTTTCTGTTTATATCTGAAAGAACTTTCAAACTTTGTACTTCCCGCTTAACAAAGTTTTACGAGATATTATGTATATAATTTTGAAATGATATCGCATAACCTGAATTTCATAATTTTAGCTGTTATTTTTATTGTAAAATAATCTGATTTTATCGCATCCAATAAATATTAAAAGTTGTTATAGTGAGACTGTGTTTTAACATAGAAGCTCGTCCTTCCCCAAAATACTGTCGCGAATTCATTATCTACGATGGCGCGGCTAGTGTACACAAAGAGCCGGCAGATAAAGATAGCCGACATAAAGGACTTGCCGGCACAGATAGGGTTTCACGTTTGCAAGGTTCTAGTGATATCTGGATTTACAGAGAATGGTTATTTTCTTATTTGTTCCGGAAATGCCCAGAATTTATCAAAGAGGTATTTAAGAAGGCGACGTCTCGCCAAGAGTCAGTCGCGAAGAGCCGTAAGTAGTAGTAAACAGCTGTAGAGTGTTGTAACAAGTAACGAGAGCTGATGTAATCAGAACACTGTTATTGTCATCGACCTTGGTAGACTGTGTGTATCTGACTTAATGTTGTTACGTGAGAATCGGACAGTGTATTTATACGGAAATAAAGAACATTTGAAATAACGGCAACTCGGACTTTCAATTCTACGAAACCACAAAGTCACAATTGGTGTCAGGAGTGGGACATTTCCACCATGGACGCGGCACTGGAAAACATTTTGGAGAAGACGATGGAAATGGAAGCCAAACTGACCTCGGAAATGAAAGCGGCAAATAGTAGCCTGACCACGGAAGTAACAGAAATGATGACGGCGAATGACAACCTCGCTGCGAGAACTGAAGCGGCAAATAACAACCTGGCCGCAAAGCTGAAAGTAATGAAAACGGCTAACGCCAACCTCGCCGCCAAAATGGAAGAAAAGTTGGAGCAAGCTGGGCAAGCGGATGGGTCAAGTGGACGAGCGTGTCGAAGACCTGCGAGCCGCGTTAACGACCTGGAGGGAAAGGTCAACAGCAACACAAACTCCCTCAACGTCATGGTAGAGGACATCGTCGACAGCAGGTTGAAGAACTTAAAGGCAGACGCCCCGGGACACGACACAACATCTGCACGCGTCACACGTCCTAAATACGACGGCGCAACAATTGTCAAAGTCTTCCGCCGCCCTTGCCCGGGATTGACGGCACCCTGGACAGGCTAGCTGGTGCACAGTGGTTCTTGACCCTGGACCTGAAGTCGGGTTACTGGCAGGTGGCTCTAGACCCGAGACACAAGGAGAAGACCGTATTCTCGACAGGCCAAGGCTTTGGCAGTTCACAGTTATGCCCTTTGGCCTCTGCAACGCACCAGCCACATTTCAACGCCTCATGGAATCAGTAATGAGAGGATTGACATATGACGCATGCCTGCTATACTTGGACAACATCATCAATGTCGGCAAGATGTTCGAAGACCATCTCGACAACCTGAGCAAGGTGTTACAGAGACTGCAGGCAACCAACTTGAAGCTGAACGCGAGGAATTGCCAGCTCCTCCACAAGGAGGTTAACTACTTGTGCCACATAGTCTCACCAACCGAAGTGGCCACAGACCCGGAGAAGACACAGGCTGTGAGAGATTGGCCTCGGCCGAAGAATAAGGGGGAATTGCGCAGTTTCCTAGGGCTGTGCAGTTATTACCGCCGTTTCATAAAGAGGTGTTCTAATATCGCCAAGCCCCTCACCCGCCTGACAGAGGAACATCGACCTTACGTGTGGACGGATGACGCCGAAGACGCTTTCTAGCCGCTGAAGAAGACACTGTGTAGTGGATTTCCACAACCAGGCGGCGCTTTCATTGAGGACACCGATGCCAGCGAACTCTCGAGAAATCCGTCTCCTCCCCCCCGCGGTTTCGGTAAGCTTTTATCTACACACTAAACTGCCCGTGCCTTTGAACTAGTCACCGGCGCCGCCTTGATCAACAATGGGCTCGCGACACTATGAACATCACATTTGATGTCAACTCGAAGGACTCCTCAATTAAGGCCACCTTCATAGCCCAAGTGAACGGCTACGACCAGATAAGGCGGAAATCAGTGACGTGGCTTTTTGTTGCGTTGCATTTTAGCCACAGTCAGCGACTCCAAGTTCCAACACTGACTAGATGATCCATTTCATTCAGAATATTGTATTTTTAAATCAAACTTGAAAATTGCTATAAAAACTACATATTAATAAAATATACATGCAGCATATAATATTATTTAAATAGCTGGAAACTTAATAAATGACTCGCTACCAAGAAGACATACTTTCTGATAGCAAAGAAGAAATACGAATCTGCATTAAACTCTTGTCCCTAGTAAGAACGTGTGGAAACGCCAAATTGACGGCCTTGGAGCTGCCAGCTTTAAGTTTTACCTTCTACATAGAAGTCATGAATGAAGAGCAGATGCTGTAGAATAAACCACAACACATCCCTTCAATTGCCACCACATGAATGTCAGCTGCTCGGAGAACGTGCTTGTTAATTACTGCCAGGTGATAGACCAAACAATGTTGGACGCAGCACTTGATGACAGACCTTATTTGCACTAACGGTCTCAATTTAGACCAGTATACCGTATTATAATTGCTCGTTCTCTACAATGACTTTAGGGCACCGAATCGCCCGTGCGCACCTAGGGGAGGCAACCTCCCTTTAATCTCTTAGAGTACATTTCCTTTGTCTTATTGTCATTCTATCCTCCAGATGCTTTCTTCAACGGAATGTTGATTCATGCTCTTGTATCTACCAGTGAGCGAAATGGCTTCGGGTTACCCCTAAGGCTTGTATTCGTGAGGTCCGTGGTTCGATTTCCGTCGCACTGACTATTCTGATCATCAGTTTTCTCTTGTTTTCGCGGGTAGGTAGGCCAATACTTTGTGGTTCCCCTTCTGCAACGAATTTCCTGCCCATTAAATCTGCAGAGATGTATTTTTCTATTATTGAAAAGAAAGGAAGAAAAGAAGAAAGAATGAAAGGGATGAAAGAAGGAAAAAATTGATTGCTGAGCCGTTGCATGGAGGATGTGCAACATCAGTTGCCGTCGGACATTTGCTTCCAAACCGCTATTCACTGTCGCATTTTATACAACGTACAAATTTTAGGTAGTCAGTAAGCAAACTTACTAGGTATACTCTATTCGGCATTAAGACTGTACGGACGTCAACATTGCGCCGTTGCACAAGTTTTAGAGCGAATGAAACAGTGAAGCACAAATGGAAATAGTTCATTACTACATTGCATATATCATCACTTATTTTATACATACAACTAACAACCGGGGTGAGTGTGTACCGCAATTCAGGTTCTAAAGCATTTAAACTTGGGATCAAATATTTTACTACCATTTATTGTCACGTGGCATTCGGTATTTGCGTTGTGTATCTAGCCCTGCACTTTTCTAGCCCTGCACTGCTGCAGAGAAAGATATGATTGCGACAGCAGAGGGCTGAAGGCAGAGAGCTTCTTCAACCACGTGTTCGTTGGCGGGGTGATACAAACCGCAATGTTTATATGTTGGAACTTGGAATATAGAAATAAAATGCGAGAATCACTATAATAATAAATTTCTGTCAAAATTGTTTTTGCAAAGTAAGGCATTTCCTAAACATTATTTTGTAGCTTTTATTTTTTTTTCTGCATTTAATTGACAGGTTTTATTTATGAAAGCACAAGGGTATGATCTGGCGGATATGTCTGAAATTTTTCCAGTCCTTTTTTCTTTATTTTGCATCGCCGGTAAATAAAACTATATGGATTTTATAAAGAAGATGTTAATACTAATAATAATTAACAGGAGCAAAGCAGAAACCGCTGGGAAAACAACAGCAAGATACAAACCGCAGAAATGTGGTTCTTACAATATAGAAAAGGGTTATACTAGAGCAGAACAAATAAACAAACGAATAATAAGAACTAGCATTCAGTGTTACAACAAATAGAAATAAAGAGATAATATAGAGTATACGCCATAATAACACAGAGGGACACCTCGCACGTCGTCCTCATGGTGCAGAGTCAGCACGCTAACTTCTGGTGTCCGAGGTCACGTGTACAAACCCGGAGAGGGCGATGGCTTCCTTCGTTAGGAAAGTAAAGCCGTTGGTCCCATGTCGTAGATTTGCGGCACGTAAAGGAATCTCAAGAATGATAAAGAGGCCTCTAAGCAAAATGTAAGGCCTTTCACCTTAAATACGGAATGCGACGTTGAGTACCTAAGCAGTCATACCTTCATAGTCATTTAAATTAACGCCTAAGAGACCTTTTTCGATTAGCACCCGCAGGACAAATACAGAAATCCTTACATTGCTCAGTTAGGACGACGAACATTACGCCCACAAGCAGACTTCCGATGCCCAATGGGGAGTGCCGTTTCCTTTGAGAAAGTATCCGCGCCATCTGTCCGTCACCACCTTACGCCACATAATTTAAAACCATGTGAAATATTAACGGAAACCGAACGAAAGAGAAATTACGGGAAAAAGTCTTGGTAACTGATAACATACCGCACTTCGCCTACCCAGCAGTGAAGATCACGAAAAACACAATGGGTAGTCGATGGGAATCCAATCCGAGGCTCCCGAATGCGGACCTCACACGTTACTATGGTACCAATTTGTTCTGTACGACCATGGGTAGATCGCATATAAAAATATTTCAAGCAAGAATGAAGAAGCATTATCCTTGAGAAAAATCACAAAAGAGGTGGATCAAATAATTTGAGGTCTTTAGGGAAAAGAAATAAGGAAGTATAGAAGTAAAACCAAAATAAATAACATATCCAATGTATGCAATCAGAACATGAAATAAGAAAAATTATCTCAATGCTAATGAAGTATAATGTAAGTTTAGTTTTGTTTCAATTGTGTACGGGTATTCGAGTAGAGTTCGGTGAGCATGCTGCTTGCGATAAAACAAAAGAAAGCAATAAAAAAGAAAAGAAGACTTGTTTCATCCCCCTCCCATTTATAGCCATGTAGTTAAGATCTTATCTTGGTTACGAACTATGAATGAAGAGAACAGACAACTAAATTTTTAACGCTATCGCATAAATCAGTAAGTGCGAAACAGCGACGCTTCGTGTGGAATTTTAAGCTATTCTCAAATCATAGATGTTTATACCTTAAAGGGATACGCCATTGAACATGCTTTCATAGCGCTGTAACCAATAGAAGTCATAAATTTATGATACATTTGACTTACCTAAATATTGAAAACGTTAAAAGTGTTACCTATATACACACTCTCTACCGTTTGCATATACAATATAGAGAAGGTACTGTATTTCACTCCAGAACTCAATAGAAATATTATGGGAAATACACAATTTGAAATATCCAGAACCTTCGAAGAATTAGAAAATCGCCGCGCAAATATTTTTGAAGGGCATAAATAAAACAATTAATCTGTTCTGAATCTGTATGATTTCCTCTAGCCACTCTTCTAAAACCAATTTTTATAAAACGTTTTTCCGTCTTTTCTCATTATTTAAGATAAAACTTCATTAGACATTCATATATTGTTCATTAACTACGTCTCACTTTCTAATACTGCATTCCGTTCATGACGGTCATTGTGGCCAGAGGTAGGGCCTGCCTCAGTATCGGACTACTCTTCCACAGAGTTTAAATTTTAGCGGGCTAAACAGATTTTTTAGATTTCAAAAGGTTGAAACTTATATTGCATACATAGACATATTAAGTAAACATGGCCATCTGTAATTCAACGTAAGTTAATAACCAAGCAGGATATATAGATGATGCAACAAATGCTTAGGTTTATTGAAATCCCAAATTGTTACGTAGGACCAATCAGAATTAAGTATTACGGTAACTTAGTAACCAAAACAGAAAAAAGAACCAATGATTTTATTCTTAAATTTTTTTTTCTTCCTGCAGCTTTACACATGTACGGCATTTTCTTAATTGTGACCCTTAAGATCTTTCGTAGGTATACGTATCATTTCCATAATTTTAGGCGTTTTACCTCTGCTGAATACAGTCGAATGAATGGAAACGTGCTGATATAATAAACAGCGAATTATGTTGTAAAGGAGGTCCTTACCTTATTCTAAGATTACACTTAATTATTATTAAGTATATCCCACCTTTTCCTTCGTTCCAGAGCCTAAAACTGAACTCTGTTATAAAGTGAACGTTTAAGAACCAGACGTTTAATGTTAAGCACATATGATGCAGGTTCATCCAGCTGCTGGTGTGGACCGTCGTTGCGAAGCATGCCATCCAGCAACGCAGGTGAGATGTTTCCGTGCCCTCTCATCATTTTGCAACTCACGTTTGTTCATACACTAATGAGTGTGTGTCGAAAGTGAATTCAAATCAATAAAGGATTGTCTCAACTAGAGCTGGTGTGGTATAGTGGCCGCGCTTAAACCATCCCCAACCGGCTCTCTTTGTAGCGAAAAACTGTTCTTCCCCCTAACCACAATGTCATAAACATCTTAGGAAACACCAACCGGGGTCAGAGGTGAAGAATGTTAGGCTCGTGTTTACAGCTGAGAATATCCAGTGTTGCCGTTGTTTAAATTAACTTTTAGAGGCAAAATATAAATAAATAAAGCAAAATTCACTGTAAGAAATCGTCATTGATCTTTTCAAATAAATTTTAAATGATTAATGTTTCCTATCATAATACATAATGTTACAACTCTTTATAACATAACTGAAAAGAAATATATCACCTACGCTGTTATGGTATTAGTACTTCTATTACGTACAAGAACTAAATGCGTATTATTAGCATAATATCTAAGGAAAGTTTAGTAAAACATCATTACAATTTTAAAAGGGTTAAACTGCATCAATGTGCATGAATTTGCGAGGGATATTTACTTGCGAATTAAAGAAGCACTTTGGATATTCTGGTAGTTAATAATAATTTATAAGCAAAGATTGCACGTTAGAGCTTTGTTTATTGCAATCGTGAGCCGTTTTATCCTAAAACATTTTCCTTTATTCTATGGTAGCTACAGGTGGTGAATTTCAGTTGATTTAACAAAGCAATAAACACTTAAAAAAAAAACAACAACCAAGGAATTAAAGAAAAACTAGTAAGGAAACTCTATTACTCTTTTCAAATTTTCGAAACTTTTTACAAGGATGTCTGCTAATTTTACAAGTTTGAATAAAGTTAAGCATTGTATTTGTTTATGGGGGGTGGGTCTTCTGCTAAACACAATTTAAATAAATAATCACGTACATTCCGCATAATAATTAAATATGCCATAAACGCTTTAGAACTCGAAAAAGTTTAGATACTTTTAGATATATATATTACAAGTGTGAACGGAAATCCATGTTAGCATATCCATGTTAGGTTCGATACCCACGGTCTCCACATCTTAATTAAATTACGCAAGTGCTAAACGCAAATAACTATTAAACACAAATAAATTTATAATACTATACTAAGTAAAACACTATGTAACTTCTATAAATATAAGCTTAATTAACACACATAGGAAGCACGTTTGCACAGTCTAAGATAATTTCTGAGGACACAAGAAAAATATTGCAACAGCGCTCTAACTTGGTGAACGTATTAAAAAGGGCCACCCATATGTTTAAGGGTGGAAAACCCTTATAATTGCTTACATGTGAGGAGGCGTGGTCAGAAGGGAAAGCTTTTGACGCCGCCTGGGATTCAATGGACGAGGCTACTATACACGGATGGTAAGGAGTTTCTACCGATGTTAAAACAAGCACTACTTGTAGGTAGCCGAAAAGCATTGGTACTTTTCGTGGTCTCAGGAAAACCTGCACTCCACTCCCAAAATATCAATACAAACATTTATCAGAAATGCATGTTTTGAGGTCCCTGAATACATAATCATTTTAAGAAAAAAATCCGCGTGTCTGTGTTAATCGTGAATGTGAGTGTGTAAACATCTCAAAAATGAAAGTCAGGTTTGCACCAAATCTGCTACTTAAGTTAAATATGTTCTAAATAAGCAACATTAAGTTATCTAAGAAAATCCTCATCCACAACTACATCTAAATAGAACACTTATGTGTCCCCCTTCAAAAGGCTAGCAATTGTGATTTATATAAGATATCTACATGAGTACTACAATTACATTATTATTTATTATGAAATTTTCATTTTTAAGATTCATTTTTGGGAACAGTCTATGAAGCCCCTTTCTTTCAGAAGGAATTTGGTGTAACTTTGAATAACAAGTAAACAGGTAAAAGATAGAAAAATGCTTGATGCATAAAATGCTGCAAATATATTTAAAGCTCATAATTTATTTAAAATAAGCACTATCATCAAATTTCGGATGTTCATCCTTATTGGTTGTAATTTCTCAATAATTCTGTCATTTTATTAAATCTGCTGTAACTATTCAGTTTAATTCTATTGATGTCATGGAAAAGTATAGAATTTTAATGGCGGCATATAGGAATTCTCTTTTAAAAATTTGACTATCTTTTCGGTTGGCGGTCACACCTGTTCCTGCAAGGAAATGAAAATGGAACTATTTCTGTAAAATTCATCCCGATTGACAAAGTCGAAAGAAAGGTAAGTTTTGTAAGAATAGTTTCTAAGCTGACAGATAAGGGTGTGTCTTGACAATGTTTTGTTCTACTCCTGATTGTTGACTTGCTATCTAGCTAGTGCTAGATTATAGTTTCGTACCTAAACTATTGTGCAGATTGCTTCCCAAATTGGCCAAATTTTTCTTTCGGAATTGTACCTGATTTCACGCTGAAACTAAAACTAAAACCAAAACCTTCGTGTGAATCCATTTGCGCTAAGGCCCAAAGATGTAAGAAATCTAAGGTAATAAAAAAGGTTGGTACAAAATGGGAACCACATGTTCCGGTGTCAAAGAACTGGTGAAATCAACAACGCATAAGGCGTGAGGAACCTGCTTTCTTCGATATGCTGACACGCTGCTTCTATGCTGTCCTTCAAACTGCCAGCCGTTGCAAAGCATAGCGCGGGATGACGTATTTTCTCTGCTGAGAAATCGGAGACAGTTACCGTGTTATTCCTCTAGATGCTGAACTATTGTGCGTTTGAAATTGGTATGTTTGTCCTTGAGCTCTACTAGGTGAGCAACCAATCGGAGTACTGCGGTGTTGTATTGCATTCCCGCTATGAACGAGCGCCTAACTAATCAATCTCAAATAAATACTATTCGCGCTAAGACAAAATTTCAGATTTGGCAAAAACTGATTCATGAGGAAGGAGAGAGTAATGTATTTAACTTAACCGTAAAACCCCATATTTTTAGCTCAAATTGTTTTCCTAATACAAGTAAATAAAGTAGATACCAATATATTATAACGATGCATTGCGAAGTAAGCACTGTATTGAACATCATTATTGGTTGGCATGTACGCGTGAACCTATATTTGAAATTACTCAGAACTGAAACGTAAATATTTGACATGACGTGGTAAAAGAAATGTGTTCTTTGAATAAGCCAACTTATTTGTTAAATTTGATGAGAGGAAACAATACACTTCCTGCTAGTCTAGCAGAACGTGTCTAGTCACATTATTGAGAAAGTAAACCAGCTGGATCAATGAGATACGATCCACCTTCCCCCTTACTATTGTCAGAACAATTAAATAGAATTAATGTGGGCTCAAATTATGTTGCAAATAGAAATAATATTTTTAAACTGACTGACGTTGAACGACTTATTAACGAAGAAATTAACAAAGAACACGCGACTGGGAAAACTGCGTGAGACATAAGATAAACTACAAAAAGACCACTTTTAGAAAGAAATAGCATGTAAAAAGATTTGGGAACCTATCATCATAAATTTGCAGTACTCAGACGATAAAGACATTGACAATGACGAATTATCGCTTAACGTAAGTAACATTCACAGCTATACGGATGCACCGCTGGTATTTTCATTGGATTAGAAAAATAAGTAATTCATAAACTATAATTAACTTTAAACTAAATATTTAAACCATTTGCGTAATATACGCATATCCGCGTTGCAATTGTGATTTCAACAGCTGAATTATAATAAAACGTGCAAAAATTCCGTTTGCGTTACCGCCAAGAACACTCGCAAGTGTGCGAGAGAGAGAGAGGGAAATATTAAAAGAGTGGGGGTAACGAGGTGGCAAAGCTGAAGACTAACGCATATGACTCGCTACAGGCGAGAACTCTTCCCATTTGAAACACTTTATAATCCAAAACCTCAAACATATTCGGTAAGGTATTTCCTACGTCATTTCCTGATGTTTACACCTAGTTTTGGTTAATTTGTTTACGTAAGATCAATTAATGTACTGCTGGAGGAACGGAAGCCTATTGGATGTAAAAGTTTACTGTTTTAAAAGTAGAGAATACAGCGTTACAAGAGTGGAAACTGTGCATAATCTTTTTCCCGGAATTATAACTAAAAAAAAAAAAAAAAAAAAAAATGACTGTCTTCGGGATGTCTTGGTTTCTCTTGTGTTACCCATGGACATCTTAGTCATGATTTAGAAAAATTGCAAATAATTGCAACTAGACATCGGATTTGTAAGCACCAACACTACATACAATGAATATGGATGCGTTTATACTACCAAAATCTTTTAGAAATGCTTTAGAGCATCGAAAATCGTGCTTATCACAAACTAGAATTACTAAATTTATGTTCATACTATCTGGTATTTGCAACGTAGGTAACTCCTATTTACGACATTATCCTGATCGTTATAGTCTGACTTGCAGTATACCATGATTATTTCCTTAAATGTCCACGTATAAGTTTGTATGCTCAGAGACATTTTCACGTCTGCGGATATCACCTGGTTAAATTTAAAAGCACTTACTAACTCTGGGAGAATTCATTTAGAAAACGCTATGTTTTCACCTTAAATATATTTTTCCACAAAGCATGCAACTTTAATGTCAACATTTTTCTAAGCCCGCACAATTTACAACTTAATTTTGCATATTTTAAAGAATTACTGTAAAGATTACTCTAAACCACTTAAGGAATTATATGGGTCTCTCTAAAAATGACTTTATTAACTGTCACTAATGTATTTAATATTATCAATATTAATTTCACAATTAGTTTTTTACTATCACTTGCATACATGGATAAATGGAAATACGCAGCAGTATCAAACCTGCGCTATTACATTTACTATAAGTCTTTACATTACGGTTATGACAAAATAGGTACTATTGGGTAAAGGTTATAACTCACAGTTACAGTGTGTTAACGGTTACATATAATGCTTAATAGTAACGATTAACTTGTTTTTATGTGTATCACGTTCAAAGTTAAATTTAATAATGGTTAGCAATAACGTTTACTGTCCACCAACGCAAAGTAAGTCCCTGAAAGGAATGTGCCACCCTTAGACAGTGGGACAAGGACAGCGAATGTCTGTGACAGAGAACGCATGATACAAGGAGCAGAACCGTTAAAAAAAACATGCGCCCTGTTCACTCAAGACACTAATACCAAGAATATTTATTCATAAAAGTAGAAGCCGTCAGAATGTTTTTGAATTACCTGCAACTGAACTGACATGGGGTGTCATAAACCTGGCGAGGGAGGGTGTGGGAACCTTCACCAACCCCCCCCCCCCTGCGTCTCATTCTCCGGAGACTTTCTTAGCTATGGTGAACTTAAGATGAAATTACGTTATGAGCGCTGTCGACATAGATGTGTATTTTTGGTTCACGATAATAAGTTTCTCAAGCGGCGTCAACACTTCGATTACTATGGTGGTTTGCAATCGCAAATTGCATGCACACTTGCTTCTATATTTATATATGCAGTTTGTACAGCCGAACTGAGCTATATGGGAACCTAAATATAAACATCATATAATAAAGGTGAAGCACAGTAAAACACATCACTACTGCCAATATAAAGATGACAGAAATCAAGCGTTTAATAAGCTAAAAATTCTTTTAAGAGAAGAAATAAAACATAGCAATGTCAGTCTGAAAATCAATGTTACTAGAGAAGACAAACATTAAGGTGCAAACACACATATTATCTAACATCTAAAACTGTGCAATCTCAAACGTAGCAAAGCGGGTAATTAGTAAGCACTGTTCTCACCAGATGGCATATTAGATTAACAAGTTATTCATGATATCTTGTGAGGAGATTATTCTGCGTAACGAGTTGAGGTAACTAGTTCCTGACAAACGTTACTAATTCACATATGGTGAATGATGATACCCAGACACGGTAGTCTTTTAACGAGACAACTGGTTGCGGCCATCATTACCTTGGTAGCCGTTATTGGATAACTGACCATCACTACTTTACATACAATCACAGAAGAGCGACGTACATACATAAAAGTGAAAACAAACTAAATACGAATTTGCATACAACTCCGATGCAGAGGTAGTTACGGAGTTAGTGCCTCTATGTTATGCCACTACCTCAAAAAAGAGTAAGAAATGGCATTTAAAACTTTCTTTACTACGAATGCAGTCAGGCTTGCTATTCTTTAAGGCGCAATAAGATATCTTGCCTAATAACAGAAAGTGACAGAAACTGAAGTAAACCATTATAAATTATAAGTTTACGACACAACTGTATAGATTAACATTATATGGGTCCATGGCACTTCAAATCTAGTGCGGATTGACAGAATTGTGGACATTCACTGTGGACATCAGCAGTAAGTGGAGAGACAAGGGACAGAACAATTCCGTGCCAGTCAGCTGTCACGGCTATCCTTGGCAGAACATGCCAAACAGAAGTACCAACTAATACACATAAATACTAATATGCTATATTAAGAAGTGAAAAATAAGACACTTATCACTATCTTCCAGTGTGAAAATTAGCAGAAAATTATCTTTTGTTACACCACATTCGTCAAACTTTCCTCATTGCTCATACCTACAATTAAATTAACCATTGTTTTCTAATCTTACCTGAACTGCCGGCAGTACAGTAGACGCTTAAAATCTAAGCTTGTTTCTGCTACGAAAACTGAAAGCTGTTTGAGTACACGAGTATTGTGGTGTGATATTTTCTTTTCATTAACACGAATAAAATAATTGATTAAGGCTTCACGGGTGATCAGCCGCGTCCAATTCAAGAAGATCGAGCTTTCGGCCATTTTACACTCTATGGTCTTCAGTTCCTGATGAAGGCCATAGAGTGACGCAGCTGATCACCCGTGAAGCCACCCGCGAGCCTTTCGCTCGCCACGAAAGCTTCAAGTCTTACATTACGAATAAAATAAGTTCTTTTACTAGGTAATTGGCTTTCTATATTATCGTTGGCGCATGGTAAATCAAATAGAACTTTACACAAAAAATAAAAGGTTCTGTGGATAAGAAGTCAAAATGCTTTATTCTGCATTCCATACGTTTCTTAGGTGGCGATAACCACTGGTCAGAAGGAAATGGTGGATTTCTTTATAAGTGTAAGTTGATATCTTGCTCGGTAATCTATTTGAAAACATTAAGGTAGCTCGGTATTTGCTTGAGAAAAACGTTGGCTAAATGTCCAGTCCATCAGACGTGATTAGCTTCATAGTGTCGCGAACCCGTTATCTACGATAGCGCGGCTTGTGTACACAAAGAGCCGGCAAATAAAGATAGCGGAGGTAAAGGACTTGCCGGCGCAAATTAAGTTACGCTTCTGGAAGGTTCGGATTTCGTCATTCGATGTCTTGTTATTCCAGAAACATCTAGTGATTGTACGGAACAGTCAGCTTCTTGTCTGTTCCGGAAATCTCTCGAATTTATGAATGAGATGTATAAGAGATTGTGACACGCCAGCGGACAGTTGTAAAACAAGAGTGAGTCGTAAGCAGTAAACAGCTGTAGAGTGTTGTAACGAAAGCTGATGTAATCAAAACGTTGTTTGTTATTGTCATCGACCTAGGTAGACTCTGTGTATGTGACGTAATTCTGTTACGTAAGGATTGAACAGGAAATAAAGAACATTTGAATTTCTGCAAATTGGACTTTTAATTCTACGAGCCCACGAAGTCACAATATTGTCACCGTACATAGCGCTTAATCTTCCAATCGATGCGCAATGAAGAAAACTTAGAAGTGTCAGTGGTGTACAACATATTACACTATATGACTAAGCATCATTTCAACCATTAGTTTCATACAATGTCGGATCCCCTACTCGGTTGTTAAAAGACATTAGTTAATTTTAAAAGTAAATAAACGAATAAATCAGGGAAATAATTCTGGCATTACCAGTGCATTCATGTGTGATATATCTAATTAAAACTGTTAGTTAAAATTAGTACCAAAATAATCGAGAACTCCCTATATTGTCCTCTTTCTCGCTCGTTCCACGTTCAGATCTCCTCACAAGAAGAGGCTGTATTTACTGTTTAGGAACAGATGCCACAATGTGGCTGCTTCATGTGGTTTCCTGAGAGCAAGAGCGCCCTCTATGTGCTTATTTCTATGAAAAAAGGGTAGAAACTGGGAGAGAGTACAGTGATAAAGATGAGATGCAAGGTTAGGTCTGTCACTTGTGACAGTAATGTGGACGTAAATTCATTGAAACGGAAGCCTTCAACGTCTAATAATTATTTCAATCCTACTGTGAGACTTAATGAGTGATAAATTCACACTGTTTGCCGGTAGCTCAAGATACGCTTAATACTTCACATTAACGAAGTAAGAGGATAAAGCGTCAAAATCAGCACACATCTGGTATCTTTCGTTTTGTTTATAAAAACTCCCGTATGAAATATGCGCCGAAGTTTACTTGATGGTGTGACACTTCCAGATTTTTTGTCTTCCATACAGGTATCTAGTTGGTATGGTACCAAACTTGCTACGGTGCTTATCCCCTTCCTCTAAAAGATAAAGTGTTGAAAACTGGTGCCTGGATCTGCCTGTTTTTGTGCGTAAACCAGCGCGCGCGCACACACACACATTCAGCTATAATTGTCTGTTAATATCAAAATGCATTTAAGGCTACGAGCAGTTAAAAAACTGAATATATTTTTCCTCTGGGTTCCGCATATTACATAATTGAAATTCATACATAATTACATGATAATGCACTGATAGGTAATGCCACCTACAGACGCAGGCAGCCTATTAAAGTAGCTGTTAAAGAGCAGTCAAATTAGCAGTTTCTCACAATACGACCATAAACAATTATGAATGATTTTGTAAATAATGAATGCTCTTCACAAAGCGAAACCAGTTATCAATTATTCTAATTTAAGCTAAGTCACAGCGCTATATCTGTAGTTGAAGCTGTCAGTACATTATCGAATAAATGGAGTTACTTTACAGTTTTCATTTGTTCTGTGTTTTAAGTTAAAATACTCTTAAATTTATTTTCTTAAGTGCGGCAAAATCAATGCAACACTTTATATATACTGAATGAATGGAAAACATTTTATAAATCTATATCATAATATGGCTTAGGATAAAAATGATCTAGTATCTGAAAATGTCAAAAACAAATTATCACACAGCTGAACTTCAAGCTAAGTAGCGGCTGCAATAGTAACGCATTACATAATTCGCATATTATATACCACTTAAATTTAAAGTCATTGAAATGTAGGTATATTTTCTGCTATTTTAGTAGCATGCAGAATCAGAACAACTTCAGAATTGTTTGCTGCAGAGTAAAATTCTGAACTAACTTTAATAATAACATCACCTATACATAACTAGTAGCTACGGTCACTGCAGTTATGTGACAGCATTAGTCCCTAAGTTCGTTGTGATTTCTAAACTGTATCCTGTCTTAATTGGTTGGAACGTAGTGTTTCGGTTTACAGTGTATGTCTTGAAGGCCATCTCATTTAAATGGGTATATTTCGGCCCATGTAGAGAACAAATTAGCAGTGTTTAACGTCCGTTCTTACTACACATGGCACCACAAGAGGCGGGCATTGATGGTACGTGAAATTTTAATTGATTAAGGAAATGCTTAGATCCTAGTTTTGGGGATATTTACCCTGGATTTGACAATTGACTGAAATCTTAGAAAAAGTACTTAGTCAAGGAGGACGGTTCTGGCGGAATTTGTACCCGGACTTCCTGTTTACCTGTAGATGCCTTACTGATCCCGAATACTCAATTTGGTACATATAGAACCGGCGTGATCTCAGAATCACGAGGAATTTGGAGTACTGTGTGTGTGTGTGTGTGTGTGTGTGTGTGTGTGTGTGTGTGTGTGTGTGTGTGTGTGTGTGTGTGTGTGTGTGCGTGTGTGTGTGTGTGTGTGTGTGTGTGTGTGTGTAAATTCCGGAATTCAATTGGAGGAAGCATGATGGTGAAAACACTGTCTTCCTCTATTGGCTGAATGATCCACCTCTGCCATTCAGCTACAGACGTGAGGTGTTGGACTCGAGATTTAATGCCACAAATTATTTGTACTGATTATGATATGCCCAATACTCTGACAATCGAGGTTAGGGAATCCCACTCTGCCACCAATGCCACTATAGTTCTGGGAGCTGAATACTACTTCCAGCGTGTACACGTATATTATACCTACCTGTTGCACATAGAAATCACTACAAGTACCCGATAACAGGTAAAGAAGCTCTTGCGTTTTCAGAAATGAAGACCTCTTGCTGCAAACCGTATCCTCAATATTTTGCAATGACAATAAAAGTAAAATAAAAACTTCCACAACGGACCTTCTTTAGTGTACGATACAAACTTGCACTCTTTTTCCGATTGCAGCTCATAGTTGAAGAAAAAATTCTAGAGTCCTATTTAAAAAGAGGAATCGACTTCACTCAATCTAAAACATACTTATGAAACAAGAATAAAGTTTGAAATGGCTTATTCGCAGCAGTTGGTACACTTCTGTAATAATCTTAGACTTAAACAGGAACAGCTGAAAGCGTGTGATGCATACAAGCTTTTATCGCACCCTCCAAGACGAGCAAAAGCTGCAGTCACTACGAGATGATTTTAAAGCTAATATTCTCCTTATATATGCACAGGCCCTGGAACTAGCTTCGCGCTTTTTACAACTGCAATTTTTCCCCCCTTGCTTAAAAGTTAAGGTACGTGATGTGCAAGCAAAGTGTCTCTTGTCGGTAAATCCCCTTGAGGAAAATAACGTCGTCAATCCCATTTCAAACTTCTGCAGGCTTTCCGCAAGAAGCTTATGTATCAGGATTTCATGGTAGTTTTTATGTTTCATCCCTGCTTTAAAGTAGGCCAAAAGACAGATGGGAAGAAGAAGAGGAAGAAGAAGAAGAAGAAGAAGAAAAAAAAAAGAAGAAGGGAAAGAAAAAAGAAAAACGGAAGGTACAGAATGAGAGAGTAGCAGCAATATATTCCTGTCATGTAATATGTCCATGCAACCTTTGTGTTAACATTCAGCCTATGTCAGTACGCAGTTACTCTTTTGTTATGTCGTAATTGGACGTACGAGCTAATGGGTAGTACGGTCCGCACCTCTTCTTCCTCCGACTGGGACTTAAGCCGTTGCTCCTGCATACATATGCCCTTTGCGTCAGTTTACATCGTTATGGACTACCAAGAGAAGAAACAAAGGTAAAAACTTAAGGCACTGACGTGAGCAGACTGTCCGAGCACTACTCATATTGACCCTTGGAGGGCTTTAGTTATAAAACAGTCGCTGCTCTAAGTCTCGAGTACCAAACACGTCTCAAATGGAAACTTACCCACCCGAAAATATTTAACTGAGAGCTCGAGAGATGGCTACTGTAAAAAATGTACTGAGACAATATATTTGCACATCTCACCACACTCCGTTCTTCAGCCACAAAACATGCACTTCATCCTTGAATTCCTTCTTGCGTCACTAGTTACCTTTCCAAGTCCCAATTTTAAAATCGCCAGGCTCTCACCACTAAATAACTACTATTTTGGAATCTTATTCAGAAAGAAACGGCTTAATTCAACCACACAAATTTTCGTCGGTTAAATTCTTTTAAGTTGGACCTGTGTAGGGGGAAGCTACATACGTCTTCATATCACCATATTTTGATCTGATTTTGCTAAGCTTTATTATCAAGGAGATTATTTGGATATCAGTTTGTCAAAATTTGGTATACATAAATTTTCGAATCTGACATAAATAAGCTAACCTAATATCAGAAGCTTCCGTTACTCCTATTTTCAGTCCTTGGTTTCAACCCCCAGCTATAATGAATACACTTTGGCCTATTTAAATTAATAATGTATATCGTATGGCATAGGGCAACAAGTTTTAGGTCACGTTACAACTCTCAGAAACCACACGTAATTTTCAGCCTAGTACATAGAAATCTGCAGTGTTTAACCCATTTAGTCAAAATATATATATAATCTAGAAAAAGAAAGAGTTAATTTGTATGCCTCGGGAAGTACTGAATACTTATTTTCTGTTATTTATTATCTCGAAATTTTTAAAGCCTTTATTGGCCTTAATTTTCAAAGCGTTACAGACCTCGGTTCGCATGCTTCATTGACTGGAGTGGAGTTCGTTGCTATGATGCATTTCTTGTAGCTTTAGCAAATCAGAGACATCAGAATATGTCTCATAACTGGAGTAAATTGCGTGACAGGAGGTGGTTACATTTTACTGCTGAAAACACTTTGTTGCTGTGTGAATCTCACTATAAAATGAATGTTTATCCACTAGCTAAAGAAATCGCTCAAAATAACGTAGTATTTAACAGTATTTCTTAATCACTGGTTACACCTCCGACTTCCTTGTGAGCATGTACGACTAGTGTTTAAATAACACGTTGAGCTGCTACGAAAGATCAGACATTGAACATGCTGACAAACTTTGGAAATGTTCACGAAATTAATTCCTTTTCTTCTGTTGAAACTCTGTCTTCGCCCCCTTACGAGTAATAGTGTGTTTCACTGAAATTGCTGTCTCACATTTTTGTACATGCCAAGAATTCTGGATCTAAATTAATTAAATCAATCAATCAATCAATCAATAACGGGCGCTGGGCGGCGTTATATGTTCACTATCCTCACGAGGAGACACTTGTCTACAACGGATCTGGCGTGTTGGTGGCTGGGCAGCAAGTGCTGGTGCCGGGATGAAGTACTCTCGGCAGTTATTAGAAACTTCTTCCTGGGGGTGTTAGCCGCAAAAGACGTCTGAAGAGATCGCAATTGTCTACCCTTTATCTTGAAATGAAAGCGAGAGAGGAGGGGAGAGAAAGAGAGACGAGATTTTGAGGCTGCGCTATGCCGATGCGAGGTAATGAATTTTACTTCTGCTCAGAGCATTCAACAATTAGGAATAGCAAATATTTTTAAGTGGCGGTTATGGATTTTTAAACTGCCTAAGGCATTTATTCGTATAAATACTCTTCAAGACTGGTAAGCTGACCACGGTTATGTGGAATATTTTGCTCCCTACAAACGAAATACTAAAAATATCATTATTTATTTGTTTATTTAATTGTTGTCACCACGCAAAGGAATTTATAATCTTCAAAACTTAGACAAATGAAAGCGAAGTTGAACTCTTACTGGACTTTAAGTGGGGATGCTGGTTACTAACAACCAAATCCTCCTACAGTATATATTGGCCTCTGCAGACAGCACTCAGCAGGCCGCGTTTATCTGCCTGTCACTCTCATGGCTGCTATTCTTTACACTCTTTGAATGGACATGATAGTTTTTGTGTATATAGCTTTAAGCCAACTGCTTAAGAACTTCTATGCTGTTTATAACATTTATATAATAATTATATTCCAATGTTATCGTCGCTTAAAACCCCGAGTTATCAAATCAGTATACTGGCAATCAGTTTCATCTGTAATCGAAACTTTCCTTTGTATTTATGTGTATTTGCGTAACAAGCCATTTAAGTCAGAATTTAGTTTGGCTAAAGTGCGACATGCAAAATTACTTTAAAAGTTACGAAAAGGCATATTGACTTCGGTGTTTGAAATTATCATTACAGTTTAGAACCTCGGAATATGAATTTAAACAGATTGTTGCATCACTTGTTTATTGCTTTGGTATTGTACAAGCAGGTATGTGGAGGGACAGTTCAAGTTTTGCTAAATGTCTATTTTTTTACCTTATTTCCTGCAGTCCATTCAGGCTAGCAGTATTTGGCAGAAAATTGCCGAATTATACAAATTTTAATGGGTTTTTTGACAGTATACTTAAAATGGATATTGACCTCTTCCTTCTCCCTTGTGTGTGGAAAGCCAATGAGCAGGAATTCCTTGTCGGAATCCGTATCTCTGCTGAAAATAGTAACATAGTTTTTTTTTGGCGCTTTGCAATAACAAATATTACTAGGTGGTAAATTTTGCTTTCTTATTTCCTAAGCCTAATGATCAACACGACACTCACTGGAAGTCCTGGTTCTTTAAAACACAGTAGGTATTTATGTATTTCTGCGAAAAATCGTCCTTTGAGTTACTTCCCGTTAGGTATTTATGTTGTATGTAACGCCGTAATAGTGGTGGTGGTGGTGGTGGTGGTGGTGGTGGTGGTGGTGGTGGCGGTGGTGGCTGCGACAGCGGCAGCAGTAGTAGTGTATGTGGGGGATTGGAGAGTACTCAACGGCCCTCGCACCTCGTCCTAAAGATCTTTTGTGCTAACCCTATCTCCTACTAGAAGTCCAGTGAAGTGAACACTACAAGAATGCCCTGGCTTAAAAGACGAATGCTTACGGGTGGAATCGAACCCGAGAACATGCCGTTACTGGAAACCAAATCTGCCCTCTCTAGCCCATTGCAGCGCAGCAGGGTCTGTAACGTAATATACAGACATTTCCCTTACCTATTTAAAATTTTGCATATTCTTTAAGACCATTTTAAATTTCGTGTTTTCTGCGATATACATCTTAACCGAGCTCAAACGATTTTTCCAGCACTGTAGCTTGCCGATCAACCAACTGTAAAAGTTCAGATATCGCTATGGAGCACTTGAGAGCCAGTATTTTATCTAATCACATTTCACTCGCTTCAGAGGTATCAAATCTTTCGCTGACCAGACCAGGATTCACCTTGAGCTCAACACAATCATTTTATCTGATAGCTTTATCTATTTTATAGCTCATTGGTAATGTAAAAATAAAAGATCAGGCATAGAAAACTTACTCGAATGAAAATATGTTTCAAATACTTTTAAACAGTCCTAGGTTATTAAGATCAACATATTACTAAGTTCTTTATATCAATCATACTATGAAGGTTGCACACTACTTTTAATGTAAGAAACACAGTGCAGTGAAAAAAATAATCGCTACTCGATTCCAATTAATTCTGTTGTCCCCATAACAATCACTACAGTTTATTACTCGTTTCAGTTAATATTATATTAGGCATTTTATGTTAACTTTAATAAATATTAAATTTGTTATTCTTTATATTACACAAACTTACATTTTGGGCAAGATTTTTAAGAGGAGGCTTAAAATTTTGCCTATTTGCCTGCATAATTTTAAGGACCAATCAGTGAATTTTCCAAAATCCAAAGTTCTCTCCTGAACCTTTGGATATGCTTACATCTTATGTCAATATAAAAACGTGCGATATCAAAGATAGGTGCACAATATAATGTAGTTTCTGCATTCTTTTTTAAAACACAAATTTAAGCTATTTTGTAAAATTTATCCTCAATATCAATTTGCAACAGTTTGAAATATTTCAGCCCTCCATGCCTCATTGAACTAGAAAATATCACTATGTATAAAGAAAAGTTTAATTAGGTTGCAGTGGGGAAATTAATTCCGAAGTTTCTCTATGATAACTTAAAATTGTGTCATAAGTGAACATTAAATGGTGAAAAATAGATCAACTTTAAACTGGGAAAGTAAAAAAAGCCAAAAGTTAAAAAAAGCCTTCAAGAAAATTAGAAAAGTATCCAAGAAGAATATATAAGTAGCCTTGCAATGTTCATATAGCGATTCAGGATTCAAGTTATGTGTAAGTGGTACTGAGCATGACGTCACAGTATGCTGGCAGTCAATTCACCATACAAACAGAACGCAGTGCAGTCGGTGCTTTGATCAGTAGATGGTAACGTATATTGTGTCTATAGATTCTGATTGCAATTTTCTTAAAGAAACTGGGGATAGCGAAATGCCTCCAAAGAGAACACCAAAACATGTAATAGCTACCAAACTTATAAAGTAAAATTATAGTTAATTATGTTCAACCTTTTTTTTTTCACTTGAATATCTTTGGGTGCAATCTTGTTTACATAAGGCAGCCCACTCCCCCCTCCCTTTTACTATAGTAAGTGCTTACTGAATCTAACCTTTCGCTGTATGAACATTGCAATGAAAAATACCCAAATACGTAACCACGCCCTCCACACAGGGTGCTTTAAAGTGTCACATCAGGTCCCCCATTTTCACTCTAATACCAGAAATATACACATGAAATCGTTCTTTTTATCTATGGAGTTAGTAACGAGTGTCATTACTGGCTATGAATAAACTAATGCAACGTAACTGGTTACACAATAACAGAACCAAAGTAACGAACAGAGTAACTAGTTATGCTGTTAACGACCACTGAGTTTGGGCGACATCGTTCACTACATGTGGACTGGTAGCGCTTATAAGAAACTGGTTGTCTTCACTCAGAATTAATCGCCTCACAGGAGATCGTAAGCAGCTTGTGGATCTAATAATACCATCTGGTGAGAAAAATGCTTATCTACTAACTACCCAGTTTGCTATATATGCGTAACCATCTAAGATTATCCACATATTTGGGATGTTAGATGTTTGGACTTAAGTTTTTTTTTTCTCTTCTCCAGCAACATCGTCCAATCAAAATGTTACTACCGTGTTTTATCCAATATTTTACGGGAATATTTAAGTTATACTCGTATTTGATTCAGTCATGCTTATATTGGCAGCAATATCGTAGTTTCCTTTGCTGCATAAGCATCATTGGATGTTAATATTTAGCTATTCCTACAACTCACTTCACCTGCACGAACTGTGTTATGTGCAAAGGTATATAGAAGTAAGCAATGCTTTTTAAAAGAAGTTTATTGGAACTCTCTCACTCGATCATATTGCACAACAAAAACATAGGCTTAAAAATGTCAAACCCTCGTTACTTACACTATAAGAAGCTCCAAACGGGGCTCATAACATTAGTACTATTATATTTTCGTGCTCTTTCTTTGCTCTTAGTGTCAGTTGCTAAATGTCTGCCCGGAACCAGAATTGACATATGCAAAGGTTGGAAAGCGCGCAGAGCAGGACCAAACAGCTTGATGAACATTAATGTGCTTAAGGTCTTGATTTGCAGAGATACTCTTGTTGGTCTGAGAACTAGTTTCATATGAGAGAGACCCCGTTCACACTCAGCAGTACTAATAGGGATACTGGCAATGGTATTCACCAGCTGTAATAATGCAGCAGGCATCTTCTTCTGAATCAGGAAAAAACGATAGTCCTTCAAAACCTGTATCTCTGAAATCTTAAGTCTCCTGCATAAACTTTGCACTTCATTCTCACCAAAAGTCATATTTTCCAGGCCAATATGCTGGATACAACACATTTGTCCTTTGCGGCAACTGTGTATCTCCTTCAGACAAAGTATGATTTTCCATTCTTTGTATAACACAACTGCAGAACTGTTTAGGATCAAGCAAGCGATTCACATTGGATCGATTAGATGAACTCTTCTCTAAATTGATTTCTCTGAACTTCAGACTTTGAACTGCTGTTACAGCTTCATAGTATAGTCCACTATTCACATTTCTGTTTTCAAATCTGCCTTAATATATTACTGTGGGCAGTACAGGCTGTAATAGCATATGTCTGAAGTTCCAAACTGAGTTCTAACAGTTCCTGGAGGGCGTTACACATCAGTCCCAGATCCAAAACAAAATATACGCTTGTTATTTTATTTAACAAACTTTCGTACATTGTTCCTTCAGACTTGTCATTGTTTTTTACATCTTGTTTAGCAGCTATGCGAATAGGTATGATTTCTATTGTTTTCCGTTTCTTATCTGATTTGCTACTTATCGTGACAGGTAAACATACCTTGTGCATATTGACAACATCACTCTAGTTCTGAGTTTTGCCGCTAACCTCTAAGACTCTACTCTCGGAAAATAACAGTATTGCACTATAATCAAGCTCACGCACAGAGGAGGACGGCATCTTACCACAACCTTTTTGTTTTATCCTTTCTTTGTCGTTTGCTCATGTATAGCCTACACTCTGTGATCCTACTAATTTTAAGGAACGGAAATGGTGTAATAGGTGGCTATTAGGCACTCTTAGTTTAACGAACGGAAGATGGCAACACTAACAGTAGTGTATTAAAGAATTTCTACTGCAACAACGATGATGACAGAATGCAAACTCGTGCACTCAATATAGGCAGTAATTTCAAATTTAAATTTCACTGGAGTTTGTAAAAGTTTACCGGAACGCTTTTCGGTGCATTTCGGCTGAAAAAATAAAGCCCTGGAAGTAAGTATGAATGCATTTTGAGATTATAAACTACTGAAGTAATAAAAGAGTTGATACACTAGAGAAACCTATTTTTAGATTGCATCAAATAAAGTAAGCCTGTATAGACACGGTTTATAACGTAGTTACGTCTAATTGTCCCTGCTAAGCATTAATGCAATGCAACTACAAATGTGATAACCAGAAAAACAAATAACTTAATCACTACTGGAAAGCGTTACATGTAACGCACTGCACCTACAGTAGTTATAACGGTTATCCTGTGTCACAGTCCCAGTTCCTATGAAATCTGACTTAATATGTTCGAAGTCTAAACGTACTTTTTCACCATAGTTTTGCTCAAATTTTGGTCCCTTAAACAGCACAGTTTCTGTGAAAATTTATCAGTATAAAATTAACTACAAGTCCTAAAGAGTGAGAGAGCTTAGATATTAAGTTGCATATAGTTTCGACTATATAACCATTAAATACAAAAATACATAAATGATGTTAATACAGGAATACGTAGAAAAATATCAAATACATATGCACTGATAATGTTATTCCATGATGCGAACTGAATTCACTTGGTCAACAACCTGCACAAATAAATTGTCAGCCGGGAAATACACGGTCTTATATTTAAATATAAAATACTTGTTAAAAACTACAATTGATGGCTACTGGAGTAAGAAGAATAGCTGTACAATAAAGCTGTTAAGATATTTCAAAGAAACTATTTATATAATTTAATAAAAGAGCATGCGGAGATACAATAATAGCAATACGACGAAACACATTAAATTGTGGCTATATCCAGCTGTGGTAATTGGAACTTGTGACATTCTTATATCAGATTGGTCAATGAACTATGAGATAAGCAGGTATGGTTACATTTATAAGAGAGAAAGGGAGGCTTTTACAGGAGCATTTCCTGGAACAGTACTGCAAGTAAATTTGAATATTTTAAATATTTGCTAGCTTTGGAATTTTCTCCATAGAACTTCCCCTTATCGTCTTCCGGTTAAGCAATGCCATTAATGGGGACAATATTTATAAGATTTTACTGTACTAGTTTATCACAACAGCTCCTCTACAGTAGTGACAGGTTATAAATAGTTTAATTGATTGAAATCTTTGATGTTATGTAACATATTTTTTCTTTTATAACTCTTCAAATGCCGTACGATAGGAACGCCCCGCAGGAACTTGGAGCGAGTACTTCAACTCTGTCGCAACGGCCCTTTTTGCTTTTATGTAACTCTGGGAGGAAGGTATGTAGGGGGACTTAGCAGAAAGGTGGCCAGATCCGGACGACGATGTGCGCAACCAAGAACGGTTCTGACGCCGGTACCCAGATATAGCCAGCGTACTGCGCGGCCTCCCATGAACACACAGAATAGCACCACCAGGTGATAAAACAGATGAAAGGTGAAGCAGGAGTATCTGCCCCACGACGTTGATCCAATTTGTAGCCGTATGTGTCTGCTTCACTCTTAAGCAGAGACCAAAATACCTCAAGAGTATGCGTGGGTGTGTAATAAAAGTAAGGATGGTACCAGAATCTAAGTTTGAAACGTTTCAATAAACAGTATTCACTCTGAGAAGTTGCCAACCAATGGAAATTATTAATATGTATGGCAAGAATGACGCTTAATTGAGCTACGTCTTGTTCCGTCGGTGATCCACCAAGTGTCCAAGATACCGTCTAGAATGTCCTCAGCTACCAATATTCTCCTAATCACTTTCCCTTTTGCTAATGACTAAGAGCCCCACTATTAGCTTTTAATATGATTTTGCTACTTCTTTTCTATATTTCTGAAATCAGCTTCTTTCCATCCTAAAGTCTGTCTATAAATTTCTAAGGAGTACTCTCACATGTTTTAAGAATTCCAAGCTAGCCTGCAATACCTAATCTGGAAACTTTGGATACTTTCAACCGTCTTGATATCGTAAAACTGACTGGACTATTTCTAAGAATTCACCTTAAAACTAGCCCTCGCTAATTAGGGTACTTAATGTCCTCTTACCCAGAGCTAATCTGTGCTCAATCTATTGCAAAGCCTGCACCCCCTTAACATTTAACACAAATGCACAAAATATTCATATTTAATTTCACTGTAGTATTAATTCATTTAAGTGATCCATAATTTCTATGTCAAAGGTGATGATGGGGACAGGAGATCATTGACAGAAGAGAATCCACCCACATATTCGCTTAAAAACCTGGCGGAAAACACGAAAAAAAAAAAATATGATTCAGGAAGGTGCCGATCCGAAGGGAACTCAATCGGGCTCTTTGCGAATGCGAGTTTCACAGGTCTCCACGGAGCTTTCTCCGTCAACTTCAAACACCATAAATATGTATAGCATGATTTTAAGAAGCCTAGTGTTTGATTACCCTTCCCATCTGAATATTCCATATCACTAGGGTGGATTACACATACCTATCTACTATTGCTCTATTAAACTAATCTCGATATTTAATTAACGGATGAGCTTTCTTTATTGCATTTCAATAATCTTTATAGCGAAAAGAAACAATCTTAACTGTTATAATCCTGGTTTTGCATGGCTCCCGGCATAAATATGTGATATAAACAACAGAACAGTCACTGGAAAATGTTTGCATGTACTCTTTAACCCTTAGGGCACGCATTTATTACCGTACTCTACTGTGCACGCGCAACTCTTCGATTAATGATGCAGAAAATTATATGAATTAAAATTCAAACCGTCGTGTTAATCTTTTATTTACTTTCCATTGTGATTTAACGTCAAATAACGGCATGAAATTAAGTTAGCAAAGCGAACATCATGCGTAAAATATGGTGCATTAACGAAATGATACACAGAAGTCGTTTTTTTTTTTCAGTGTAAATCTACAATTTATGCATTGCAACGTAACTAGATAAGAAATTCAATAACAGTGTGTTCCTTGCTTAATCACCAATTATACTAATTAATGATTAAACAAAAGGTCATAAATATCTCTTTTGATCAATATACTTTAACCTAACATAATTCCTTCCAGAAATTAAATATTTATTTAGAAATGTTCCCTAGCATTACCTTTTACGAATTAAGCATCACAACAATGAATGACAACCAGGCATTCAAACGAGCTGCAAGATTTAACCACTACTCATTGTGTTAGACTAAAAAATTGTTGAACATTCAGAAATCATATATTATGCATATTAACACAATTCTTTATTAAAATAGAGAAGATTGAAGAAGCATTAAAGGCACTTAAATCACTTTAGGAAGCAAACGTTTTATACACTAGTCCCTTGGTTTGTTGCATGATAACTGTGCATGGCTGCGCGCTCCTCAGCCGTTACACGCACGCACGCACACACCTACACAGTCATTCCTGAACGCATTTGCTTGTAATTTAAAATATTTCAGCAGTCAAAAACAAAAGGACAGAAATTTATGATTTTATAATCAGAAAAAATATACTTTACGTACTATGGCATTTTTTAATACATTTAATGCACTAGTTTTGCACTTTTGATATAAACTAGACTAGGTTTTCAACTTTTTCGTCTGTGACGTTTAAAATGGCCCTATATTATAACACAAAAGCGTTAAGTGCATTATTGGAGAACGTATAAGTTTGAGAATACGAGAGGAGGAAGAGTACGTTTTATTTCAGGGTTTCTTCGATGCAGTTAATGCATATGTATTACATACCACAATTTAATATAGATATGATAGGGAGATAGATAACCTGGGCATCAATGAAAATGTTTCGGGCTTAAAAATAGTGAATTTACATGTATTTCCATCTGCTGAATTAAAAATCGCCATAAAATGATAGATTAGCTCTTGTTTTGAAGATAAAGTGACATTTCATTTTTTAAAGTGAAGATGTTAAATTTGGGGGAATTTTTTTTGGGAGTTGGCATACCTGTCAAATAACAAAACACAATCAGAGAGAAATTTTGGAAATTAAATGATGCAAAAGTTAAGGAATGCATTTTTGTCGGACCACAAATAAGAGAACTTGTAAAGGATCCTGCATTTGACCAAATTTTGGAGGAAAAGAAAAGGAAACTTGGGAAGCCTTCAAGGGCGTTGTTCGTGGATTTTTAGGCAACAAAAGAGATGACAACTACAAGCATTTGGTGACAGTGCTCCTGCAAAAATACCGTAACTTTGGATGCAACATGTCCCTAAGATCCATTTTCTCCACTCCCACCTAGACATTTTCCCTCCCAGTTGTGGGGCTGTTAGTAATGAACATGGGGAGAGATTCCATCAGGTCATTTCTGTTATGGAACAAAGATATCAGGGCCGTTGGGATGAATGGATTACTGTTGGTCTTTGTATAGGGATTCTGCGGAACTCCATCACAAGAGGCAAGCTAAAAGATGAACTCAGTAGGTCACCACATGAATCTCTTCAGACACGACTATCTGTGAAGTATTTTTCCAGCAATTTAGAACTCTTAGCATGTAATTACCAGTTAAAACAATCAAATGCACTTTCATTGCTGTTAGCATGCATGTAATTAAAATGTATCCTTTTCTCTCAATCCGTTAATACGTAATACATCCACCTTGTGTATATCATGGAAACTAGAGCTAACAAAAATTTTGCATTGTCATATTTGTTTTCCTCAACCCAAAATTAGTAGGAATTGCCTCATGAAGTGCTCGAAACATTCAAAAATTACTTGTTGTTGCCCAGTGTAATTAATATCCATGTATAACATCAATGTATGATATAAGTAGCACGAGTTACAAATTTCCAGTGGACACAAAGTCATTAGCTATGCAGGATGTGTACTGAGGCAAAACAATTAGAAGTCAGAATAGTTCAGGCAATCAGGTGTTTCGGCGAACTGAGTGAATAAGAAAACCATTTACTCATATTGGAGGTAATTATAACTTAGTACGTTCAGATGTCAGAAAGTCGCTGAAAACTATACATACGAGGGTCGGCTGATAAATCCCGGGCCTCACATAGAGATCACGCCACTGGACCAGTTTGACGGATAGCATCGTATAGTTTAACTCTAGACTAGTTTGTATCCATAGTTACAGGTCCATAAATTCTTTAGTATTTGATTGACAGCATTTTAAACAAGGCAAGTGTAGAGATTTCGCGAAAATGGAGGATTTGGAGAAAACGAGTAGTGATTAAATGCTTCCATTAGAAAGGTTTAACGCCTAAAGAAATCAAGGAAGAAATGGACAGTACATTTAATACTCTAGTCATTTTATGCAATGGTTAAAAGGTGGTTGCAGAGTTTAAAATGGAACATACGAGCACTAGTGACGAGCCACGCTCTGGACGCCCTGTGGAAGTCAGAACTCCAGGGGTCATTGAAAAAATTCAACGTTTAGGCCTGCAGGACTTCAGATTAAAGTTATTGAGATATCAGAGGCTCTAAACATATCAAGGGATGTGTAGATAATATTTTAGGTAGTGTTTTTGACTTTCACAAGGAGTGTGCAAGATGGGTGCCGTTTGTTGACATCTGATCAAAAGTTGCAAAGAAAAAAATGTTTCTGTTAAGAGTCTGGTGTCTTCACGACATTGCTCCAGCCAATCGTTCAGTCATCGCAATGGGAAAAATTTGTGATTAACGTTCGAATTGCTTAAACTCCAACCTATTCACCAGATCTAGCGCCCAGTGACTACCACCTGTTCCCGAACCTCAAAAAATTTCTTAGAGGAGGAATATTCCTCAGCAACGAGGTCATTGTTGCGGTAAACAGCTATTTTGAGGATCATGATAAATCGCACTACAGAGATGGTTTAATTATATTAGAATACCGATATGACAAATGTATTGGCCTTTCTGGGGATTATGTTGGGAAATAAAGAAAACAAAATGTATATTTTTTACTATTTGTTTTTATTGTGAGGTCTGAGACTTATTAGTTGACCTCCGTACACCAGTTCTGAAATTAAAATTTAGCAAGTGAAAGAGTAAAGGTTATGTTTCATGTATGAATAAGAGGCTTAAAAATTTGGCAATGTATAACATGGGAACTTTGGTGAAATAGCCAGAATGTAGCGGGGCAGAGGGACCGCTGTTGACAAAAGAACGTGTATTTCTAAAATTCTTATGTTACAGTGTTTTGCGATTATCGATTATCGATAATTATGAGCGATTATCGGCAGTCCGTAAGGCTAAAGACTGCTCGGGTATTATTTAGCGTAGCCGCAAGATGATTTGCCGTTTAGCATTTCAGCTATTCAGGAAACTTACACTTCTCATTGTTATTAGGGAGACTTATTTTAAATCGTAAAATTTATTAGCACTTTAATAGTTGCCATTACAGCTCTAATATTCAGAAACAGTTTAATTGTTCATCCTAGAACAGTCAGCTACTCACTAAAAATAGCCCATACATTAGCCTCTATTAAATTTATCATCCAACTTAACTGGCGTTATTTATTCTCACACTCAACATGTTACCCTCAGAGAAAGGTTTCGTAGCTCACCACTGTAGTAGTCGGCAGTGAATTCATCAACAATGGATGATATTGGAGACAGCATCAAAAGTGTCCCACGTTGTAGGAACTACATTCTCATGTTGAATGCTGGTTCCAGCAACAAAGTCAACAGCATTAATTAACCTTGGTGGCCCACTAACGATCGATTATTAGCAACGCCTGGCTTTTTTTGGGTTCATACATAGCTGCTATACAAATAAAATCATATGCATACATTAACAAATAAAGAGGAATTAGCAACTAATGCACAAATAATAAAATTAAGCTACAGAACATATTCTTCTGTCTGCAATTACTGCATAAACATTAGAGGATTTAATCATTCATGCATCTACAGGATGTTAATGAACTACACCGAAACAATTTCAGCAATTGTAGACGTCACTAATATAATCAATTTGAGATAACCAATGTATGGTCTGCGGCTAAACATAACGTAGTTAATTGTGTTCAACATAATTGGCATCAGATGCTGATAAGTTGGTATTTAAACAAGGTGAATGAAATTATTGGATTGAAATGTCTCTAAAACTGCTTCCATAGTATAGACATATCTATTCTTAGAAGCTCGTTATTGGCGTTCTCAAGATGTTATGCCTGAAGGATCACTCAAATCTCGAACGAACCACCCGCCAGTGAGACACTGAACAGCGATTAACTTAACTTCTTGCATTATGTAGCCAACTCTAGTGGTATTTCTACAACTGTTCTGGTAGCCTAATCCGTAACGACGAAAAGTGGTGTTTCCAAGGTCATTGGTTTGGTTCCTGTCATATACTTAATTTTTGTTGTCTTCGTCTTTTCAATGCCTACCTCAGAAGAGGACCTAACTAACTGAATAATAGCAACATGTAAAGTTACTCGGCATACACAAGGAATTTTGGACAGAGTACGACTGTCCTTCCTTCGCCACTGTCAACTTTGCATTGAATACGTGGGTCGTCAATTCGAGCAGTTCCTATAAACCTGTCGCAAAGAGTTGCACTTTATTTTTATTTTGTGTAAGTTCGTTCATCCTTTAAACTACCTTACATTTAGACGTACAGTATGTAAAAGTATTAAGCAGGATTCAGCCTTCGTTAGAAATAATTGTAATTAATTGCAATGACAAGGTGAAGTTACTTCGTAAAATGCATACTTTTATACCAGAATTAAAATCTTAGACAAGATATTAAAGAAAACCAACCAAACAAAAGGAAACAGAAAAGACAAACATTGAAGGACACTCGAACTTTAAAGCCATAGAAAGCAGTAACTTCCACATTTAAACAAACAGGCCATAAGACTCCTATTTCAAATTATGTGTTTAAGATATCTCCACTTGCTCTGAAAATATTTCGGTGTAGTTCATTAACACTCTGTATATGCAGTAAAATCTACATGTGCAGATAAGACAAACTACCAGCACGGGATACATATTAAGTTTTTCACTATGAGAGTGTGTGAGTGCTCGAAAACAAAACCTATTTTATATACGTTTATTGCAGTAAATGTATGAGTAATATCCAAAATTGCGATGAAAATCAGTTTTCATTTAAGGAATGGAAAGAAGTAAAGTTCAGGAATTGTCATTTTGTTTATTGAATGTCTGTAGCAGCCCCCATGGATGAATTTCATTTACCTATCTCTTCGTCATTTGACAGTGGTAATGTCAGATACGTATTATGCAATGTGGTAGGTACTTTATTCCTCCAAGGTTCTACGGCAGTCGCTAGCCAGCATAATCTCACACCGTTTACTGACTGTTAACATCCCTATTGCAACAAAGATTCTATCTCTACTAATGTGCAAGTGTTTTCAGTTGAAAATATTTTATTGAATATCCTGTGTGTTTGGTGGAGAACATTTTTGGAGAAGGTGCTGAGTACGAGAAAAAGCGAAACAAAAATGTATTAAATGCTTCCAAAAATTACCATTTTGGGATGCTGTTTACGATTTAATAAATAAATTTTGTGAGACTAGTTGCTGCTGTGAGAAGCCACAGACCCCAACTATTTGTTTTTAGGGTGCTGCAAAGACATTCGAAAAATACCATATGAACTGTAATTAGTATTAATCAATTATACTAATTCAGCGGAAAAAACGTCAATAAAACCACTTATCAATAAAATTAAACGTGTACATTTTGTCTTCAGCCCAATGCGGGACGTGACTAACATTTTATGAGTTAATTATGATTTTTATTTATTTATTATCTCTTTCTAATGCTTCCTCCAATTCATTCCGATCAATTCACCTCGTAGCATTAGAAATGAACGGAAACGTGCTCTAATAAATGCATGTACCAGTTTTGTAAAAACTCCAAATGAAAAATAGCTGCGATTTTCAAAACAAAAAAGAAGTAAGCAAAAACAAAGCTAACAAACTGAAAAAAAAAACGAGAATATATGAATGTTGGACACATTTTCTCTTCCTCTATAGGAACACATTCTGAAGTTACTGTAGGTGTTATAAACACACCCATCCGGCAGTTCAAAACAGTATTGCTATAGGCGCAATATCGGCGATACTTCCAAACATCAATTACCAACCATAAATAGGACGTTAAAATAGGTGAAAGCACTTAACTACTTTAGCTTCTAGGGTTTCTTAGCACCTTTAAGCATATTTTTCCTGATTGATGTTAATTTTCTACCAGAAAATAACAATTTATTTAATTTTACGGCATTTAAATTACACAGAACAAATATAGGTGTGTGCATTTTATGCTGAAATCGTCTAAAATTATACTTTCAAATGGTGTAAAGGTGTTCGTAAAGGAAGCCATGTATATGATAGATAGATGTTGCCATACTGGTTTATTGAGGTCTCTTGTTATGGCTGTCAACACAAACTTTTTCTGCCCACTTGCTAGATTAGGTCTCATCCAGATAAAGGCAATGTTATGGCTCGCAGGTAAGCAAGGTCATATATCTGTCATCGCTCATCTTTTGTGTTTCTTGACCATGATACAACAACAATCAGACGCTGTCGATTTTGTTTTGGCACAATCTCTTCGCCCTCTCGTCGATAAACGTGGTACAGTCCACTTCGAAAGGGAGTTCACCACACTGCAAAAAAGTACAACCTAAGTAAAGCCTACAAGTGTCATGTGTTTTAGTGCGTTAATGTCCATTAAGTGTTAAAGGAGTATAATGAACGTAATGCACACGTATAAACTGCGGTATTAAAAATCTGCAAGGATTTAAAAGTAATGATAAAGAATTGAATTAACACACTCAACATACGCGAATTGTCATGCAAATATTTTACACATATATTTTAATCAAAATAACTGGCAGCATTTTTTTTAAACATAAAGAACACATTTTCCAAGTAAAAGGAAAATAAAGACAAGAAAAACCATTTATCGTTTTATTTGCTCTGCATTGCTAAGATGACTGGGATAGGGCAATTTTCACAACAGCGGCAGCATAATAATAATAATAATAATAATAATAATAATAATAATAATAATAATAATAATAATAATAATAATAATAATAATAATAATAATAATAATAATAATAATAATAATAATAATAATAATAATAATAATAATAATAATAATAATAATAATAATAATAATAATAATAATAATAATAATAATAATAATAATAATAATAATAATAATAATAATAATAATAATAATAATAATAATAATAATAATAATAATAATAATAATAATAATAATAATAATAATAATAATAATAATAATAATAATAATAATAATAATAATAATAATAATAATAATAATAATAATAATAATAATAATAACAATAATAACAATAATAACAATAATAACAATAATAACAATAATAACAATAATAACAATAATAACAATAATAACAATAATAACAATAATAACAATAATAACAATAATAACAAGAATAACAAGAATAACAAGAATAACAAGAATAACAAGAATAACAAGAATAACAAGAATAACAAGAATAACAAGAATAACAAGAATAACAAGAATAACAAGAATAACAAGAATAACAAGAATAACAAGAATAACAAGAATAACAAGAATAACAAGAATAACAAGAATAACAAGAATAACAAGAATAACAAGAATAACAAGAATAACAAGAATAACAAGAATAACAAGAATAACAAGAATAACAAGAATAACAAGAATAACAAGAATAACAAGAATAACAAGAATAACAAGAATAACAAGAATAACAAGAATAACAAGAATAACAAGAATAACAAGAATAACAAGAATAACAATAACAATAACAATAACAATAACAATAACAATAACAATAACAATAACAATAACAATAACAATAACAATAACAATAATAATAATAATAATAATAATAATAATAATAATAATAATAATAATAATAATAATAATAATAATAATAATAATAATAATAATAATAATAATAATAATAATAACAATAATAACAATAATAACAATAATAACAATAATAACAATAATAATAGTAATAATAGTAATAATAGTAATAATAATAATAATAATAATAATAATAATAATAATAATAATAATAATAATAATAATAATAATAATAATAATAATAATAATAATAATAATAATAATAATAATAATAATAATAATAATAATAATAATAATAATAATAATAATAATAATAATAATAATAATAATAATAATAATAATAATAATAATAATAATAATAATAATAATAATAATAATAATAATAATAATAATAATAATAATAACAATAACAATAATAACAATAATAATGTATATTTGTATGTATTGTTATTATTGTATGTATATATGCATTTATCATTATAATAATTATTATTATAATTATAAAAATGTTATGAACCTCGAAACTTATTAGTTAGCAATAAATACAGGCGTAATTATTAAGGAACGTCTGCAAGTAACGGGACAACTTCTTCCAATCTGTTGACAGAAGTCTGTTTAGTTACGCATGTGCACGTCGGCCGACTCCTTTGGCGAACCCTTATAATCGTTTTACAACAGCGGCCCTCCTTCTCCCAGTCCGTTCTGCAAGGTTGCTACCTTTCTCGATACGTCATGGATATCGTACGAGTTTTCGTGTAAATAAATTATCTTATATCCATTACTGCGAAACTTCCTTAGTTTTGGAAAGCTACAATTCTACTGGATTCCATAATAAACCTTAGCTTATTCAAAGTGAGGTTTTGAAACCCAGCTCCTTTAGGAGACCGCGCAAAGTGCAATGCCAATAAGGAAAATCACAAATTTTTTGCAAATGTGCAACCAATTCGTCTAAGGTGGGCGCTCTCCCTTTTGCATAGAATCTATAAATTTCTCGGCGAATTAATTCGCATGTGAAATTATCTACTTTAGAGAAACGTTTCATTTTGTTTTCACACTTGATCGGCGACTTTCGTCGCAATATTTCTTACTGTATTTCTGTGAATACCCAGAATTTATCATCAGGTTCATTGCATGACCCCTTACCAAGATTATTTTTCAGCAAATATTTATGTGTTTAAAAAAAGCGTTTGAATTTGCTTAGAAAAAATTCCCGTTATAACTTTGTTTTTTGAGGCTTTTCCAGTTACATAACTCGATTCAGCAACACTTTCCAGTTTATTCACACTATTGTCATCACTTTGATTATTTTCACTTGACTGAAAGTTATCTAGTACTTCACTTGCATTTATTTACCACTGCATTTCCCTCCCACGGTCCACATCGTGACACACAACGAATTTCTGCACGTAATGAAACTGATCAACTGGAAGTTGGAACTTTGGCAACAGAGATTCCACGTGGAGTAAACATGTGCCTGTCATTTCCAGAAAATCAGGGTTGCTATTGGTCCTCAGTGACAGTGTTCCATTTCTAAAGTGTGAAGATAGATTTATGACGGTCATTAGTGGGCGGTAGGGTCAGTTTCCTTTGAGAGGCAAACTACACTCGCGTTGACTAGACAGACTTTACCCTTAGCATTGGCTATAAAGGTTATTGACCTTCTCTCTGTGTAGCGAAAGAAAAGAATTTACCGTTTCTCCGGAGTTGTAGAAAAGTGGGTATTGGGGTAGAATCCAGACAACCTGGCGATGTCTCGGTCAGGGGTAAGTGCAATCCCGCAGGAGCATCAACCGGCGCTAAGTACTTTGCATTCAGTGAAGTGCGAGATGCATATGATAATAAACATATTTTCCTATTAAGATAAATATTTTAAAGCTTCGAGAAAATATATTTAAATTCCAGGAGTGGAGTGGGAGTGGTAATTAACTGAAAACCTACAGACATCCGTGTAACTCGGAACGGCGACACAAAAGAGTTAGAAGACTATTTTACAAGAACCGTGAGAAAACCCTAATTCCCTCTCCAACCACCGCACCCATTCTATAGTAATTAGCAGTGATACAGATACTCGTCGAGGCGGGCCCCGAGATCATAGAGCTTCCTCAGCCACGACATGGACGAGTAAGACGAAGGCAACAAACAGATCGTCGCTTCGAAGCCCGACGGAGCGAGCGATCTTTGAGAGAACGCGACATACTTTACATATAATATTATAGTATAATGCATTATAATATGCTTTACGTATATAAGATATAAGGTATTTATTGCATTCTCCCTAAAAGTTTAGTATCAAAGTTTCACCGAAGGTACATATTGTTCAGGCTACCTTACATAAAAAGAGAAAACGTTTCAGAAAAATGTATATTTGATATGTATGTGTGTGTTGTGTGTGTGTTTAACAGCGTCACACAAAGGTTACCAAGTTAAAAAACTTAATATTCACTTCATTAACTTCCAAAATTTGTTCTATTGCAAACTACGCTTTACACTGAAAATATTTCCAAAACGTTTACTTTCTCAAAAAGGGGCTCTAAATAGTTAAAATTAAAATACCGTATATTTAAGACATTTATAGGGGTATTAAAACATATATTAAAATTTTCGGAATGACCCTATGAAGTTCTCCTCATTCGAAAGGAACGTTCTGTATTCTTGTATAGCTGATAAATGTTAAGAAACAGATAAACAAAAGTCTACAAAAATAGGTCTCTTTATACTATGCAATTGGATTTTCTGAAGCATCAACCTTTGTTGGGATATCTATTAGCGTCAGTTTGAATTTTTCAATGATTTTTCATATTTTAAGGGAATCTATGAGATATCGTGGATGGAATATTGGGCTTCACTCCCTTGTATACTTACAACAAAGTGCAGAAATAAATCATTTCTGTAAATATTTATATCTATATATGAAGTAAATAGAAAAATAAGCTTCCGTAGGAATAAATTCTAAAGGCCACAATAAAAATACACGATAGTTGTTAGAAAATTTAATATATCAGATTATTTTATTAGTGTTTAAGACGTTCTTTGAGCATATGGCATCAGAAGTAATGGAAACTTATAATAAATGAAATTTTCTAGAATACTCCATGCATTTGCGATTTACAATGTAGGAGGGGAATAGAAAAAAGAAAGAAAAAAGAAAGAAAAAGGAAAAACAAAAGAAAGAAAAACCCTCTGTCGGAAAGTGCGAGCCTTTTTTTTTTTTTTTTTTGTAATGTACGTCCTCCAACATTAAGTCATATCGGACGATGAATGGGATGGGTGAAATGATGCTCAAATGGGCCCAGGGTCCATGGAGCTTAGAGTTACCCAACATTCTTCTTTTAGGATAAAGAAAAACCCCGAAAAAACCTTATCCAGGTAAGTCACCCTGACCGAGATTCGAACTCGGGACCTCTTGAACGTGAGGCAGACATCATTTCTAAATGTTCCTTATAGCTATAGATGTAAATAAGTTATACAAAAGGGGCGGGACCTCGTACACTGCGACAAACATAGATGTACCGTACATAATTTCCCTTAGTAGGAAGAAATAAAGTAAAGGCTAAAGACTGCAGGAGACAAGCCACATAGACCCGCAGAAATCTCTTAACAGTTCTAGTCTCAGTGCTGGAGCAGCCTAGCAAGCGCGGTCGCCTGGGATCGAACCCGGGCCGCCTCTCACCAAGGTGGCCCGGGTTCAATCCCAGGAGACCACAAAGTGAGATTTGTGGTGGACAACACGGCGCTGGGGCGGGGTTTTCTCCGGGAACTTCGGTTTCCTCCGCCATCTCATTCCACCGGTGCTCCATCTTAATGGCAGGACGGCACGTTGGCCATAGTAGCTCAAAGGTTAAGAGCAACTGGATGGAAACCAGGAGATCTGTGGTTCAAATCCCGGCCATGGCATTGAATTTTTCATGTTGACCTTATTTCATTCATACTTCATTAAAACTTAAAACTTGACTCGTCATTTTTTAGTTTTAATTTTTTTTTTACAATCCATTTAGTGGAGCATTTATCTGATCAATGATTGGTCTCATACTATCTTTTTATGTATCTTTGCAAACCATACAATCTTGGTAAAATTGGATTATGTGTTTTTAATTGCATATAAATCAGGTTGAAGCAGAGTGTGACAGTTTTTTAAACATATTTCTGCTATATTTTGTCAGCTAGGTAGCGGGTCCTTTGGAATTTCTTTGTAATATCATTTTGAAATAACTGAGTCATTTAATTTACAGTCTTCTGTATCTAATATAACTAATATATTGTTGTGGACCAGGATTGTAAGGGGGGTGAAAGACTTACAATCCTAATCTGCAACTGGGGGTGTAGCTACTGAAAGGGTAGAGCGAAAGAAACATCTAAGTATCATCAGTGTCACCGCCTGCGGTGCCGTATGTAGTAAAAGCGGGCGTTAAACACTACACATTTCATTTCGTCCGCACCAACTGTCCAGCACCGCTATACACCACGAAATCTGGAAGCGCACATAAAATAAATGAATGAAATGGAATAAAAGAGAAACTACGAAAAGAAAATCGTATTAGATTAGAAACCACACAGCGTTCGCCTACCGACCATGACAACAACGAGAAATCGAGTAGAATAGGTGGTCGAAGAGAATCCAGCCCATTCGCCTTTGTAGGCGGTGGCGTGTCCACCTTACATTCAAGAAGTCCCGAATTCGAATCTCGGTCAGAGTGACTTAACTGGATAAGGTATTCTGGTATTTTCCCTTATGCTGAAAGATGAATGTAGGCTAGCTCTCAGTTCTATGGAGCCTGCGCTCATTTGAGCATCATTTCACACATTTAATTCGCCGACTGATCCGATTTAACGATGGAGGACCTAAATTAAAAAGAGGAATCGACCCGAGATGTCCCGAATGCGAGCGTTACACGTTACTGTGGAACTACAACGTGTGAGGCTAACTTTCCCGTATACTGCCACCTTTAATTCTCCAACCACATTACAACGTGTAAACAGCTTAAGAGGTCTTGATGCTTCTAACCGCATACATTTCCTGACATGATCCTCTGCTTTGTTCCCTGCGTTATTAGATGCGCAAACGATGGCTGAGGTTCAGTGCTTCAAGTTGTTGGAGAGGCAGAAATGCTTCTCGCTTTGCTTGTGGCACATTCACTGAATATTCTATGTAAGCCTTGCTCCGCCGAATTTAAAATTCAAAGTAACCAACTCTTGGCCATGACACGGCAATGACCAATGGAGCACCAGTGAAAATAAAACATTAACTTCAGCGATGACGTGAAAGGCTTGGACAAGTCATCTCCATGGAGTAATGACGTGTGGATTTTGATTCAAAATCGTAGGCATTTGAAAATAAGCCCGCTTGACACCACATTGTCATTCGTTCCTTTACTGGTATAACTCCAAAAGGGGCGAAGTGGATCTTACATTATAGCGATGAAAACATATAAACATATAAAAGTTAAACTTATGATCACATTTTTTGTGTTATATGTTTTATTTTCCAGAAGTATCTTGATTAATATACAGAGCAACGAAAAGAATTGCATAAAACAGTAGAGTACAATGGCAGCGTCAAACTAAGCATTTTGAGGTTATGAGCTAAGGGTCACCGATGTACGTATTACAACTTCAGCACTGCGCGAGCATAGGTGATATCTGACTTTATGAAACATTATTTACCAATTAAAATGAAATGTAAGCTAGAAAGGTGTGTACATAATGTTTTAGTTAATCAACACTGGTACACAATAAGTAACTAACCATTACTACTCATACACTTTGAGACTTGGGATCTAGTGTTAGAATGCTCAAAGTTAAGGCCTGTACTTCACCAAAGTATGTAATAACTGAGCGTCGCTGTCGACACTTCTTTTGTCATTTATATATTTCACTGTATGCGTTAACTCTGTTGCTAAGGTTCTTTGCTTTATCATTCTAGTTTAATTTTGTGTTTAAACAACTTAATTTTAAGTGCTAACTTCCTAAAGCAGATCCTGCATCGACATTGAAAACAAATATTTTGGTCATTTACTTTAGCTTTTGGCCAACGAGGATAAATAAACTGCGGAGATTAGAACTCGCGCCCTTCTGTGGCATTATACGACTGCATGAAAGACATAAAAATATTTGTTGCCGTGTTCGGAAACAACGTCATCTGGAAGCTCAAGATAAATTTTTCTTTTTTCGGAATACGTAATGAAACATCCATTCTTTGTTACATATTTATACCTTTCTAATCATAGTGGCTCAATATTCTTAGTAATTTTGTCGCTGCTAGTTCTGTACATGTTAGAACCTAGGGTTTTGACAAATATAAACACAAAATTTTGGGTTTCAAAGAGTCCTCATAGTGGTTTTACTTTTCGTGAACGATATGTTCCTACATTTACTAATATAACAATGAGATTGTTTCCTACTAGGAGGTATGCAAAGGATTCACGTCATTTTTGTGTTTATTATTATTATTATTATTATTATTATTATTATTATTATTATTATTATTATTATTATTATTATTATTATTATTATTATTATTATTATTATTATTATTATTATTATTATTATTATTATTATTATTATTATTATTATTATTATTATTATTATTATTATTATTATTATTATTATTATTATTATTATTATTATTATTATTATTATTATTATTATTATTATTATTATTATTATTATTATTATTATTATTATTATTATTATTATTATTATTATTATTATTATTATTATTATTATTATTATTATTATTATTATTATTATTATTATTATTATTATTATTATTATTATTATTATTATTATTATTATTATTATTATTATTATTATTATTATCATTATTATTATCATTATTATCATTATCATCATCATTATCATCATCATTATAATCATCATTATTATTATTATTATTATTATCATTATCATTATCATTATCATCATCATCATTATTATTATTATTATTATTATTATTATTATTATGATTATTATTATTATTATTATTTTCATCGCTTGCTGATTTCGTCTCGAAAGACCCAGGTTTGATTTCTGGTACCGGCGTGGTATTCTTATACCCGTTGGAACGTCTAATCCGGGGCGCATTCAGCCTAGGAATGCTGAGTAAACGACGGAAAGGTGGCATCTCCATAACGTCAAGTAAAGTTGCCTTATGGTTTTGTGTGTGTGTGTGTGTGTGTGTGTGTGTGTGTGTGTGTGTGTGTGTGTGTGTGTGTGTGTGTGTGTGTGTGTGTGTGTGTAATTTTACGTCCTCCAATGTTAAGTCATATCGGACGGTGAATGAAATGGGGGTGAAATGATGCTCAAATGTGTCCAGGGTCTATGAAGCTTAGAGCTACCCCACATTCGTCTGTAAGGATAAGCAAAAGCCCCGGAAAAACCTTATCCAGGTAACTCACCCTGACCGAGATTCCGAACTCGGGACCTCTTGAACGTGAGGCAGACATGCTACCATCTACGCTACCGAGGCGGGCCTTATGGTCTTAGGAGTCGGCCTGCTGACCTCTGCCCATTTTGCAATCCCCATGGCCTTGGCTGCCCTCTGCATTGTGGAGATGCCATAAAGATTATTATATATAACTTAAGATCAGCAACAAACATTACTGTTTTAGAATGTTTAACAACATTTGGTAAATCATTAGTAAAACAATGAGTAAGCATTTCAAATCTACATCTTTTTGCGCATCCCTTTGCAATTCTTTCCAATCAATCTTTACTGTTTCTACTGTGCTGCTAGTGCCTAGAGAAAGTATTCTAATTCACCCAAAAGCAAGATATTGATATTTTACTGGAAATATATGTTTCGAGGCCCCTGAATGCATAAACAGCACACTTAGAAAAAGATCTGTGTATGTGTCTGCAAACGTTATAATTAAAAAAAAAAAAACGTAAACCGGATCAATACTAACTACTATTTAACCGCAGCATCTTCCTAAAATGCAACACAGATATTCTCAAGAAACTACCCCAACAAAAAACTAACTTTGCATTGAATATTTTTCGATACCTTTGATTTTCTCAAAAATGCCTGTAAAAGCTTGGATTAATATAACACATACTTAGATATATAGATATACTTAAGATACATTTTAAAAAATTCATACTTTTAATTTACTAGGAGTAGTCTGAAATGTCCTTTTCATTCCCGAATAATTTGCTGTATTTGTATACCGTGGGTAAATCATAAGAGATGTAAAACTGTACGAATTGTTGTCTTCCACCTAGAATTATATACCGAGATTTTCCTGAATAAAGGTAAAATTTATAGTATAGAATCTACTCGCTCGTGAGTGTGTGTGTGTGTGTGTGTGTGTGTGTGTGTGTGTGTGTGTGTGTGTGTGTGTGTGTGTGTACCCGCACGCGTGTGAACAGTATAACTCAAAGACGAAAGGTTAGTTCAATACCAAACATAAAGCTGTGACACGGAGTTTTTCATTTAAGACTAACATCCCAAACTATCATTTAATATTGAATACTTTTCTAACAGTTTTATTGTCATGAAAAAGACTAACAATTTTGATAAAGCATATATTTAATATGATTTCTTGACAAATGTATATAGGTATATCTTGAATTTTCTGGGAGCGTCTCATTCTAGATGTCTTTTGCATAACTGATAAACTGTAAGAAATAGACATCTTACTACACAGAAAATGTGGATATCGTTCAAGCACAAAATTATTTTAAACTTCTCTTTTTTCTTCTTGTGAAGCGTTTCCAGTTATTCCTTGTTCTTTGTATTAAGTTTGAAACACTAATCTCATTCTCAAATGGAAAATCGCTATTCCTTCTTTTTTTTCCAAAGCCATCACAACACGATCACCTCTTCAAAGATTTGAAGCCTATAGTATTCTCATATTCATCTTACAGTGGCAAGGAAATTAGCAGCAAAATAATTCCCGGAAATGTTTATTTTGATTAACATGAAGTAGATGCAAGAACAAACGTTAGGTACCACGTTTATAAAACGTGGCCAAAAATGAGAAAGTATTATCCACAATAAGCACTTCCTGGTATAAAAATATACCGCTCAACAACTTAAATAGCGTTCAACAAACATGCGGTAGATCTTTAAAGTTCGGTGCCGTCAAGGCATCATAAAACTTGACGTGGTTTGCATTAATATTGCAAACGATGCCGTGTGCCTCAACAACATCTCCAAGAATTAAAAAGTGCCATTTTCACTTAACCTTTAAGCTTGTACTAATGTGCTGCTAATCGAAATTTTTGAAGTGTGAGCAACAGGAAAGGGAATATTACAATGACGAAGGGGATGTGCAGTAAAATTTATTTGCTTCGACAGTGGATTGATGGAAATCTCACTCTAAAAACAGCTGGAAATTTTGTACTGTAAAGTACATTATAACATTAAGTTTAACTTTTGTATTTTAGAATGTTTCAAAAATCAATGCGATTTTCGAGATAGTGATTGGTGGTTTTATTTAACTAAAATAAATGCATATTATGCTTTACCATTTGTGCAGATGCCCTGCAACAGCAAAAGAAAAAAAGCAACATCTACAAACAATTGCACACATAAATATAAAACATTTTAAGTGACAGAAGAAAAGCGTTTCCGCCAGAAAATGTGAAACATACTAGTTTATTGCAATAAACATGACTAATTCTTGGACAAACGGAAGATTAATAAATATTAATTAATTAATTAATTAATTAATTAATTAGTGCCTGTGTTTAAGAATTTGCTATATGATGACTTCAATATTAATAAATATGAGAAAGGTAAACTAATGTACTTTATTGTAAACGCATATTACAAAGTTTCAGAGCATATATTGCAGTTTTGTTTTATTGACAGATGCATGCATATATTGTACTTTATAGTGCATATAAATTCCAACTCTAGAGATAATGCATGGCAATTCATGACCAAATGTGATTTTTAGCTTTGTCTAGTTTATTATGGTACTTAAGAATTTCTATTGTTGTTTATAGTTAAGTTGGAAGTTAATGTGTTGCAGGTACCCTGGCGGACTGGAGCTAACATTGCTGTGGAGGTATCTCCAACAAGTTGGAAGCAAATGTCTTGGAGGTACCCCGGCTGACGGGCAGGTACCTTCGCATCCCATCTTCATCATTTCATTCCACATTGTCAAAGTGTATTAAATGTTGATGATCTGGAAAAGAAGTTGTACTCTGCTATTTTATAGCTATGGGCGTGGATTCAAAGGACACTAGTTTACGGGACAGGGACTTCCTGAACATGGAGAGGAGGATATAAGTAGGGACTCTAAAAGAAAAATACTTGAAAGCCCTGAACAACTGAAGAAAATTGGTGAAGAGCATGCCATTTCAAAAAGTGGAAAAAGAACAAAACATGTATAGGGATCTAATACAAAATATGTAGAAAGAATTAGGAACCCTCCGGAAGATTAAAAAAAAAAAATAAACTCCAAATACTAAGAAGGAAATCAAAACTGCAATAAGTATGCTAGATAAGTATGTAAAAAGAATGGCTAGTTCAATGAAATTTATATCCGAAATAATAGAGTAGCTCTCAGAGAAAAATAGTGAATGGGAATTAAAAGAAACACGTGAAATAAACACCCAGTTTATTGCAATAAACACGACTAATACTAAAATAGGCTAAAATAAATACTAATAAATATTAATTAATTAGTGCATGTGTTTAAGGATTTACTATTTGCTTCAATATCAATGAGTATGAGAAAAGTGAAATAATGTACTTTATTTTAAATACAGATTATAAAGTTTTTAGAGCATTTTTAGCAGATTTTTGCTGCATTGATGCATTCATATATTCATACTTTATAGTGTATATAAATACGAGCTCTGCTGATCACAGACAATTTATCAGTCACCCTGTACACATCTTCATGACTATGGAAGTATAATGATGTGTCACTCAATTTGAGCTTTTGTTTACGAATGCCCTTAACTGCTGTGGTTCTCAGCACCCCAATCTATATTGAGCGTGAAAGGGGGCATAACTTTGTTAGAGGTCTTTTTATCAGGTTTGAGTTTATTTTACGTGCCGTAAATCTACGACATGGGGCTTCGGGCTTTAATTTCCTTCCTACGGAAGTCCTGCTAAGTATTTTTGCACCGAAAAACTTCATCGGCCTTCGACGGGTTTGAATCCGCGATCTCCGGAAACAGAAGCCAGCATGTTGCCCCTAGACCACGGATGACGAATCGATGGCTGCTCAGAATCAAAACTGAAATGAATTTTGTGAATATACTTTTGCCACATGTATAAGCGAAGAAAGCACTTTCCCCTCCGGAAACGTGGTCTTCTTTTTCTACACACTGTGAAGTTTTCAATGCAGACCTTAATGCTAATTTTATCAACGTGCCCTACAGGATTTGGAGAGAATACCAACGCATTTATAAAACGACGCAATGCAGAGTAACGTCTGCTTAGAAAAAAGAAAATGAAGAAGAAAGTACTTTGTAAGAGGAAGATCTTGATTACTCTAAGAAAGTTCTCTACAGAAGTAAAGTATCAAGAGGGAACTTGGGCTTTCACGGCCGGAGTCAAAACAAATGGAGGTTATTTCCGGGCAGTTATGCTATGGTCTGCTGGAGATAAATGTTACAATGCAATTCTTCTCCGAGATGACAATAACTGCACCACTGCATATGTCCATCGCAGTGTCGATGAATCATCTGGCACATCTATTTCCAGTAGACCCGGGAAATAACTTCCAGATATAAAGTACCAGGAACCTGATAAATATATCTTAAACCACTCTTTGACTAAGAATGTAATGGCTAGCTGTTTGACAATTATTAAAATTTACTGAACAAATATACAATTTTAGCTACACCAACTTGTATTAAGATTACGCAGTACCAAGTTTGTGCTAAGCGGAAGGGGTAATTCTGTCTTTAGGAATTTACATGTCAATATTCTTACAAACTACATTTCGTAGAATTTTTGAAAATCCGATTCTCTTTAATTATTATTACGGAATTATTGCAATTTCTCTGGTTATACTGCCTTTTACTGGAACCATTTCGCGAAAAAAACCTTAAATATGAATCAACCAGTATAATCTATTAAAAACCGAGAGTCCAAATATCGGCTTAGACTTAGTAGTAACTACAGAGCTGGCTCGTCCCAACGGCAGATCGTAAAAGTAGGGTACTATGTTAGGTGCAAGGGTTGTACATGTTAGCCACGTATGTAATCTATGAATTAAGATTCACAAATCCGAGGTTCCATATAGTTCGAGTCAACTGAAGTGATTCATTATTATCTCATTTATTTTTGTTTATTTATTTTAAGGCTAATTTTCACATCACTAAAAGTCTCTGCAGTACCGAAATAGTTTACACATGACACGTTTATTCCATAACTTTGTTGAAATGTTTAATCAAGTCTTTAGAAAGTTAGGAGAAAGATTTAGACCAAATATATCTCACACTGAGGGTTTCGCTGGGTTTGAGGAGGCATTGCACTATGTGAAACAACCACAAGCGACATCGTGTTACCGAGGCAATGGCGTGAAGCTAGAGCCTCAAAACGATCTAGCATCCTGAATCAGAAGACACCTAAAGTTTTCTTCATAAATGAGTAACTATATGAATAAACATATAGTTATTGTTTTCTAGATAAAACAGACCCACTTTAAAATCACACAATAAATAGCCTTGCATTGAGTTGTTAATGGTTTTAGTTGATATTTTATGATGTTTCCTATGGTGCACCGTATAGTCCGACGTATCTAAATCCGAGGTACCATCACTTCCATTGCTTCAGATTAATGAGATTGCTGTATACAAAGATGAACGACTATTACGTTACTGTTTTATTTTGTGAACCTTATTTTAGTAAATAGAAAAACACAATAATGTCATCGCCACAAAGCAGTAAACAATTTGCAGAAACATGGCAAATAAACGCGGCACATCTCATCCAACCTGTCAAGTAGGACCTATAAAGCATAAAACAAGTGTTTATAAGGTTTTTCAGTGTACTTATCCAAGTCTATCTTAGGTTAAACGTACGACATCTGTGTATACCCTTTCATACGGTATACACACTTGATTGAAGAGCTGGTTCAACTAAAGAGGAGTGAAGCTTTACCTCCCAGACTTTATGGACTGCCGAAGATTCACAAGCCTGGCACACCCCTAAGGCCGATTGTAAGCGCCATTGGCTCACCTACGTACACAGTTGCGAAATACCTCGCCAAGATGCTGCAACCTCACATCGGCAACACTGACACATACATAAAAGACTCCGCCCATTTTATTCAGAAACTCAAGACCATCAGCTTACAGCCCAACGACTTACTTGTCAGTTTCGACATAACATCTCTGTTCACCATGGTTCCAGTCAATGAAGCCATAACACAGCTTAAGGAGATTTTTCCAGAAGACCTTACGGCGCTCTTCCACCACGTCCTCACGACTACGTATTTCCAGTGGAACCACGAATACTATGAACAGATAGACGGTGTAGCAATGGGAAGTCCTCTCAGTCCGGTTATTGCGAATTTTTACATGGAATTTTTCGAAGCTACTGTCTTGGAGTCAGCACCGCTTAAACCTTCGTGCTGGTGGCGTTACGTGGACGACACGTTCGTCATTTGGAGTCACGGAGAATCAGCCCTGACAGAATTTCTGGATCATCTCAACAGCATCAACAAACAAATTCAATTCACCATGGAGAAGGAACAAGACAACAAATTGCCCTTTCTGGATGTCATGGTAAACAGGAAACAGGATGGCACACTAGGCCACAAGGTGTACCGGAAGCCGACTCATACAGACCGCTACCTTCACAAAAACTCTAACCACCATCCGGGACAAAAGCGTGCCATGATTAAAACTCTGTCAGACCGAGCTACACGCATTTGCGAACCACAAGTTCTACACCAGGAATTTCAACACTTAGAGACAGCGCTCCACTCTAATGGCTACGCAAAACGAGAAATTAAGAGAGCATTACGCCCTAGTAAAGGCCCCAACATCAGAGAAACAGCCACAAATAATAGGAAGGGCAAAGCGTTTTTACCGTACATCAGATCAGTCACAGACCGCATAGGCAAACTACTTAAACGCCATAACATTGACACCATCTACAAGCCCACTAAACAGATTTGCAACATACTCCGTTCCGCCAAAGACCCCAGGGATCCTCTATCCACCGCAGGAGTATACAGAATACCTTGTTCGTGTGGCAAGGTATACATCGGTACCACACAACGCAGTATAAAAACCCGTATTGAAGAACACAGAAGAAATTGTCGCATGGGTCAAACAGAAAAATCAGCAATTGCGAAACATGCCATACTCGAAGAAGGGGAACACATCATCCAATATGGTAACACAGATATTCTGGCATCTACATCCCACTACTATTCTCGCTTATTCCGTGAAGCCATTGAAATACACAAGCACAAAAATAATATCAATCGCAAAGAGGAAGGACTGAAACTCAACAGAATATGGCAAACAGCCTTAACAAAAACAAAAATCCAGAACCCCTCTCCAGCCAATCAGACGCCAGCTCCTTGTAGTACTCCGCTGATACAAGTACAGCCCACTGGCCACCCGGACCAATCACAACACACCTCCCCTCCGGCCGCTGACATAAATACCGCACCTCTGGTGGTGACCAGCGCAGTCGGTGCTGAAATCTCCACTAGGAAACTTCGAACTCGCCGCCACTGAAGATGTCTGCCGCAGTCGCAGACGAAACGTTTGGGAAGAAGAAGGAACCCAATAGACCACGGCCCACAAGCCCGGAAAATATTGTATCTAGTATTGACACCGGCCGTGAAAGCCTTAGAACTTTGATGAATTAAGGTTAAGTCTATTGAACTCCTTCATATAACCAACTACATCCGTATTCCGTGAACAAATTTAATATTTTTTTTCTTGTCGAGAAATGGTAGAAGTGGCTCAATACAGTGGAAATATTTTCTAACTCGCACAGCGAAAATGGCTTTTTTACATGAGTCACCAAGTATGGAGCACGTGCTGCATTATTATACCAATATACAGCAAGAGAAACAGCAGCTCCAGCGAGTCAACGTAAGTTTCAAGAACCGTTTTCGCAACCACCGCTGGCGTACTTAGGATGTAAAAATATTTGGCCTCATTCGTCTACCTTAAAATTAAAACATTGTCATTTTCACAATGATAATTGTAGGTTGAATAGAAAATACTTAAAACATGGGTTCAACCAAACACAGCAATAAGCACATTCGTTATTTTAATAAGTAAACCTAATCTGAAACGGCGCATTAACGCTGGGCATTAATTAAAGAAACCACCGATAATTATGATCCACCTACTAGTAAATTTCACACATTTCAATTTATTTACGTTTAGAATATCGCTATGTATATTCCTTAAATGAAAAAACGAAAACCAAATGCAGACATTAACACTGCCAGTTGGATTTAGCAGTGCAAAGCTAAAAATTCTGGCATCAAATGAAATGACATGGTGTAACCCAGCACCTGCTGTTCCATTTTCAAACTGGAACTTGAACTGTTGCTTTGTGAGCCATAAAACTGACACGGATCTTTCCACATTCACCGAAAATGACGCCACATCGGATAGATCTAATTTGTTTCGAGCTGTCTGTGATACAACACTTCTTTCCTGCGCAGTTCACAGATGCCTGTTGATGTTGGTGCCCTTAAAAGGAGAGCATGTACATAAGTACGAAGAACTGAAACTGTAATTATCTATAGTCACTAGGAGTACATATCACAATATATAACATGTAAATAACTCAGCTTATTAAATTCTAAAATAAATTAAATTAAAAGCTCATATTTTCTAGACTGAGCGCGAAGATTCCGCGGTAAGGTGTGATCCAAGTTCAATTTTGTCTTGCAGGCCATTCTGACCTTGTGTTTGTCATAGTTTTCCTAGGTTAGGATTTCCTGTCTCCATCACTTTCTTTCGCCTGTTTCAAGGTTGTAAAACTAACGTGGGTTTGTGTCGTTGAATTTACCCTTGAAATATTTCTTCCTGGTGCTTGGCTGGTCAGCAGCAGCCCTTCCAGAGAGCGGCTTCCTTCATTTTGGGAACCCCAGGTTGAAGTCAACAATGTCTGTAACACGTTGACGTCGATACTCAAATAATTTTGGAATCATTAGGGAGCTTGTATTTTCTAGTGCACATCGTCTTCCGGATCTCCCCTTCATCACAGGAATCACGTTGGAATCACTAAAGGGCCTAGGACTACGTGCGGTGCTGTGCTTCAGTGTCTTGAGGCCACCCTTCTAACTAATCCTAGAACTTTTATATATTTTGATATTAGTATCGCTATATTTAAATGATTCCGTGTTGGTTTACATTTGTGGCTAGTAAGCCTCCGAAGATTGGAGGTTGGCTATAGTGAACTTTTATATTATTTTTACCTATGTTCTTTCTTTTATATTGTTGCTGCTTATGATTTGTATCTTTATAAGAAAAAGCTTCAAATGAAACAGATTTGATAGTTACACAAATCTTTATTTGAACACATCAATATCAACCCAAATAACCATAAAAGGTGACCCCGACGACGGCAAATAACGTCGGCAGACAATTTCAGTGTAGTCTCTTTAATTCGCTTGCCAGAACACTTGGTATCAACCACATTAGGACCACAGCATATCATCCTGCATCAAATGGAAAAATCGAAAGGTGGCACCGCACATTAAAGACAGCTCTCAAATCTCAGATGTCAGATGGTTGGGTCGAGAAGTTGTACTTCTAGGTCGTCGTTCATACATACCAGAAAATCAAGTAACAGCTGCATTACTTACATATGGTGAACCAATTAGATTACCTGCACATCTCTTCAACGTACGTGAAATTCCACCTGTTACGCAAAACTTCATATACAAACTGCGTGAGCAGGTGAGGAATATTAAACCTATTAAATCAGAACATCACTCTTCAGGCAAGCATTTTCAGTACAAGGAGTTAACATCATGCACTCATGTTTTCGTGAGACACGATGATATAAGGAAACCACTACAACCAATATATGATGGACCTTTTCTGGTGATGCAACGTTTTGAGAAGCATTTCAAAATCAGTACTCCTCGAGGACCACAGACAATATCATTGGCTAAATTAAAGCCTGCATTTTTGTTCTGTTCCGCTGATTCAGCACCTGCTATGAATGTTCCCACTGATACAACACCTAAACAGTCTTCTCAACAGGGGAACACTCCTATAAATGACAGCCCGCTTCTGCAAGCTAAACAAACTCGATCAGGAAGAACCATCACCTTTCCACAACGTTCTTAAGAGGCTGTTGTTTTAGGGGGAACGTAGTCTGTGGCTAGTAAGCCTCCGAAGATTGGAGGTGGGCTATCCTGAAATTTTCTTTTGTTTTTCTCGATCTTCTTTCTTTTATATTGTTACCGCTTATGTTTTGTTTCTTTATAAGAACAAGCTTCAAGTAAAACAGATTTGATAGTTACACAAATCTTTATTTGAACACATCAAGATCAACCCAAATAAACATGCATTCAAGTGTAACAAATATGCTGATATATCCAGTTTTCCACGAAGTGTATCCTTTTCTGAAGCTTTCAAAAAACAAACATTCTCTTGCTGATCTTATTGGTTCGAAGTAAATTTCTGCGCATTTCCTATGAAAAATTGCCAATTCTAGGTATCAAATGAGAGTTGAACGATAATGAAAATGTAGTCTGCAGGGAACTGTAGTACTAGCCGATATGCCAAGATTTCGTCCCCCAAGAGTTCTTTACATGCCAGTAAATCTGAAATGGAGCTGCCGATTTTAAGAGCATTAAAAACCATTTGTATCCGCAACCTGGGGATCAATAGACAGCGCCTAATCAATTGAGCCACACAGACCAACAGACATTGCTTTGGAAAATATGTGTATGGAAACAAATAATTGAATATGGACAGTAAATCAAGGTTATTTCACAAATTATTATTATCATCATCATCATCATCATCATCATCATCATCATCATCATCATCATCATCATCATCATCATCATCATCATCATCATCATCATCATCATCATCATCATCATCATCATCATCATCATCATCATCATCATCATCATCATCATCATCATCATCATCATCATCATCATCATCATCATCATCATCATCATCATAGTTGTTGTTGGTTTGCTTTCTGCATGCTGACTTTACAGTCTCTCCTATTCAACGGTCATATTGAAATTACCTCTACCACAATATCTTCTTATTGCTGCCACTCCGGTGCACAATTCAGTACCGGTGCTACTGCCGGGGCCTTAACGGCACCTCATTTGCAAGGGCCTGCTGTAATAGATCATCGCAAGAAATTGCGTGGCTGAAGGAGTGGATAAATAGGTTTCTAATGGAGGGGACTACCGGTTGCCCAGAGATATAATTCTGTTGAAGTGTTTATGGTAATTGTCTATATGTTTCTGCACAGTTTTACGTGTGGCTAAATTTAATATTACCTATAAGTATAAAAATTCGTATAGCTAAGACCTTAATTCCGAAAACTCTTTAACAGCCACCATCGTGAACAGTTACAAACAGATAAGGTGGAAATTCACCGATGTGACGTAGCCTACTGAAGATTTCGCGTGTAATCTACTGTCAATATTGTCCCAATGGAACGTAATTTTTTTTCTCGGAAATATACTCTTAAACTACACTTTAAATGAATAAAATTCAAATAGATTTATAAAATATACATGCTAAATACGCAGCAGCATTATTTTCAACACATTGAAAGATTGTGTTTATTAATAATAGTGATGAAAATGGGATTATATGCAACATAAAATATTGTTTGAACGACTGCCAATTTAGTATTTAACTTACATATGTACCAAGTACGCATACTTACTCATACCTACTTTTAATTACCGATAATTATGCATTTACATTAAAATTCTGTCACTAGCATATGTATGTAAATGACTCTATCACAGAAACTTGTTAACATTTTGTTCTGGGAGCATGACTTGGAGAATGAAGAGAAAGTATAAGATTTACATGAGGAATAACTTAGAGCAGTTTCAGTGGGGTACTTTGAAAATTTTGAGATAGCATAGCCTGTGTAACGTATGTGGTACACGTAACTGTGTTATCAGATGCATTCCGAAGGAATAGGAAAACTAATAACAGAAATAGTTCTTCGTCAACTCGCTTAGAGTTGGAGCACTGGTTAAAACATGAATGTTAGCGAAACTCATTAAAATTCGGTGCAAGTATCTAGACTACATTTGAACGAAGAGCGCAAAACTGACGCCCCGTGTCACAGGGAGAGATAACGGAAGGAATTACAACGTACTGACAGTGACATAAAAGAAACCTCTAAATAAGGTGAAACCATTTCTGTTCCAGCTGTCAAAAGAAACTACATGTCAGAAAAAAGTGTCCTTCTTGAGCTCTGGCGTCATTTACATAGGTGACTGTGATGTTAGTATGAAGTATGCCTCGAGGAATGCGTTCATCATAATGTAAGAATATTCTGAAGAGACACATGTGCACATCAAACACGTGCTCTCCAGACAAATAAACATGCATAACAGCTACTCCCTCTTTCTGTGGCCTACAATCTCATGTCAGTTCGTTGATCCAGCAGCTTACTTGCAATGGAGAGCTTTCAACTGTGATGAGTGATGACGAAATGATTAATAATTACCAACAAAATCTATGTCTTAGGAGCTATGGGAAATGTAGTACACCACTGGCTGTTCATTATGAGACCGCTGGCCCCAGTTTAATATTACCACATTAATGGTCAACTATGTAAATATATATTATATATTTACATATATATATAAATATTTACTCCTAGGCTCACAAAAAGTAGGAATGCTTCCACTACCTTATAAAAAGCCGGAAGCTGCATGACACAGCATCAGTAATCGCCGAAATTCAAAATTCAAATTATTTCAAAATCGGGGAACTCGAAACCTGTATTTCCAATGACATTTTGGCACCAAACATTTGGGTGGGATGCATTTATCTTCAATATCTACTAAGAGGTACAGAAAGTAAAAATCAGCGCACAAATTTTAGATTTTGAATTTTTTAAGTGTGTGAGAAATTTACAGAAAATGAAAAAGAAAATAGTTGTTTGTCAAAATAGATTGAAAATATCAGATTATTATTTTTATAGAAATTCATATTAACAATTCGTGCGCAAAGGAATGCGTTTTAAATAATAAAACGTTTTTATAATGATACTATTTGTTACTCAGATGTTTTGGATAATTAATCAGTGGTAGCATTTCAATGTTAGGTAAAGGCAAAATAAGCTAATAAATAAAAAGGCAAATTGTGTAACCAAAATTAATTATGCGTAAATGAAGTGTAACTAACTCTATTCTGTCTCTATCGTTGGCTAAATGGTCTGTATGGATATTAAAACTGTTCTAATAACTACGACCTTAATTTCGATTACATAGTCTAGCTTTCAAAGCACATAAGGTTTGACATTTAAAACTTAACGGAAGCTATTGCATAAGTAGGAGAAGTATTGTATTTGCAGGCAACCCAAAAATTTGATGTGTGTGTGTGTGTGTGTGTGTGTGTGTGTGTGTGTGTGTGTGTGTGTGTGTGTGTGTGTGTGTGAACAGAATAACTTAAGCCGTAAAGCCGTAAAGTTATGAAAAGCCGTAAAATAATGAAAAGCCGTAAAGTTATTTAAATACCAAACTTCGTAATTAAGTACAGCTTCTTCCAAAGGTGCAAAAGGAAGATTTTCAAGAATATCCTCCCTCTCCAGAGTACCCTTTACGTGGAACATTTTTCTAAAAATTTGATTCTCTCAAAAATAACTAACGATTTTGATTAAAATATTATATGTTTTAGATACTTTCCATGGCAAATGCAATGTTCATCTTGAGCTTTCAAGATATATCTCTTCATTCTGGATGACTTTTGCATAACTGGTAAACTGCAAGAGGTTGAGAATGGTTGGTGCAAACATTTTAAAGCACGCAATTTATGTGAATACTCTTTTTGTAATATGAACCATTTCGGAGATATTTCCTGTTACTTTTTGAAGTTTCTAATATGTATACCTTTTTCAAATGGGAAGTCCTTATTCATTTCATATCCCTTGGCTAAGAGAACGAAATTTCAAAGCCGTCACATAGCTATCAGCCCTCTAAAAATTGTACTATCCCTTAAAGGCTACAGTATTGTCATATACTCCCTGCACATACAAAATAATTACCAATAACAAATTCCAGCTGAAGAAAAAAGGCTGAGAAATTAAAAAAAAGAAAAAAAACTCTGGAAAAGTATGTATGGAAAAGGGGAAAAACGGAATCAATAGCAGATGGTTAAGAAATTAGGATTCTGGAATTGTGGAGAAATAAAAACAAAATTGGTACAGCACTTATTGGGAACTTTGGATTATTTGGCAGTAGTGGAAACACGGTTAAAAGACGGAGTAATTGAAATGGATTTTAAATTATATTGGAAGAAAGGGGAAAACGCATGCAAAGAGAGGGATACCATTAGGAGAGCTAGGATTTTTTATTAAAATGACTCTTTGTAAGTCAATAAAGGAAACGTGGTGTAGATACAAGGAAGTTCTTTGGGCTATAATCTAAGATAAAATGCTAGATGACAGTATATTGTGTGTAGGTATTGTATAAAACCCCCAGTTCTCTCAAAATTCCATAACCCACAACTATTTCATACCTTAAAGACATAGAGCAGTTAAGAGTTACATATAGGAATATAGAGATTATAATATTGGGAGACCTAAATATAAGAAATGGAGTAAGTTATGTAGATATACATCTAATATATGGGAGGGAAATGAATAATGCAACGGGAAAAATGAGAATATTAAATGCAGTAAAGATAAGGTAATTGATAGAGGAAGTGAAAAACTCACTGGATTTTGTGAAGTAAATGCACTTGATGTTCTAAATGTTAATTACGGAGAAGATGAACTTGGGAAAACACTTTTATTAAGAGATTGTAGTATTTAAAAAGGGAAGTAAATTGATTAAAGATGTGAAGTAGAGAAACAGAGATGTTGATTTTAAAGTTGTGCGTCATTGCACATACTTCGGATTAAAAATTGATTCTGGAGATAACTGGGAAAAGCAAAAGAAGGCAGCACTAGTAAAAGGGAAAACAGCAATGATGGCTGTGAAAAGATACCTATGTAAGATGCCAGAGATGGAGGTGAAGTGTTTGGAAAGAGTATATAATTCAGTGGTGGTGGCTCGAATGCTTTATGGTTTTGCAATATGGGGGCTAGAGAATGGGTGGGAAGTTGTAAATCATGTGCACATGATGTCCTGTAAAGAAGTTCTGGGATTACCAATAGCTACAGTAAATCAAGTAGTTGAAATTGAAATGGAAAGAGCAACAAGAAAAGGAAACAGCACTGAAATATTGGACAACTATTTAAAACTATGCCTAAAACATCAAGAAACAAGCTTACAAGGTTTAGCATGGGTAAGTACTTTAGGCAATTTGTGAAATTTGTGGGAGAAAAGCAAATTTTAAAGCTTTTTGGGAGGGGGTTGGTAAAAGATGTGAAGATTTAGAGATTAAAAATTTGTTCAGTCAATTATCAGAGAAGAGGTCATTGATGTTCTATGTTCAAATAAAAACTAGCTGGGAGAGAGAGAAATATATAGATTATACTAGTAGTGAAGAAAGAAAGGAGATAGCATGTTTAAGAGCAGGGGAGTGGAGGCTGAAAGTACAAGGCGAATATCCATTATGTGGAGGAAATGAAGGTATAGAGCATATACTTTTTGAATGCAAGGACACAGAAATTTAGAGAAAAGAATATATTTGGACAAATATTAAGAGGAGAAATGATATAAACCAAATTATAAATAAAAATTCTAAGAATATAGGACAATTTGCAAAGAAAGTAAAAAATAGATGTAAATGGAAAGGAGTAATAGTTCGTGAATTTAGATATAAGAATTTAATAATAGTAGTTGTATTAGTAGATATGAGTACTAATACTAATAATAATAATATTGTTGTAATATGTTTGTAATTTACAATGGACTCCTCACGGCTATAGTAGCCTGGCCAAGAGCACATGAGCAGCCCTTTAATTGTAGCATCTTAGCACTTTTATAAATTATCAGGCAGCAAATAGAAAAACAGGGGAAGAAAAAGGCAGTGGAATAGACAGGCCTTTAGAAATGAACTATTTATCTTAATGCTTTCTTAGAAATTACTAACATTTCACAATTTTTAAAAGCATTATCTACAACAAAATTAGTTTCCTTGCAACGCCGTAATATTTTATCATTAAATTAAAAAAACTGTTTTACAATAAATAATAGTGGTTTCTTAAAAACAGTAACTTTTGAATTCCAAATGGATGGACCTTTCGGGATACAATAGAGGCAGACCCCTCACCTATTAACCGATGGGAGATCTATAGGGACTAATATCCTCCACAAAGGCAGGATGAACTGAAGGAACCAAGAAGTTTACAGGCCACAGAGAGGCGCAGATATCCTTTAACAGTTCCGACTCGATGACTCGTTCCGTAACTTCAACTGCCCTGAGAGAGAGTCATAACCGACCCGTTCAACCGAGCAGCTGTGTGGTGTCCATGAGGGATATTCTTTCCTTTGAGCAGGCATCCGCACCATTTGTCCCGTACTGAAATACACCATGAAACCTAGAAGCAGACACCTGAACCATGGAAAGGGAAAGGAATGAAAAGTAAAGTAAGTCGTAATAGATGAGAAACTATCCCAGCATTCACCTATCCACCAGGGAAAATCACGTCTTCCAAGGTTAAGACATATCAGACGATCAATGAAATTGATGAAATGATGTTCAAGTGAGCCCGGAGTCATCTCCGAGGATAAGGCAACTGAAAGGTAGTAGTATTAATAATGATAGTTTTATATTCTTATTCACTTAAATTTTTTTAATGTATGTATTCCTTAACCTTAATTTACAGCACAGCAGCGCTCTAGGTGGTTAAGTATGTCATACACATTACTTTGTAGTAACACACTCTAGACTCTTGTCCTCCATAATTCGTTTGATGTGCTTTAATCCAATATTTAGGGCTACTGATATAGTGCAAATCGTTATTCTGTTCAGTAAAGTTATATAAGTTAGTAAAGCTTCTATTTTAAAAATGTTTTATAGCCATAAGTTCCTTTGTTTTTGTAATTGGTAATACAAATTGGATAACACAACAAAAACATTCTAAATGATAGGTTGTAGAACGAGGTTATTAACTATATTGATTATTTATATATGTAAATGACAAATGTTAAGTGAGGTATTTGAACTCTGACAGCATCAAGATAATTACAGGATAGACACAAAACACACACACACACACACACAACACACACACACACACACACGCAACACACACACACACACACACACACACACACACACACACACACACACACACACATCCGCTTGCGCACATGTGTATAAATTCTAACCCACGAAGTTATTTTTTCCTTCACTTTGGAACCGGTTAATGTATGACAGAGTAGAAGCAATTCCCACTGAACATTAAAACAAGAAAGAAAAATAATTACATCATTGATAAATAAACTTGCACAGAATTGTTAGGGGAGGTATGAATATTTTCCTTTTAAGTTGATCTGATCAACTTTCCTAGCCACATTTATCATTGAATAATACAAAACTCGAGAAATGCTAAAATTCGAGTTCAGTATTCCGAAGAACAAGCTGTCAGATTAACAGAGAGAAACTTGTTCAGCTTTAATACGCAGAAAGAAGAAACTGTATTACAGTTTTGTATGCACTGGAGCTGTTCTCACATTTTATTCTGTAACCTATATACTTTTGGAAGTTGCATCAAATTTTCAACTTCTTCATGTGTAGTATTTGGGAAATAAAAGGATATAAAAAATATTTTAGTTTATTTCTCAACTACTCGTAAGTTCGTATTTCTCTGAGCGCATGTGCAGCTGAAACACTATGAAACGTTTACATTTTGCGATTCACTTCCTGTATACGAAAGTGTCTTAAATGGAGTGTCTTGATTTGAGGTTTTCAATCAGAACACATTTAGTGTCTTTATTGTCTTATGTGAATTTTCATTTTTTAAATCGCCTTTCTATCCGAATTTACTTTGTGGATTAAGTATGAAACACAACGAACATTTCATATTACAGTTTCATTAAAATATATGTTTTGTGGTACCCTGAACAAACAAAATAGTTTTTGAAGGTCCCATGTGTGTGTGTGTGGGGGGGGGGTGGATGGGTGGGTGGGTGTGGGTGGGGGGGGGGGGGGTGAAAGACGGCTCTCAAAAACGAAAATTCGGTTAAATATGCAACTGGGCATATAAGTTCAGCATTTTCCATGGATGCGAAATGAATATCTTGAACAAAACTCCCTACCGCACCTACTGTCCCTGACATGAAGTGTTCTTAAAGTTTCTTTCACTTTGAGTGGCTTCTTCACAAATTTGTAAACCATAAAGCTAAACAGTTTTCCAGTTAATACCTACAGAGCATTAATGTCAAATACAATCTTTGATGGCATCGACCATTTACATTACATGCCTAATTATTTGTTTAAATGAAAAATATCTACACTTTTATCAAATAGGAGTACGTTATTCGTTTTCAAAACGTTTAAGTATTGGTTTAATGTCGATATATATTTTGGATACAAATTTTGCAATCAATTTTAAACTAATTTCCTGAGAGCTTATTGAGACTTTAAACTTAGTTCAGAACTGTATAAGAATACAATATTAACTCGCTTTCAAGAACGTTCCCCACTCCAAACTACCTTCAGCATGGGAAATTTTTCGAAAACTTTTATTTTCCCAAAGATAGTTCCAATGGTTTTGGTTAACATTAATATATTTTCATGACAAATTAATGTATATCTTCAATTTTATTAAAGTAGCTTTCAAAGCCCTATGAGACTTTAAACCTAGCTAACAACTCCATGGAAAACAGATAGACTAGGTACTTTTGATTTAATGTATTAAATAAAAAAATCCCATCTACATTTTCCTGAAAAAAAAATGTTATTATGAATTCTTAGTACCGGTAAAATGCATGCAAATTTAAAACGAAAAACGTGCATTCAAAATATGGGAAACTTGAGATATAAATTATTCACAAGATCATATTTTCATGAATTACCAAAAGTCATTGTCCTCGCCGTGGTGAAGTGGGCTAGAACGTTGTGTGTTGATTCCCTGTCCCAGATAAAGGACTTCATGGTGAAGAAATTGAGGACCTACGCTAGATTTTGAACCCTGGTCTACAAAGCCAACTTTCCAGTCAGCCGTGATACTGACCACATCCCCATCTTGCAATAACTTGTATCCAGTATTTATTTAAATGTAGTTTAAGTTGTGAATCCTATATAATTGGTAAAATATAAATTGTGTATAGAAATAATAGCGTTCCTTTCGAATTTACTTAACTGCTAATGATTTGAAGAATGAGTATTATAAAGTGAAATTTGCCATATTGTCATTAGAATTAAGAAGAATGGTCACTAAAGTTTGCATTTTAGTAGTCAAAATCCTAATACGAAATACCTGCGTTGGCGGGGCAAACCATATCTGTTTAACACTTAATAGTTGGGCGAACGGCAGAAGGCCACTAGCTTAGTCTGAGATTACAGCTTCAAACTCTAACCGGTGTCAAACACAGTGCACGTGATTCTCTGCCTTGCAAAGCTTAGTGCAAATCGTTAATCACGATAAAATTTATTTCGCTGCAGTTTTTTTTTTTTTTTTTTTGGTTTGCAGATAATTTTATTCATAGGTTATTTTAGCAATTTCCCAAAACCTAAATCAACTCTGCCACAGAGATGGGCCTTAAAAAGCCCTTGATCTAATGCTTGACATATGAACACACGCATGACTTACGTTAGTAACCGTGGCCTGTGCCCACCCACTGGGCAAAGATGCAACCCCTATGTTGGCAAGCTTTTTGGTCAGGTATATTTCAGCACTCTGGTCGTTTTTACACACATGCCTCTACTGAGAAACGGCGTTATCGTTTGGTCCATTCTGTACCTTCTTTGCGAACCGTAATAGCCCACTATAGATACAAGAAATGAAAGAAAAGGAAAGGGGGAAAAAGTTGACGTGCCAAGATGATAATTCTCTGAGGACGAATGATATAGGAGTACAGTTTGGTGGGAAACCCTATTCAATCTGATATACATCGTAGTGTCACCCAATTAGCGGAAGGTATGACGGCACAGCTGTGAGGAAACCAGGGGGCGGCCGAGCCACGCCTCCCATTAGTCTCTGTCACTAACTGAGGGGTGATTAAAGGAATGTCACTCGTCCCTGGACGTTTCTCTCCCCTTCTCCTATCATCTGGAATCTTCGCCTGGGAACTAGAAAAGCCGAGAAGACGGCGAGATGCCTATAAAAAGGGCTGCAGCTAGTCAGAAGTTTAGTGTGTGTGAGTGACGTGCTAGCAAAGGAACGCTGTGTTAATGAACGAGAAGACTTTACGTAACTGTGTAAGTGCATCGGAGTTGTCGTAATCGCGAGTACAAGTGAAATTGTAACGGACGAACTGGTGAATTGTAATTGTGTGCAGCGCGTAATTCTGTGTAATTGGCAAGTGTTTAAACTGTAAGTCTGTGGAAATAAAGAACATTTTTGAGTGGTGAAATTGGACTTTTCATTTCACGAACCCACAAAGTCACAATTGGTGTCAGGAAGCGGGAAGATAACATCACCGAACATTACAACCATGGACGCGGCATTGGAGAATTTTTTGGATAAGATCATGGAAATGATGGCCGAATTAACAGAGAAGATGGAAGCGGCAAATAACAGCCTGGCCGCGAAGCTGGAGACTATGAATGACAACCTGGCCGCGGAACTGAAACAAATGAAGACGGCCAACGACAACATCACCGGGAAGATGGAAGAAATGAAGGCCGAATTAACAACGAAAATAGAAGCGGAAAATAACAACCTGGCCGCAAAGCTGGAAGAAATGAAGACGGCTAACGATAACCTCACGGAGAAGACTGAAGAAATGAAGGTGGCGAACGAGGTCCTCGCCGCCAAGTTTGAGGAACGGTTGGCCGGCGTGAGGGATGACGTCACGAATCTGGGCAAGCGGATGGGTCAAGTAGACGACAGCCTTAATGATTTAGAGGAAAAGGCCGACAACATCGCAAAACCCCTCACCCGCCTGACGGAGGAACACCGGCCTTATGTGTGGACAGAGGGCGCCGAAAACGTTTTCCAGCACCTAAAGGAGACCCTGTGCAGTGCTCCAATTTTGGGTTTCCCACAACCGGGTGGCGCCTTCATTGTGGACACCGACGCCAGCGATCATTGCATTGGAGGTGTCCTATCGCAGATCCAGGACGGCCATGAGCGGGTGATAGCCTACTACAGCAAGACGCTATCCAAGGCAGAGAAGAACTGCTGCGTCACCCTTGGGGAGTTACTGGCGGTGGTAAAGATCTTGGAGCACTTCCACAAGTACCTGTACGGTCAGCCATTCCACCTGAGAACTGACCATTCCGCCCTAACCTGGTTATTGAGCTTTAAGAACCTGGAAGGCCAGACAGCACGTTGGGTCCAGAGGCTGCAGGAGTACGACTTCACCTCGGAACATCGTAGAGGGAAGAGCCACGGTAACGCTGACGCCATGTCCCGAAGACCCTGTCCGGAAGAGTGCGGCCAGTGCACCAGAGTGGAAGAGAAGGAGCGTGCCGCAGCAGTCCGAGTAGTTTTGGCAGTGCCTGCGTACGGCTGGGATAGCGCAGGCCTGAGGAGGGAGCAGCTGGCGGACGCAGACTTGGGGCCACTCTTGAGGGAAGTGGAGGCAGGGATGAGACCAACCTGGGAGGACATCGCACCGAGGAGCACCACCTACAAGTCGTACTGGGTCCAATGGGACTCGTTGAAGACCAGAGAGGGCGTGCTGTTCCGGGTATGGGAGTCACCCGATGGGAAGGCGCAGAGAGAACAGTTGGTACCTTCCCGGAGTAAGGTCCCGGAAGTCTTGGAGGAAGTGCACGCCGGTACTTCAGGAGGACACCTGGGAGCGAACCGAACGATTCACAAACTACGGCAGCGCTACTACTGGCTGAGACTCCGAGCAGATGCTGGTGGTACACCTGGACCGCCTGGCACGCTACGATGGTGCTGTTCGGGACGACCAGCTTTGAGGAGGGAGCAGTGTCACCCAATTAGCGGAAGGTATGACGGCACAGCTGTGAGGAAACCAGGGGGCGGCCGAGCCACGCCTCCCATTAGTCTCTGTCACTAACTGAGGGGTGATTAAAGGAATGTCACTCGTCCCTGGACGTTTCTCTCCCCTTCTCCTATCATCTGGAATCTTCGCCTGGGAACTAGAAAAACCGAGAAGACGGCGAGATGCCTATAAAAAGGGCTGCAGCTAGTCAGAAGTTTAGTATGTGTGAGTGACGTGCTAGCAAAGGAACGCTGTGTTAATGAACGAGAAGACTTTACGTAACTGTGTAAGTGCATCGGAGTTGTCGTAATCGCGAGTACAAGTGAAATTGTAACGGACGAACTGGTGAATTGTAATTGTGTGCAGCGCGTAATTCTGTGTAATTGGCAAGTGTTAAACTGTAAGTCGGTGGAAATAAAGAACATTTTTGAGTGGTGAAATTGGACTTTTCATTTCACGAACCCACAAAGTCACAGTATTAAGGATATAAAGTCCGAAATTTCTTTAACAAATCTTAATCCATGCACCAAAAATGTTGCTATATACATTCTCAAATTTGGATCAATACTCCTCCTCCTCCTCCTTATCATCATCATCGTCATTATTGCTACATATACTTTATAAAGTTTCCTTATTGTCATTATTATTTAGAAAGCTGCACCACACTTTTCGTAATATAAATTGTGTGTGTAAATTCGTTACCATGATCAACAGTTGTTCCAATCAAATTGTAAGAAAGGTTTCAGTTTGTATAGTGTTAAATCTTTAACTTATTCTTTTTATCGTATAATAACAATGAAGTCTTGTTATATATTTTCCAAACATCGCGTGACATGTACGTTGCACACGGAATGGAAAGAGTTTGTGAGGACAGTGGTGTAAAAGAAAGTTAAAATGTGGAAACGTGAAAGGATATCGCCGCATTAAGGGAAAATGTGAGTGTTGTAGTACATTAACGGATAATTGGCATTAGGAAATATCGATTTCCATCTGGAAAAATTTCAATGAAAGGTTTTCCCCTCCTCATTAGGTCAGAGAAATCACTATTACAAACTAGATGTACCAACAGATTCCTGTGCACTTGAATGACATTTCACACTCGAAAGTTGGATTCGTTTCCTTAAAAATTAAGGGATGCCATGATAGATTGTACATTGACAACGATCTCAGCAAATTATATGAGGAATAAATTAAGTTTGAAATGTCATTTTAATCTTCAATTATGTGTAGTAGCAGAAGCCATGAATGTTGCGTTAGCTTCCTACTCAGCGCATTTACTTGTAGATGTATGTTAAGTAAAGGGTATTGTAAGGGAATGAAAGCAACGGGACATGCAATCAAGCTATAAAAGGTTTCCAAACACCCAGAGCATGCACTATTAAATGATAAGACCTCTTTAATGTCATGTAAAATATCTGGGTACTTAACGAATTGATAAATATTTGTTCTTAAGATATGAAGCGATTTAAAATAGTATATAATACCAGAAGTTGCATTAGTGTATCTGTGACAGGAACCGGTCCCGAAAGGTAGAAATACTTTTAAGATTAAAACTTAGATGAGCTGCTGAGTGGACAGTGACCGATGAATGTACTTCACCTCTCTTTGTCAATGGAAAAGTATAGATATAGTTTTAAGACATTTGAAAGAATATTTTTATATATTAACCGAGCAGAAGAGGGATGGCGAAAGTCTATCGCCGGCATTCGGGAGGTCCGGATTCGATTCCCACCGCCTGCTTACCTAACCCATGTGCTATTTCGGGGGTTTCCCCGGGTTACCAGGCGAATGTTACCCCGAGTTACCTGTCCCTCTATTTCACCTCTATTATCATTTAATATCATCTCTAATCTCCTGGTCTCTTTCAGCATAGAAGCGTCGACGGTTGTCTTGGCGCTGCATGGCCTGATAATATGATTCTGGTAAACATCTTCGTCTTCCCAGGACAATCTCCGAGTCGGCCTAGTGGGTCGTTTCAGAAATGCAGTCGGCGGGGTGCCGGTTGTGCAACTACTGCCGTCAGTATTCCCAGGTCTGGCGTGGTGGCCTCCGGTCTCCGAGCCGGATTGGTGAACCGTTTCAGGGGCCATGGTAGGAGGGATGCCGGTTGTACTTGACTGCAGGGTAGTTTCAAGCTCGTAAATGATAGGAACTCTACCCTGTACACCATCCTTGGGGTCAGCCGCCCTCTATCATCTCGCCTCAGCCTTCTTCCCGGGGAAGCCCCACTTGTGGCTTAGGTGTTGCATGCGTGTGTGCGCAAAGCTCTGTACAAGAAGGGAAGGCAGCAAGAAATAAAGGAAGGACAACAAAAAACGAAGAGTTCTTTGTACCACTCTTGCGATCAATGATCCATGCAAACCTGACCTAGGAACAAACCCAGAAGCCTTCGTAAGAAATTTCTCGCAGTTAAATCCTGCCTTTTCCCTCCCGTCTTAGGCCCCAAGATAATAGGTCTGGTGGAACTTGAGGGTGTGATTCACCGGGAATTTGTTGCAAAAGGATGTGCAGTCGTTGCGGATCTCTATTCCCCAAAAACTGGAACGAGTTTTGAAACTGAAATTTAGTGTTTATTTATGGACATTATTAAACTGCTGTGGTTCTCAGTATCTCGTATGTTTTGGAAGTGAAATGCTGCTCAATTTTGTTCTTCAGAGGCCCCTTTAATTGACTTGAGGTTCGTTTATGTGTCGTAAATCTAAGCCATCCACCCACTTTACTTCCCTTCCGAATAAACGAGTTTTGAAGCAAAGATACCAGCATTAAACAGATTTCTTGCACTACTACGTGCAAGACTTCATACAGCTAAAAGAAAAATGGACAAAATTCAGAAATTGGAAGGAATCTAACTGCAACCACATTCAACATAAAGCTCTGGTCTTGCGACCATTCAGTGTAAATTTATGGCCCGTTACCTAATTGAAGGATATTTTTGAATACTTGAAGCAGTTGAAATGGGTATGGATGGATTTTTCGCATAAAAACTGAAACGGAATTTCGGGTATTTTTGTCACTTTTGTGAATGTTATAACTTAATCTTCAGCGTCACACTCTGTATCGTGGACCTGGGCAGATTACATCGTTACAAGACCTTCCTTGTACCCAGGCAAGCGGCTTCCAGATGGGGCGTATGTTTACTAGAATAGTTCTTGTATTTTCAGCTATTTTCAAGGTACCGCTAGGCAAGAGTCATCCAACTACGCGAACTACGAGAGTCCGCTAAGTCCCCGGCCTCACATAGAGATGGCGCTACTGGCCCAGTTTCACGAATAGAATTATAGTTTAACTCGACTGGTTTGTATCCATGGTTACAGGTCAATAGCTTTTTTTAGTTTTAGATTTACAGCATTTTAAGCAAAACAGGTGTAGAGGTTTCACGAAAATTGAGGTTTTGGAAAAACGAGTAGTGATTGAATGAATGAATGAATGAATGAATGAATGAATGAATGAATGAATGAATGAATGAATGAATGAATGAATGAATGAATTAATTAATTAATTAAATAAATAAATAGGTCACGCAATTGTAACATCGGATTTTTAAACAAAATGCTTCAGACACGGCCTCCGTGCTTATATCTAAGTGTATCATTTTTTTTTTAACAAGGTTCATTTTAAACATGCTACGGGCTGCGATTGCCAGTGAAGAAGCGAATCCGTGTGTCATGATTTACATATGCACCAGAGGGAAGTTACCATTATGCCGTAGTGTAGAGCTCCTGGTTACCTAATTCTCCAATTATAAACGCTTATGATTTCCATACTCAGTGCCATTTATCTGTTTAGTGAAACAACAAAGAAACAGAAAATGCAACGACACAAAGAGCAAAACAGAATTAGCGTTAACATCCAGCTGATCAACAAACAATGACCGTGAACCAAGTAATTTCAATGAACGAGCTGTAATATAATTAGTGCCCGGTGTCCTACTCACACGCGTTCCATTTGCAAACATAATAGCCCGCCACCACTTGTAAATCACATTCGCTATCACTATCCACACAACTGAACGAAATGGATTCGCTTTCTAACAATTTTCAGAACAAAGGCAACTCAAATATTTAACACTTATGCATTAAGAACAGACGTATCTGATATATTGAGTATATAATCCTGAGAAACGAATTTACAAACTGCGTTACAATGAAGGGAATATAGATTTATTATTACCGCACTGTGGAATTTGTCTTCTTTACATAGCAGCGGATGAATCGGGTGAGCACGAGCGACATTATTTACATAATTATAAATTGTAGGCCCTGCATCAATTCTGTGCATTGCTGTGGAGCCCGTTTGAAAAGCTGTGTACTTTTATTAATATCTATAACTATATATCTGTTAAAGCAAAGGTGTTTATGTACAAATCGTACATGGAAAAAATGCTACAAAGAAATTTGAATCATCGGATATAATAGGTATATCTACTCCACAGAGAAGCATTATGGGAATATTTAATATTAAAATACGCAGAAATGAAAGAAAGGCTTAGGTGTGCTTACTGAAGAAAGGGAAATCCATCAAAGTTGCAGAATAAACTGCACAGATTGTAAATTTAAAAAAAAACATGGGAGAACATAGAACAAATGTATTAATTATATTCTTAATATGAAATGATGGAAACTAATTACATTTAAAACGTAGTCAGAACATGTGGATGCATCAGAAAAGCAATTCCGCTCACACGGGTTATGGCTATCAGCAAGCGGAGATCTATTGTGTTTCTAGAAATCTCCAAGAAAAAGGGGTCAGCAAAGGACAAAGACGGCGATCAGACCCGGGGCGGCATGCTGGGATACAGACGGAGTCACTGCTCTGTCTGACGCGCCAGCAGCCGTGAAACGGCGAACAACCTTGCGATCATTACGATCAAGCTACTTTGTTTATAATGAATAAGTTCAGGTCATCGGTTATCCTATTAAACTGACATGCATTTCATCATACCTACTTATTTTATCTAGCTGGTTGACTGTGGTAAATTAAAACAGTAAAACTAAAAAAAGCAACAATTAAATTAGGTTACCTAATTTCCTCGGTGTCAACAATGAGGAGATCATAGATAGCAGGTGCCAAATGCTTCCTACCTATAACCTTAGTTATAGTATTACTGTTCGTTTCACAAGTAGAAAACTTCACAACACCTTCACAAAGCAACAGCAACATTTCCCAATGTTGCTCTATTTATAAATAAAGCTATCCCTTCCTCTCGTCTATTATCTTAAATTACCTTAGTAATTATTCGTGAAACTCGTAAGCTTACAATGTTGGTTCTTCAGGAATCGGCTTGATACCCTGCCTGAACTGCACATATATGTTTTGGCAATACTTTCCAGGTTGAGAAAAGAAATGTGATATGCAAAGAATTCTCATGGGAATACTGTTACTCATGATAATCAAAGTCTATCTTTTCAATGATAATTAAGTGTAAATCCGTCTATCTCCAATTTTCATAGCAAGAAGAGCAAATCACACTGTGGAAACTCAAAGTAAGCAATCAGTAACTGAGACCATGTTTTGCAGGAAACGGAATATAGAATCTGTTACATGTGTAAGAATCATTTCACGTCTATTTTTAAAGTACATAGAACTTAGTTGACAAACTTTATTTATTTTGCAATCTATGGAACAGCTTAAAATAAGACAATAATGCAGAAGATTACTATTCCAGTGGACCACACATTCTGTTGAGTGCGGCCAAAAAGTTACCGTATTTTATCGCGTAATTCCACCCTTTTCTTCTCGAAAAATTTGCTTGAAAACACTGGGGAGGAAATTATGCAAGTGGTGCTTCTAGGAATTCAGAAAGGAAGGGAAACCATGCAGCATTATATAAAAGTTATATATATATACAGTAATTTGTGAATGAACTGGATACATACTACCACTTCATTGTTTCTTTTCTCGGACTTCCTGCGGTCCTACTTTCGTCACTATCATCCTTATCTTCATTTATATATTGAATTTAAATTTTGCCGTGTAGTTTGAATATTTCCATATCATGACTTGTAGCAAACTGACTTAGAAACACACGTCTGCAACTTCACATTTCAATTTTGTGACAATGGCAATACGTGTATTTTTATGGCAAGCACTGCGTCCATTGTTGTCTATTACCAAGTCATTTGAAGACCGCTCCAATAAGAAATACCCAGGAGAGAGAATTATGCGATGTTAAATAGGTAAAGATTCTTAGTGATGAAAAAATCATAGGGGAGGGAAATATGAGAGGGGAGGCTTATGCGATAAAATACGGTTTAAATTAACAAAACTATGTTAAACTATATAAGGTCAGCAGTGATCGATTTCGCATACTGACAGAAAATGAGTTCTTTTGAACCAGAAATGACGGACAAGTTCTGCGATTTTATAGCTCTGTCCCCTTCTTAAGATATTACTTGTAACTCTCATGCACTTTAGAGTAACAGTTCCGGGTGCACCCAATTCATTATATTCTACATCCAGGAGCGAAAGTATTATTTGTGTGGCTTTGTCTACTTTCCTCAGTATCTACTGATCCCTCACGGGTATATGGTAACCATCTGGCGAGATTCGTCTACAGGTGTCTGACCTTCGCCGACGTGATCTCTTAGCATGGCATTACTCTTTGTAGGAGGGCGCTTTTGTAGCTCTTCCAGCCCTGAGTACGAAAGAGGCGAACACTTGAACATTTTGGAAATGCAAAAACTTACATTTCAGTGAATCACTCTTGACTGCAGAAGCTCTGTGCTGCTCTTACAATTGGCTTCTCCCCTCGGAGGTTAATTACCCACAAAATATCTATGATATTTCTATGTAAACCTCTCCACTTATAGCCTTACTCTTACTTTAAGATATACATCACTGGCAAGCTCAAAGACCACATAGTATGATGCCACCTAGTTAATTTTCCATTCTAGATGTACTCTGATATCTATGTAATTGATTATTTACTATTACACTCACCGATAAGTTGTAGGTACAGTGTTCTACAAGGTCTCGTCACTTACCTGAAAAAGAAAAAGGATAATGTTATTTATCATGTAAAATACTTAAAACAAATTTGTGAACTGAGAAAGAAATATTACAACATTCTTCGTAAGAAATAGACCGCTTACTTCGCTCGTTACTAGTTAACAAGTGTCTCTTTTGTATCATATATCATGAATTAAAAGTGATTATTCCATCCTTTTTAAGTTAACAAATTCAAAAACCTGTCTAACAATTGTATAAAATTAGGCAACGGACTGGATTACACGGAGAATCAAGAAACATACCTCTTATTTTTACCATAGGTTGATTTTAAACAGAAGTAGGCTCAAGAGAAAAAATAATACATTTTCTTACCAAAACAAACATTGGCAAGAATATCTACAAACGTTTCATTGACGACCTCCATGAAGCCAGTACCTGCTTCTTCAGATAAGAAACATGGCTCAGTGTCTGCAGCATAGCTAGTAGAAGGTGTGCTAAGTCACCAGGTGGCCCCACCGAGGTCATATCGGTAGCTTCCCATTTTGGAGTTGGCGCGCGTAAGTGGCGTATCCACTTCCATCCCATCTTGAGTACACAGGACCAGATGGGGGGGGGCTTGTTACTCTCTAGGTCTTGCCCTATGGAAAGCCCCACGGAGGCGCCGGGCGCCCTTTTGGAACAGCTCGGTAACTCCCTGGTCAAAGGAGGCCCGGGTCCTTGGTCCTACGGGTCCAGGACTAATGTGAGTAGAACCTCTATCATTAACATTAACGTGTATATGAATTATATATAGTAATTTGAATTTACATCAATTAATTTCCAATCCGAAAACTCAGTGATCTCACCGATATACGCATCTAGGGCCAACAGAAGGCAGAATGATCCACCGTCATCTTTTTTTAGCATTGAACTGTCTTAATAAAAGCAAACTTTGCCCAACCTTATAATTCAGGGATAACTACTGCCATCTAGCTTGAGGTGCAGGTGCGTGATTTCTGGGGCTTTCCCTTATCCTTCCCATGAGATAAATGTTGGTAAATTTCAACATAATGTATCCCAGAATCATTTTAGCAACATGGTCTATCTGCATTAAAATCTGCATTTACATTATAAAAACAGAGAATTTGTGTGGGTGTGTGTAGAGAAATTTCATAAACCACTAACAGTTAATAATCGTACTAATCATCTCCCATTAAAAACCCTGTCCTTCTAGACTGTACAAAATATCCAAAAATTTCTAAACTGCCGGTTTAAATGGACATTTTCATATTCTTATCGCACATTTCAACGCCATTTTGTTGAGTATGAATATCATAGGATATTTTTGGACCTTTTTTGTAAACATGATACACGTTTACTAATTTGCAAGTATAAGGACTGAACGGTAAGGTTTGAGGTATTAAACATTAGTTTATTGGGGGAGAGAGAGAGGCCGTTATCATGTTTACATCAGCATATTTCCATTCATCGTCATTATAAAGCAGTATATCTGCTATGTTAACAAAACTTGTACACTAGTGTGTAAAATTTATCAAAAAAATGCGAATTCTGCACATTTCAAAACATTCTGCTATGTTATATTCAACACAAATCAATAATAGTCGACATATTAAGGCAATGTTTTAATCTTAGACGAAAATTGTACGTTTAGGTTCCTCGTAATCTACCAGTTAAAACTTTTGGGGAAACCTATACTTTAATCACTTGGTTAGAATATTGAACAAATGTGTTTGGGGAAAAATGTTTTACTTTACGAAAATTTAGGCACTTAAACTAAAGGATTAAGCAAAAATTTGAGCAGCTTTAAACATTAACAAAGTGCATAGTGTTTAACGCCCGCTTTTATTACTTATACATACGGCACCGCAAGCGGTGACACTGATGATACATGAGATGAAGATGAGATGTGGAGATGAGATGGCGGCGGAAAGCGGATATCCCTGAGCAAACCACCGTGTTGTCCACCACAAATCTCACTTTGCGGTCACCTGGGATCGAACCCGGGCCGCCTTGATGAGAGCAGAGTGATCTAACCACTCAAAACATTAACTAAGCTGAGGTTTCAAAACCCTTACTATAAATGTTAATTACGTCGATATAATTGTCTGAGCCCAGTAATAATTATAGCAATCTTTTGAGTATCAGAAATTAACTTTATCCTTCTTTTAAACCCGTAAAGTTACAGAGAGCATCAGTGTAATGCCGAGTAAGTTATATAGTTTTTGTGCAAAACTATTTTATGACACAGGCGGTAGAGAATATTAAAATCTCGGCCAACAAAGAACACGTTATTCTCCAAAACAGCAGAGTTGATTGCAGACTGTTTACGAAGTTCTAATAAAGTGGAACCTATTGACGTACGTTTTTGAAGATGATTTGCAGCCACCATACATCATTACATGTTCACTATTGGATCATAAGTTTCTGTTTTAGGTTTAAAAAGGGATGGGTTTCCAAAGCCGTTAACACCTTCTCATTAATTGCCCATTTTACATCTCGTTAGTTTTCTATTTTCTCAGTAAGCTTGCACTCTTTATAAAGAGCACCAGCTCTCCTACTGAAACCTCATTAAAGTGTTTAATTCTTTGACCAGCAACGGCTACAGGCCACACAATAGCTGGATCGCTATTTCGTCCGCCTTTTCACATCTCATATAAGTTGAAGCAATTTCTATGTTAGAATTAATGAGATCAAAATTACCTCATTTGTGATAATACATGAACACTATTTTATCCAAGATCTGAGGCCATAATCTATAGAAATGAAGCACCAAAGTTACTGAACCTAAAAGCATTTTATGAGCAGAGAGAATGATGTTCTCTAGATGTTCTGCTTTACCTTAGTGGTTCGTAGCTGCCTCGGAACTACCTAAATATTAAACACTGGTTTTTTACATAATGAAATGCGGTGAATATCAGCTAACGCTTGAGGTCCTCTTTAATAAATATGATACATTTCCATGAAATAGCGGAAACTTTTCTGAAGCGACACCGTTGTTGGTACAAGTGATTAGATTTTATATATATTTTCAAATGATTATGAAATTCAATTAATTGCAAAGAGCTATCTGAAGTGATCAGTGGCAGACGTAGCGACGTGCTTCGCACTGTTAAAAACTATTTCATTTTAAGGGTTGATTTGGAAAACAGATCACAGCAAAGTTGAAGTTCAAGCGGACTCAGCCTCTTTACTTAATTTCTTTATTTATGGATGAATGAGTAAATAGGTGGTCGGAAAAGCACCGAAGATTGACAATATTCCGTTCGTGTATAACGCAGGGTGGTTTACGATCACCTATGAGTATGTTAGAGAACAAATTAAATTGGATGGTGAAGCGAAGCTGTAGAGCTGAGAGAGGAAACGAAATTCCAAATACTTCAACTTTTAGTTCTATTAAAACGTAAATCCTGCTGGCTTTATCTTCGCTTCTATTGTTTGTCCGTCTTTTTTTTAACCACTCCCATCAAACCTCTCTCCGCGGAACAATACTCGTTCATATGTTTTTAATTTGTTTTTCTGCTCTAAGTTTTTATCCTACAGATGATTTACATAACAATTTTATTAACACAAACATGTCACGAATATCTTGTTACAGCAGCCAACTAACTGTATGATAAATGGTGAGAACAGGGATTGCTTTTTAATCCAAATATCTCGGAAACACATGTGAGCTGGATAGAGCTCCAAATAGCCACCTGATCTCCTCTGTGGAGACATACGTACTCCATATGCAAAGAAATATCTTCACGTATCTCACCAATAAACCCCGAAAGTTTAGATATTGAAAAGCAACGTTTCAAGCTCCTATTATTAATCAAAAATTTTAAATTAAGCACTGACTTAGACATTATAATTATATTTAAGTACCGCTGGCACGCATAACATATTGCTAACTAGCAGTATAGGGCACTATCAAGATTACTCAAAATACCCATATTTAACCAAAATTAGGCTCGGTTTTCTGTGCTAAAACTATGTTAAATACCAGAAAGAAAGGGTTATGTTTCAGCCACAAAATTTAGTTCAGGATTCAAAATTTTTTCATACAAATTAGAGCACTCAAAATATGAAAATTGCGATCCAAAGAGGCTCTCTCGGAATAAAGAAATTAACCCTTATTTGAGGTATAATATCTGAGTATTACATTTACTCCTATGAAGAAATTCATACTCATTAGGCCTGCTCCATTTGTAGAAAACAAAATAGCTGATTCGTCTTTGTCACCCACTATGTTGTAGTGCCTTTGTTTTATACGTGCTTCTTTAGAAACGAAGGTCTTCATAATATTTATATTTTCTCTCTCTATTAGGCCTACAGTTACTACTTGTGCATTCCCCAAAGCTTAATGTGCTAAGTTCATGATTTAATAACGGCTGTGTAAAACGTCGTAACACACCATATGTGCAAGAAGGGAGAAATGAGAAGTGATGAGGAAGGTAAAAGGGTAAGGACCGGATATGTTAGCAGAACTCGGAAGAAGTTACATATACAACGCATAGTAATTAACACAGGCGATGGAACATTGACTCCTATTTCTCTTATATGCAAGTCGATTAGTGATTGCTATTACGCATCTTAGCCTCAGGAGTGGGGGATTGTCTGAACTTGCTTAGAGAAGGTGTGCGATAGGTGTTTGCTCTAGCTCTGGATTTGTTTCGGAGAATTTTTTCATGGAATAAAAAAATGTGTTTGTTTCAAATTGCCAACCTATATCCTTGAAAATTTTTACAGAAAAGCGGATTACTTAATAGTTAACATTTGTCTTCAAACATGTAAAGTAGGCTAGCGAAAACACACACACACACACACACACACACACACACACACACACACACACACACACACACTATATTATGGACGAAGTATAACTTTCATGCGTGTTTCCCTGCTTTTTAGTTTTTGTGGCTTCTTGCTATTTCCTGTTTTCCCTTCATTTTACACATATATACAATACATGGAAACACATGTCGGAGGTGGAATTCGAACCCGCAAACCTCTGAGCCACGGAGCGCCAAAGACGTATGCATGCTCCAGCGACAGCGACTACGTGGGTCAGCTAATTTCATACCGTGCTGATACAACAGAGCATGGTTTACGGCAATGCTTGTTTGGTTTTGTTGTCGTTTGTTGCAGAATGGACACGAATCAACTAACCAGGAACTTCCCTGATGGAATGTTGACCATCTGACCTAGGAACTGCTAACGACGAACAGAAAAGGTTATTTTATAATTCTAACAATATGGGATAAGAAATGGGACAAAGTGCGCAAAGAGGTAGTGGCGTTACGCATGTTAACGGGGATGAGTGAATGAATGTGTATGAATGAATGTGTAGTGTTTAACGCCCGCTTTTACCACATACGGCACCGCAGGCGGTGACACTGATGATACATGAGATGAAGATGGAGTACCGGTGGAATGAGATGGTGGGGCAAACCGGAGGTCCCGGAGAAAACCCGCCCCATAGCCGTGTTGTCCACCACAAATCTCACTTTGAGGGGGGGGGGATGAGTTAAAAGAAAAATAGATGTATTAGAGAATTCTTATATAGGTTAAGAGAAAAGTGGATTAGGGCAAAAAGAAGTGAAGGTCAGGAAGAAATGACAACAAGCTGCTCAGGAAAACCAAAGGCTTATAGCCAGAAGACCTGAATCAGCGAGTAAATCTTGAGTCAGCAATTTCATGTAGGATTTGTAGAGGATGTATAATAGTGCTTGTTCGATATTAAAGTTATTGTAGTGAAAATGTGATAGAATCGGTACAAATAAATATCATATCAATATTATATCATAATTCTAACAATCGTAACACATGTAACGTTCAAACGAAACGAACGGTTTACAGTTGTTTTTAAAAGAAGAAATAAACAAAGGAAAGAAAAGAATGATGGTAAAATAAGAACACATTCGTCGCTAAAACGCATTTAAAAACCCTAGAGATGTGAGCAATGTGTAAAGTCTTGCCTCTAGAGCGAATTAAAACAGGCCAAATCTAACAATAAGCGGCTAAGATGTTCACTAACTGTTCACAGTTGTACAAATAGCTAATTTCAAGGGCCTTCATCAGCCGCGGCATTACTCAGGTGACTTAAGACGCACTGAAGATTTTGCCCCTTGGGTGTCTGGGCCTGTTTTGTTCTTGCATTTGCTATCTTTTGTATGTACTGTTTGGAATATATTTTATTAATGAAAAATATAGCACACACATTAGTTGTGCAAGAATGCTTCGAGAAAGGGCATAGTAACCTATAATTACTGCGGAGAGTTTAGGTACCTCTACAAGAAATAAAATGATAAGCCACTGCTAAATAATGAAGTGTAAGCATAACAACACCAATGTAAAGTGTTATTACTATGCAAAAAATATGTTTACAAAAAATTCGGCGATAAAGCAGTGAAACTTTGTTTTAAGGTACAATGTTCAAATCCTCGGAATAGGTTGAAAATAATAAGAACCGTATTAGTTGTAACGTTAAAAATGTTGCTTTATACTAGCAAACCCATTGGATATTCTGAGCTTGAAGTACAAGAAATACCCATTTCTATATTCAATAATATATTAAATGCTTCTTTCTTTATTATTTATTTATGTACTTACTTATTTAATGTATTTACTTATTTACTTACATATCTATCCAATCCGTTCCTCCCTCCACCCTCCCTCCCTCCATCCCTCCATCCCTCCCTCCGTCCGTCCGTCCGTCCATCCGTCCATCCGTCCATCCGTCCGTCCATCCATCCATCCATCCATCCATCCATCCATCCATCCATCCATCCATCCATCCATCCATCCATCCATCCATCCATCCATCCATCCATCCATCCATCCATCCATCCATCCATCCATCCATCCATCCATCCATCCATCCATCCATCCATCCATCCATCCATCCATCCATCCATCCATCCATCCATCCATCCATCCATCCATCCATCCATCCATCCATCCATCCATCCATCCATCCATCCATCCATCCATCCATCCATCCATCCATCCATCCATCCATCCATCCATCCATCCATCCATCCATCCATCCATCCATCCATCCATCCATCCATCCATCCATCCATCCATCCATCCATCCATCCATCCATCCATCCATCCATCCATCCATCCATCCATCCATCCATCCATCCATCCATCCATCCATCCATCCATCCATCCATCCATCCATCCATCCATCCATCCATCCATCCATCCATCCATCCATCCATCCATCCATCCATCCATCCATCCATCCATCCATCCATCCATCCATCCATCCATCCATCCATCCATCCATCCATCCATCCATCCATCCATCCATCCATCCATCCATCCATCCATCCATCCATCCATCCATCCATCCATCCATCCATCCATCCATCCATCCATCCATCCATCCATCCATCCATCCATCCATCCATCCATCCATCCATCCATCCATCCATCCATCCATCCATCCATCCATCCATCCATCCATCCATCCATCCATCCATCCATCCATCCATCCATCCATCCATCCATCCATCCATCCATCCATCCATCCATCCATCCATCCATCCATCCATCCATCCATCCATCCATCCATCCATCCATCCATCCATCCATCCATCCATCCATCCATCCATCCATCCATCCATCCATCCATCCATCCATCCATCCATCCATCCATCCATCCATCCATCCATCCATCCATCCATCCATCCATCCATCCATCCATCCATCCATCCATCCATCCATCCATCCATCCATCCATCCATCCATCCATCCATCCATCCATCCATCCATCCATCCATCCATCCATCCATCCATCCATCCATCCATCCATCCATCCATCCATCCATCCATCCATCCATCCATCCGTCCGTCCGTCCGTCCGTCCATTTATTCATTTATTCATTCATTCATTTATTTAGTTATTTATTTATTTTGAATTACTAAATAAAGTATTACGGGAACATGAGCTAAAATGTTAGTTATGTTTCGTCATCATTAACAACTTTCAAAAATGTGGTTACATTATCATGTGTCACAAAAAAACGACACTTTGTACAATTTATAAGAAGACCACGATAAAGGGAATATGAAGCGATAATTCAGAGTACGCAAAAAAATTGTTAAATGTGAATAATTAACGAGCTGTTGCCGATTAAGGAAGAACTTAATAACATTCTATAATACTGGTTCCAGGCAAATAAACATTATAGATTTGGAGAGCCCTAGAAGAAATGTGTAACCGTTTCAGGGTTTTTTGATAGTTTAGACGGTAAAACTTAAAAATACACCCAAATTTTAGCCAGATTTTGACACAAAATAAAGTTGTAGGGACGTTGGGTCTGCATTTTTGAACGTGAAAGAGATGTACTAAAATGACTTCGACGTCTTCTCAAAGTCCACAGTTCGCGGTGTAACTTTATGTCTATCCAACGATTATCTGGTAATGGTTGGAACTTTGAATGGTTGAAGAACTAATCACAAGAAAGATATCCCTAGCTGAAAGAATAACAGCCACTCAGGATCGATTTAAACCTGACATAGCAATAAGAATTTAAGAAGGCTGCCAACAGATTAAATATACAGTTATTTCTGAGTGAAAACCTTCCAATAACTCAGTCGCCAAAATGACATTTTGTCCACCGGAGTAAAATGTGACGTCAACAGATGAAGTTATTACAAATAGTGTTTAAAAAAATTATGATAGCTTTGTAGCGAATAAATTGTGAATTTAGAATGAAATATGACAGTGAATATGTGTAATCAATTGCCCCCGAAGTGAAAGTCCGGGTTCAGCTTATCGCGCGGGTGTAGAGAATTGTGAATTTACAAACTTGCAGGAATCTCTATTACTAACGGTGTGGTAAACCTAAGTGCTGAGTGTTGCTACAGGAAATTCCAGAATGTTGTAACCGCAGTATCAGGCAGCGAATAGGAGGCGGCGAATTAATCGAAATCAGATAATTAACAAAAGAATATAAATTAATAAAAATGCTTTGCTAAGCTAATATAAAAATCATGTTATAAAAATATGAAATCGGAATGGATAGAGCAATGATTAAAATAGCGGTTGACCTAAAGAATAAGAAGGGAAGAATATAATTTAATATAAAAGATATACTAGCATCCAGGCAAGAAATATAAATATTCTTGTAAAAATCTGTACACGCCGGAGAGACAGAAAGGAAGGACCGTTAACTTCTTTGGGCTAGGAAAAGTTCAACGTCTGAGAACTATTGTATACATTCAGCCAGGAATGTTTTGGGACAAAGGGCTTTCAAAATGCAGTTGAGCATGAACGCTAAAGGGATTTACTTCGCTGATTTGATAACGATGTATACCGTTACAAACAACTCAGGGTAGGCGTACCCCAACTCAGGGCGAGGTGAAGGTCAATGAGTTAGATGAGTTTTGCAAACCAATGCGAAAATTCGAAATAAATGAGAAACCAATAATAATGTAACATTTGAGAAGGGTGAGATAGTTTGGTCATGTGATAAAGTTAGAGAGGGGGTCAGAATAAGGTTCGAACTGAATCGCGAAGTTGGAAACACTTACTTAAAAGATGATACTACGACAGGAAGGGCGTGCTCATGCGCATTAAGGAGAGAAGCGAAGATTTATAAGTCTGAAATGTAGGGAAGTTAAGGATAGCGCAACCAGCGTAAGTGGAAGCAGCATTAGAAGTTTATTAGAGCAAAGTAGTCGCCGTATAAAGAAGAAATAGAAACCGCGCGGAAGTAAATTTAAACAAGTAATCCAGGGTTTCAAGTAAAATTGAATTTATGTTAGGAATTTTACTAACAGGTGGTCACCGATCCAAGTCGATAAGCAAATTTAGTAGGAATTAAACCAAATAATTCTACAACAAACAAAGTGTTATTAATACGACTGAGTAGCCAACAACCACCAAAATCCATTTCCTACAACCATTCAGCTGAGGATAAGAGAACGCATAGATCCAATTAGAACCCAAATCAATTTAACACTGGTATGCGGGTTTTCCGCAACATCTTCATCCTGCCTCCCACACTTTGAATCCCGACTTACCAACCATTTAAGCTAGACACTAAAAACTTCATGGATTGATTCAAGATCTATGTGCCAACCAGATTCATTCGAACAAAGGATAGCGAAGGTAAGAGGTTGTATTCGATGCCAGGCAGAGCTGCGCAGATCATCCCAAACTCGACAAAAACATCGCAGGCCTGCCTCAATCACCTAAATAAAGTGAATATCGGACATTAATTGTTGTTACATAAACCGTGTGTTGGACAAGATTGGAAATGTCGGGATCAGAGCAAAAACTGTTTACTGTTATTCTGGATTCAACACAAAGGTTCTGAAACATAAAGTGAGTGACTCTTCGTGCCTAAACTCCTCTATGACGCTTCTAGGGTCCAACGTGATAAGAAATGACGTTTATCTCTTGCTGGTACACATGGAGTTAACCTAAGGCTTCAAAAAGTAATTCTAAGTTCCAGCCCATCATTTTTTTCCAATAGTGGAAAGCACATGGCTGCCGACCATGGCTCATTTGCGCTAAAAGCAATTCACTGCATTAATCACCTTCCCAACTCGCAGCAGTCGTCACAGCACGTTAAAGGACTTAAAAATTCCAACAACACGCTAGTCGCACATAACCCATCTGCCTATTCACCATCAAATTATTTATGACCCTTCACTTGACGGGGGAAAAAAAGCCTACAATAAATCAAAGGGGCAGACAAGAATGAAATTGTATATCCTACTTCATTAAATATCTATAGATGGTCAAGTAATTGAATTAAAGAGCCAAAACAAGATTAAAATGAAGAATTTATAGTTCATAAATAGATTGATGGTTACTGGTATATCTATATACAGTGCAAGCAAACAGTAAAATAGAATGTTTAAACGATATGTTACCATAAAGCAAAAGCATTTAAGGATACTTGATATTGAGTTTTGGATAAACGTTACCTTTCTAAAAATATCGTGGAAAAGATTTCAAAAAGATCACAATTTCCTTTATCACAATGAATATATTTATTTTCATTTTATGAGAAAGAATAAGTTATAATCCTGCATTGTAAAATAAGTATTCAATTGCGGGTTTTAAGCACAAGTGTACAAGTTGTGCCTAAAATTTCAAAACTAATTTTCTCCAAATTTACTGTCTTCCTCCTTTACAGCTTTCAAAATATTACATATGATACAGTTTCATTCGTTTATTATTAAGTTTTGGAACATTTTTAAATCCTGACAATTAAGAGACACATATTTTATTAATTATTATTATTATTATTATTATTATTATTATTATTATTATTATTATTATTATTATTATTATTATTATTATTATTATTATTATTATTATTATTATTATTATTATTATTATTATTATTATTATTATTATTATTATTATTATTATTATTATTATTATTATTATTATTATTATTATTATTATTATTATTATTATTATTATTATTATTATTATTATTATTATTATTATTATTATTATTATTATTATTATTATTATTATTATTATTATTATTATTATTATTATTATTATTATTATTATTATTATTATTATTATTATTATTATTATTATTATTATTATTATTATTATTATTATTATTATTATTATTATTATTATTATTATTATTATTATTATTATTATTATTATTATTATTATTATTATTATTATTATTATTATTATTATTATTATTATTAGGAATGGTTCTAGACTTAACAAAATTTAACCCTTGATTAAAAAAACAAATTAGAGAAATAACGCGCAACACTTCAAAGCATAAAATGTGCATATTTTCATAACATGGGGAATTTCATGATACTTTTATTTGCATATTTTTGAAAATTACCTTCTTGGAATGTTAGGCATATAGGGCAATGCAAATGCATCTCACAGTATTTTAATGTTAACAAAATCTTCAGATAAATTTGGCATAAACTTTAATTGTCATTGTTGTTAAGTCATAAAATATTTAATACCGCTAAATTGGTTGATATTTGTAAAAGTTAACAATTTAGATATAGAGTACCCTAAAAATGTTTACACAGAAAAGCGTATATTTAATATACGATTTAACTTTCATAACGTGTTCAAGCTTCCGGAATTAGTATCATTCTAGCAACTACCATTGGTGGTAAAACCTACACATGAAGAACAATAAATCCTGAAATTATATCAGTATAAACATGTATACATATTTTTAGAACGACACCACAAGAAGGTTAATGAACATAATATATTTGTCGTAAATAAAGTCGTCTCTAGGAATTTTCTTAACCTGATGATATTAACTAGTTTTACATCTAAACAACTCGCTCCTTTAAGTGCTGAAGTCACTTATTTATGTTTACATTTCTTACATTAATACGTTTTATTATGGAAAGCTTTGTGCACAGAGCCTTCAGTTGAAGGAAGCAGAATGCCTTTAAAATATTTTAATATCTGATAGAAGTATGCCTATCTAACAACAATAGCAACCAATCTATTAACTTTGTCCTATTAGATTTGTTTTCATATACTACGATAACCTATAAAAAGGCCTTATGGATAGTACTGGTTGCATATTTTTAATAATAATGATTTGTGTAATACAGGATTTCTAAAAAGAACTCGAAAATTAAAAAAAGGAAAGAGGAAAAGAAAAAAAGAAGCAGATGATACTCTCCCATGCTTTCAACCACTTTTCAAACAACAGTTGACATCAGCAATTTTCAGGCTGGAGTGAGAATGTAGATTTGTTTGCTTTGGTAATTCATTATTCCATTAGTAGTTAATATGACTATCACAGCAGCAAGAAGAGCCTCTAATTTAACTAATTAGAAGGTAGATTGCAAGATTTCAACATATGGTGCTGCATTTCACTACAATCAACGTGCTCATCTATTACTCAATAGCTTTGTGTTGTTTCAGTAGTTATGTTTAGTAGCACATTTAGATGCATTGCACAGTATATAAAATTACAAGCAACGCCGAGATAGACGTTTTCGAAAGCTTTTAATTCGTTTCTGAACGACGAACTACAAATACTATGGTAGTAAACATTTTAAAACTATATAAATATACACTAGGATATATGAACAAATAATAGAGAGTTGAGTGAAAGTTAAAAATATACAGCCAAATAACCGCAGTCTTATTTTTTATTTTAAACTAATTTCTAGTTTTAATTTTAAAACACAATTAAGACTTTTTTCATAAAAAACTGAAAAGCCATTTAATGATGAAGCAAATGGCAAGCAGCAAGGAGAAACATTACAGAAGTGCGTTTGAAAATTTTTGTTTGATAGGTCCCTACTGCATATTGACATACTAACGATACTTTCTGTAATCAGGTGGATTTCTACACTTACTGGTTCCGCTAATAGACGCACATAGTGACAGGTGATTAGTCCACCACCCTTACATACACCGCGGGAGACCAGCAATACGCTGCGGGGGTGAAATGGCCCGTAATTTTCTACAGGGATCTTGCCTTTCATGGATGAAGTTCTTTAACGCGCAAGTAAACGTTACACTGAATGAAGGCACTACTTTACTTCCCAAATAAGGTCTTAATAAAACCTTTTACCTGGAAATAATCTATTGTCTTTCGCCGGGTTTGAACCTTGACCCTAGAGATCAGCAGTCAAAAAGATTCCAGTTTCCCCAATAATGTTGTTGTGAAACAGTTAAGCACTATCTAAATTTCAGTGAAGATGCATCGTTAACAAATGTCTTCGTAGCTAAATAAAACAAAGCTTATGCGATAGTCACATGCCTTGTTCTACTCACTATGTCTATTTTATTTTAGCTTCTACAAACTATTCTTCAAAAGGTTATTGTATCTACTTCAAGTTAATTTAAATAAATGTTTGCATAACTAGTTTAATAGCATATTTCTTTATAAACATGGTTCACTGTAAAATTACACCGAGATCGCAACTACGGATTTCACCGCAGTAAAGCGGAGGCATCTCTCTGCACGTGACGTGCTTTACATGGAATAGATCTTCTGATCTCTGATTGGCCCAAGTTAGATATAAATCAGTTCCTACTGGATGGACGCGGCGTAGCAACGAACTCGACTGCAGCCAATGAAGCATGTGGTGGTAGCAGGGGTGACAGAACAGCGTGTTATGTAAATTGTCCAACATTCATTTCTGGTATTGTGTAAAACACGATATAATTCTGGAGGCTATAGGAAACATTTAGCTGAACGAGGCACGAACTTTTATCCAGAAATAGCCAATATTTATAAAGCGACTGTTAGATGAACAGAGCAGATAAACAGATACAAGGCAATATTAATTCTGTAGCAAAGATTTTGGGAATTTATAGAACAACTGTTTGAAACGATTTAAATGATTATTTAAATTATTTAATAATTTAAATAAGTAAAAATAATTATTTAGAATATTGAATAATGGTATAAAAAGTTATTATACAAAATTTATGAAGAAATGTACAAAAGTTGAATGATGTTGATTTGTCGTTATGGCAACGGCAAAAAGACTATATAAGCACCTGGACTGGAGGTGATTCGGAGTTCACTGGAGTGGGTTCGGGCTCGATGCCAGTCCGCTTAAAGCTACACCTCTTTCGAGCGCTGATAATCCCACTAATGTTGTACGCCGGTGAAATTTGGGGCATGGCTGCAGATAGCTGGATAGCATACCTCCAGCGTGCACAGAATAGAGGACTCCGATCCATCTATTCTGTGGGCCGTTCTTTCCCCATGAGGTTGCTTCACGGAGCTTCTCTTCTTCCATACGTGGAGGACGAAATTAGGCGCCGGGCGACAAAATTTTATGCTCAAATTCCAGCTCACAGAAGCGCCCTGGTTCGGTCTCTAGGAGATTACGACGCTACGAGACGCCGCTTCAGGCTTTACCGGGTTCCCCGTATGGCTTGCGGGCACCCGAGGTAACAAAGGAGTTAATCCATACAGCAGCATAAGCTAAATTTTAAATCTCCAAATGAGTTGTTTGGCTACAAGAAATTTACCCCACTTTAGCAATATAAAATACCAGGGTGTAAACAAAAAAGCGGTTTGGCATCCTGTACAAAATTAAAGAGGAGCAAAAAGCTACCTCAATAATTTTCCTCATCAAAAAATCCCACATCATCCTGTAACCATCTAAATTAACAACCTGCGGTCAGACCCAAAACCTGGGAGGGTACGCAGCAAAAACCTTCTGGCTGTTAACAGCCTGTCAATATTCGACTTGGACTTGGACTTGATTCCTTCTTCTTCATTTGACTTCCATGGTGAAAGGACGTGTAAGTCCGCAAATAGACGCTCATATGCAAATGCAATGTTTGTGTGTAAGAATATATGTTTCAGTATATCAGTTGGTGCAACAGAAAAGTGATTATTGGTGAACAGTTAAAAGGATTGCACAAGAGAATATTGATATCGATTGATTTATGTTTAAAATGTTTAATTCTTAATAAATCTCGAAGTTTGGAGATTCCTTGGGGAAATTATAGATAATATTTTATTTAAATCAACATTTTCCATATCCCCTCAAAAGAAGAGTCCATGTAGATACCAGAGTAGCCGAGGAACGACTACATCGAACTCCGAGAACTTTGAAGAAGTCCATCATCACCCAACTTCTTTCTACACCCCACATTTGAACATTTTGTTTCATGTTTCCAAAATAATTAAGTATGTAACATCTAGGGAATCATTAAACAAGGAGGAAATCGTAAGGCATATGTTATATTAGCAGTTCCATGACGTTATGTCTTTTACGACTGAATGTATGCGTTTGCATTATCTAAAGTTTATAAATATCATGTTCATTTGTTTTACAATATTACATTGAGAATATATCACAGTGTTCTAAAACGTGTAGTAATAAACGTGAAGTTACTGCCATTGCAGATTACAATATGTCATTGCAGCGTGTAAGTGGCATAACCGTTACGGAGAAACCAAGTTAGCTAAACGCTATACTGCATATTATTTAATTTATTAGAATTAAACTAAAGAAAGAAAGAAACCGGGCGAAAGAAAGTTATTGCAGGTAGCTGTAGTTGTAAAACATGCTTCTACGAAACTCATATTTGAGTAGTATAAAACTATAGGTCACAACAAATCTGTTTTACAAACAGTCATATCCATATGTACCCAATACACTTTCATGTTACTTAAATGGTAGATTATTCTGTTAAATGTTAAACATATTTTCGATTCTTACTTTTCTCTAATATGAATTCCATTTCTCCTACCAACACACAGGTGGCAACGTTGAAATGGACGATAGTCAAATTTTCATCATCTGTTTGCTGAATACTGGAATTAAAATTCCATCCTTGTATGTTATGAGAAACAACTGAAGGTTGATATTATTTAAAAAATGAATGCCCTAGCATTAAAACATTCAAGTCAATAAATGGATACTTATATCGGAAATACTGATCCAGAAAAAAGATCATTTGAAGTAAATTGTGCGATTTAAAGAGATTTAACCTTTTGTTTCTCTTACAGATTACTAGTTATAAAAAACTATACAAATTTTCTTTGCAATGGATGGATGAACAAGCTATTCCAAGAAAACTTCAACTAGCTATATATTTTATTCGTAAGTAAATATCTTTAATATGTGATATTCTCATCAAAGACATAAAAGAGTTTGACCGAAGAAAAACTTTTAAAAAATATTTTATATTAAAGGTATTTTCTTCAAAATATTCGTGTTTCATTGTTGGAAGATACGGAAATGAAAAGTTCTTGTTTGGTATCTATGCAACATTTAGTTTTTAAGTTATATTGCACACACACACACAAACACACACACACACACACACACACACACACACACACACACACACACACACACACACAAAGATCACAAATGTTTTTATAAACGTGATATCTTTTAATCAGAGTGTATTTTATGCAGCGTAATGCTATCAACGAAAATAAAGAAGTCTTGATGAAATACGCGAATTTAAGTGATGATTTTAAGTGCAGGTTTAACAAACTTAAGTCGTATTGATTAGCAGATTAACGCAGATTAGCCAATTATTTGAGCAAGGCCTATAAAATTAATAACAAGTTCAATCATATGGAAACAACACGACGTTATATATACACAAGCTAATTTAGTATGTTCCTTAAATTATATAAGGTCTCGAAAATATAGCATTATGGTGGAAATGTTGGTTAGTAGTTTACATGCATTGCTGTCAGAGAGATTGACAGACATACAGAGAGACAGACAGACAGAGAGTATTTGTATATGTCAGAACAATACCTTTACCATCACTCCTTTGAATTCTTGCTTCAGGCAGGCAGGCAGTAGCTGACTGCACGTCATTGCAGTAACTGCAACTGTTATGCCATTCATATCATGGTTTAATGTAGTAGAACATGAATGTCATTTGAGCTATATTTGTACATGTAAGTCAAATAAAATCATATCATTCCAGTTCTGAAATGTAACTATATGATATTATGGGGTATTTTTCCCTTGCTGTTCTTTACTTTGTTGTTAACCTTAGTGATTTCAGAAAACATATATGTAGGAAAAAGAATTTCATAGAGATCAGAAAAACAGACACTAAATTATGCCCCAAAATCAGTAAGATCTATTGCTTTAGCATCGAGTTTATTGAGAAGAGCTCTAGACGTTTTATGTGGTCTAGAAAAAGTTTTCTTTTTGATCCACAATTCAGACAGGCGAGGCTCGTGCTTATGTGCTACAGTGCTACAGCACAATAGTCAGTTTGCTGAAACGAATGTCTTAACGTTTTCTTTGCTTCTGTCAGATTTATACGCGCTATCACAAAGCAGTTCCAGTACCAGTTCCAGTTTATTTTATTGAGCAGTAATGGTGCACGAAGCAAGAAAGGCTGTCAGACACTTTAACACGTGACCACTATTTGTGCTACACCGAAGAGCTGTGTGTTTGCGGGAATGCTGTCCAATGAACGCACTTGACATATCAGCGCATTGCTTTGAGACCACTCTTCTGATTGGCTGTTTTTTCTTGGGATTGTGCTACGGCCAAACGGAGAACAGAAACTTCTGCTTCTTACAGTAGTGTATTGAGTGCCAGCTGCAGTAGCTATAGTAAACTACTACCGCTAGAAGTGCTCTTGCATGTATTTACTTGTAGGCGGGAGTCAGGAATGTATGTTAGCACTACTGACTTTCGTTATTTACAGTATGGATTATCGGCTTACTGAAAACAGTTGTGCAGTTCAAGTTAAACTGTTATGGTTGATGGTATTCTACGTCCTAGGCGTGCACTTACATGAATTTGGTGAGCAGCTTAATCAGCTATCCTTTCTCTAGAAGAATACTGGAGGAAATAGTGCAGATCAAGCAATTGGGTAGGCAAACTCCAGAACTAATTATAACGCAGAGTGCAAAAGGAGGGAGAAATAATTCCTACATCAGGCGTTTTAACCCCAAAGTGTGTGAGCATAGGTGGGTATGTGGATGCCAAGAAAGAAATGCTCTGTTCTGCTTTCCATGCCTGCTCTTCGGAAACAATGATGCTTGGAGCACAACGGGAGTGACAGATATAGGTCACCTAAATGTGCTTATTAATAAGCATAAACAAAACGTAAAGCATTTAAATAATGTACTAGATTTAATTGCTTTAGGCAATATAAACACTGCAACACATTTAAGCCGTGCATATCAGGAGGCGAGACTGAAACATAACCAGCAATTTAAAAAAAAAAAAGGTATGTGGTATCGGTATAATTGATTGCATTAGGGTTTTGTGGTGCTTTTGAGCTCGCTTTAAGAGGACATGATGAAACTGAATGTTCTGAAAATCCCGGCGTGTTCTTGGGTTTGATAAATTTCGTCAGTAGCATTGATAGTGCTGTAAAAGAGCACATGGATTCAAATACTATTTACATAGGAACCTCGGAAACCATCCACAATGAACCCCTTGAACGTATGCTGCATGTTTGCCGCGGGGTGCTAAAGGAGGAAATAAGAAAGCTCACTTTGTAGCTGTTATGGCCAATGAAACTACAGACGTTTTACATCAGTTGCAGCTTCTGATTGTGTTTAGGTACGAGAAAGATGGTCTTCCATATGAGAGGTTTTGGGGTTTTTTGAACCCCGAGAGCAGGAGGAGTTCAAGCAAAAGTTTAATCTCAGTATCCAAATGTTCAGTACATTCACTGCTATGCTCATCAATAGAATTTAGTTATGGAACGTGCAGCTTCTTAAAATGAGTCCGCCAGAATATTTTTTCTTAACCTGTCAGCTTTTCCTGCCTTTTTTGTTTTCAAGATCGGCCCAACGTTTAGCTGCCTTACAATCTGTGGCAGCCGGAGGAGTTCCTTGTGGTTCTGCAACTTGGTGGAATTTTAGATCCAGAACTATTAATACGGTTTTTGAAGATCAAGATGAACTGTTGCAGTGTTTAGTGGAGCTGGAAAATGGTACAGACGATAAGACTAGTCTAGAAGCAAATGGAATTCGGCGCTATTTAGAGGATAATTATACATTTCCTTGCTTGGTGAAGTTCTTCCATAACTTAATGCCACATGTTGATATATTTTATAGTCAAATACAGTCGAGATCAACTTATGCAATTAAAGTGAAGAATGGCGTGTATTTCTGATATTCGAGAGGCAGTTGACATAATGGATTTTGTTTCCTGCGAATCGACAAGTAAGCGTCCAAAGGTTGTGCCTCCGAAAATTGAAGCTAAAGAAGTTTGTAATCGCATCATTGAAGAAACTAGACGTCGATTTCAATCGCTGAATCATCTTGATGCAGCCAAGCTCTTATACTGTAAATTATTTGGTAGTTATCTGCATCAGTTTCCTGAATATGAACTTCAAACTTCTGTTGATCAATATAAAGCAGTGAACAAGAAAATGCTGAAGACACTGCTCAGCGTTCTCTATGGAAGGCCTGATTTTAGAACTACTGATGGAGCTGTACAACTATCGCAATATATTGTTGCGTATATGATCTGAACAAGATTTGGAAAGGATTATAGTTATTGGAATTTAACATTTCATTTCCTGTATTGCAAGTTTGAATACGTCTGAGTGAACTAGGGGGTTCAAATTGCTAGATGAAGGGACAGAGTCATTGAACTGGTGGATAATTCCGGCTTTGTCAACAAAACAAAGGAAGATGTAAACAACTCATTTTCAATCATGTAAACAAGGAAGTTACCGAGGACAAAGCAGGAGGTAGGAATATAGCATGGGAACCGCCAGAATGACCCCTCGGTCATGATAAACGCTGACAGATCAATTGGCGGCCATTTTGCTGGAATCTCTATTTAAATGATAGAAGTCAGTACGCGTGAGAGATTAGTACAAGGTCTTATCACAAAGTCTATGGATGAAGTTAGATCTTATCCCAAAGTCTTCGGAATAGTGGATAGTGATTCTACATGACCGTATTACACTGAAACCGAAACAGTGAAGATAGAGGATCAGCGCTAGACTACATCCTTCATATAGCCATTCGCTCAGACACTTACGCAACCCCAAACCAAAGGTGCAGTTCATTATGTCATAATTTATATAATATTTAAATTGCACCCCTGATCTCTTCAAGATGAGGAAGCGCCTTGTTCTGCTCTACCAAATTGTAGAATACATCTGTTAATGTGGCTTAGCTTGACACTAGGTGCAGCTTAGAATTTTAAGTACTTCACCCCCCTCACAAGCCTGATTGCAACAATATAATCTCAAAAAACTTGCAAGATTCATTGTTTGAAGTTACCACTTTGTTGAAAATTTTAGTTACAACACCAATGACCATTGTAGAGCTAGACAGATGTTTTTTATGCTTAAAGCGCATAAAACATTTCTGAGAAACACCATGTCTCAAGAACGCCTTACTGCCCTAGCAAATTTTGTCAGGGGAGAAGAGAATTGCCTCTAAGATGGAGGATTTTAACACCAGTCATTGACAAGTTCTGCAATAGAAAGTAGTGCCGCATGGACTTCATACTTTGACAATAAGTAAGAGCGTATGTATTTTTTTTAATAGGCAGCTTTGTAGCACACTCCTAATTATATCTACTAGCCACCACTGAATTCAGAGTAGAATCTGAGAGGAAGCTTAATATAGCATATAAATGAGCAAAATTGTACTGATTCACGTGAAACATTTTTACGCCACTTTTCGTCATAAAAAAAATTACACAGCGCAGCAAGCCGAAGCCAACTGAAAACTGCATTGAATATAGATTATTATTTTTTGTGTGTAATTTGCGTCCTCCAACGTTAAGTCCTATCGGACGATGAATGGAATGGGTGAAATGATGCTCAAATGAGCCTGGGGTCAATGAGCCCGACATTCGTCTTGCAGGATAAGGGAAAATCCAGGAAAAAACTTATCCAGGTAACTCACCCTGACCAAGATTTGAACTCGGTACTTCTTGAACGTGAGGCAGACATGCTACCACCACGCTACCGAGGCGGGCTGCATTGAATATAGATTACATCATTATTCATCGTCATAATCACCATAATCAAAGGTAGATTACATGCTCATTTCACGGGGTACTCTAATTATTGGGGTGCTTCGCAGTGCTTGAAGCCAGATACAACCACCCCGGGGGACGAACGTTTATAGAACACAAATTCCATGCCATGCAACGCCCGAGTCACCTTTGGCGCAGGTCAATCCTGAAAAACCACTTGGATGAAGGCTGAAGCGAAATGAGAAATGGATTGAAATGGGAGGAAAGGAAATTGGGAATGTAATGAACCTTCCCAGCAATGGCCTAACAACCTGGGGAAACCCTAAAAAAAACGATGGGTCAGGAAGGTCGGCCACGCGAATCCAGTCCACGAACTCCCGAATGCAGCCCACAGATACTACTACCTGAACCATCCCACTCAGTTTTTACTTAAAAATGGGGGGAACTATGACTATTAATATATTGAATGTTTATTAGCCGTAGAACTCAGTCTCAATGGACACAGCAGTGGCCAAGATATACGTTATAGCAACACAGCTTAACAGAATCACCAGTAACATTTTTCAAATCAAAATATACGTTTTAAACTGTCCTTAGAAAACTATTCAACAGATTATCCTAAAGCATAGGTGACATCTGTTTATCAAGATGACGGACAACACATTTTATAAAAAAGGAAGAAGGTTATGAGCAAGTGTGTAATGTGTGTAGTGTTTAACGTCTGCTTTTACCACATGCGGCACCGCAAGCGGTGACACTGATGATGCATGACATGAATATGGAGCACCCGGTGGAATGAGATGGCGGGAGAAACCGGAGATCCCGGTGGAAATCCACCCCAGCGCCGTATTGTCCATCACAAATCTCACTTTGCGGTCGCCTGGGATCGAATCCGGGCCGCCTTGGTGCGAGCCTAGCAGTCTAACCACTCAGCCATGGCGTGGCCTTATGAACAAGTGTGAGCATGCGTGTATATTGGAATGTGTCCAACTATAGATAACGTGAGATTAAATTGGCTGAAACAGAACTTTTAGTGCTCAAACTATTATTATATTGTAGCTGAGGCATTGTTGTGCGGCGAGCCGCGGCCGGCGCGTGGGCGCAGAGCTGGACGTTTGCCGAGAGAGAGCGGGAAACAGAGAGAGAAAGAGACAGAGTTAGTCTGGAATTTCTAGCTGCCATAGTGATTGTTATCGAATGATCCACTGAATTCTAGAACAATGGTGGAGGTATAAAAGCCGGCAAAGTCTTAGTTGCAGTCAGTTGCTAATGAGGTGTTAATTGTGTGTAGCTACAGTGTACGTCCATAAAGTACGTTCCGTTTGGTAATAAAATAAAATTGTGTACAGATACAGAAAAATTATTTATTGCACAAAATTCTACCACCCTTAAACTACTTTTCCACATATTTGCCGAAATTTTGCAGGCATTTGTCATAGCGAGGCACACGCCTTCGTATATCTTCTTCATACAAGTTTGCCACCTGTGTCTTCAACCAGTTGGAAACATTTTCTTTCAGCTCTTCGTCATTGCTGAAGTGTTGATCGCCAAGGAAAAATTTGAGATGCAAAAACAGAAGATAGTCGCTAAGAGTGAGGTCAGGGCTGTACAGGGGTGGTCAAACACGTCCCAGCCAAATCCCTATAGGATGTTTTTCGTCACATTTGAAGTGTGTGGTCGTACGTTGTCATGAAAAAAAAAAAAACACAACACCTTTTGACATCGCAAATTTGCCGATAAATTTCAATTCGTTTCACTTTCCTTGCATTCAGAAAACGAATCAGAGATCTGATTTCACAAGCGGTGGGATTTTCAATCAACACCGACATTGTAAACAAGTGCAACAAAGCGCACGTGGCTGACAGCGATCCCACAATGGCTTTAGTTTCTTCTCCTTGATACAGAGCGTCTACCGCGCATGTGTGGAACTGCGATCGCAGCTCTGCAGCGGAGATAAATTGAAAGGGAACTTAGTTTCTGGACGCCCCTTGTATTTGAAGTGTCCCGCAGTGAATTATTTTATTTGCTTACGTGTGGCGGAAGCAACGAGGGACCTTAAGGATTGTAAGTACGTTACGTCATTTCGCTGCTCTAAGGGGTAAACAAAAGGTCTTTTTACTGAAATAAAGAGCATTTTAAATTTCTGCAAACAAGTGTTTTAATTTTACGAACCCACAAAGTCAAAATATACTTTACAGAAGGCGTAAATGATGAACGAGAATTGTTTTCCTATCAAGCGGAATAAGATTATTTATTTATGTATTTATGTATATATGTATTTATGTATGTATGTATTTATGTATTTATTTATTTATTCATTTAATCAAAGGTTAAAGCTACATAAATTGCCGCTTTATTGTGTTTACTTGTATATCTAGGCTACCAATAGACACAATCTTTGTTTTGACTATACCAACAGACATGTCCAGGAAAATGACACGCCGCAGAATTCAATGCAAGAGATCCTAGCACATTCGCAGCAAACAAACAGACCTTAAAATAAAAAAACAAATCATATTTCAAGAGCCACAATAGCATACCAAAGTCTCACTTCGTGTCTCCTGCACAAGAAGAAGAAAGGAAACTCCATCCCTCAGCCCCTGGCCTTTCTATACCGCAGAGATTTACCTGGTGTTGTCACAGAAGAGGGTTTCTTTTTAAGTGGGGCGCCACATTCTATGAATGTGTCAATATTTTAGGAAGTGGATTACCGCTATTGTGTTGAGATGGGAAAGACATTTAGTTTTGGGGACACTCTGCAGGAGGGTGTGTCCGCAGGGGACCTGTTTATGCCGCATTCTCTCACACGCCACTTGTTCTAACTCAACGGGTGTGAATATCTGACACATTGGCTTTTATTGCTCTGTCTCAAGACCACCACGATAAGACTTCGGATTCTAGCCCATGCTGTTTTTTATTAGTTTTCGTGTCATTCCTTTTATTTTTTATTTTTTCCAGTTGGAAGCAGGAGGGGAATGCTTGTTGCCCTCGCCCATCTGTAGGGAAGTGACAATGAAGGAACGTTATAAAGTATTGGACAAAATCTCATAAGGCGAGTTCTGGGCTTTCTCCGAGAGATACTTCCTAAGATCTGTCAGAAACCCTACATTTAAATACATATTAAACCTCTGCAATTGAGGTGAAATTGCAAAGCGATGTTTACTGTCACTACTACTTATGCATACTAAGTAAAGCAAGTATACAAATATACAATATTTTTTGAGACTCCCTGAAACAGAAAAATAAGTTTTAGAACAGGGTACCTATGTGTGTGCTTGCTTGCGCTTGCGAACAGCACAACTCAAAATAAAAAATTCAGTTAAATACCAAATGTAAGTATATATGTCCTATTTTGATTTCCTTGGACAGAAAGCTATGACTGATAGCTTTGAATAGAATACGTTTTAAAAATATATGAGAAAGTATAAAACGGATAAATACTTTTCTAAAAAAAAATGATGGATCGGATGTTAGTATTACTTAGAAGCACTTAAAAGTAATTTGAATCACTATTGAGGTAACTTATTTCCTTAAAAATGAAAAATAAGTTTCGTATTAGAAATCACATTTGTATGTAATACACTCGTACTATTAGCTACATTTAGAAGGAGCGAATCTTTTAAGCTGCAACAGGTATAACCTTGCTTACGCCAGATCACTTCCTGGAGTAGTCAACGCGTTCTCGGTTTATGAACACGAGAAGGAACGGTAGAACGTCATTGAATAACTAAAATAGAAACTGTATATGCTCGGAAAGTGTACGAAACTCCTGAATAAATTCCACGCAATGCTAACACAGATGCAGAAGAATAGAACACCCTGATATTGATCAAAACAATAATTTTGAGTTCAGTTTGTCAGCCAGAAGAAGCAGCTCAATGTATGAGAGCAAATTTGTCTACCAACCTTTGCCTACCTCATAGAGAAATACAGAACATCAAAGGTTTCGGAAATGAATTGATAGAATTAGCCATTTTAGGCTTTAAAGTACTTAAGTCATACGAACCACAGTTAAACCACTGTTATTGGGTTAACCGATGGAAATCATTCGTCCTTCCACTCTAGCCATATATAGGTTAAGGCTTGAATAGATGTCTCAATGTAAATAAGGACACCTAGTGGTTTACAGGGAGAAATGCGAGTCAGTTGGAAAATTTAATGTCATGCGGGCACGTTGGTCATAGTAGCAAAATGGTTAAGAGCAATCCGGCGGAGACCGGGGAGATCCATGGTTCAAATCCTGGCTATGGTATTTGATTTTTCAATCTGACTTTACCTATCCTAACAAATATATATTTTACAAACTTCGAAGTATTTTTAACTTGAAATATAAAAATTTTTACCTGCAATATAAAAATGGTGTTTAACTTCTCTGTATTTCATATGTGTGGTATCCCTTAAAATACTAACAGCAACTGATAATTCAAACTTGGTAATAAACTGAAGTTAGCGGCCTGTTGATCAACCTGCTTCAATCCCCCCCCGAAAATGCTGGATGCGTTCCAAGTCCAGAAGCGTTTGGCTTTTTCAGGAGATATCTTTATTCTTCTCTGGTGTTTTTAATCCTTTGTACATTACTGCTATCATCTTTTGTATTACTCTCTATTCCCCTCCTTTTATTTTGCATATTATTTGCTTCCCCCATTCTTCCCACGAGCATTCTTTCTTTTTTCTTCACATCTCTGACAAAGATTTTATTGTTGCTATTGTTGGGGTGGCTGTATGGCATAAGTTAGATGTAGATAGCGCTTTCATTTTCTGATCACGTCCTTGCAGTTTTCAGGGTGGAGAGCATTTTCACGTCTGAAAGATTTGGTCAAAGAAGGGGAGAAAAGCGAGGGGCAAAGGGAAGAAAGCAGTGCGCCATAAGAAGAGATAAAAATGATTGCATGAGAAGGGACAAAATAAAGAACGATGCGGAGCGTTCGTGCCTGGAATTTAAGGGTTCTAGCAGTGTCTGCAATTTCTCTGTTCCCATCATTTCCACGTAATTCAGCCAAATGCATTTATTTACCACGCAATTTACCATCCTACAAGATAAATTTTTTAACCTGCTCAACTCCTTTTTGATCTTTTCACACACTAAGACTGAATTAGCAGAAGTGGTAAAACAAATTTTGTATCTATGTTATAGATAGACCTGGTACCTTGATCCACAAGTTTCCTTTTTCTTTATGATTAAATTGAAAGTTGTTAAATAGCATCCTATATTAAATAGAACTGTGATGTTAAAGTATTTTCATTCATTAAAGCATTCATAGGGGTGTAAGAATTGTATGGCTTAGCTGGATTTGCCTTGGCCACAGAAACATTCATATTTCTGGGCACAGCTGATATATTAGTGTAAAAGTCTGACGTGTTGAACTCACATAATTTTCTGTCCTATTGGAAAAACTATCCTCATAAAGGCTTATTCTCCATCTATTTCACGTTAATCGAGATAAACATGTTTAGAAGCAGCTTTATTGCACTTTTACTTGTAGCTACAATGGAAGTTAAGAAATACAGTAACTTTAAGTGGTAATTAAATATTTTAAGAGCTGCTCGTAATGTAATGTATTTTATTATGTTCTGTACAAAAGATTATAAAAGAACACGAATATCTACCTCCTATCTCAGAAAATTATGAGCAAGCATGGGAAAATTCAAACCAATAACACGGATATCTCGGAAATGGCTAACTCCACAAGCTATTGACGCGGCGAAAAGCACAGAAATTTCGGTGCCGAGAGATAAGTGCGGCTTGAGTATACAAAGAGCCTGCACATAAAGATAACAGGCGGACAGTGCTTGCACAAGCAGATAAACATAGCGCTTGAGATAAGTTACTTGCCAGCGCAGATAGGGTTTCATGTAAGGGAGATTCTAGTGACATCTCGATTGACAGAGAATACTTGTTTTTCTTACTTGCTCCAGAAGTCTCTCGTATTTATCACTGAGGTGACGACTCGCCAAGAGTCAGTCGTAGTTGTGAACACATGTGTAACAAGAGCGTTGTAAACAGTGGAAGCTGAGTAGGCTGTTTGATATTGTCATCGAACTTTGTGTTGTAGATTGTGATATGGGATGCAATTCTGCCGCTACGTAGAGTATTTCTACGCAAATAAAGAATATTTAAAATGTCGGCACATTGGACTTTTAATTCTACGAACCAACAAAGTCACACTATTTATCTGACAAAGTCTGTACTTAAATGCCATTTTTATGTGATAAGAATTTGTGTATTTACAATAGTTTACCAGTTATGCAAAAGTCATTTAGAATTACGAGAACCAGAAAATTTAAGATACAGTAAAACCTCTCTAAAAGGATTGCGATCGCTCCGGGATTTATTTTACGCTTACACAGGTTTCGTCTTACAGAGGATGAAGCTGATATTGCATATATGGACATATTAAGTAAACATAGCCATCTGTAATTCAACTTAAGTTAGTAACCAAGCAGGCCATATAGATGATGCAACAAATGCTTAGGTTTATTGAATTCCCAAATTGTGACGTAGGACCAATCAGAATTAAGTATTACGGTAACCTAGCAACCAAAACAGAAAAAAGAAAGAATGCTTTTATTCTTAAATTTTTTCTTCAGGTTTGAACCCTCGAAGAGGGTAGACGCGTTTTCGGTAAAAAACTTCTTGAAACTATTAGAAGTTATTGGAGTTCACCATTTATGAACGTTTAGTAAACGTTTAAAATATACATCAAAGACGCGACGCTCAGATAAATAATTTAAGTAAAAAACCGTTGCCTCATTTATAAATAAAAGGATAAAATTAATATATAGTAAAGGGCTATATACATCAGTGGAAAAAGTCGCATGTAAAGAAGAAAATGATGTCGACAAATATAATTACAAGTAAAGTAAAACGGTATTAATTATTTTATTCCATATTTGCCCAAAAGTGAAATCCCTTTTGTATCGATACCACGCTTGAGAAGTTTCACGTCTCATCGCTCGCCGCAGCTGCCGGAGAGAGGAATTATAGAAACTTCGTCTTCACGGCTTTTAGACGAAAGGTTCATCGCTTCTACATCAAGGTAAGGTTTGGCTTCTACACGCGTCGCCACACCGAGGGAGCGCGAAACTTTTGCGCGTGTGGGGCGTAGACATCACGACGGGGCGAATCCTTCTTCAGATGTCACAGCATCGTGTGATATAAATCCAACCCACAAGGAGGGGAACTGCTCCAACACAGGTTTCCGTCTTACAGAGTAATTGCGAAAATTTGCACATGTTTACAGTGAAGCAAAAATACAGAATGAAGTGTAAATAATGATAATGATAATGATGATGATGATGATAATAATAATAACAATAATAATTATAATAACAATAATAACAATAATAATAACAATAATAATAGGTTGATATGCATTATATACTATATTTTCAACTTACATATATTTATTATAGTTTATCGCCTAGTTTCTCTGCCTATTTTCAATTTTCTCTTTCCAATCTGCTACTGTCTGCATATCAACATAATGCCCGCTTCGGTAGCGTAGATGGTAGTATGTCTGCCTCACGTTCAAGAGGTCCCGAGTTCGAATCTCGGTCAGGGTGAGTTACCTGGATAAGGTATTTTCCGGGGTTTTCCCTTGTCCTTCAAGACGAATGTCAGGTAACTCTAAGCTCCAAGGACCCTGGACGCATTTGAGAATCATTTCACCCAATTCATTCACCGTCCGATATGACTTTACGTTGGAGGACGTAAACTACAACAACATATCAACATAATTTGCTTCACCGCACACAACATTTAAATCTATGTTATGGCGCATTTGAAGCTCTCGAGCCATACGTTGGAATCTCTGAAATGGTCTTTGCCTCTCTAAAGCTTGAGTCTGAAGCAATGGTACAAAAATGGGAATTCCTTTATCGCGTGCAACGTGCACTAACAAACCACTCAAAGATAGAAGGATTTAGCTCGTCATACTCTGTAGATTTTGGGATGCGCTTTACATTCTCTGTTGTTCCCTTTAACCACTCGTCTTTAATTTTTATTTTTTTCTAAATCTTATAAATGTGAGTTTCCCACATTTTAAACAATGCAGTAAATTCTTCAGCTGGAAGTTTGTTCTTTCCTTGTTCTTCAATAACCTTAATTCTTTTTTCCACCAGTGATGTCTAACGTTTAGAACTCATTCTAAGAATTTGTGTACATACAAAGCTTTTAAAAATCATCAAAGCTCACAGTTTTATTCCACGTACTTGATCTTTTGTGACAAAGAAAGTAAGAATGAACACAATACAAAACAGTTGTACCATTACCATGTGTGTCGAAAGTGAGTTGAGAGAGCTAATGCTTTGTTTTCCCTTTTCCTCGAAGGATTTCAATGTATGGCCTTATGGTTCACAGAATTTCGGTTCAAGTGTATTCGCCCTCAAAATTATTGCACTTTTTAAAATACTGTAGCCCATTACACATAAAGTAAACTGTTTTATTCAAGTTATTTACGTAAACGGTTCCCGAAAAGTATTTCCGTTTCCGCGTTAGGCAATTTTTTCGACTCGGAGTATAATTTTATATGAGAAATTACCTTCGTTTCAATATTTACTTTCCATTGTTTCAAGTTTCCGGCATGTAGCGGTTGCGTTTTAGAAGGTTCTGCTGTATACATCTTATTTGTCATGAACATTTATTTAAAATGTTTTATGTTAATCAAAATCACCAGAGTGAATTTTGAAAAGAGATAGTTTGAAGAAGGGGGATTTTCATGAAAAATACTCAATTTAAATGTTTCGATGACGTCGAACCAAAATACCAAGTTCGATGTTTAACCATTTATTTAAACTATATTATTCACAGACGGAAAGACGGATGGTCAGTAAGGCGGGCGCAAACATAGAACCATTTTCTAAAAGTGCCTTCTTTTTAAATTTAAAACTCAAAAATCTGTGCTTCCAGTGAAATCTTGGTGGCAAGTGTTTGGATGGAATACTACATTTCTTCTACTAATTCCACTAGAAGAGAAAGTAACAATTTTTCAAATATTCGTACACCTACATGAAAGTGTATTTTTTTTGTTCCATTACTTTCACTGGAATGGTCATATCGGCGGCCGTCCTCCTTTGGAACATATAGAAGGTGTTAACTCGTATTCGTTGGGTTCTAATCATTAGATCACGCAAACATTCGCACTCTTATTCATACTTCCACACTCTGGGGAAGATGAGGAATTATCTTGGTCGGAGAAAAATCCCCACCCGCACCACCGGGAATCGAACCCGGCACCCCTAGCACGGCAGGCAGGTGCTCTACCAACCGAGCTACGGGGCCAGCCCTTTGAAATGCTGTTTTCATATACGTGGCAATTATTCGGTTGAAAACATGAACTTCCGAAGAATATATTGTCCCAAATATAACAAATATCTTACATTTACGGTTTCGTTTTTTATACTATTGGATACAGTAAGATGGTATTTCTAATACTCTTCAGGATTATCTATTTCATTCCTTTGTATTAAGGAGAGTCAACTGCTAATAAGATTTATAACTAAAGGTTTTCTTAAATTTTGATACAACATGACACAGAAAATGTTAAATATTTTAAAACCTTTCATACTTAAATTACTGCACTGCACTATTTTAATATAATAGGGGAAATTTCAGCATTGTGGTTTTTATACTTTCTAGAATGGGTATATGATACCGAATAAGGTAGTTTCAAGATCTCGATTTGAAGTTAGCTTAAAGGTATGACCTGCTTTTATAAATTGTACTGTTTATTCATTAGCTACATGTTACGGAATCTGAGCACACAAAATACGAGTAACTAGGCATACTTCCCAAATTTCCTAAGCTATGTCCACTAAAATTATCAAAGAGGTACAGCAAAACAAATTTATCGCAGCATAGTTTATATTTGACCTATATTTTACAAACGACTTATTTTAAATGTTTATATTTTTTTAAATGTTTATAATATTTTGCCATTATTTTGCAGGAATAAAATAATTTAAATAGAAAACCTGACTTTTTCTATCTTATACATGGTACACGTTTGATATGCCATTAAATACGAGTATATTTAATACATGATGTTTTAAACAAAATCGTTACAGCCATTTTAGACAGTCAAAAATTTTGAAAATTTTCCATGTAATGGTAGCCCAGGGTGGAGGATTTTCTTGAAAATCTTCGACTCGCATCTTTGGAAGGTACTGTACTTCTTATATGCTATTTTTATCCCACATTTCGTTTATTATTTATACTTCTTTGCACGCACACACAGACAAAAGTACACCCGGATCATTTTCTAAAAGATGTTTTCTGTTTTATTTTTATTTAGGGAGCTTCACAGCATATAAGTGGCCTTAACGTCGAATATATCGTGGAATATTTCAGTGAGAGGAATGGCTCAGGCAGTAACGTCTTTGAGGATCGTGGATCGGGAGATCGTGGATTCAGCTCTCGTCGACCGACCACTCTAACTTAGGTTTTTCAAGGGCCCTCCCTTGACACTAGGCGAATGGAAGAGTGGTTACTCCAATCCACGGATTCTTTTAATTTCCATTCAGTTTTCATTCCATTGTCATCTTGCAGGTTTGGCTGTCAGCGCAGCGGTTTGGAAATATGCAGGCAGATGGTGCGGGTGCGTGTACTGAATAACCTTCCTGGCCCCACTTTAAAGAGCGTGCCGCGTCCACGTCACTAGGATGATTTCGTCACTCTCACTCTCTCTATCCCTGACGAACTTTTGTGATGCTCCTGTAAAACTGTAGGGACTTATGCACGTCCCTGTGACTCTGTTCTGTCTCCGCTCTCTGCCAGTCGATGGTCCCCATTCACCTCATTTCTTTCCCCCGAGAGGTGGTAGGCAACGGATCGCTGCCGGGTGGCTGTAAGCGGAGTGTTCCTCTCCGTTAATTCACATCATATCACATCATTCCCTATTTACTAATATATTTACGCATTAGAGAAAGCAGAAAATGTAACTCCAGAAACCATCACACGTTTCCTAAATAGAGTAGCGGGCGAAGTCCATGACGAGCCTCCAAAAGTGTTATGCTGAAACAATTCTTCAAGAAGCATCGGTTGCCTGTAGAAAAGTGGGCTAAGAATTGAATTTTAGTAAAAGTAAACCTTCGAAAAATATTTAGGTTTTCATACTTTATTGTACAATAGACCTTAGTTTAAAATTACTTCTCGTATTACACACTGGAAGGAAAATATTGTAGGGGTGTGTGCAGACGGAACACACACATAGAAGAGATGTCGCGACTGTTCTGAAGTGCGATATCAGGTGGATCTGTGCAAGTGAATGTGACATTTATTTCATGATCTCAAACAGGGCTGTCAAGACAGAAAAAGCACTGTGGCAAATGAGAAAAAGGTTTTGGGTTGCAGCCAGTAGCATAAACTTGTGTCGGCGTCTGTTTTGGTGCATTCCGCTCCCCGCTTCGTATCTAGAGTTGGCCAAGCGGAGAGATGGAACAGGGCGAAGAAAGAGGGAAGGAAAAATAGAGCGCTTTCTTCAATGCAACACATGAAAAGTCTGCCTTTGACGAGTAAGAGGCCGACTTTTGTGTCGCGTGTGGACATTTATAACCTCGAAGTGTTCCATTTTCTATTTTTTTCTTTCAATTTGTTTTGCGGTCTGCAACTTAAGTGTTAACCATAAACAGTAGGTTAATTACAACATTGGATGTGGGTAATGCATGCAATACTTACGTAATACCTGGGTGCATAATAGTAGCCCGTTCACCCAAATCGCAGTAGAGGCTTTTCTCACGGAAAGTTGCTACCTTTTTTGTGATTCTCTTCAGTCATATAATTTCGATCTCGGACTAGCTTCAAAAAATTTCTAGAAACTAAAGCGAACCAATCAACGATTTTACATTTCGTGGAAACAAACGGGTAGATGGTCTGAAACAGCCCCTCTTAGTGTATTGTACTTTGATCGGTATAAATAAAACAGAAATGGGCCAGTCCTATGTAGTACAGATTGGAGATCTAAACTCGTAGGAGGAGAAATGGATAAAAACTGAATACTGCACTGTTCAATGTGCATAAGGCACATACTATATGTTAAATGTCCAACCGTTATGGGAGCTCATATAAAATAATATTATACTTCCTATAATGGTGAGGCGTATGCATGGCGGAATTAAATGAAGAAGTGAACAATTAAAATATTTTTAGGAAGCCATGTCAATATGCTGCAACACTTAAAGCTAAAAAGACTACCATTTGATTTATGAATAGCAGATTCCTATATTGATACCTATGTTTTAATTTATGAAAATATCGCAGAACAATTCTAATATTTTTGGTTACACATAAAGGAAATAAATAGAAACTTATGAAACAAGTATTAGAAAACAAAATAGTCTAATTAAAAAGTAACACAATGTGCATATGTAATAGAGAATAAATTTGAGTACAACATATTTAACAGAAAACGTATGAGATCTTGGACCATGGTAAACATAGTCTCCACATATTTGGCTTTAGACACACAGGTTTAGCTTTGCTATTTAATTACTCACTGAAAGTCACTCTTTCCTAATCATCATCGTTATCGTCTTCCTTCTATGCTGCAATATAAATAATCTCATAGAAAATAAGGACCCAAATAGAAGTTATTATTACTAGCAATGTATAGTCACACTGTTCGAACGGTTACCTTGGATTTATCTTTGGTAATAGATACCTCTCAGATAACGCACTGATTACTCCACGTGGAGTAAACCTGTCTGAAGTGATCCGTTCATTGGTGCTTAGCACACGACCGGGAGGCCCGTCAGTACCTCTCTCACTCTTACTAGAATGATCAGTGCGTTATCTGAGAGGTTTCTACTACCAAAGATAAATCCATGGTATAGTCGCACTGCTGCAACGGTTACCATGGATTTATCTTTGTTAACAGAAACCTCGCAGATATCGCACAGATTATTCTTGTATCAGTGAGAAGGGTACTGACGCGCCTCCCGGTCGTGTGCTAAACACCAATGAACGGATCACTTAAGCCAATGAAATTCGCAGGAATCACAAATGACAGATATATGTTTACTCCACGTGGAGTAATCAGTGCGTTATCTGAGAGGTATCTATTAAAAAAGATAAATTCATGGTAACCGTTCGAACAGTGGGACTATAACCGTTCCAGCAGCGCAACTGTAACTTTGTTTGGTTCTATAACGTTCCGCAATTGATAAATAAACATTGTATCAACGTCTTTCATGCATTCCGTAGATGCTATGGTTATCCGTATTCATAAAGTTAAGGAAACAATACAGTACCATTATCAGAAGCATTGGTGCATTTTTCCTCGGATAAAAAATACAGCAATTTAATTGAACTGTACTTACTACATCCAGGAGGAACGGATGAGGTAAAGGAATCGCAGATATATGCAGGCAGGCCGTTGAATACAGACTCGCGAAGGTTCCTAACGATTCCAAGCTTAATGACATGGAAACAACATGACATTTTTACCACCTCTCACATCAGTGACTAAGGAGTTTACGACCGAGGATTGAGGTTTTCAACTCGACAAAAAGTGTGAGGTCAGGCTTGGATACGAACCGTACATGCCTGCCATAAATCAGTTTAGTTGACAGGGATATATACTAGAGGTACAATCAGCTCTAACTATTCCGGACCAAGAGTTTTGGCAGAACTAAAACTGGGATTATGATTTGTAACAATTAATTTACAAATTTAGCTTGTTAGGGAAATAAGGGATATGAATTTGAAATATTTACACGCAACCCACTAGAAAGTATTAAAAATTCCTGCACTAGACTGAGAACGACTGAAAGTTAGATAAGAGGCATAGTTTTCGCAAAATTTAAAATGGTAGCGTATTCGGTAAACGTTTGTTAGGCGTACAATGTTGCAAATATTTCTTCCTTTGTTGTGGCAACATTATGTGTTAGCAAATATTAATTAAGTAATTAATTAATTAATTCTTGATTAGAAAAACAGTGCATAATACACAATTTTGAAACAGGTGGTCATCAGGTTTTTGTACCTTTAAGCCCTCAGTTATCCATTGTGCCTCAGGAAAGTTTCAGAAGAAAGGGGCGAAGCGAAGAGGACATCGTATCCGAGACATCTGGCTCAGATACAGGCGAGGTATCTAACATCTCCAAATAGAAAATATTAGCGTCCGGTATCACCAAGAAGAGGTCTCCCCGAGGGCCATGGAATGTCACGAAATGGGAATAAAGAAATATACGCGGAATCTAAGCTCAAGCTAATATCAGAGAGAGGCGTCGTAGTACTCTTTCCTGGGATTTTTCCTACGGGTAATAAGCCGAGTCTAAACTATGCCGGTCCTAACTGTGGTGTTTTTCTGCTTGTGCTGGGGGAATGTGGCTCGAATTGGCAGGTGTGTGCCTTTCATCGCGAGCAGAGGGCTTCCCCCCTCATCACAGGCTGGTGACCACTCGCGAGCACAGCAGTAAGTCCAATGGGATGTACTTTTGGTGTTCCTCCTGAGTGAAGTCTCATGCATATCTCTTAGTTCGTTTGTTCAATGAATAAAGGAGCCAATTGGCTGATCACCTAGTGCCTAATTTCTAAAGTTTATTTTAATGTATTTGAATTTACTTTTCTCGCGTTTTATAACGTGTTCATATACTTTCTGTCACAGATAAGGCATACCATAAATTTGCGTATTATAGCTTGTTTAGTTTCTGCATTAGCAACCCTGGCATATAGCTAAATGAGTAGCACCGTCTCGGTTATCGTCATCAAAGTGGGACATTTTCTGGTCGGTGAACTTAACTCTTTTCTAATGGAGCACTGTAATTTAAGTTTCGCTTTACGCATATTTATATTCAGGATCAACCGAGCTGTAAACCACGTGACGTCGTATGTTGGCGATAGCCACAAGTTACTGGTAATCTTCTAACGTTCACATAACCTAACCGGCCAGTTTAATGAAAGCGGATTACGCAAATAGGTACTGTATCACTTTATTGTAAACTAGCTAACCCGGCGAAGTTCGTACCGCCAATGAAAGTCGCCTAAACTTATCTATATAAATAAAACAAATTCGGATTAGTAGGTCATTTATTCTGCAGTTGGGTATGAAGTTTACATACAACACAGTTACAATTAAATTAATCAATTTACAGCTTTCTGATAAACAATATTTTTTTTTTTTTTTTTGTGGTTCTTAAATATACAAAGATGATGGTTTTCCGATGCATGAACACGCGACGTATAATTGTCCATGAGAGAAGTATGGTAACTCCAAGTTGATTCCGCAAATTTCCAACGACTGTCCTTAAAATTTATTTATGGTCAACGCAAAGGCCAAACGCATGGGAAATTGTAGACGCTTAAAATAAAAATGTAAATCCGATGGAATCATTGGAATACGCGGGATCAAGATATCCTCTCCTTTATACTTTCCCTTGATTGTAGTCATTCATTAGCTTTTTCACAGTTTCGCTCATTGCAAAGACGTAATTGGTTAATTTTACGCAGCATGATCATAACTGATCCCAATTTCAATTTTAAACTGTGAGGTGGGAGTCCAGGCAATTATAATGAATTTAAAATACTGTGGGATAGTTGATTACGTCATCTTGGTTATAACTGTGTCAACTGGTTTGTACGAAAACAACTCCCCCGGAAGAAAATTCTGTATGGTCGCTTTTTTTTTCCTTTTATTGTAAAAATATATATCTATGTATATAGATATATATTTTTTCCTTTTCGTTTTCCTTATTTAACTGTTTTTTTTTCATTATTTACGTTTATTTTCTTATCTGTTTTCCTTAGTTACACACATATTCCCTATATACATAAACAAACATTCCCAAGGCGGGACTGGAACCCGCAGCCCTCTACGCGGCGGAACACTAGAGACATACGCTCTAGTCACCGTGGCTACGAGGGCCGGCACATTGAGATCATCGAATTTTTTTTTTTAATTTATTTAACGATCGATCAGCATCACATGCTTTACAGATCCTTGTTAATCAATTGAATCTTTATGAACTATGTAAGAACATGTAAGGAAAATCAAGTTGGTTCCTATTATCTACAGAACACAGAGAAACGAGGATGACATACAAGGGAGAAAAAAAACAAGTAATCAAAGAGATAAGAACAATATTTATTGTGAAACAATATTCATAGCCTTTCAGTCAGATTCACTAAGGAGGAGATCCTGTGGGATTCGTCTCTTCAGGCGTGTGGACTGGTGCGTTCGTACGCCGATGTCATACATCACAGCTCCTGGAACATTTGGCAGGTTTGAGAAGAAGCGAGAGGCGATCTGACGTATGTACTGGTGAAGAGGAAGGAGACCAAGTTTTTTATGCAGTTGTTGATTTCTTATGTACCAAGGGGTATCCGTGGCGATGCGCAGAAATCGATTTCGCAGGACTTGTAGCCTACGGAGATGAGTGCTGCTAGCAGTACCCTATACCTGGGAACCATACGTGATAAGTGGCCGGACAAGAGATTTCTAGAGAAGCAGAGAGCCTTTAATTCCAAGAGGAGTGTGTCTATGAAGTAGCGAACCGAGTGTTGAAAGTCGTCCTGATGCCAACGAGATAAGTCGATTAATATGGGCTCACCAAGTATGTTTGGTGTCCAGTACTGCTCCTAGGTATTTGACAGAGGTGGTGGGAGACAGCCAGGGAATTGATTCTGCTTAATATGCAATTCGGGAAAATTGGAGATGCGACGTAGGCTAAAAATCTTATCTGCGGTCTTTTGAGTGTTAAGACGTATGCGCCAAGTATCAAAGCACTCAATGAGGCAGTCAAGAGAGGCTTGTAGCGTGAGGATAGTTGCAGGGAGATCTGTGCCGGAATGATAAAAAATATCATTAGCGTATAAGGCTATGGAGGTAGGGTTCAATTCAGTAAGATCATAGGTATAGATTCTAATTAAGATTGGGGCAAATATGGACCCCTGAGGAATTCCTCCCGACCCTGACACTCTGGGCTCCTCTTAATGGTGAGCAAAGAGTTTGGACAAGGTAGGCAGCTATCTTATCGGACGATAGCTCTCAGGGGTAGTTTTAGATTTATTAGGTTTGCGAAACACAATGATTTGAGCCAATTTTCAGGTGTGAGAAAAAAAGCCAATTCGAAGACAGGCGTTTAGAATTGAAGACAAATGCGCTAGGACCTTCTTTGTCAGGTTTTTCAAGACAATGTTGGGATTAAAATCATGTCCCTGTGATTTCTTAGGAGGAAGAGAGTGAATTAAATGCCAAAGTTCAGCCGGACTAGTGAAGGATATTCTGGAGGGAACAGTTGGTTGGTGTCGAAAAGCGTCAAGCTTCTGTTCTATACCTGTGGTGGTAGCATGAGGTGCGTTCGGTGTGAACGTGCCTTCAAAGTGGTCTGCAAGAACTTCACATTTCACTGTGACCTCCATAACAAGAGTGACAGTGGTACGCAGAGCTGGTATAATAGTTGGCTCTCGCAGAAGGCGTCGAGTGGCATCCCGGAGCGCGTGGTCATGCGGAGAAATACTCGCCAGTTGTCGTTTGTAGGTCTCAAGGAGATGACGGTCCAATTCGACTTTTACGAGCCGGTTCAATCCATTAAGCTTCCTACGCAGCCCAGATCGTTTTACCTTTGCCACTGACGTCGAATCATGTGTTTTTCGTGGATAAGCTGAAGAATGGACCCAGGTAAGGAAGAAACAACCTGAGTCTGCTTGGAACAGGTAGCTGAAATTCGCACACAGTGGCATATAGTGTCTGTAAAGTGGTTAATGGCAGCATTTATGCCATTTTCAGAGCTAAGGGAGTAAGTATGGAGCACTGAATCCAACTGAGTATGGAACTTTCCCATTGGACATAGCCATTAATAAGTCGCGGCGCTGAGGGAAATATATTCGGAGCGAACTGAAAGGTAATTAAGACCGGGCAGTGGTCAGAGTCAAGTTCCGCTAGTGTGGACATATACGCTGGAAGAGGGAGATTCTTGTAAATGCCAATGTCAAGAATGTCAGGAGTATTAAGAGGATTAATATGATAATGCGTTAGATCTGTAGGTGCCAAGACGGATATACTTCAGGTGTTCAATATGTGGTAAAGGCGTCGGCCATTGGGATTAGTAGAGTGGCACTCCCATGACGAATGTTTGCAGTTTAGGTCTCCGAGAACAAGGGTGCTGCTGCCGGCAGGAAAAAGCAAGGAGAAATAAGCAGTATTTAGTTTCCGGCTAGGAGACTTATAGGCGCTGATAACAGCGAGATCATTACCATCAGTTGTAGGAAGTTTAATTCCTACCACTTCAAGGTCGGGAACGCCAGCTAAAATAATAGAGTGATGGGTAATGCTACGTCGGATCACAATAGCTACACCTCCAGATGCTGTTGGAGCAGTCCGATCCTGTCGATGGACTGTGTATCCAGGAACAGTAAAGGTTTCGTTAGTAAGTAAGTGAGTCTCACTGATACAGGCGACGGCAATATTATGCATCATAAGAAAATGAGTGAAAGAAGCACGTTTAGCGCGTAGTCCCTTAGAATTCCAATTTAGGAGAGTGAGCCTTCTAAGTGTTAGCAGATTACTGTTTGCCATCATGAGTACTTGAGAGAAGAAGAGTGAGCGAGCAAATTCGGTTAATTTTGGCAAAAACGGGGTAACAAAGACGCGGAATAGCGAACAAAATTTGCTAAAGGGGTCACTGAGAAACGACCAGAATGAAGACGATGTGCTAGATTCCTAATTTTGTGGAGGGGAAGAAGACGAAGAACAAGGTTGATGACGAGGAGGAGAAGAAGAAGAAGAAGAAGAAGAAGAAGAAGAAGAAGAAGAAGAAGAAGAAGAAGAAGAAGAAGAAGAAGAAGAAGAAGAAGAAGAAGAAGAAGAAGAAGAAGAAGAAGAAGAAGAAGAAGAAGAAGAAGAAGAAGAAGAAGAAGAAGAAGAAGAAGAAGAAGAAGAAGAAGAAGAAGAAGAAGAAGAAGAAGAAGAAGAAGAAGAAGCAGCAGAGGACTTAACTGCCTGGGAATAAGAACGCTGTTACAAGGTAGGAGGTGATTCCTGTTGCGGAGATTGATCCGAGCGAGATTGCCGAGGTTCGGAGTGTTGTGATGACTGCTGCGGGTGTACTGGTTGAGGTTGCTGACCTGGTCGTATCTGTGAAGCTGCTGCTTGACGGAGAGCACCTTGTCCCTGAGGTCGTTGGGAGATGTGTTGTTTCTATTCTAGATAATGGAGACAACGCCGATAATTGGCCGGGTGATCCTGACTACAGTTGAAACATTCAGCAGGGCTAGTGAGTAACTTGCTGCACTTAGAGAAATGGTGATCACTTGTACATCGTACACAGCGAGGAGTCAGCTGACAGTGGATTTTGGCATGACCATACTGCTGACATCGAGTGCACTGCGGCAGGTCGGTGTTACGACGTCTGTGTTCAACTGACACAACACTATACATTCAAACGTGTGATGTTAAGTATTGCCCTACCTCCATCGGTATTTTCCAGCTCAATTGCACATATCGGAATAGGTTGTTTGGTTCTTCCTAGCAGACGTGTAACCTTTTTGACAGGAAAGTTAAGGGGACAAGTGCATCATAAATTTCCTTATCGCTGAGGGAACAAGGCAGATTGCGGGTAATCACTTAACAAATTTTGTCAGCTAGTTGATTTATTGAAGTAAAGTAGGATGTAAGATGTCGGAAGTCAGTTGAAACAGAGGAAAACACTTTTATAAGGGCTCCTCGGAGCTCGCGATGAAAATTTGAGAGTGCACAATTTTTGACATCTTGAAGGAACAGTTGGTAATTCAGGACATTGCGCACACAAATGGGTGGAACGTTCTCCTTGGGTATGGTATTAGGAGCTGAATCTGCCTGGTCAGAACTCTCCGATAAAGCATGGAATCGGTTAGATGTTAGAATAGCGTAAGCATAACGGGAGGTATTAGACTGCTCAGAAGGTGGTGCCATACAAAGGCGTTTACTTTGAGTTTAGCAGTGAGAAGGCGGCAAGCGCTGATCTCGACCGTTGAGGTTGCCCAATTCGACAATGCCAATGTCCATGGTAGCATTATGCGGTACACTGGTATCGAGTGAGTGAGTAGACTGTGTCAGCTGAAGCTGAGGTGGCCGAAGAATTGATTTACTTACATTGAGATCAGTAGTTATACCAGAGGTCGTAGAAGGTGATGAAGCTCGATGTAGTGGAAACGAAGACTGTGGATGTTGTGGAGGATACGATGACGTAATTTCTAGTGTACACCTGGAGCTCTCCATCTGTTCTGACGATGAAGACTGTAATGTTGATGATTTGGAGGTAATGTCCATATAGTTAACCACATTTAAAGATGAGCGAACTAACTGGCCAATATCGTGTGCCGCATAGGCCATGACAGCTGGTGAAATAGCTAATGAAAATGAGTAGAAATATGCAAGATATTCACTCGCAAAACAACACTATTTGACTGAAAACATATCATAATTAACAAACACGCTCGGTGCTATGTGAAGGCGACACGGCAGCAGGCGGACTGGTAAAGCACTGCCGTTCTCTCCGACGTACAAACACCGAATCCTCATCGACATCTGTATTTTATTGCTCGTTTACTCAGCCATTTATGGTTAATGTAAGTACTGCTGCGTTATGTCCGGAAAACATCATGAATAAGCCCCTATTTCCAGTCTGTGAAGTGATAGAAATCTGGGTAATGTAAATAAACCGGTCGAAGTGTCATTGGCGACTTTACGATTTCCAATATCTAACTACTGCTTCGAAAACACATTTCTAGTTTGATCTGTTTCCATATTAATTGTAAATTGTAGTGGTTTTACGTGAGGCCACAAATTGGAGGACGTGCGTTCAGGTCGTCTTCTCCTCGGCATAGTAAAAAGGTTACCGCGAACTTCATAAAGTCACAAAGAAATTAAATTGATTTTGTGTCAACTTAATTCACATTCACGAATTCACAAACACAAGATTCACCAATATTTTACAACAATAATTGTCTGTGATCAAATATTTATAGTGCTATAATGCGTTCTTAAATTAATTTTGTGTGTAATCTTCGAACGTTAGATATAAATATCATCATGCTGCATAAAAAAAATTAGGTCTTGATAACAAACGATAAACGTTATTTAATAAAATATGGCAAGTGAGATATCTTTGAAGACTTTGGCAATAAGTGCAATATCTTTGAACTTTGCAATGCTTTTGTTTGTTGAAAATAAAAGATGGTGTATGTGTTCCGTAAACGTTTGCGTGTGTACATTTATATTTAGATAATAAGCCGTTCCATTATCAGTTCAGTTTTTTTTCTCACGTTTTAAACCTTCCTTGGATGCCACTTGTACCTAAAGCTGAACAGCTAAAAGCTTTATTACAATTAAATGGGTAATATTTTGTGATGACATTTCAGAGTAGTTGCAATTGTTTGCCAGTTGGATACAGTTTCAGGAAGCTTGGTCCCAACGTCTATGGTTATTACCTACTTACTATTAAAATACTCTATCGGCAGATAGTATTTTCCATTCACTGTACTGTGAGTGTGATTAAAAGGGGGGATTTGAACAAGATTAAGCGGCCGACTGCCACGTACATAGTACGTAGAGAAGGTATTGCACTCCGCACAAAAATTAGACAGAAGTTTTAATGGAAATTCACGTTTTTAGATCCCTCAATGAAAAAAAGCACTTTTATTCTTTCTATTGCGTACGAGTAGGGAATAATCGCATTTCACCCAAAATTTTAATATTGACATTTCACCGAAAATACATGTTTTGGGACCCATGAATCTAAAAGTGAATTTTTCGAAAATGTGTGTGAACAGCATAAGTACATAATTATAGAACCAATTCTAATAGCCTACCCACTTACTGTAATGGTCACAGGAATTTAAATGTGTATTGGTCGTTGAATTTTGTTCACTTGAGCACAATGACTGACAGCTGTGCTGGAGCTGCATAATTTGGTACGTTTTGTCAATCATAAATAATTCGAGCTCCTATGTTCTCCTGTGCTTACCTGCGTACCGATATCGTGATTCGATATGGATCTTTGCGGTTGGGCACTCTTCATTGCATGTACCGCCCTTGGTTCAACGCGAGAAAGAAGTGGATACGCTACTTAGGCGGGTCAGTCGTAAAGGGATAGACTACCGAAAACCTAGACAGAGCCGACAGCGAACTAACACAGCATTTCTAGCTCTTCGTGGTAGTACCGGACACTGAAGTGTCTTAAAACCCTGCCTGGGCATCATCGCCCAGACGTATCCATCTCATTGGGTTTCACAAAATACTGCTCACCAAGACCCACCCAACCCAAACAATTCCTGCTGGAAGGGAAACAGATGTAGGAAATGGGGTAAGGACAATCTGGAGCATTATATAGTCCATCTTAATATTCGTCTACCCAAAAAATAACACCATGAAAAAAATACCGAGATCAAGTATGACCGGCCCAAAAAGAAATGAACCCGGGACCTCTCAAATGTAAACCACACACTTTACCGTGGAGCCACCTCACTCGGTTTTGAAATCGGTTAACTCCGTAGTGTGTTTGAACCACTTTATGGGTTTAGGCATAAATACTTCACCTTGACGCGTGTCTACATTGCCTTACTAGTTCTTGTAGCCAGTTTGTGAGTTGTGCTCGTCGACAAAACTGCGTAGGAAACAGTAGGATTAGCTATTAAGGTCTATGGAACAAAGGAGGGAAGGGATATTTGTGTAAGTTTTTCTTACCTCTCATACTAATAACAACCAGCAATCATCTATATGGCTTCTTTGTTCCCTCCATACCTTCAGTATAGTGAAATTCGTAGATAGTTCTTTCCATGTAGTCACTCAAGCGGATTTGAGAAACAATACGGAAATACGAGTGTAAATGTCTTATCCTGTTCCCCACCCTGCTGCAGATTTTATGCCTTTCAACAGTGGAAGTTAACTTCATCTTTTGTGATTTAACAGAAAGCTTCACACAAGCACAACAAATGTTCTGAGGATTATTAACACATGCATAATCTTGGTTTCTCTAATAATCAGATTCTATTACAGAAATTTGTACTGTTTCGACAGCCTTCGATTTACTTAATATATTGTCTATGAACTATACACAGATACCTTCAAATTCTCGATACTTAGTAAAAGGTTCTTTATGATACCATGTCGCAGAAAAGCTCACTAATTATTATTCTGTCCACACAAAAATAAATTTATATGCCTCTGTTACAAAAAATTATGATCGTCACGACATTTAAGTAATTTTACATAATTGTGAATTAGACATTAGTATCTCGATATTTTGGATACTCGGTACTCTACGTTCAATACTCCCTTTGATATAATTCCATGAGAATTTCTTGCTAATTGTTATTTAATTCACATCAAAACAAAATTTTCTATTAACTATATTTTGGACTAATGATCAGAATGTTTTCGGAAAGAAAAATATACAGAAGATTGAAGAGTAAGAAGGCGTTTTGAGGGCAGGAACAAAGGGTTGTAGAAGATTTTTAATGGCCATGTGCGTTAACTTAAATCCGTCATGTTGATGTTTGCGACTTTGAAGCCTGATGGGGTATATTAAATGTAAACAAAACGTGTTGTAGTGCAGTAGTAGACATTATTTCTAAATGTGTCTAATGTTCAATGTCATCTTAGGTTATACGGAAATGCTCAGTATAAATAATGCAGTACACCTGTGTGAGCTACATTTTATTTTGACTGGTATATGACGATTATTCATAACATCAAATTTCAGTTACATTCTTGTAAAGCTTCTGTTACACTGGATGTGCGATCGCCTGTTCCTAATCTTAAAATGTTTAGTTTCGTATTGTCTTTCTGCTCCACTATTGTTTCTCCACGCAAGGATGTTAGTTAAATATCTTCAATACTTAGAGGCAAGATATTGAAATACAGGACCTCATATAATCGGCATTCTCTATTATCGGAGTAAAGAAAGAAAGAGAGAAAGAAAGAATGAAAGAGAGAAAGAGAGAAAGAGAGAATGAAAGAGAAAGAGAGAAAGAGAGAGAGAAAGAGAGAAAGAGAGAGAGAAAGAGAGAGAAAGAGAGAGGAAGGAAAGAGAGAAAGAGAGAGAGAGGAAGGAAAGAGAGAAAGAGAGAGAGGAAGGAAAGAGAGAAAGAGAGAGAGGAAGGAAAGAGATAGAGGAAGGAAAGAGAGAGAGGAAGGAAAGAGAGAAAGGAAGGGAGGAAGAAAGAAAGAAAGAAAGAAAGAAAGAAAGAAAGAAAGAAAGAAAGAAAGAAAGAAAGAAAGAAAGAAAGAAAGAAAGAAAGAAAGAAAGAAAGAAAGAAAGAAAGAAAGAAAGAAAGAAAGAAAGAAAGAAAGAAAGAAAGAAAGAAAGAAAGAAAGAAAGAAAGAAAGAAAGAAAGAAAGAAAGAAAGAAAGAAAGAAAGAAAGAAAGAAAGAAAGAAAGAAAGAAAGAAAGAAAGAAAGAAAGAAAGAAAGAAAGAAAGAAAGAAAGAAAGAAAGAAAGAAAGAAAGAAAGAAAGAAAGAAAGAAAGAAAGAAAGAAAGAAAGAAAGAAAGAAAGAAAGAAAGAAAGAAAGAAAGAAAGAAAGAAAGAAAGAAACAAAGAAACAAACAAAGAAACAAAGAAACAAAAGACAACATCCCACAGATTCCAATATATATGGTAACCAATCTAAATTTCAGCGAGGGAAAACAAAAGAACAACTATTTCTAATTGGGTACTGATTACTGATACAAAGTGTACCTTGAGATATCAGCAATATTTATTTTAAAAGGTTTTAAGTGTTTTACTGCATTATGGTTTTCAGTGATAAAAATTTTAATCAAAATGAATTGGACTTGACAAGTTATTTCCAAAATATGTAATATAGGCGCTTTATTTATCATTTCTCAACATGTAATGTCATTTCTTATCTGAAACACACAATATATGAATAAAAACTGTTACACGTGCGAGAAAATGAAAAATAAACGAAAGGACTTTCGTGCACTGGATAGTATTGGGGGGAAAAATTTCATGGAAATGTTCGAGCTGTTGTGCTTGGAAGATGTATTTAACGTGAAGTTTGGTACTTTATTTTAATTTTTTAATTCTACCAGTCTCCCTCCCCCTTTTACACACATTCATTTACATTTTCTAAAGGTGCATTCTTGTCTCAGGATTCTGAAAAGCTCTATTTCCGGAATCTATCTGTTCGGCGAAACTACAAATCTCTCTTTTCATCTTAAGTAAGCAATAAAGAAGAATAAAGAATTGCAAATGGTACCGTTTCGGTTATTACTAGTTTTCATTGACAAAAATTCTAAATGAATGTGGAATTATTCTAAGCAGAATTATAGGGAAACATCTTAACTCTGCAAGCAAACACCAGTAAAATCTGACTTCTTCAGCTTTTGTTTCCATTCGATTTTATTTTGAAAGTTTCACTGTGGTATCCATCTCCAATGCTCATGTCACGCATTCCATCTTGGCGTACGGCGGTCTCGGCGGTCTGGTGGTCATTTGCCCCAGTATAATGAATTTACATAAAGTACCAAAACACTGCAAATAATAAAAATCACAATATTATTTCAGGATTGCATAAAGTACTTCCTTTTCTAGTATACTCCAAACCTCAGTCACGGACATAACTATGTTAGCCGTAAAGATTTAATACCTACTCTGATTAGAAGGCTTCGAGATTACAAGAGTCAGTAAGTGATAAAATATGAGTGCCTAACGTATACCGTGTTTTCCCAAAATGTTTCTGTTTGCTGCTTACTCGAAAACATCTAAATCGTTAAGAGTAACTTAGGTCTTATTTCCAACTATAGCGACCAGGGTAAAGGTAATAAGATAGATTGATTTACTGACACTGTTACATTGATGTTAGAGATCCTGCTAAGCTTTTAGTGAAAGTAGAAATAAAATAAAATTCCATATACCACCTATATCTGTCTCGGGTACAAGATTGACAACAAAACTTTTTAAAATGTGGAATTCTTATCCCTTCAGTATTGTTTTACTTTCTTTCTTGGAAGCACCTATCACCGGAAATTAAGAAGAAGCGTAATAGTGGTCCATTGTCTGTTCACTACATGTAATCTTGATTGCAAGTAATCTTTGGTGCGATGTTGCGCACAGATATCCTTGATACGGAATGAAGCTTTTATCCCACCCAATCTCCGGTTATATTGATATATTGACAAGGAACGTTGTATTTTCTTTCCACTAGTATGCCTCCCAGCTATCCTAAGCCAAAATGGGCAGTAAATGAATTAATTACGATTGATCCAATAACTGGAACGTCCGAAAAGTAAGTTTAATGTACTACTTCAAAACAACGAATATTTCACATATCCAGCGATATATTTTGAAGATAATCTATTAATTTTAAAATATATTTTATTTTCAAATGTTAGCTTTAAGTTTTTGTAGATGCAGTATTTTCAATGTTCAAGGTGTTATTTTGGACCATTGTCCCAAAATAATAAGAATTAAAAATCCACCTTATAGCAACCAAATGTTATATCATTACTATTAAGTTCAAGAATGATTTCATCACCATTAATATAGTCTTATCTATTTTACAATTAATTTAAAATTATTTTGCTTACTATTAACCAACATCATAATAAATTACATTTTCAATATGAGAAGGTATTTACAAAACAAAAATTAAAAGGTCATCTATTTGCACTACACAAATGTATTTTCCTTTTACTGTAGATGTTCTCCTTTAAATAGGCGTAATAGATATGTCTAATGATGCGGGAGTTTGACGCAACCTCTGTCAGCTAGGAACACTGAGACGACATATAACTTGATATCAGAAAGAAATTAATATAAACAAACGAATAAATGTAAATAAATGACATACCAGAGAATATGTAGATATAACTTGAGCATACAGACGTATGCAAATTATTAGCAATTTTATTTTGAATGCTTCCAATTCTAGTTCAATAGGCCTTACATGCCTCACATGACTTTATATAATTATTTTAAATGTTCCTGTGGCTAATACATATTACTTCTAAAATCTGACATGCTATTTTGCAGATATTTCTGGCTATCTTGGTTTATTTTTCATCTTTAGAATGTTTATGCTCATTTTTTCCCATTTTCTTCACTGCACAGTGAAAGGTAAATTCCTTTCTTCTGCCCAGTAGCTCATTACCACTGCTTCTGTATTGTTCTTTGGTACCTAATGGCACTCCAGGTAAGTCATCTCCTGGCAGGTAGATCCTTTCCTGGGCATTTTGAGGGTGGGGGATGAGGACAGCAAAGGTTACTCTCACATTTGCTACGAAACCTTGCTGTTAGGAAGATGGGTAAGGTCCAAGATATCACACCACGCAAAAGAGCTCAAATTCAAGTGTTATTAAGTGCTGGAGATAAAACAAAGAAGGAAATAAGCAAAATAGTAGGCGTAAGTGCAAGTTATGTGACAAGGTTTGCACGTAAGCTGAATGAAAACAAAGCGACTTCACCACAAAGAGTGGGCAAATGTGGCAGAAAACGAGTATTAACTTCAAGTATGAAACGTGTATTGGTCAGAGAACAGCTTAAAAATCGAAGCATGGCTTCTACACAACTTCAGGCACTTGCACTAGAACATGGGTGTGCAGTTTCATCAAGCACAGTGCGACGAAGACTTTTTGAAGCCGGTTTGAAAGCAAGAAGGCCTCGCAAAAAACAAAAACTAACGCCCATGATGATGAAAAAACGTCTTGCTTGGGCAAAAACATTAAAGGACTGGACATCTGAAGACTGGGCAAAGGTACGCAAAGTATTCAAATTTATAAAAATAGTTCATAGATTGTTTTATTTTCAGAAATTCATTTTGGACATTCAAAATGCTTTTGCTATCTTTTTCTCCGAATGATTTTTATTTTTTATTCCAAGGATTGTAGCCAAACATTTTGTTTCCAGATTGTGTACAGTGATGAAACAATGGTTTCAATAATTGAAGAAAGCCCACAGTACGTCAGAAAGAGGCCAGGAGAAGCATGTAAAAAGGAATGTGTGGTGCAGAATGTGAAGCATCCAACAAAAGTGATGATATGGAGTGGAATTTCTACTTATGGGGTGGGGAAAATTCACATTGTAGAGGGAACCATGAATGCTAAGCAATATTCAGAAGTGGTAAAAAAGTGCATTAGGCCTATGATGAATGAGTGGTTTCCATCAGGAAATGGAATATTCATGCAAGATGGTGCCCCATGCCACAAAGCAAAGTATGTAATGAATATTTTTGATGAACATGACATATCTGTTTTGGATTGGCCTGGTAATAGCCCAGATATGAACCCCATTGAGTCTGTGTGGAGTGTCTTGAGAAAAAAGTTAAAAGCTTTCGCCCAACAACAAAGGAATCAATGCTGAATACAACTTTGTCAGTGTGGCAAAATGATGAAGAAATTCACAAAATGTGTAAGACTTCAATAGAGGGCATGCCTGCAAGAATTTCTGCCCTAATAAAAGCTAAGGGGGGACATACTAAATACTAGAATGATAAAATAGATCATTAACATTATAAAAATGAGTATTATTTTGTTAATAGCTGTACCAGATGGAATTTAAATAAAACTACCAGCATAAAACTGAAAATTGCTAATAATTTGCACACGTCTGTATATTCGAAAGACGAGTATGGTGACAAGGCCCCTCTGCGAAGATCAGTAAACTCCCTTTGCAATCCTTGTAAACAAACCACCCTACGCTATTGTCTGTCTTGCCCTAAAGGCAAACTTTGTGCCACCCAGTCGCAAACCAATCCATTGTTAAAATCCCATGCGTGCTTCTGACAACAGGCTTTAAGATTTTGACCGACGCGCAGAACGCATGCTTCCACAATTTTTGCATTCGGGCCTCTAGAGAAAGCGTCTCTGATATTAGGTCCGAAACTGGAAATTCTGAACACTGATCTCAAGTGGGGATAGGTACCAGCCAATGAAAAATTAATATTTGTTCACGTGATTTTTCAAACTCCAAACAATACAGTGGGGGTAATTCGAAGTGATGGCGGAAAGTAGGTTTTTCTTGTAAGAAAACTTCGGTCCTGTGATCTACGTGACACGGACGCGTATTCAGCGCTGCCTAACGAGTACACTTCCGCGCCATGCACCGAGACAAAGTGCAAATTCTAACAATCGCTCCAGTGAGAGTTAGCGCAAAGAGTAATATATAGAGAAGACGATAAATATATCTGGTTCGACTACGCAGTGCTATTGCCTCTGCGCATCACATCACAATATTGACGCGGGATCCAGTGACGCTAAACACAGCTACCACACGGACGACGACTTTACGGTGGCGAGCAAAGGAATCTAAGGACAACAATAAACTTATGTCTACCAGACTCGAGGTGTCATCCTTCAACCCACAACCAGTCATGACGCACCCACTCCCTGAAGTACGGATGAGAGTTCTCACGCAGGAGCTACAAGTCACCTCAAACCGGTTACAACCCCCCCTATCCTTAATCTCCGCACGCCACCAATTCGTAATTGTGAGGCGCTGAGCACAAGGGAGAGCTCGACGTGGCTCGCTACAAGCCGGCCGCCTCAAGTTACAGGCCGTTCTCAACTAAGCGATGAAGAAATTGTAAGTATTGTAGCGAACCCATTATTTACGATAGTGCGCCGCAGAGAGATAAGGGACAGATGGTGCCGGTCGAAGATAAACAGTTTTACTAAGCAGATAAACATAGCATGGAGATAAAGGTCTGCGGAAATAAATAAAGAGATAAATGGAACATTCTAGTGACATCTTGATTGTTTTACAGAACATTCGATTTCTTGTTTAATCCAGAAATATCTAGTAATATGGGTCGTGAAATATATAAGGGAGCTGCGACTCGCCAAGGGACAGCTGTAAAGACAGTCGTTAACACAATGGAGTCGAAAACAGTTGTAAACAGAGTAGTAGTGAGAAAGTGGTAATTGAAACTGGTGTGTTTGGAAAGTGAGCTCTTTGTTGTGGTCAGCGACCTTGATATATTGCAATTGTGTATGTGACGTAATGCTGCTACTGAAAGTGTATTTCTAGGCAATTAAAGCACGTTTTGAATTTCTGCAACTATGACTTTTAATTCTACTAACCGACAAAGTCACAATATTTTCAAAGGTATGTAAAACGACTTAGAATTTGAAGAAACGAAGGAATATTCCTATTCCTAGAAAAAGAGTTTCAGCGCATTAATGAAAATGCTTTGTGGCAACCTTCCATTCATCTACTGCAACTTTCGTCATCTGATTGGAAGAGAGACCTAAGTGAGCCGTCATAATTTTTACCGTTGAACACGAACCCTATAGGACACAAAGCAGAGACACTGGTATTTTTGTTTTCGATGGATTTTCGTTATAAAAAATCCCAGCTGAAACTACGACATCAATGTGACAATAGCCCCATGTAAAAGTAACAAAATAAACTCCAACATCAACCTAAGGGATTATGTGGTAATTCAGTATAATAACTTGAACCACGATAACAACTTTTGTGCTGTAAAAGAAACTCGAATTGTTTTCAGAATCTCTTCAACAAAGTTTTTAAGACGTGCAAATAAAGTTGCAATTTCTTGAAGCAAGTATTCGAAGTCTATTCGAAGCGATCTTGGTAACAAACTGCGTGGAGTGGGATAAAACAGGGTAGAAGAATTAAAAGACGGTTGTAATTAATAACGCCTCAGAAAGCTCAGTTAATAGAATAGGAAGGTAATATCAACATTCTAAGAAAGGTCGTAATTTTCTGTGGTTATTTACAGGTTCTTCACACTTAAGACGTTCTTGAGATTTCTAAGAATAGCTGGAAAGATTTCTTTAACAAGAGGGGTATAATAATTTCATTCAGGAAGAAAATGCCTACATGAATTGTAGAGACTGATTAGAGCATCCTAATTTGGGAAATATTAAGAGCGCCAACACACACGTAAAAGCACTGATGTATCTGGAATAGGGGATAAGTAGCTCTACAATCAATAAAACCAATAGATACTTGAACTGAAAAAAAGGAGAAGAAGCGACAAAGCATCTTGGCATTGGGATCCTAAAACTATTTCACGTAACAAAATAATTATTCCTACAGCTTCAGCACTGACAGAAGCTCAAGTCTGTTCATAACGTTCAACTGTAACACAAATTCAAGCCTATTGATGTTGGATTGTTCCTAAATTTTCAGCACTGGCAAAAATTCAAGCCAGTGGAATTTAGAAAACAATGACCAACATTAACACAAATTTAAATCTACACATTTTGAGATTAACCTTAGCTAAAGAGCACTAATATAAATTTGGATCTGTCCATTTCGGAAATTTATGTTCAGGTTTAATAGAGATTTAATCCTATAGATTCCCATTTCCAATATTCACACAAACAAAGGAATGCCTTTTTTGGAATACAATGCTAGACATTAAAATGAATGGTATAGTTGAGTATTATAGTGGTCATCGCTCTATTCGAAGTTTACTGAGTAGCTTAGCTCGGTTTTAAGTCTCAACTAAGCACCACAAGGTAATACATATTTACCTATACTATCCCTTTTACGTGCCGTACCGTGGCTAAGTGGTTAGACAACTTGGCTCTCACCAAGGCGGCTAGGTTTCGATCCAAGGCGACCGCAAAGTGGATAACACGGTGCTGAGGCGGGTTTTCTCCGGGATCTCCAGTTTCCCCCACCATCTCATTCCACTGGTGCTCCATCTTCATCTAATATATCAGTGTCACCGCCTGCGGTGCCGCGTGTGGTAAAAGCGGGCTTTAAACACTACAAATTCATTTCCTTTAACGCTCTTTCTTACTATTGCGGCACCGCAGGCGGTGGATACTAATAATACCTGCAATGAAATGACAGGAATTTCAGGAAGCAAAGTATCTAGGCATAAGTTTAGGGCACCTCTTCCACATTTGTATGAGGACTGAGAAAATCCTGGAGAAAATCTCAAGTGAGCTAGAACGTTCCTGACCACATTGAAGAATGTGAGCCGGCTCGTCTTGAACTACCATGCGAACTACCTGGGCCCTTTAAAGTCCTGAATTCCGTGCCGCTGGTATGTGAGTGGAAAATTTATCAGCAAATTAGCTCGTTCGATTCAATACGGTATGTGTTGTTTTACTCACACATGTAAATCGGCATCAAAGTCAATCGGCTTCAAGGGTTATCCATCGAACGGAATTGAAGTGATATGTGGTGCAAAAAAAAAAAAAAAAAAAAAAAAAAAAAAAAAAAGATTTATATAGACTATCATACATTTTATTTCCAAAAGAAGCTGAAGGATGAAATACAACGGTGGGCTTGCGCTAAAAAGAACTATAAATCCCACATCAAATTATCACCTGCTATATACATAACTGAACGAATGATATAGCACAGTCACGAAAAAATTCCTAAGCACATTAAACTGGCTGAAGATTCCACATTCTTTGAAATGGCAAGCAGCTGAATAAAAAAAAAGAAAGAAAAGAACATGAATAAAAAGAAATTAAATATATATGGTATTAATGGGAGGCTAAGCAGTCAATCTCCTCGTGGTGCCTCCTTGGTAACGCTAATAGGCTGCAAAAACAGCTGGCCCTAGTATCCATGGTCGCTAAAGCGTATGTCTCTAGCGTTCCGTCGCGTAGAGGGCCGCGGGTTCGAGTCCCGCCTTGGGCATGAGTGTTCATGTGCATAGTCAATATGTGTGAAAGTAAGGAAAACAGATAAGAAACTAAACGGAAATAACGGAAAAAACAACGGTTAAATAAAAAAATAAAAAGGAAGTATCTCTCTCTCTCCAGGCGTACCCTTCAGGTGGCCCGTACGGAATTGAGACTCTTTTAGGGATCTCGCACGGAACTCAAGATTACCGTGTGAATCTCACTCGTTACGCGGGGCCATTTCAGTAGGTTCACGTAGTCGAAAGATATACTGTGATCTCTGTCAAGTATACATATATGCTGTAGTTCATGCCACAATAGTTTAATTCAACTTTACTGTGTGATGTGTCTATACCACAACCATTTTGGATGTAAGTGTGTGTCATATTAGTTGTAAACTACTAATATTAAATTAAATAGAGCCAACTGAAAAGTTCAATGCCATGGCAGGGATTTAAACCACGGATCTACTAGTTTCCGTCCAGTTGCTCTACCGCTTGAGCTACCATGGTCAACGTGCCTTCCTGACACTAAATTCTCCAACTGACTCATTATATTTCCCGGTAGAGCACTTAGGGTTCTCATATTTGAGACAACCACTTGTGGCGACTTACTATTGTAAGTACTTAATTACCAGGATTTTTATCGCTGATTATTTTTAATGTAAATTTATATTGAGGAATTAATCCGTAAAGAATTAATCCTTTTAAATACATTACTCCGGTATATGGGTGATTTTTAAATAACTGAAAAATTCAATGAAAAATTCAATGAAAAATTCAATGCCATGGCCGGAATTTGAACCACGGATCTACTGCTTTCCGTCCAGTTGCTCAACCCCTTGAGCTACCATGGTCAACGTGCCTTCCTGACACTAAATTCTCCAATTGACTCATTATATTTCACGGTAATTAAGTACTTACAATAGTAAGTCCCACAAGTGGTTGTCTCAAATACGAGAACCCTAAGTGGTCTACCGGGAAATATAATGAGTCAGTTGGAGAATTTAGTGTCAGGAAGGCACGTTGACCATGGTAGCTCAAGGGGTAGAGCAACTGGATGGAAACCAGTAGATCCGTGGTTCAAATCCCGGCCATGGCATTGAATTTTTCAGTTGGCTCTAATCAATTAAAATCACCCATACCGGAGTAATGAATTTAAAAGGATTAATTCCTCAATATAAATTTACATCACTAATATTAAGTTGTATAGATCCACCATTTCCTTTGTTTTTTTTTTTGTCCCCCCCCCCCCCCCCCCGTTGGATCCATACAGTGAGTGATGCAGCTCCTTGGTATGTTTTACAGGTTGTGTATATGTGCATGACAATAGGAACAGAAAAGACTTGTTTTTACGATGGACTTCAAACTAATTTGTGTCATATAAATAGTGTTTTTGCTGAATGTGAACCCACTGCCAGTTTAAATTGAATACCTATTTTAATGATGGCAGCAAAACTAAATAGGTGGTTGCGTAAACTCCAGAAACCTCAGCAACCAATGATTTTCCTGGTCCGTACGGCAGAAGTTTTTAAATGATTATATTATAGCTATATTTATATATAGCTATATTTATATATAGCTATATACCATAGGGCATTCTTAGAGTTCAAAACATTAAAAAAAAGATCTTGCTTTCCATAAATCTGTGAAGCACACATTACTGGGATGAAATGACACTACTATTTACAGTTCCATTCCTGGACACCGAAACAAATGTGAAAAATGTAGATATGAAGTTCTTAAGGATTGAGTCAAGTAATGACATGGGAAGCAGCTGGTGCGGTTTCACGTATCAAAGAGGTGCAAGTAGGGAGTGAGGCTTGTCGTCAAAACGATTTAAGAGCTGTGATGGATGATGTGCTGAAACATCACATTATTAAGTAAGACCTCTCAAGAGTATATTAAGGATGGTGAGATCATCACACAGCCAGCCGGCACCTAAACTTGTTTAGTATTCGAGTTCTTGTGAGAAGCTCCAGAAAATATTTCACAGTTTAACATATCTCTTATCAGAGTCCAGCATTTCGATTGCCTAGAAGCTCTGCATTAGCATTTATGGAAATTATTCTATGTGCAAAGCCAAATGAAGTATTTATACTTACCATCCTATTCTGTGAACGCATCCAACGACAACAGGTTTTCGCAAATTTAGTCTCATTCTAATTAACCCTTCGTCGTGTGGTGAATTAAGATATAAGTTTAGTGGAGCGGTCTCCTAGACAAACATAATAAATATGAATCAAATAATCAGCGTATAGTAAAACGAGTAATTAATATGTCAAGTGCAAATAAGAATAGAGCTACTCTTCAGTAAAGATAGTTATGTTATCGATTGTTTAAAAGTAAATATGAAAGTAAAGATATATTATAAAACTCTTTGCTCAAATAATTAATATGTAGCAAATGTAAGAATAAAGCCATACGTTCGAGAAATACTTTTGCACATTGGAACACAGTATACATCAGAATTAGGATATAGTAAATGTTATAAATTAGGCAAAGATAGAAAAAGTTATTTATATGATTACTGATTATGTCATACCTCATATTATGACAAGTGTATTTTTTACAGTTATTGCAAGTGATATGTTGTCTTCCAACTTTGTTTTGATGTGCATATTCCACATCTGCCAGTGGTACGGACTGGATCTCTGTATTGTTGCAAATCCCTAATCTAGTTTGATTACGTCAGAAATTCTCTCACGCAGAAGGCATGGGATGTTTGTCGTACCTGCTCTAGCGAGAGATAATTTCTCATACGGCCGCTAGGTACCTCCGAGAGAAATTTTAGGTAAATAAGGTTTCGAGATGGTTCATTTTCAGTAAACACAATTTGAGCGGTCTAATAATATTTTTTAACTACAAACTTAGTGTGGTCGGTCTAAGGGACCACAACACGCCTTCCAGTCCATATGACAGCCGCTACTCAATTGATAAAGTCGCGACACGTAGAACACGGTGAGTGAGGAAGGTAGACGGTAAAACAGCTGCTACATTATATTGGTCGGGAAATTTACCAGCAATGTTGGAGGGGTCGGTCTCTGAACAAGGCCACACTAACGGAGGGTTAAGAAAACTAATTCAAAAACATCATAAAACAATAACAAGTCTACATTTTCACTCTCTCTCCAATTTACCTATGTTAAACAGAGGAACTGTTATATTCCACCCAAAAATTTGATACACGTTTTCAGACTACCTACATTACAAATTAAAAAAGTCTATGTGTGTCAGTGCATGTGTGTGTGTTTGTGTGTGTGTGTGTGTGTGTGTGTGTGTAGCATAACTCCCAAAAATCACTTTCATTTCTGACTTGGGATATACAGGGATGCGATATAATTTTCAAGAAAATCCCTTTACTCAAACCTATCCCTTAGATGGAAATTTTTCGACAATTTTGATATTTTTAAAATTGGATGTTATAATTGTTATCGAAGTGCTTTATTTAAGACATTTAATGAAAAGTTAAACATATATCTTGAATTTTCTGGGAATAGCCCTTGAAATCCTCTTCATTCTTAATTATTTTTGCATAACTGAGAAACTCTAAGAAACAGAGAAAACTTGTCTTTCACAAAAAATGCAGATGCCGTTAAAGCACATGATTTATTTTTTGTATTGTTTGTTTATTTTTATTTTAGAGGTACTAACCATTTTGGAGATACATATTCCTTTTTATTGATTTAAATTTCCAAATGCAAATAACGTCTGATAAATTGAGAAATGTGTTTTATTGTTTCACCCTTTCGGTCATTCAAGGAAAACAGGACTTCGAAGCCTTTACACAGGGACCAGCTCTTAAAAGCTTTGTTTGATAATCACCTAAGCACACTGTAGACCCATATTCCCATTGTAACTACAAGGAAATGCTTGATAAAGCTATTTCTACAAATGTTTGTATCAAATGCTATATAATATAAGAACAAACTTTTGTAAGAATACTTCGTTGAAGAATGGGCACAGAAGGTCATGTGAATATAATGCATCAGATTTTGTTACGTCTGCTTTCTTCCTTATATGTAACTCTGACACATGTTAGCATTTTTTTAAGCAAATCCTAATTTACTGGAAGTTATGTCGCCGCAACAGTGGCTGCTTTTCTACACGGACACGCGCGCGCCTTACATTGCTAGAGTAGATATATCAAGTATTTATTTCGGTAACTGGTATTTTGTTTGTTTGCTGTTATTAAACATGTAAATAAATTTGAAATGATTTGGTTGTTACTGTGGTTTCTTACACTTACATTTACTCTAATTGCATTCTTTTTGAAGAGTGGAATAAAAAGTCCAACTTATTTTATTTCTTCTTGGCCTACATTTTGGTAAGATCCTCATGTTTTATATTATATAGTTATACATAAAGTGCACGTGAAATATTTTAATTTACAAGTTCTTTAATTGATTCTTGCTAACTTAAACAAGTATGTTTCAGTATTAGTTATTTTCACTCAGCACAAAACGTTTTGTTGAAAATACACAAAACAGCTGACCTATCTTATTTTCCACAGGTTAAGGCAGAATACAAGGTTTCTATCGATATGCAGAAGTTCCCAATCGGTATTTCTCTCCGCTAATGTCATTAGTTCTACGTTTAGCAGCTGAAAAGAAGGAAACGATATTGTTAATACGAATTAGACAATAGCCAATAGGATTAGAATTACTATGGAGGGGATTCGGCACTGCGACTAGTCATAATCTATTGTACATATGTTCCCAATTGGACCATCCCTGGGAGGAAATATGAGGCAAGAGGAGACGGTTGGCCGTCCCAAGGAGCCACGGCAGTGCAGAGGGCGGTTTCCCTACATTTTTACTTAGATGGAAACCTCCCCCGGTACACCAGCACAACGGACAGTCCCCCCTACTGTGGTTTGGAAGCGATCCCAGTAGCCTGTTCGGAGACTGGCAACCAACCTATCGGAGGAGGAAGTGGTACATTCAGAGCATATCATCCTGCCACGCACCCCCGAGACACCCACCGACACTTCTATCCTGAAAGAGACCATCAGATGAGAGATGATGTGAAATGATAATGGAGATGAAGTGGAGGGACAGGGAATTCGGGGGATGTAATTAAGCTACCAAGCATTCGCCTGGCGACCCTGTTAAACCACCGAAAAGCACATTATCTACTGCCTGCGCCCAATTTGTTTCGTCTTGTATTTTGTAATAGCTAATAATCACAATTTTTCAGAAGAATCTGTATGGAGTTAAAAGTCGAAATGTTACTAAAAGAATTTGTTTTATAACTTTTAGTCCGTATTAAAAACGTAGCATCTTAAAAATGTTTTAATTATTTTATTTAAATTTGGTAATGGGAGCATTATGCTACACGACTGTAAAGAAAACGGAAATATTTCAACATTACTTGTAAGCCTTATGGCTTTTGCCGCCATGTCATGATCGTCTGAAATAATCGTTAATTATATGCACATGAAGTAGACTATAGTATTATATATTATATTTAAGGAAAATTTTGTCCAAAAACCTTAATATCACGATTTTCAGAATATGTATTAAGTGGCATTTTGTAAAAGGTGTGTGTTTTATAAGAACTGTGTTTTGTTAATCTATATTATTTACATTTGTTTAAAGAAACTGTGATTACATATTATTTGATATGAGCTAAATTGGTGCATTTGAATTATTTGTACGAAGGATACAGTTAAAAATACAATTTAGCCTCTCCTTAATGCTTAAGGTCTAAGTAGTGGATATACTTAAAGCCAATTTTACCATCAGTAGCCTTTTGGAGTAGAGATTATAGTATCGTTACATTTTGGAAGCTTGATATTTACAGCTAGTTTAATGTTTAAACAGATTTTATGTTTAAATGGCCATCTCTAACTATACTGTACGTAACGATTGTATTTGTGCTTATTTAGTCTAAATAGTTGTTTAAAGATAATAACACTAGGTTTCTGTTTGGTCCTGCTATAAGCATTAAACCTTTTTAATGTTATTTTTGCATTTTTAAACGGCTCTGACTGATTTGTTTTTCTCAATATGATAAAGTGGTAATAAATGAATCATTTATATCCATAACGGCTTCATACATGAAAATTATATTAAACACTTCTTTTTTTAGTTCCCCATGAATAAATCCTAAAAACAAATGATTTATTTTAAGCCTCTACAAACTGTAGAAATCATATTAAAAGAATTACTCATTGTTTACACTCCCGCCAAAACATTTTAGAATTTTGTATCAAAATTTTCAAGCAACGACAACTAGTTATGTTAATCCTAAAGGCAAATACATGCTTGACTATGTCAAGCGTATTGCTACCACGACAATGAAGCAGTAGCGTTAATTTCTAAGGTAGGACTGTTCTCTTTTATTGCTTCTTGTTTTGCGATAGTGAAAACGCCTTATTTCCTCTCGGGGGTTTTTGCTCCATTCGGAGGCAGCGGTGGGTGGAATGAATCCAATTTTTCACCGGCAGTTTTCTTCATCTGCTACCACACATTCTGTTCCCCCCCTCCTTTTCCGTTTCATGAACTCATCTTTCCTGCTGTGTATATTCTTCCTTGATACTCTTCCGTCACTCTCCTAGTTTTGGGCCACATTGACAGAAACATTGACATGTTAATCTCGGTAGAATACCCGAATCGATCTTTCGTACGCGTTGTACCAATAGATGGTTACTCTTGTTATTTAAAGAAATTGAAGTTGTTTTGAAACAGAATGAAACTCGGGGACGTTTTAATGTTTTGTAGTTTTGAATGGGACTTAGAGCTCGAAGCATGAAAACAGGACAGGACAGGAAACACCAGAGAGAACGAGAGGCTAGTGTTCTGGTTGAGTAACTAACTACATATGTCCAACTCAACGACGAGTAATAAACAGTTCAAAGGTAAAACACAGCTTTAATATGATTCTGGGTCAAAACGCTTTTACTTTCTGATGAGTATAACACTAGCCGTAGAAATCAAATACAATTGTGATTTCGAACAAATTAAAGCTTCTTAATGTTGTGTAGTAGAATTTGACGCCCGTTTTTACTGCATGTGGCACCACAGACATTAAACACTGGTGGTATATGAAGTGAAACTATAATTGGGAAGGGATATTGAGGAAAGAAGTGTTCGAAGCCTAAACTTAGGGAATCTATCAGTTGCTAATTTTGAAAACTGAGGAAAACCTGGACAAATATTTCAGGCAGGGAGGACGGTCCTGGTGGGTTTCAATAGCGGAAGCTTTCCTTCACAACTCCGTTCTTAACGATACGAACTCGAAAAATGAAAAACGTTTGCAGTCCACTCGTTCCATTTCAATTACAATTAAGATACCACAAATTAAAGTTATACCTTAACAAAGCAAGGGAGGAGGGACGATATCCACCTTAATATCTGTAGGGTTGGTGCACAAGTTGCTGCTCCTGCTATAAACCATAATTGTAATTATGTTCATAGTATGGTTCTTCTAGGACAATCTTAAAAAACAGTTTTACGGCACAATATGGGTACTTGTGCAAAAAGGAAAAATATAATGAATTACTTTATTTTCCCTATGTCTGTCACAAATCTCTACACCAAACCTGCCCAAATTGCTAGATGAATTTCATTATAGTCTGTCACTCATGCATATTGTGACTTTGTGGGTTCGTGAAATTAAAAGTCCAGTTGCAAAAACTCAAAATGTTCTTTATTTCCACCGAATTACAGTTGGAACACTTGCCGATTACATAGAATTACGTAGCGCACACAATTACAATCCACCATTTCGTCTGTCACAGGTTCCCTCCACACTCACACTTACGTACAATTCCTATGATACACGTACGCAGTCTTCCAGTTCGTTCTCTAGCGCTGCGCTCTTCACGGCTGCTCGCCAAGAACTGAAGAACTCGTCCACTGCATCCCTTATATATGCAGATCACCGTGTCTGGAAGTTTCGCGGCTCAATGAATCATCCTGTTTGTTCCAGAAGTCAGGAGGAGGGGAAAGAGACGGTATGTGATACTTCCCTAACCATCCCCTCGGTTAGCACCACAAGATAAATGGGTAAGCGTAAGCTAAATGCCTCCTGTCCCCTACCCAGCTGTCAGTTGGTCGTGCCTTCCGATAATTGGGTGACAATATCATGTGTGAAGGAGAGTAACTTCTCTTGTTCTATAAGATCTATCAAACAATCAATTTTTAACGTCTTAAGTCAAACGTTCCACAAATGTCTCATTATTACATGTATTTCTGGATCAGAAATGCACTGCTGTAATGCGAGACGTGTCTTTACTATAGATTCCTTCAAGAACGAAGGTGGCAAGTGACAGTTGTGTGCAGCTGGTTACACGAAGGGTAATAACAGCGGTCATAAGCATGTCCCAATTTGGCACGAACTGGACGATTTTTCTTTTTGTATTCTTCGTCGCTGGATTCTCCATCAGAGTCAAAAACCTGAATGTCTACGCACAATAGATTATATCTGTAGTTCGAAATTGTCCATTTTTTTCTTTGAACAGCCACAAAACTCACACAAATACACAATAAAGGACTACCTCTGATTTGCAGATTTTATAAAAAAGTAGAATATTTAAAACTGCTGAATCGCCAAGCAAACAAAAGAGCAGCTTCTTGGGTCGGTGTTTAAAATGCCGGGGTAAGGCTAAACGAAAAGCATACACTGATGTGCATAAGTCGTGACCTATTACATTACATCGCAATAATGTTCTTTCTCTTTCAAATTTCCACCTCCAGTTAACCAATTTTTGACCTTCCAGCCCGTACTAACATCACCAGGTGTGATCATGTGAATGGTCTCAAAAATGGTTCAAGACATGAAAACAAACCAATGATCGATGTAATATTTCATAAACCAAAGAAATAGTGGTTCAGTTTTGGCACGACTGGTACACAAGGAAAGGTCGAATCTTTACAACATAATTCGGCCTTTCAAAGAACGAAGGCGTGAGGAATTATTTGCATGTCTGTTGAACTAGTCTAAAGCTACGACATTTTTAATAGAGACCCCATCAATAACAGAGACGAAGGTTAAATGTATTCCCGCAATCAAACAAAATAAGAAATAAGAAAAGTAATACTAAGCAAGCAGAAATGCTGCATACAAAAATAAGGCTTAAGAGTATTAAAGAAAAAAGAAGCATTGCCTTAATGGTAGTCTACTATCAAGATCATGGGCAACTAGAGTATAATGTTGGAAGAGATAAAGTAACCTGTTAATCGAGAGACTAGCATTATTATGCTCGAGGAACAGAGGTACTCACTTTGATATACAATGAAGCTAGTTTTTGAAGTACCAACAAAAACTTCCTCATTCCATTATGAACAACTTTTAGTAAACACATTGTACCGCAGATGGCATAATTATAACGCTGAAATTGCCTGTTGTTTAGAAGCTGGCATTGGATAAAAGAAGTTGCAGAAGTCTTCATTTATGGCCACAAAGCATGTGTTATGACGAAGTGATGGTTGCATCAAGTAATGTGGGTGCTACGTCTACACCTACTTCTTATTGTGAATACGTTATGATTAGCGATACTTACAAGCAGACGAACACAATTCGAACGCACCTAAGAAGAAGCACTGTCCATACATAGCTTTGGAGGGACAGGGAGAGCTGAAGCAGCAGAACCGCGGTCTGTCAGTAAACTAAAGGTTCGCCAGAGAAAGAAAATAGTGCTTCTGACTAGAATCCACAACGAAAGAGAATTTCCCGCTAAAGGAAAGCAAAAAGAACTCAGAGCAAAGTTTACTTCTTCCAGGGGGATACTTCACCCATTCGATGTTTATAGTTGAAACTTCCCGAGCTCTCAAGCGAAACACTGGCCTCAAAAAAACCAAACGGCGCGCCCGAGGCTGATTTTGGTTTCCATCCACGTGTCTTCTCTCTCAGAACATTATGCATGTGCTAACAGCAAACAACGTTTGTCACTAAGCCTGTTCAAAGTCTATAGCCGCGATAGCTGGAGGCTGTTGCTACTATAAACGGTTACAATCTTCCATTATCCTACATACATTCAACCTTAATAAATCTCGCAGCCACAAAGCGTTTGTCTGTCTGTGCCTACATAAAGCATTATGTGCATTACACAATATTTCTTAGCTGAGGTATAAGCCATATCAAACTAGGACTATCCTGTTTTAAATATATGGAAGCGAGAAAGAGAGACAGAGGTACTTCAATGGAATGCTCTTAAGCTGTTGAGAGTTACATGAAAACGCAGAATTTCACAATTCTGAAAGTTGGAAAGAGAAGTAATGCTTAGAATTTATGAAGTAAAACAGTAGTTAAAGGTTTTGTTTCAAATCTGAATAAGACGTCTAAGAATTGGCAACGTACTAAGACCTCAGGTGTCGTAGTCATGATCTATGTTCATTAGGTACCTATTTGTCGCACTTGAGCTCAAATCAATAAAATATTAGATAACCCATGGCTCGTGTGAAACACTGATGATAATGAGTCTGTCAACATTAAATAAAAAGGAACACATTAATCCAGTATATTATATACAATAAGAAGTGGACAAATATTATTCCTTTCCCATATTTTAAAGTAACTTGACGTAATGCATTTGTGAAATATGACCAAAATTTGCGAATAATTAAAAAAGGAACTAAATTTAAACTACCAATTAAATTAAGCTATAAACTGACTGGCTCTTGCTTATAAATGGGTAAGTGCAACTTTAGACTTTGTTTTATTGCAAACATTTTTTAGCTTCTTTCCGCACTCAAAATGTTCCATAGATGGAATTGTTACACTAATTTAATTCAAATTTACTGGTTGTCAAAGAGTATATTAAAGAAAATTAATGTATACATTTTAAAAATAATCCTCCAAGTTATTAATGAACTATTAACTTCTGAAAAAAATTTGGAGGTTACATAAAGTAATAATTTCTCTACATTAATTAGTGTATAGTTAAACAAATATATTATGAATATTTTCATAAACTAATTAACTGTATAACCCAAACTTATGATAAGAATATTTTTAAAAAGCGCACCAAGTGGAACACTTTATCAGGCAATGAATTTGTGCAGTAAAAATTTGTATTTATATAAATTTTACATTTAAATAATTAATCACGCTTGAACATTCAAACACTGCCAAAACATTCTTCTTCGTATGTAATAAATCAGTATATACTGCGGATATTTTTTTTTAAATTTCACTAATGCAGAGTCTTAAAGAAGATTGTACCACACTTTTTTGCATTGTTCGCATAGAGTAATTGTACATTTATTGTTTCGTCTTTCCACTTCAGTGATTTAATTGCGAGTGTTGTAGTCCTGGCCATTTCTCTTATCCGTAAGGTACATTGTGTGATGTGCATAAACCACCCCTTTCCCATCCACAAAACAAGTTATCAGTTAACACTCAATATCTTAAACAGCCCACCCATTGTGTGTTGCTTGTAAAGAATTAAGATATAGGAGGGGATCTATTCAAGGCCTCATAGGGTGCATGTGTACATAAAGAGGCACCCGCCCTCTTACAAATTACAATAGGGTGAGAGTTGTATATGTATACAGATGCTCCCATTGTTATGGAGTGAATAAGGGCTATCTATTTTCGATGTAGCCAGAAGGCTGTTCAAATTAAGAATGCTTTTGATGCTATTCAACACCGATAACGGCTACGAAAGATGCATTTCCCCTTTGTAAGAGCATACGATTTTACTACTGATAAAAGGGGTTACCTAATGATTATGCTTTTAAAACAACTTGGTGTTGATGATAAATTCTGCTACGGATTTAGTCCTTTGTAGTAAAAATATCAAAAGCGAAACTAAAATATTAATCAAATGTGTTAGACTCAAATCACTTTGTATATCCATAATCATTTACTTTTTTAAGCCTCCACAACTATTGTCCTAAAATATTTTATTTCTTCATATTAATCAACATTTGCAGAAATAGTTTCATTAGACATTTCGTTGAAGTACAAGTGAAATAGCAGAAACCAAACTGATGTTTAAAAATTGGGTCGATATATGCTGGCACTGAAGTTCTATAGCCTTTCCGTGATGTCACGCAAAGCATCTAAATAGCAGCAGTACTTTATTATTTGTTTGAATTTTTCAATACTTGATACAAGCGCGGCTCTCGGCGAATTGAATAGGTGACTCGGAAAATTGCCTAAACTAAATTCGCAAAATCAGCATCGCAAAAATGGATTTTGTACTCGAACAGTGGTTTTCAATTTCGATGGATCTTCCCTCTGTATATGAGTTCAAAGGTTTCCTTAAAATTACCTTTATTTAAAGAGTCCTCGCCTTCATTATGTTCACGAAATGCCATTTCTTGTTTACTTCCCCAATAGAATATTGCATGAAAGGCCTCTTAAGCTTAATGTTCTCATTGTATTTTACAACACATATACGTGAGCTTTCCCGAAGCTTTCCCGGCAATTTTGTTAGTGTTGTCTCCCAGCTCCTTCAATCTGACGCTATTTGTTTCTCATACCGAGTCTTAAATGTCCTGGTGTATTTTGAAAATGCTCCGCCACAAAGATTTTCTAAACATAGCTCTGGTGTTGGCCTACCGACATTTACCACGTTGCGTTTGTCATAATTTTTCCATATAGAAAAGGGTGTTTGGAGTATGGAACACACCAAGTCGTGTGCTGGATTCATTGTAAATCCCTTAAATATGAATAATTAGACACTTCACATACCACAAAATAAACACTGATCACAAATTACGTTTTTATACAGGACGTAAACTGATAATAAACAATAGCACATGACACGTGGGGCTCGATTCAAGCGGGTTACCACTTCTACCAACAAATTCCTTTAAAAAAAAAACGAAACATTAGGAAGAAAGTCCTGTATTATGTTGGCAACACGAGTTGTTGCGGAATATACGGCTTCACTGAATCGAATCCGTACTCATGGTAACCAGCAATGCATTCTGCCCCTCCAAACTCTCCTCACCCACCACATGTGTTACGGCCACCGTGGCCGTTTAATAGCGAATCACCAGTGGGGAAGTAAGCCAGCTCCATTATCGACACGCGGGTGCCAAGAGAGCGGCTTCATTACAAAATATAATTTGGGGAACTTTTATAAACGAAAATTAGATGCTATAACATAAAACATAACCATGTAAGTTATTCAAAAAACAAGTAGGTGACACGGCGATTCAAACGCATCAAGGGAGAACCGCCCCTGACTTGATTATATTTTTAGATAACGACGGATGTCTCCTAAGTCTATATATTTTATAATAATAATAATAATAATAATAATAATAATAATAATAATAATAATAATAATAATAATAATAATAATAATAATAATAATAATAATAATAATAATAATAATAATAATAATAATAATAATAATAATAATAATAATAATAATAATAATAATAATAATAATAATAATAATAATAATAATAATAATAATAATAATAATAATAATAATAATAATAATAATAATAATAATAATAATAATAATAATAATAATAATAATAATAATAATAATAATAATAATAATAATAATAATAATAATAATAATAATAATAATAATAATAATAATAATAATAATAATAATAATAATAATAATAATAATAATAATAATAATAATAATAATAATAATAATAATAATAATAATAATAATAATAATAATAATAATAATAATAATAATAATAATAATAATAATAATAATAATAATAATAATAATAATAATAATAATAATAATAATAATAATAATAATAATAATAATAATAATAATAATAATAATAATAATAATAATAATAATAATAATAATAATAATAATAATAATAATAATAATAATAATAATAATAATGTTGATAATGGTGATAATTGATGATGATTCTAAAAGTTGACCAGGATGACTTAGGTGCTGACATTCTGATCCCAAGTTTGCGAGTTCAAGCCCAGTCTAGTTCGATGATTTCTACGTGAGGCTAAAAGTGAAATGCATCTTATCAGTTTTACTGACATTTGAATAACTCCTTCGTGAAACCTCCGACATGGCGGTGACGCTAATGTGATTTTGTATATAAACTGTCATTATCAAACAAAATAATTATTTTATATATTTCGTTGATCGTTAAGCCATTTGGTGTCAAGTCATTTGGTAACTTGGTAGCTATATTTAATTGCAGTTATATGTCCATATAATCTGTTCTTGAGAGCTATAACAAAGAGAATAATATATTTATTTTGGGAGTAAGATACACTTTAATTTAAGTACCACGCAGTTTAATATTATATTAATTATCCCTAACCTATGGAGGGTAGAAGTATTTCGTTCCAGATGAAACTACAATTTTGAGTATTGGAAATGCATTTAAAGAGAAGAAAGGAAGATTAAAATCGTGTAGGTATGTGTGTGTGAGAGAGGAAGAGAGAGAAAATGACGTCAATAAGCAAAGGACCGTTAAATAGCTAAGTTGATACTGGAGAATTGTATAAAACAACCTACGTTTCATGTGGCAAAATTGTGTTTATTTTGCTTTGAGGCTTATATACCTGTTCGCCGAACTTGTTGGTCAGATATAAGGAAACTGAAGCGTCCTGGGGCAACTAACTGAAAAAAAAAAAAACCGCCTCCCTTCCGTAGGTCAGTCTTGCCCGCATCGGAATACATTTGCTCGCGTCTGTACATAGTAGTACATGGTGGTAAAACTAAAAATGTTTACAGAACTTGAGGGCGTACCTGTGAACACTTAATATAACAACAGGGGGTATCATATCAGAGTAAGGAGTAAGTCGGATAACTGATTACACACAATTTAATGTATCTGTTGTTACTGAAAATTAGCCACTACTTTGTTTACCAGGGATAGGGCTTCAGTAAACTCGATTCTCAGTGTTATCAAAGTATGAATAATATTTGAAATAGATCTTAGTTAAATGTTTTTCGCTACTTTTAGCTTTTGCCTTCTATTCCTATATAATACATAACTAAGCTTGGTTTTTCTTTGTGATAGGCAAGGGGCAAAGAACTGTCGATGAGGTTTCACATTATTGCCTGGCATTTTTCACCAAAGCACTGTTGAATTCTTAATTTTTGTTCCCTGCCCATGGATGTCATTCCACGAAGTAAATTAAAATCGCATTCCATTGTTTCTTAGATTTAAGCGAAAACACATAGAGCAATGGAAAAGTGAGGAAGATAATAGTATTTGATTTAATAGGTACATACTGCATTTGCCGTGCACTGTACTAGGACACAAGAGTCTTGATATTATCCATGGATTAGGTTACTGTCAGGCAATTGATTGCTCTGTGACGTGCTCGTTAGATCCCATAGAAAGAGAAATAAGCTCAAGGAGAAGCCCTGCGTCAGGTGTGGCAAGGGGAAAGGTGAAGCCAAGTGCTGACTGGCCAAGAGGGAAACATGTTGCACCTTGTACCCACGTGATGGTAGAACATCAACCAGTCTTTTTCCTTCTCCCGGCAACCCTTGTCAAGACTTTTGACACATTAATTATCAATTATGTACTTCATTCATTTTAAGTTAAATAATGCCATGACATTCAAAAGTCTATCAGATATACTTTCCCACCGATTTGAAGATGAGTCATTTACGAAATTATTATAACATATTTAATATAGAAATATAATATAAGAATCGTAATATTTACTTAACATTGTACGGCAAAAGAAAATCATTTGACAGTTACTGGTTTAAAAGAAACCCACCTACTTTATTCTTTGTAGTAAATTACTGTTATTTTCCGATTTATTTGTAATAAAAAATATTCCCATAGCGCAAAACGTTCACATATCACTTAGTCTCCGTTGGGCTTCAAAACGAATTCTTTTGTATGTGTTACCCAAATCCCAGCTTTCTATAGTTTCAAATTTATAGAATTAACAGTATACTAGACATTTATCTAGTCAATGATCATCACACACTATTTTTTGTTTGCTATTTACGTCCTCCAAAGTTAAGTCATATCGGACGATGAATGGAATGTGTGAAATGATGCTCAAATGAGCCCATGGTCCACAGAACTTATAGTTACCCGAAATACGTCTTTTAGGAATAGGGAAAAACCCGGAAAAAACCTATCCCGGTAACTCCCCCTGACCGAGATTCCGGACCACACACTTGATGAATCATTTTTAAGTGAATAATAAATATCTACTCCTTCAATTTTTTGTCCAATAAACGACCATATCTCTTGGCATTACGGACAGAAGATCAGCTGAAATATAGCTCTCCAGTTGTACATGTGGAGCTGAAATTCTCAATAGTTAGTTCATGTTTTTTTCTCGAAACTATTGAAAGCTGACAAAATCTGTATTTATTATTTTCAATATAATTGCTTCCAATTGGCATGAATCATCAACTTCGTTAAGGTTCTGTTCCTGCTGTTGCGAAAGAAATACATTTGCTGCAGGGCTCTCTGCTCTTAAAACCGTTTCTCCGCGTCTCAACAATATTAACTTGTCCATATGACCATCAGTAAATAGCAGCATTATCCACAATGCTCCTGCATCGGTGACACTATTTTCTGGCTTCTGACAGATACTAATGACCTGACTGATAGGATCTAAGAATGCATATATTTCATTTAATTGTGAACGAGATTTCAAATTAGAGTGATTTTATCGATGTTGAAAGTTTATTGAATCTAACATCAGCTGACGCTTTATACATTGCTATAATGTCATTTTTCCTTGAAAGCACCAGCAGGTATCCACAGCAACACTAACTATAAAATCAGTTAATCACTATTAGACAAAAGTGGATGCCACTGATCTGAAAATTTTAGCTCTTCCAGTATATGATTCATTTTTGATGAGTATGGTTGTTAGTCTTTGGTCAGTTCATTAGCAGTATATAAGTTACAAGCAGAATGTCATGATTACTCTTGCTCAATGTTACCATGTTCCTCACCTTAGTGGACACAGTAAAATAGATGTTTGTATCATATTGTGTTTTAGCTACTTAAGATGTTTCTTTACTATATCATAATTTATTTTCCATGTGATACTCGCCTGACAGATTTAAAACTTCCAGACATATAGTTCTTGGTTTTACAGCAAATGCATTAACATTTTGTACCGTTATGACAACATTATTTGTATTTTGGATTCATTTTTTCCATTCATCAGTGAGTAAAGCGGAAACAGGATCAACACGTGTTTGTTAAGATTACTCCTAGTAAACATCATCAAGTAATAAGTTTATTTCCTTTTCCTGAAAATAATTATTTTGAGGGTGGCCAGTAATCGAATTTTTCTACTTATTCCCACCCCTAGGGAATCATATTTATTTACTATTTGCAACCCTTCCCCTTCCATATACCATTTTTTCTCCTTCTTCCTTTTATAAACTTTTTTAAATATCATTATCCTTGACTTTTTAAAATTTATTCTTAAACCCCATTTCTTGCAGAATGAATGTATAATACGCAGCACTCTTGTTAAACCTCCTATAGAAACAGAACCTACAACTAGATCATCTGCAAAGAGTAGCCCTGGTATCTCTTTATTATTTATTGTAGGTAAATATAAGTTTTCCTTATTCATCTCTTCCAAAATATCGTCAATAAATAAATTAAATAATATTGAACTGAGTTTACAACCTAGTCCTAATCCCATATTGCTTGCAATTGCATATGTATATATGTGTAGGTTGTTAATGAACTACACCGAGATATTTTCAGAGCAAGTGGAGATATTTAAACAAGTAATTTGAGATAGGAGACTTATGAACTATTGGTTCAAATGTGGAAGTTACGGCTATAAGTTTCTAAGATGCCAGTACGCAAATGGTAATTATGACACCACTTGAGTGCACAACACACGAAAATGAAGAGACGTTTCGGAGCACTTCCTTTGGCGCAGTGGTTATGACGTTAGCTTTCAAGTGAAAGGTAAACGAGTCCGAGTCTCTTTTACTTATTTCTTCTTTGTTTATCTGTTTTTGCTTTTTTAATATTCGTCTAAGATTTTAATTCTCCTATAAATGTATGCATTTTACGAAGTAACTTCACTTTGTCAACGTAATTAATTACAATTCCTTCTAACAAAAGATTTCATCCTGTTTAATACTTTCACATACTGGACGTCTAAATGGAAGGTGGTTCAAAAGTGAATTAACTTACATAAAATAAAAATTGAATGCAACTCTTTGCTTCAGGTTTATAGGAACTGCTCGAAATAGCGACCTGAGTATTCAATGCAAAGTTGACAGCTCCCAAGGAACGACTGTCGTACTCCGTCCAAAATTCCTTGTGTGTCGAACAACTTCACATGCTGCTATTATTCGGGTATTTAGGTTCTCTTGTGAGGTGTGCATTAAAAAGACGAAGAAACAATTAACTTATGACAGGACCCGAACCAATGAGCTTGGAAACACCACTTTCTTTGGTAACGGATTTTGCCACCACAACAGTTACAGAAATGAGAGAACGTAAGCTTTCACGGCCGGAGTCCATAATACAATTGGTTGTTTCCGGGCTGTTTTGCCGTGGTCTGTCGGAGTAAGAACCAAACGTTTCGTCCACAACTACGGTACGTTTGGTACTTACTCCAACAGACCACGGCAAAACAGCCCGGAAACAACCAATTGTATTATAGTTACAGAAATACCACTAGAGTAGTCTAATGATACAAGAAGCCAGTTAATCGCGGTTCAGTGTCACACTGGCAAGTGATAAGTTCGACATATGAGAGATTTTTTAGGCATTAAATCTTGAGAATGCCAATAATGAGCTTCTATGAATCGATATTTCTATATTCGGGAATCATATTTATAGACATTCTAACCCAATAATTTCTTCCCCTTGCTTAAACACCAACATATCAGAGTCCGATGCCATTTAAGTTTAACACAATTAATTGCGTTATGTTTAGCCGCAGACCATGTATTGTCTATTTCAACTTGCTTATATTAGTCACGTCTACGTAGCTGAAATTATTTCTGTGTAGTTCATTAATCACCCTGTATAGACACCGAATTTGGGACCCAATGTGTCCTGCGGTCAACTGCTGTTAAAGGTATAACCTAAATAAAGTTAAAACAAATGTATTTGGTGTCAATTATGTGGGACATGAGTCCTTTTTGTAATTTTATTTTTGAAATTGAATATATATATATATATATATATATATATATATATATATAAGTATATATTCGCAGAAAATTATACTTATATCGTTTGGTTGGATACGCAGTTCCAACTTCGGAGCTTTAGTCATCAGATATACCTTGCTACTGTAATTTCAGTACCTTATCTATATTTTTCTCTGTTTATATGCATTTTCCATTTCTGAGTCATAATATTTTATCTTCATAGGCTCTTAATTTAAAATCCGCCTTCCTCCATGTAACTGAATGAAGTTAGGCGAAAGCACAAAAAGGAAACAGTAAAATTTTGAATTATAAATGCAATGAAATGTGTAGTGTTTAACGCCCGCTTTTACTACATAGGGCACCGCAGGCGGTGATACTGATGATACATGAGATGAAGATGGAGCACCGGTGGAATGAGATGGAGGGGGAAACCGGAGGTCCCGGAGAAAACCCGCCCCAGCGTTGTGTTGTCCACCACAAATCTCCCTTTGCGGTCGCCTGGGATCGAATCCAGGCCGCCTTGGTGAGAGCCAAGCGGTCTAACCACTGAGCCATGGCGCGGCCTTTTGAATTATATATGGGCGATATATGGGTAAACTGATTAGTCCCTTTAATGTAAACATATCTTGCTTAACATGTTTGGCAGATCTTAATTCAGTTAAGCCTTCTATAAATTTTTCCTACATGGGTTTTAATTTTAGTATTACAATTTTGAAATATATTTGGTAACATGTGTTAAAATTCTTATTTCATACGCTTTATACATAAACTTAAGAAATGCCAGCTAGGTTATATTCTTTCTTCTAATTTACTTCTAACACTAAGTCACATCGGACAATGGATGAAATGATGCTCAAATGAGTCCAGGGTCCATAGAGCATAGTGTTACTCAACATTCGTCGTGCAGGATAAGGGAAAACTCCGGAAAACACCTAATTTCAGGTAGCTCACCCTGACCGAGATTCAAACTCGGGACCTCTTGAACGTGAGGCAGATAGGCTACCATCTATGCTACCGAGGCGGGTAGGTTATGATATGAAAACTATAGTGAGTGACATAATTAAAAGCGTTAGTTCTTCGATAAAACTTCCATTACCTTGGACAACTCTAAAGGTAAAGAATAAGTATACGACCTTCAAATATTCGGAGCTATGGACCACTTTCATACATCATGGGCCGATTCATTGTTATTTTACGAAAAGCAGAGGTCAACAATAAAGGAAGCAAAGTGATCTACTCAGCTGCCTTTGGGGCGGCACTTAACGCATCTGCAACCAAGCTTACCGCTGTGAATCGCTTGTCTGCAGTTTCTGTCAGTGGAGAAATCCGGGCAACCTCTCAAATATATTAGTCTCAGGAGATTTTCTTCTCCGCGTGGTTATGCAAACGACCGTGTGTTCAATGAAAGCAAAGTGCCCGTAAAGTAAGGTTTTCTGTTCTGTGTTCTGACACACATATTTCACATTTAGTCGCCTGCGTGCAAGAACTAGACAAAGCTTTTCCCTAAGAAACACTTATATTTAAAATGTAGAAGAACTTAGCTGGTTTCACAATTTGTAATACTACTGATAGCAATTTCAATAAGAATTAAAGGGATGTGTGTTTCGAAACTAGTAAAAGTAATGTCTAAGAATATTTAGTAAAATGGTTTGCTTTATATCCAAACCGTAACAGCACAGAACATCGTCAAAGTTGTAACTGAATTAATTAGTTCATTTATTTCAAATTAACGAACAAGAAAATTAAAGAAATAAAGTCAAATTTGCAGAAACATAGTGCTATGTTGAGCTTCTATTAACCCTTTAAGGCGCTTACAACCATAAGGGCCTAAAGCACAAAATCGTCGCTTTTCAGAGATTACCATGTAAGCATGCTCCTGACATTTGCCAACCTTGTGGTCGGTCAACCAGCTGTAGCTGTGCTTTAGGCTCTCTTTGATTTAATGAAACTTTCATAAGAAGTTATCTCGCCAGTTTTTCCTGATATTCAGTTACATAAGAGCCCAAAGCATAAAGTGTCATATTGTTTGCTCTGCGCTGTTCAATTTTTATCTGGTGTTGTCAGAATAATTTACTTTTTACATCACGTTCTCAAATACTACTTCTTAACGGATATTTTTATTTTAACAAACATCTATTTTTCTTAAAAATATGTTTCTGTGCTTTGGGTTCTTATAGTTCTCAGCGCCTCATTTGTTCTGAAGCACATTATTCATCTATAGGCTAATTAAGACTAACATTAAAACTCAGTTTCCGGCAAAACCTTCAAACTGAAGACTGCAGTCAAAAGGATCCATGCATTATGTGGAAGTAGTTCAAGAAATTATCTGTAGAAAACAACACAAAGGAAATTAAAAATGCATCCTATACAAGGTAGGTCACCTAAAACCTCGACCAAAACCGTATCTTAAAAATGGGAATTGAAAACCAATTTCACAAGCAGCAAGGCAGGAAGACAGGAAGACTGGAAGATGCTCACTAAAGAAAATCATACAGCTCATCCACAAATGTTTTTGGTAAACAAATATTATCCTCAAGGTAGATTTATGCTTATTTCTTTTAAATATTAAAGCCGCGTTATTTTGGAGGAAATAGATTAAGTATGACATTTTGCATCGAGAAATTATAACACGAAGTTCACGCTTGGGATATATGCAGTGAAAGAGATAAACATTTATTAATTAATTTTTCTCTGTTATTTCACACTTTAAAAAGCACAAATAACAAAGAACAGCTTTTGATAGAGTCGACATGACAATTTCAGTGCCACGGCCGGGATTTGAACCACGGATCTCCTGGTTTCCGTCCAGTCGCTCTAACCAATTGAGCTACCATGGCCAACTTGCCGTCATGACATTAAATGCTCCAATTGACTCATATATTCATAATGTCATGACGGCGAGTTGGCCATGGTAGCTCAATGGGTGAGAGTAACTGGACGGAAACCAGGAGATCCGTGGTTCAAATTCCGGCCGTGCCACTAAATTTTTCATGTCGACTCTATCAATCCAAAACCTTAGCCCGTATTAGCTAGTGTGAAGAAATGATCTATTTCCATCAATTAACTTAAAAAAGAACGTTGTTGCACTATAATATGTCAATCACCTTGCGTTTAACTGCAACCTGAGACTCAAACGACGCAGTTGAATGGAGAATCTGTCGCGTTTCATTGGATCTAAAGCTCAACTGTACTTTAAAATGCAACTATTAGTTGAAACAAACGCCAATCATAACGCTGTTCCTTCAGTTATCAGTTGCGCCAAAATATATAGGGGTTTCTTGTGAAATAATTTAATGCTGGAAATCATATTCGCATGTTTTTAATGATCTTATACTGACACTTACGAATGAGCTATCCCTTCTTTATGTCCGTGAAAGTCGCTTTTTCAGCTCTTATTTTTATTACATAGATCACAGTTTGGGAAATTTACCCAATTTATCAAAATACGAGTTATTTATAGGCGATGGGAATTAGTAGAAATTATAAATGTAATTTTAGACTTATTTGTGTATGAATAGTTTCATAAAACCTACAACATTTATTTAAGGACTCCTTTTATTGTTTGTACTGTAATTATTGTTATTAACTTCTTTATTTCTCTATCATAAATTCTATTTTATTCTAAGTTGTCTATGTTCTAGTCTCAGAATAAATGAACTGGGAAGTTTGAAATTTGCGGCTAAACTATACAATACTCCTGAGAAAATTTGGAAGAATTTTACTAAAGGTCTAGTTGGTTTGTTCCTGAGAGAAGATGCAAGAGGATGAGGTTTCCTACATTGGCATTATGTCTTTGTTGCTATTGTAATGTTAATTTTAGTTGAAGGAATTTAATTCTACAGATCAATAAATATGGCGCATACGTTTAAACTCACTTTGTGAAACAACGAAAATAAATATGAATGTACCGTAAACATACTTGCTGTATCTTACATTTGGATGTCAGTATGGCAATACATGTCTATGAGTTTCAAAATTACCTCTAAAAATTGTGTCTTATTATTCATATGTAAATTATTTTCCTTTTGGGGAACTTTGGTGTGGGCCTCGTCCTCCTATGATTAAAGCAGCACACTACAGAACGCAGATATCATAGAGCACCTGGACAGCCCAATAGCAAAGAGTTATAAATAGAAGTCCAGGAAACAAATATCCCCGCCGGCTGTTTGTTATTTCAAGAACACAAGGTTATTTGAAACAGTTTTTATGTTGTCAAGCAATTTTTACCTCTTGTGTCAACGTTTAAGCAAACTGAAAGTTCATTTCTACTAAACAAAATGTCAATTTTAAAAATTACTTTTCCATTCCTTTGTCTTAATGAAATGCTGAGCCTAACTTTACCAGTTACAAATGTCACGTATTCACCAAACTAAAATTGTTGGAAATTAATATAAATACCCTAAATTACATTCTCTACCTTACTTCGGTTCCCAATATTCTTTCTGTAAGCCATTTTTACAGTGTAGTTACTATAAATAAGTAAGATATATTTATCTATATCAAATTATTAATGGTATTATACAAATACATAATGCACAGGTCACTGGCCGTATCTGCATATTTGAGATAGAGTTAAATGTGAAGAAAAGAAAGAGAACTTCTCTGATTATTTGAAGAAATTTCATCTGGTTTAGCGCACTTTATCCAGCAAATTTCCCGGTCAGGGTGAGTTACCTGGATAAGGCCTTTTCCGGGGCTTTCCCTTATCCAGAAAGACGAATGTCGGGTAACTCTAAGCTTTATGCACCCCGGGCTCATTTGAGCATCATTTCACCCATTCCATTCATCGTCCAATATGACAACGTTGGAGGACGTAAATTAAAAAAAAAAAAAAAACAGCAAATTTCCCGTGCTTTGACAGTTCTTCTGGCTAACCATTAGATTCAAGCATGAAAATCACCTTCTAGATGGACTTAAAGCTTATACGAATTTTATGTTTCGCTGGTTCTCCCACTTCCCACCTTCCACCAAATTATGTAACGGTCTTCAACTACACTGCAACATGGACAATTTATTCTGCCAAAATCATCGGTCATTTTCTCCACCCTCCAGTCTCCCAGTCGGAATTGTGACACTGATTTCTCATTATTACATTGTATTTATTCACGCATTGTGACTTACTATATTAATTAATATTTCAAATATTTTTAAGCTTTTGAAAACTAATTCTCTCTGCTTTCTTGTAGCTGTACAACCCGTGACTGAAACAATTATTACTTTTATCGAAGTGTAAGTTGTTATGTTTCGGTCGATTACACGGTCGATTTACACTGGTATATCTGCGAGTGAGCGCTAAGTTTCATTTTGTCGTCAGACCCCATTGTTTTCAATGCTAAACATGCCTCATAGCCGAAGTGGCAACAAACACCGGTTAAAAGAGTACTTCTGGCTTCTGAACTGATTCTAGTTTTCAAAATAGCCACGTTTCTTAAAATTTACTATGGAAAATGACACCTGAAAGTATCACTATGAATGTAACTATTTTTGGCAGAATTAGCCAATATGATTGCAACAGGGAAGTTCACGCGACTCCTCAGCGATATAAGGATTATCTAATTCTATAAATAATAACATGAAAGATTACGTGTTTGAAGAACAGGATTTGGTCAGGAAAGAAAATATGCCAAGCCTGTGTTAAAATGCGCTCTAAAGAAACTATCAGCAATCACTTTGGATCCTCTCCATGAGGTTAATGTACGAATAAGCCAGGAAGACCAACTACTTTTATAAAACACATATCTACATCTAATCAAGAGAGGTCCAATGCAGAGTAACCGACACATATCCTCGTGAAAGTGGATACTCATCATATTATCAGTTAAGTCAGACTGCAAGACATATAATCATAGCTCAAAATTCTTCGTAGGATACTCCTTTCGGATAGGTAGAAATTTGTAAGAGACTCACAATAGAAATAAATGCGTTCAATCCCTTATCCTGCTTCCTTGGATGATAATCAGAACAGTTTTAGAAAGCACTGACCTGGGAAACAACAGCCATACAATAATTTTGTGCTCAAGGCAGAATGAAGAGCTACTTATAAAAACAGTAACCCAGTTCTTGGGTGGTACGTTAAAGATATATCCGTTCTCCTTCAGGAAGAAATTTCCATTCTAGGTTACATAAGAAGGAGTACAGATATAGGGAGCCAGACATAGACTTTGTTCTTTTAGCTAACATCTCTACACAGTTGGCTTACGGCTCATCCTAATGTAAGTTGCCATTCCTCTCATTGAACAATGTATTGTTGCGTGGTTTCCAACAATCACGTACACACGCACTCATGGATACTCACACACATTTTTTCGTTGTTCACTTTCTGTAATAAGACGAGGGTATATCGTAATCCACCCAAAAATTTTATACCGAAATGTCACTGAAAAATAACTTTTGAAACTTCGCTAATTTCAACAAAAACATTTTAAAAATCCGATGTAGGTGTCTAGGTGAGTAGTACATCTCAAAAACAAAATTTTTTTAAATACGAAACTCGATATTTAAATCTCTAAGAATGCGGCATGAGATTATACACAAATATCACCCACCGTAAGCTATCCTTTACTCGGAATTGTCACATTACTTTCTATTTTCTCAAAAAGACTGACAATACTGATTGTAAGTTACCATATATAAGATATTTGCATAACAAACAAAACGAATACTCTAAGTTTTATTTGTGACAATGCTTATCATTCTGAATTACCTTTATGTAATTGCTAAACCGTAAAGGATAGACAAAATCGTAAAAAGAAACACTGTAGATCTGGCTAAAGCATCCAATTTATCTCGAGCAAACTTTGTATTGATAAATTATTTCCAAGATATTCTTTGTCAGTGGTTTTAACTTGGAAACACTTATGTTATACTTTTGGCATGTGGTAGTTCGCTATTCGTTTCTCTCTCTCTCTCTCTCTCTCTCTCTCTCTCTCTCTCTCTCTCTCTCTCTCTCTCTCTCTCTCTCTCTCTCTCTCTCTCTCTCTCTCTCTCTCTCTCTCTCTCTCTCTCTCTCTCTCTCTCTCTCATATATATATATATATATATATAGTCACCCAATTATCGGAAGGCATGACCAACTGGAGGTGGGTAGGAGGCAGGAGGCATTCAGACCACGCCCACCCATTTATCTTGTAGTGCTAACATACGGGATGGTTCGGAAAGTGTCACTAGGCACTGTACCGTCTCTTTCCCCCTCCCCCTGACGTCTGGAACAGTCGGGATGATGTTCCGAGCCGCGAAGCTTCCAGAAACAGCGATCTTCCTACATAAGGGCTGCAGTGGACGAGTCAGTTCAGTTCTTGGCAAGCAGCCGTGAAGAGCGCAGAGCTAGCCAACGGACTGGAAGACTGTGTACGTGTATCAGAGGAGTTGTACGTAATTGTGAGTGTGGAGTGGACCTGTTTCAGACGAACTGGTGGATTGTAATTGTATGCGCTACGTAGTTCTATGTAATCGTCAAGTGTTCCAACTGTAATTCGGTGGAAATAAAGAACATTTTGAGTTGTGCAAATGGACTTTTAATTCTACGAACCCACAAAGCAACTATATATATTCAATTCAATTTACGTCCTCCAACGTTAAGTTATATCGGACGATGAATTAAATGGGTGAAGTGATGCTCAAATGAGTCCAGGGTCCATGAAGCTTAGAGCTACCCGACATTCGTCTTTCAGGATAAGGGAAAACCCCGGAAAAAACCTTATCCAGGTAACTCACCCTGACCGAGATTCGAACTTGGAACCCCTTGAACGTGAGGCGGACACTGTACCATCTATGCCACAGAGGCCGGCGCATGAAAATTTCAAGACATAATATGTATAACAATCCACTTTTGAAAATCTGCTAATGTTTTAGTTTACTTTATATTATGCCTAAAAGGAAAGTAAGTGTAAGTGTATAGGTATATAGTAAAATATATCTCGAATAATAATGAGTGAGAAGAAGAAAGTAATATTGTAGGAAGAGTTTTTAGAAGTACAACTAGAGAAACTCAAGTGAATATGATAAACAAGCTTTTTAATACTAATACTCGTCTACAGTGCCATACATATTACCTTCAATACCATAACAGGTTTGCGTGAAATACCATCACCTAATATATGTTCCAGCTATCTCTTCTTTGGTTTTCCATAGAACATTCGAATAGTGTTACATAGATGTCTTATGATGGCCCACTTTGAAATATGTATATTGACTCCGAACATTAAAACCGTAAAACCGAACACAATGAATACTAATCACATAATATAGTTAGGTATAAATACAATTTAGATATATAGATATTTAATAATATATAGATTTACTTTAGAATCATTTCAAACGACCAAAAATAATACAACGTCCATAAGTATTGCATTGATTAATTGCTAAGAGGCTATCAGATTGTGTAAGTATTGTTAACATGCTTTACACGTGCCAATAATTAATTTTCTGTTGGGGTTGTTAGTTATATTTTTATTGCATGTGACTAAAACACATTAAAATGGCGATAGTCTCTATTTAGCCGAAATGCCATAATTCCGAAGCAAAGAGGCGAAGTTTTATTGAGCATTTCTCTTAAAGAAAAATCACAGTAACTCTCCTGCATTTGATGGTGAAAATTCTAATGCTACATTGTACTCAGAATAAAAGTAAAGAAGCATTATGTAATAAAATAATAAAGATCTCTTATGTGATGAAGCAATTAATTTACCAAGTTGTGAGTCTTGCAAGAGGATGTCTAGTCAA